>JALJVW010000910.1:24380000-25580000 GCA_024865655.1 Emberiza elegans
TGCCTTCACTACAACTCACAGTTAGGTAACTAAAGATAGCAGGAGGATTTCTACAACCAGTATCAGGACTCTTTTGTTTAGAGTTACAACGAGGAAATTCCTCCCACTGACAGGTTTTTGAACAACACATTAAATTAATAAATTCTCATTAGAAATCATTATTTTTGCTATTATGAAGCCAAACTAATACAAAACAAAACCAAGAAAACACTCAGCTTGTAAGTTCTTGGAAAAAACAAGAAGCAGCATGCATGGTGATCACTGGCACAGTAACTAACTACTACTTTTTACCAAAAGAGCATTTTCTGCATAGTACCATGAGTCGGGATTGGACTGTTTACTTACTGAAGGATCTTCTACATGTAAAAGGACAGCTGGGTCATTTATTAGCATTAACCCAAGTTTGGAGAGGAAAGCAATAGAGAGGCAGGAAGTATGAAACACAACCATGTCCCTGTACAACTTAAGGTGGTGCTCCTAAGAGCTCATTTTGTCCCTTTCTCAACTGCATTTAAACTGTACTGCCAGTGGAAGTTGTTTACACAAAAATTAATTTTCAGAACCATGCAGTATTGCTATGGAGGAAGAGGGACAGCAAAGGCTTCTCTCATCTATCTCCTAAAATTTAACCTGCCAAATTTGCTAGCCACTTTTCAATCATCTGCATCACAAATGCTGTCTTTAGGTAAGATGACACAGAGCATTTGTGTGGGTAAGGACACAGCGCAGAAGTGACAGAGAAACTGTACAGTCAATATACTTACTGGGGTTTTTACAGATAGGTAAACCTACCTATTGTTTGGTACTGGAAAGAACAGAAACAACAGTGCCCACTGATACCAGAAAAATTACACAGTGCTTACCTGCGACCACATTCTGAATATTTACCAATATTTTTTAATATTAAGGCAGCTGTTAATCGGATGTGTTTAGTTATTGGTCCCTCTTTTTCATCCTACAAAAGTAAAGACAAAAAAAAAAGTAAAAGCCCTGCAGTTAGTAGCAGGCAACAATTAATATCTAATACTTGATTCAAACAATACTAACTGTGAAATCTCTGAAGACAAGGTTCCTTGATCCTCTCCTTAATGCCATTAGGGCAGCACTTGGATGATTCACAATGGCCTTCTGTGCTCTGGGAGTAGAAGCAGTAGCCCCTGCAGCTGGCTGCCTACATTAGTAAAGAAAAAATGAATAAAAATAAGCTTTGTGCTGCTTTCTAGACAATTAACAATTTGGAAAGTTTATCTTACAATTTTTAACCTATCTGAACAGAGACACAAAGATCCATTAACACTTGGGGCTGATACATGATTACTTCCACAAAGATAAGCCTCACTGTAAACCCTTAAGAAGAGTCATGCACTTTATTCTATGTGAAAAAACCTCTTCTCTTGAAGAAGTATTGCTCATCACCCTGACATTTGTGATGGAAAAGTAATATATTGTACTAATAACACAGCCATTTCCTGAAGTGTACCAATTTAAAGGGATGTTTCATCAGACAGGAACTGTGATAGCAGCTATGCAAATGCCATCTGAGATTTGGCCAGAGAAGGTCCTTGAAGTATAACCACTCAAAAGTTGACACAGCTCATTGGGAACATTAGACACTAAGACAATATAAAATATGTATTAGCAGCGATTACTGAGGAGCAATATAAAATAACGTAAGTTATGTTATAAGACATAAAACATGTAACTGGTAAATCAGATCAAACATCTGTAAAACCAATTACCTGTTACTGCAGCTTTTAGACTGAGATTAATAAATTAAGCAGGGGATAATGAACTTGGCAGAAGCAATTTCTCCATTTTCAGTATTAACACTAAATTTATTACATAAAAATCTGGAAATTACTCATGCCATCAGAGTTCAGAATGTATAAATATGCAACTAATGATTTACTCATAATGTCATCCTAAAAACCCATTTGAAGTATTAGTGGTGAAAACTATCACCACACTTCAATATTTTGAACAATATTATTATGAAGTCTTTTCATACCCTAGTAGAAGTTGGTTAAGAAGTTTAAGTAGTGCTTATTTGTAAATGTGGCTTAAATGAAATGTAAGTGTTCTTTTTTTTTTTGAATGAAAGCCTGTAGGAGTTTAATTTAGGTATCTTATACTGAAAGTGAATATTCTAAGAATAAAACTTGAATTCTCTATTTAGAGAGACTTTCTTAGTAATCTGAGGTTCTAACAGCAAGGAAGACCAACTAAAAACTGGGTTACTTTAGTAACAGACAGACTCCTCCCTAACACCTTAGCTCATAATCACTCTGTCATCCTCCCTGAATAGAAATAATACATATAATATAAAAATATATAAAATAAAATATGTAATATAGGAAATAAATAAAAGGCTTTATGAAGTTAAAGGAGAATGGCAGGGGCTGAATTAAGAAATTAGGCAATGACATGTTTATAGAAGACCAAGTACCACAGTAAAAGAATTACTGTCTTCATTTTTAATTTCTGGAAGATTTTTGTTTTCTCTGTATTGAGAAGCACGAGGATTCATCAATGGAGGCTGTTCTGAATGTCCCTCTTCAACAGTTATCATACCATATTTTAGAAAGCTGAATTACTATTCTAGAAATACTGAAAAAGGGACAACTGCAATAAATTAGGCACAAATTAAAAATTATCTTCTCCTTTTAAGTTTGAAGAAAAAAGAAATTGATAAAATGTTACTGAGACACCAGTTGAACTGACTTGTGTCTGTGGGCAAGTATCTCCGCCTCAAAACATCTATATTTCTTATATTTCTTTAACTGTATTATCAACTTCAAACTCTACCATTTATGTTGTGATTTAAAGTAATCTCCTGCTCTACTCTAACAGAGCATTAAGAATATTCACCTTTGCTTCAGTGGCAACAAAGAAAAAAAAAATCACCATGAATCCAAGAGGATTCCAATGCATAAAGCTACAGTCAACATACAGTTAAACTGCTAATGCTACCATACGTTTCAGAATGCAATACTCAGCTACCTCTGAAAACCAGAAGTTAAAATAATAAAACTTGAAATGCAAAGAAATACAGAATTAAGGTATAAAACCAATTACATAATGCAGCTTTACACTGTCTAACTGGTTCTAGAAAAGTCATTTCAGATTTTTTCAAGTGGCTATGGTGTTATGATAGACAGAAAGGATGATCAGGGAATGGGCCCTCGTCTGTCACACTGTGCTCTGTTTGACTTCCAGCACTGGTAATGCTCACAATCTGAAGTCTCTGAGGTAGGTGTAATTTTTACTGAATAGTGACGGATTAAGTGAAGAGAGTTCGCCTAATAAATGCCCAGAAGTTGATGACTTAAACATGCTTTGTCTCAGAACCAATTCTTTTTAGCTGCTTCAGAGCTCCATACACGGAGTATCAGTTGTGAGCTGATATATCCAACACACTTCTAGGACTCAGAAAAAAGAACATTTAGCCAGGACCTTGAAAGACAGCTTTCAAACATGAACCTGTAAGACAGCTTGAGGTGAGCTGCTGGACTGAGCTTAGGGTTTCATCAGACACATGATGGATTCTGGACAGCAAACTATCAAGTCCTGTCTCCCTCATGTAGCTGCTGGATGCTCTTTTCAGCTGTGCTAACAGAACTGTGGGGCAGGGCTGTAAGGTAATGTGGGGGACAGGACACAGTACCCTTCCCCAAAACCCTCCTGTTTGTTAAGGGAGGAGAGTAAAAGCAGGGAAACCTTTATATCTTCACAAGACAGGAAGTGTATGAACTGCTCAGAGTGCTGACAGAGAAAGGTCTCATCTCTTCCTTTTGTCCCAGCACACCTCCTGTACTAGTGTTCAACTGATAGTAAGGCAAATAGATTCCACTCATGTGGCAAGCCCACTCCTTCATTCTATGAGCATTTTTAAAAAGAAAACAAATTGATTTACCATGCAATCTAACAAAAATTAAAGCCAGTTCCCTCACCATAAGCAATGCACAACTGTGAGAAGCAGTAAGGGATGTAACAGAGAGTCAGAACAGAATCATAAAATATTTTAGGCTGGAAAACACTTCTAGAATCACCAAGTCTAAATATTAACCACTGCCACATCCACTGCTAAACCATGTCCCTATGCACCACATAGGCACATCTTTTCAAGACATAAAACATCAGATTTTGAGCAGAGGAAAGTTCTCATTTCAATTTGAGTTCTGAAATCACATCCTTAGTATCTTGTGATATTGCAGTCTCAGTAAGTTAGCAAGAACTGGTTATGTGTGTAAATTCCTGCTTTCTGAATCTGACCCAATTAGGGAATTCTGCCTCAGAAGAGGGGATGTATAAACAGTTTTTTTCCTATGAGTACCTGGGCAAATTTAAAAGAAGCTTGAGAGAACACAGCTACTGGAATGTGATATCTGTGTGATGCAACATTATGAAAAGGCAGAGTTAAGAACACATCATGCTAGTAGATGGTGTCAGCCCTACACTTCTCACTTACCAACTATTTAAGACTAAATTACCATAATTCTTCTTTCTCTGGTTTTCCAAGGTCTGAGTGTTGCTCAGTTTCATGAAACACGGCCCCATAAAGTAATTATAAGTCTGTATTAAGATGCGTTTTTATATTAAAAAATAAAAGGATTCTCAAACTAAATTTCTCAGTTCTCATAACTTGACTTTCTTTGCTGCCTCCAGCAGCCTGGTAGCAGTTTTACATGCCACAAAACAGAACAGCAAAAATCTGCCTGGGACCATGTAATTACATCTAAAGTGGTTCCAGTCAGATACTAACAAAGGCCAGGTCTTGACACACTTACACAAGCAACTGAACCATGAACAATTCCACTATTAACACAGCCAGCTCCAAAACCTCACACCAATGGGGTTGTACTCTGCAATATTAATTCCACATGGTCAAAATCATTCTAGGAAAGAGAGGAGCCAAATCTGATTTCAGATAGCAACACAAAATCAGAAGACTCTGAGGCTTCTTTATCATTTATCTTGCTTGCTTGTTTAAAGGAAAGTTTATTACAACAGTTCCTGAATCAAATCTGCCCAAATTTAGACCACAAACCTGGAAGGAATACAGCAAGTTACAAGACAACCCATCTCAGCTGTGTGACAAATGAACTGTACACAATAAATAACTTTCCATTGGTATGACAAGCACTTCCCAGTTACAAGGAAAGTTACAAAATGCTGTCCAGTCAGGCAAAAAAATAGGAGAACATGTTGAGAACAACACTCATCATAGAGTTTTGACCCATATACTTTAAAGAATTGCCTGGCTTTTTTTAAAGGTAACTGCAACTACATCAGAATCTATTCCCCTTTTTGTCTTACTGGAACGGACCTCAAATTTGATTCAGATTCTTACACATACAGAGTTTCACCTGATAAGGCAAGTTATAAACAAACTCTTTCAATAATTTCTAATTCTCCTATTTTTTCTATTGTTAATGAGGCTCAAATCTCTTACTTATTGGAAGGCTTCTGATTTCCTGGTTGTCCAAGTTCATCTTGCTTTAATCCTGCAAGCAAAGCATCTCTGGAACAGTGTTTATCCTATTTGAGGAAAACAGAAAGATAGTAAGAATGGTGTGTGGAAATTTACCATCAAATTCCTACTGTTTTCTGAAGTAATATGTGAAAGAGAATCTGTACCTGTAAATGGGTAATGAAGGAAAACCTCTGCCGCTGGAAAGGTTCACATCCCTCCCATAAGCACTGCCCTGGGTAGACATCTTTTCCTCCATGCTCGGTTGCTGCATGATAGAAAACCTGTGATGGTGTCTGAAACCACCTACAAAAAGAGGAGAGGGGAATTTTATTTTTTTTTCCCTGGTGAATGGTTAAGTACAAATACAACAAACATCAACTCATTAACCTTTTTTTTCTGAATTAAGACACACATTGATAAATGGAAAGTTGCAAAATTTTGAAGGGATAAATATGTATACATATTACCAGTGAGCTAGCAATAAATGTCAATATGATTTTTCCAAACTTGATTGAAATATCATGGTTCTATTTTCTATTTACACTCCACCAAAGAAATAATGTATGTGAATTCCAACAGACCCATTCTCTGCAGTATAAGCAAAATACAGCAACAAACTATGAATAGCTAAACTAGATGAGGTTTATATAGTATATTTTTATATTTATATATAAAAATGTAAAATATATTTATATAAGATAATCTCTTATATTCCTTCTCCACTAGCAGTTAGGTTCAGACTTTATTATAATCTGATCAACTTGGTGGCCCTCCTCTGGACTCATTCCAGCAGGTCCATGTCCTTCCTGTGCTGGGGACCCCAGAGCTGGATGCAGCACTGCAGGTGGGGTCTCACTGGAGCAGAGCAGATGGGCAGAATCATCCCCCTTGACTGGCTCTCTGAGCTGGCAGTGCCCATGGCTGGGTCATGCCCAGCCTCTCCTCCCCCAGCACCCCTGAGTCCCTCTCAGCAGGGCTGCTCTCCATCTGTCCATCCCCAGCCTGTGCTCATACCAGGCCTTGCCCCAGCCCAGGTGCAGCACCCTGCACTTGGTCTTGTCAAACCCCATGAGATTCCCATGGATCCACTGCTCAGGCCTGTCCAGGTCCCTCTGGATGGCATCCTGTGCTCCAGGTGTGTCAACTGCGCCACTCAGCTCAGTGTCACCTGCAAATGTGCTGAGGGTGCACTCAGTCCCTTCATCCCTGTCATTAATGAAAATATTAGATAACACTGGTCCCAGTACAGACCCGTGAGGGACACCACTTGTCACTAAAATCCATCAAGACTCTTAGCCACTGATCACCACCCTCTGGATGTGACTGTCCAACCAATTCCTAAATCATCTACCAGTCCACTTATCAAATCCATCTCCCTCCAATTTAGGAAGAAGGATGTTGTGGGGGACCATGTCAAAGGCTTTACAGAAGTCCAGATAAATTATATCTGTAGCCCTCCCCTTACCCTCTGATGCAGTTATTCCATTACAGAAAGCCACTAGGTTGGTCAGATAGGATTTTGCCTTGCTGAAGCCACGCGGGCATTGTTTGCTGTTACCTGTTCACCAGCAAGGGTACACCTCCTTTGACACTCCTTTTCTGATTAATGTACCTGTACAAGCCCTTCCTGTTATTTTCTGTGTCCCTTGCCAGGTTCAGTTCCAGTTTTTCCAGCTCTGTTCCACTCCTCCAAGAACCTCCCCTAACAGCTAGAAGTCTGCCTTAAAGTTCAAGAGCCTGACTTGACTCCTTACCTGACCTGAATTTCTCAAGACTGCAAGCTCCACCAATGCATGACTGCTGCAACCTAGGCTACCTCCAATCCCATGTAGACAAATGATGTGCTATTGTAACATATATAAGCTGGGAAAAGAGCATTGCTGTATTTCAAAATACATGACATGAAAATAGTGAATGACTCAAAACATTAGGGTTTTTTTAGTCTATATATACACCTTATGTATCTCAGATGTTACAAATTCGGCCCCTTACTCCAACAGAGAAAAAATGGCCTAAAGATTTAGCTGCTCAAAATTCACTTCAATAAAAGTAACCCAGCTCATCAATACCCACTTAATGTTTGGACCAAAGAGGTCTAGAAACCTAGCTGCTGCCATTTGGGAAGTCATTGCCACAAGCTGCCCTCGCACTTTCTCAGCTTATGAACAGCTGTTCAGTGAGTGTTTTGATCCAGCCACCTCCTTCCACATCCCACTACTAATTTCAGTAGTGTCCACTATGCAAACATACTTGCAACTGATGCCTAGGCCTAAGTGTACAGATACTGATACCTGAACACTGTAATGACATCAAAGAGCTAATTTTACCCACAGACAAGTCTTAGTTATAAACTGAATGCTAATGCAGTAACCACATGTAATAATACAGCAATTACGTTCTGCACTGGCAATAAATACTACTCTCTTTAAAAGCATTCATCTTTTACATGCCAGTTACCTCCTACTGAAGGGAAGCTGAGAAGGAACAATACCTGGCTCTTGCTGTTGGTCAAGATAACCCGTAGTAGGAAATGAAAATAAAAAGTTTTACATCTACACTGGCTCAACAGTGGGTGTTTCAGAGGACAGAAAGATCTTCCCACAATAAAGGGGAAGGAATCAGCTTAAGCCTGGCACTAACCATTTTATGAATAATAAAATAATAATTTCTGGCACAGATGAAACAAATTTCATGGCCTAAGTGAAATCCAAAATACAGTGCAAAACATTTCACTCCACATGGCAAAGCTTCAGAAAAATAAAGCTATTTCAGCTATATTGGCTCATTCACTGTTTAATATATTCAGTGTTATACACTTCAATCACTGACCTAAAAAGATTCAAATTTAGTAACATTTTGCAGAGAAAAACTATTTTTCCTTAAAGAAACACCTAACTATTGTAATAAAAAAAGCTTACGTACTGACAATATGGTCAGTTCAGTCTAGACTCTTGTTACACACTTAATTCATCCATGGTTCTGTTCAACTGCTGAACAGAACATTAACAGCTGACTTGACAGGCACTGGAGATTCAACAGCATTTTCAATTTACTTTTTAAATACAAAGCAATTCAAGAACAGACATCTGCCTGCCTGTGAAACAAAACAGCAGCTTTTAAATTAAGCTGCATACAATTAGCAGTACCTGCAGACAGCTGAAGTTCAAAGGAAAACACCTACTTTCTGTTACATCCTTAATGCAAAGTAATGTGCTGACTGACACCTTTTAGAATTTTACTTCCACTTCAGATATTAAATGTGAACAGATCTGCCAGAGGCCAATTATTTCAACTATTTGCATAATTCAGCCTCATCTCAATGTAGTTTTTAGACACTACTAAATCTGTGGCATTTCAAATCTTGGTCTAATGTTTCCTAATTCAGTCCTAAAAAACCCAAACCACCAATACCCACCACTGGAACACTGCTGACTGGAGCAGCCAAATTAGTCAGTAGGAAAAGAACACACTATTTTATTTATTTGTATTTATCCTGCTTCACAATAAAATGTTTAAGGCCTTCACTGACTTCTGCATTGCATTTTTGAAGGAAAACATAATGCTAGTACTTCTTTGAGAATTGAACTAAAGAACATGCATAGAGAAACAGGTGAAAATTATTTTTTCAAATGTGCCTCCTGTTGTATCTTTCCAGTTAGCTACAAATATCACAAAAAACCCCCAGTATTCTATCATGCTACTGTGATGAAACTGCCTGCTTAATCCTAGGGAAAAAAAAAAAGCTAAGCAATTGAGAATGAAACCAAGAAGTGAATGTGAAGTTCACAGACACTAATGACCCACTCAAAAGAATCTTCTTGTTTCCCATTTCAACTACTCAATAAAAGCAGCTAAGATTGAGAGGTACAAACAAAAAAAGAACAGGTGGCAATTCCAGATTTTTCTTTACATTTGACAGAACCAGGAAGCCTACAGGAGATTTGATATACCTGTTTTTAATCAGGCTGTTCAAGGAATATGAATAAACAATACATATTTGAGGAAAAGGCTAACTTACTGTCTTCACCACAGAGAAGGTTGAGTGTAATGTTTATCGAAACTGGTTTTAGGCTGGGACTGAAATAACTATTTTAAAGGTGAGAGCATAAAAACAAGAGCTGTGTGTCATATGAGCTAAATCTACTAATGCAAAAATCTCTGAAAGCTTTTGAAAAGAATGCAATTTAAGAATGAACAAAAAGCAGTACAGGAAGTAACAGCCAGACAAACTAAAGCAACAGAAATAATACACTAGGCAAGGAGCAAAATACAGAGAACAACGGCCTTGTAGCCCTGAACTTCAGTCTCAGGTAAACCTTCTGGAGTTGTATTTGAAGACAGACTACAAAAAGACTGATAATGTAAGGTAATTTAATACTCCTGCTCCTCCCTCCTGCCCCAACCCAGCTTATCCTATGTAACCTTAGACATGGAATGAAGTTGGTGAGTTATACTTTGAAACTGTAGTTCAGCAAACTCTTTGACATGTTATAAGCGGGCAAGGCTTCTGTGTGACACTGCCCCAGCCTTTCATTTCAACCTCAATGCAACCCACCCACACCTAGGCATGAGTTAATTCATCTGCTGTGCAGCCAGCAGACTATGGCTCTATGGTACTATTTACCAGTAGTAAGGGAGGAAACGACAAAGTAGAGCCTTACATGTATTTCTTAAGACAGAGAAGTGTCCCCTATCAAAGAAAGAAAAATCACTTTTAAAGTGAAAATAGTGCAATGATTTAAAAAGCATCAGATCTCTTGCACTGACTGAATGTCTTGCATAGACTGAATGATCTTAGAATTATGTTTGCAAGGAATGAAAGAAACAGAAATTACACCTTCAGGGGTTTCATACTAACTCTCATTCACTATTCCTATAATTCTGTTCAAATGTCTTATTTTCACTATCCATTCCAAACAGTTAAACTTCTCCATCTTTTCATCTTAATTGTTTAAATTTCCCACCAGCTTTTGGTTAAATCAGCTTTATGGCCCCTTTGTCATCCTACAGCGATGAGGCTGTCATTCTTTTTCGTACCATCCTATATGTTATGCAATTTTTCTCACTCCAGTTTTCAAAGTAGCTATTTGACAACTACCTTTTTTTCACCAACTCTCTGCCCTTGCCCACAAACCAAGCATATTCACAAACCTAAATTATTTTAAAAGTCAGAGTCAAGATACACATACTTTCCATAAGAGAAGTATCAAGTTCTTTTCAGCTCCATCTAAATGTTTAGTAGTTCACTCCTCTCTAACAACAACAGAAGCAAATTTAAAAAAAAAATTAATCATGGCTGTCTAGTCTTAAGACCCAGTTTCTTACTACTTCCTTTTGAAGACAACGCCGTCCTCTGGAATACAAATGGTATAATTACCAAAATTAGTCATAAGCTAAATAAGACTCTGACCAGGACATTGAAGTGCAACACCCTGCTCTTGCAGAACTGGAAACACAAGAAAATGTCAAGCCATGATTTGTAACTGCAGTACAGGAACTATTTTTATATGTGCAACACAGAGAACAAGTTTCAGAGGTCAGAATTCTTTTAAACTAACCACACAACTATTTTTTATTACTAAAGAATCAATATACTTCAAGAAAGTCACATAATACTCATTTATGCTCTGAAGTATAACTCAGAGGAGTTAAGTGCCTTGCCTTCCCCCATCTCATTCAATTTCCTCAATACTTTTCACTTTTTCTTTTCCCCACTGACAAAAAATAAGGTAGCTTAAGGAAACAGGATGGATGGAACTTGTAGAATCACCTGCTATATACAAGCATCTGCTACATATGAGTAAAAGGTAAAAAAAGGAGCCATTTACTTTTTACAAGATTGCCACAGACACATGAAGTTCTGTCCAGGTTTTTTCATTTGCTCTGCATGTTGACTTGCTGCAGTGTATGAAGGTGGCTGCAAATTCATCTGCTGGCCCTGTACTTGAACTGTTGGTATCGATGTTGCAGGTGTGCTCTGTAGAAAAAGTTAAAACAATTTTAAACAGGGCTTATTTCTATACTTGACATACAGTTTACTGCTTGTTGAAAGACTTTTTGTTTTACACCTTAATCCACCACAGGTGTTAGATTTTTAATACTCTGAACTCTGAATAAGCATTAGTAAGACACAGTAACATGAGGGACATACAACTTTTACACTGTATTACTGATGCAGAACTTCCTAATATTTAAATAATAAACATCATGCCTAAATACAAATACAGAATTATGTCTGCAAAGAAATTTCTCAAGGGCACTAATGCAGCAAAGATTAACATTATTTTTCAAACGCTTTGTTGTTATTTAAGAAAAGGAAAAAACCTCATGCAAACTCAAGGCACTGCAGTATCATCGACATAGGGAATAGCACCACATGCTCAGAATGCCTGTACAACTTGCACACAGCAAAAACAGAAACATTTCAGAAAGCAAAATTACTTTCCCCTCACTCCCCTGCAATATAACAAAACATTTAACACTCAACTAAAATTATCTCTAAAATTACCTAAAAATACATAAACACAAACTAATTTTATTTCTTTTTCTTTTCCTGAATAATGGATATTGAATGTGGAACTTTCCATTTCAAAACACTGTCTGTGTCGAATATTGCTTCTCTTCTTTTTTTCCTGGAAGTCTCTGGTCAGCAAGAAGTTTGTAAGGATGATGACAGTAGAAAAATTAAACTTTTGAATATTATTTAGAGACGAACACCTAACATCCTTTTCTTCCCCTTGTTTGAAAACAAATTCACACTCTAAAGAGATCAAATAATATTACTTCCAAGTCTGTGTAAAAATATTATAAGCAAACACTTTCAAATGGTGCACATGTTTAGATCTTTACAGCTCTGTTACTGAGTAGCTTCAGACTTTCACTACAAAGAAACCAATTTCTAACATTTCATTTTTATAGTGACTTACATTTTCTTCCTGCTGATCTCTGTTGGAATTGTGGACAGCA
Source organism: Emberiza elegans (assembly GCA_024865655.1). NCBI lineage: Eukaryota > Metazoa > Chordata > Aves > Passeriformes > Fringillidae > Emberiza > Emberiza elegans. The sequence goes on from JALJVW010000910.1 coordinate 24,392,440, forward strand.
GTCACACAAGGCAGTGAGTTAATAACTATCACAGATTATACTACGTATATAGTATACTATTATACTAACATGACCAAAGGGATAGCAAAAAAGCCTGATCAAAAGCAAAACACATCCCATATCCAAACAATAAAACATGACAAAAATAAGGAAAAACTCTGCAAAACTCCTGAGCACAGCACAACTACTTATGATGTCTGTGATCCATCCACATATATGAAAAGTTGTAAAAAAGGACCTGAGTCCATTAGTCATAACTACAAACTATTTTGAACTCAGCAATGATTTTCACCTAAGGATCTTTAAGTTATTTCACAGAATGGGTAATGAATACTTCACAAGGTATCTTTTGTTGAAAAATAAACATAAGCGGAGTCTTTTAATATCAACGTCCCCTTAAAAAGGCATTTGAAAATGAAGCTGCATGCAAAAAAAGGGAGTGTCAGCAGTACAGCTTGTTTTGCAACCTTCACTTGGCATCCCAATATCAACACATTCTGATGGTCTTTTATGTGACTTTTTATCCCTCTAGAACTTCTGTCTCATTTAATGTGCTGAAGAGAAAATGAGCTTACTGAATGAATTCAGTATTTCGTTTAATTCTCATCATTCAATGTGTGGTTCATGTATTATTTACTCCATTCAAAGCCAACCCTGCAATTAATCTGGAATTATGAATTTTCTCAAGGGTTTCTCTGGCAAGCTCTCCTAGTGGTATTCAAAGGTTTTAATATCATCTAATTGAAAAACTGTTTATTTTAAATAAGTCGATCTGAGATATACAACACAAAATGTTGCATGCTGTAAATGAAAGGGCTCAGAAAGCGAAACAAATTTTCAGGACAAAAAGTTGTCATTCAGCGTCCCCTCCCATTTTTTTCCGCTTTTTTTCCTCTGAGAAAAAAAAGCTAATAAATTGAAAACAAACATGTAAAATAGCTGCTGTTGTTTAAAATTCTCCTCTTACTGCTCTACTGTGGAGCAGTTTCACTCAAACTTGGTGGACACGACTTCCATGTATTTTTTAAGACAAATCCATTGCTTGCCTATCAGCAATGATTGATTTTTGATTATATTTTTGAATCAACATGTAAAGCAAAGTTACATTTGCTCCTAGCATTTTTTATTTTATTTTAGAAATGAAAGTTTTACAGTCAAACATCATAAAGCTTTCCTCTCTTCATTAAAGAGATCAGAAAGATTCATAAAGATCAATGCTAATTTTTGGTTTCCTTTTCCCTCTTTTGTCATGTATTAGTTTAGTAATGCATGACACATGGAATATCACTAAAATTAGGTATAGCCTTTGTTTTTCAGAAATTAAACCCCTTTTTCTCACAGAAATATACCTAGAAATACTTGCCAGGTGCTATCTACTTTACAGTGCTCATACGCAATGATTACGTTAATGCACTTATTTCTTTAAACGATGACAGACATTCACTTTTCCCTAATTAAGTCTAAGAAAAGTAACATCGTAAAGTCTTTCCCTGGGGCATGAAGATTCCAGAAAATTTCCTCCTCTAGTAAAAACATTTAATGAATCCAGGTTTCCCAAGAAAACAAATGCCCAGTACTCTGCTACACTTGAAAGTGCTTCACAACATCCTTTTATTATCAAATTAAACCTCTCCATGATACAATTTGCAACTGCCACCATTTAGCCCTTTTCACACAGGATCCTGGGACTGAAAGGTACCTCTAGAGCAGCATCATCTGTCTCAGTAGGGTTTACACTCAACCCTAAAGTATACAAATACAAACTGTTAATGCCCATACAGTCTACTTACAGAGCAGATACTAGAGCCTACTTTTAATAAACAGGTAGAGAATTTTCTATCTACACTGGGCTGACTTTAGACTGAGGTATTGGAGAGGGGGAGGAAATTCAGCCTGGTCATGATAATCAAGAGTACAACTAAGAACTTTCTGCTAACTAGAACGGACTGTTTACTAAAATGTTAACTAAATTTTATGCACAAGAGCTCCTACATTTGGGCACAGAAGGTCCCTGTGTGGTAGGAATAACAAACCCTATGAGTTGAGGCCAAATATGGCCTCCACTTACATTTGACAGAACCAATGATGCTATTCCCTTTATGCATGAACAGATAACTACTTTATCATGATACCTGCACATTCCCTTTCAAAAGGCCTGCTATGCCACCATCAAGAGAACACTGTGCATCCCAGTGTGTTGGGGATTCTGTTGATGTGTAGAGCCATATGCAGTTTAAAAGCATTAAGCTGCATTTTTTCCCCACCACTAATACGTGCACAGCCACTATAAATAAATCTAATTTAAAAGAAACAGTTAATTATTAGTAAAAATACTTTTAAAGTATAACAGGATTTACAGCTTGATATGACAAAATTACTTATTCACACTAATGAACACATCTATAAAAATGCATAAGTTGAAAACAAATGGAACAGAATTTGAGTGTGAGAAAGGGGTCAAGTGGGTAAGTAGGCACCAAAATAAATGTTCATTTCTTGTTAGATTACCGAGAACTTTATGTCTCCTTGCAACAGTGTGCTTCACAAGTGAAGGGCAATAAAAGCATACAGATTCTGTATTTTACTACTTCCAGCTGAGAAACTCATTTGCTCTGTGGCTAGGAATGAATTACGCCTCCTGGAGCTACACACCTGCTTTCTGGTGCATGGTAATTCTCAGCTTTCCAATCAACAGAGAGCAGGAGCCAACAGCCAAGGCCACACAAATTTTGCCACCTAGATTTCAACACAAGCATGTTTCAAGTGGGCAGCCTTAAGAGAAATGGGCATGCATTGTTTGTGAGGGAATGACAGTGATGAGCAATAAAGTCATTACTTTAAAAGCCGGATGAGGCAATTTAAATCAGATATGCTCAATTCTAAGAACTTGGCGTGATATCAGAGCATTCCTTTAAAACACACACCAATTGGGACAAACCAACATGGTTATGTTCAACAGATGTTTTGGAGGCGTCTGAAGAGGAATAAGAAAATGTGGCAAAGAAAAGCATACAGATAGGTAATTGCTCATTTCTTTTTCAACCACCAGTCTAGCACAATGCCTCAGGAAAGCAATAAACCATGAACAGAGAACAACCAAAATAAAAGGAAGCCAAAAAAGTACAGTACCGGTTCTGTCTCCTCTCAAGAGTACATTTCATGAGCTTACAAAATATAGATGGAGATATAAGAACAAAATTGCAACACTCTGTATATCATGTGTACCTATTCTGACATAACTAACAGATCCCCCCTTTTATCATAATGCAAAATATGGAAAGAAATTTTTAAATATTCAGTATACATACAGTTATTTTTCAACAAACTTTGCTGAGGTATACAATTAATAGGGAACAATCTCAGATTATATACACAAGAAACCTGTATATATGTCTACACAAAAAACCTATATATATATATAAATATAAATATATATATATATCCAAAGAAACCTTTGTCTAATTGGCTTTTAATGGCACTTACATGGGCTATCCCAAAAACAGCCAGTATACAATTTTAATAGGCCAATTAAATTAACATTTTTCCCCAAGCACACTGCATCATCACATTTCAAACTACCTTTCATATAAGGAAACAGATTTCTCTTAACTTCTACATTCACTTAAGGATTATTTAATGCTTTCTTGCTTTCCTTAGTTTTCAGATTGTTGTTCCCCTCCTGCCTTATCTGGTCATCCTTCCTTATTTTCAAGCATCTTCCCTTTCTCCTCTCTGTAGTTCATGACAGCTAATCCTACTGTAGTTGCATAACCAATACTCTCCCTTCCATTTCTGCCCCCTAAACCTCATTTTTCAGTCTTCCTGTTTGGTTTTAGTTTTATTACTTTTTTTTTCTTCTCTCCCTTTCACAGATCTCTGAAATACAAGCTGTTTACTAAAAAGCAAACAGGAAATCACACACTAAAAGCTTCAGCAGCTATGTAATTTTGCCATAGCTAATATGGCTTTATTCTCTGCCCCTCACTGTTTTCCTCCACGGGATTATATTTTAATAAATTTCACAATGTTTGCAGTAAAAATGCTCTCCCTTTTCCTCCTGCAAGACAGCCAATACATACTAAAGTACTTCAGAGAGGATAAAACAATGCAGATGCTCAAGTGAAAAAAAGTGTTCCTCAGCTGCTGCCTTTCAAAAAAGTCAGGGACAAGGAAGCTGCTTATCAGATGAGGAAGACTCAAAATGTGAGGGAGAAAATAGAAGATAACACAAGGCCTAATCTTAAATGAAGTCATCACTAAAATTCACACCAACTTCATGAGACTTCAGCTACATTTCTGGATATTTAAAAATACTCCTAAAAGCAGACTTAATACTGGAAATACTTAGCATCTTCTTTTCCAGAAAAGCAATGCCTATTGCAGCTGCTCAGCAGCTTTAGAGAAAGAAAAAGAGCTGGCCAGGGTGATTTTCGCACAGGGTGATTTTGGTAGAGTTTATAATCCAACATGTTAATTTTAAAGAAGTGGTGAAGATCTCTGCAAATCCTAAGCCAAACTATGATGATCACTATATCTGAACAGAGTACTATAAAACAGGTTCAACTCTAAGTCCGTACTTGCAGTATTATGACAGACATGATTCGTAAATATACAAACATATGGCTCAGGCAAATAGTTAATCAATAAATTTCTCACCAAGTTCAAAACTAATTAACTCATTTCTCCCATATTTCTGTAATTTTGGAAAAGGGCATCAGACAGACAGACAGAATGAGCAAGCTTCCAGGCAGGGAGACATTTCTACCAAATGACAAACCCAGCAGGCAGCATTTCTGTTTGTAGAAGTAATGAAAAATGTAGTAACTATTCATTATAGTGATACTGGGGATAGTGTAAAGAAGAAACTATCAGCACAGATTTTTTTTCTATGCTCCCCCTCTAGTATCATGATATACATTATCAAAATTAAATGAAATAGTTAAATGCATTACTCCCTTCTCAAAACCTGCTCATATAGTAGCTGCTTGAGATACAACTGCAAATTCTTTTCAGGTACATATTGAGGGAATAAATAAACCTATTTCCATTCAAGAGACAGACACACCATTTTATACTTCAACCAAATCCTTAGCAAAGCTGTAAGAGAAATTCAAAGTGTGTAATAAAGACACTCAGTGTAAAAAGCAAGGCATAGCTAATATATCTGCACTACTGAAAATCTAGCATGTTGTTATTAATTTTGATCAAATTATTTCTATTAAGAACAAAGATAAATAACACATCAGAAAAATACAGATCTTCTCCCAACAAAGCCCAAACAAAAATTTAGGAGTGAGTATAAAGACATTCAAATACATTTTAAGAATTAACTTTGTGCACTGTTGCAGTTAGAAGCAAAAAGTAGAGAAAGCAAAAAAGCAAGAAACTTGTTAACTGTGATTTTTGACAACTAGAAAAGTCAAAAGAGTTTTCAAAAGCAACTTAACTTGCCATAGAAAATGAAGTAGTACTAGCCAGCACTTGTCACATTTTGAGTTCTAGGTCTGTATAAACCCATCCTGTCTATGCCTTCTAATTTGTCAAAGGCAAACAAACCCCCAACCAAACAAAAAAGAAAAAAAAGAAGTAAGAAATAAAAGACCTATAAACCCAAGGTCAAAATGTACTAACATACACTCAGGCCTTCCTCTCTCTGGTCTGTCAGAACTCTCAACTGCCAGACCTACCATTCTATTCCCTTTACTCCTACTCCGGTTAGGAATGGGTTTTTTGGAGAGAGATTTTCTGTCTATATATAAAACTAAAATAAATTCTAGGGAACGGAATAATCTCTGACATCATTATTTTACTTATTAATACTCCTGATGTCCATACCTCATTTCTAGTAAAGTGTTAGGGAGTAACCAGTTTCAAAAGGTTAAAAAATTCAGTCAAGGGACAAAAAAGCCCAACAAACCCTCACCAAAGCTCACAAACAGAGAAAAAAAGACGCTCAAAACAACACTTGTTTTATAGATAAACATTGTGAATATTTTGTAATGAATAAATGCAAATATTTCAACAAATTTACAAAATACTACTTTCTCCTAACTGTAGTGAACCCACAAAGCAAGACCTTGAGGACCAACTTCAAATGCAAGATTCAGCCATGTTTTTCTCCCAAAAAACACATTCATCCCTCTGAAGTGACCGAGAACAAAACAAAGAACAACAGTGACATTTTTACAAGACCATCCAGTATATCATTGTTGTTTTCAGAACAGTTCATCCTTTAAGGAAGAAAATAGTGAGCAGAAGTTCTTTCCTCACTGCATATTATCAAGCTACAAATTTTGAATTCCACTGTTGTCACTGACACTGAAAAAGAATGTAAACTGTTAAAACTTTAATCTCTGGAAGAACATAAAGTATCCTTTTCTGAATATCTAAAATACTATGCAGGAGATAGTGACCGAGCTCACATTTTCAGTCATGTTATTTCACAGGATTAGTCAGAATCACAGTCAGAATAAACATAAAAAGAACACTGCAACATACCTGTGTGACCATGCTTTGTATATACGTGGTTGGATGCTGCTGCTTTTGTTGAACAGCACTTTCTATTGCTACTTTCGCTACAGTGCTTGGATCCGCTCCAGCTGGCACAGCAACCATAGTTGCACTGCAACCAGCATTGTTGGGGTCACTGATTGTAACAATTCTAACTCCTACTTTATTTGGAATTCCTGGAACAGTTTCCCTGTCATTATCCTCTGCTGGCCTCTTTGCAGTTTTGCATTCTGCTGTGCCATTAGTAGACCGAACTTCGGAGGACAGGGTAGACTGGGACACTCTAGGTCCTGAGTGTGGAACTGCTATGATTTGATGCCCCTGTATAACAGAGGCTGTAGATTGTGGTGAGACAACTACACTTGGGCGTTGCTGAGGCACATCTGAATTCAAACTTGAAGCTAGAGGTCCATTAGGTAAATCAGTGTTGGTACCACTAAGTTGCTGGGTTAACAGTTTTGCAGCCTCCTGTGTACCGCTTACAACAGGTGAACTACTCAAAGTTAATACAGGCCCATTAGAAATTCTTTCCCCTTGATCACCTTTGGCAGTATCTTGCTGCGTGGCATCCAAATTCCCTTGTTGTTCCACTGAAGATATCTCACCATTTCCTACATGATTGGAAGTTTTGTGATTTGGAATGTTTTTGCTCAAATGAGAACAATCTCCTTTATCAAAATCACAGATTCCATTAACTAGGGGCTTCTTCAAATCACTTTTAATTTCCTGTGTGTCCATTTGTTCAAAGTTCTGCTTTCCAGGAGCTCCGTTCTCACCCATTTCTAATGATGGCCCATTACTGACTTGTGAGCACTGATTGGCCTCATTCTGTGTTTTCCCTGAGTTAGAAGGAGGTAGACTGGAGTCACTATACTTTCTCCCATTTAAAAGACTTCCCACCTGCATTTCATTTTCTTTTGCATCCCCATTGCTGGTGTTTGCAGCTCCTCTTCGGCAGGAAGGATTCTCCATAACTTCAATTTTACGTTCATGAATGTGTAAACCTGTTGCTTCCTTTGCTTCTTCCTCCTTTTGGCAAATTATTTTATCACCTTTGAATGGGGGAGCAGCAGTACACGGTGATTGTCCAGCTGAAGGTGCTTGAGTAGCTGGAAGGGTTTGCACCTGTAGCCCAACTCCTGTCTGTGCTCCACTCACTGAAATTCCTGCTGGAGCAATTATCTGAGTTGCATTTCCCTGACTCACAGTTGCAGTAGCAAAACTCGTATTTGGCACAACTGTTATCGTAACCTGGTTGCCAGTAGTCCCTTGGAAAATAGTTGCTGGGCTGTTTGAGATCAACTGGCCTGGCAATATCTGTAAATTAGAAATGGGTACTGTTTGCACTGCCCCTTGGGGCGGGATTGCACCCGGGACCAGCTGAACATTTTGCTGTCCAACTAGCAGCTGCTGAGCTGGAGACTGTCCTTGAACTCCAAAACCTGGTGTCTGGTTATTGGCCATCTGATAAACCACCTGAGGGCTAGGAGCTCTTGCATTGTTAGGTGGAGGAATCTGTGGAGCTGGGAGTATAAGCTTCCCCCCGGGAGTTGAGGGGCCTCTTTTTGGAAGAAGCAGTTGTTTTATCAGGCTAGACTCACCAGAGTTGGGCTGGCCAACTCCTGTATTAGCTTGCTGTGACTGAACTTGCATTTGCATCGATTGTTGTACCTGTACCTGCTGCTGCGATGATGCTGGTGAATGTTGCTGCTGCTGCTGCTGCCTCTTTACAGAAAGCATCTGGCTAACAGTAGGAGGGGGTCCTTGTGACTGAGGAGTGGTAGATGAAGATGACATAACTGTAGGGACTTGATTATTTGTAACTGGACCAGGGGACGGTGAAGATGATGGAGTAATGCTCGGCTGTCCAGCCAACTGGACAGTTTGGCCAGCAGGAATAGAAGCTGGGTTAGCAAGCACAATTTGATGAATGGCTGGTGCGTATGTCTGACCTTGCTGAGCTGGCTGGCTTACTATCACTACACTTTGCTGGGATGGTGCTGGAGGCTGCTGCTGTGGCTGCTGCCCCACAGCAGGTGGACCTTGCTGAGATGGCAGAGGCTTTGGTGCAATATTCTGAAATCCTACTCTAGATGTCGGTGGGTTTTGAACACCTGCAATTGTAACCACCTGCCCAGCTGCTACTTGGAAATTTTGAACTGTGGTGGCAGAAACAATGTTAGATGCAGAGGTTGTGACATACTGCTGTGGCGCTATGATGACTGTATCTTGTTGCTGGTTACCCGCAGAGGACTGCTGAGATGATGTCTGCCCAGGTTGTGATGATGTGCTGATTAGCTGCTGACCCTGTGAAACTGCTGAACTGCATGCTGGTAGGTTTTGTACTCTGCCAAATATATGACCCTGAGGTACAGCTTGCTGAATTACCGTAACAGGAGTGCCTGAAGGTATCTGTCCTGGTACCACTGCTTGCAGTGGGGACTGTTGTTGAATTACAGGTTGGTGGTGAAGCATCTGAGAACTCACAACTGTAACAGACGGCTGCTGGCCTGTGGTGCTTTGATTTTGATTAGAAGCTCCTCCTATTGCAATAGGAACAGGAACTGCAGACTGAGGAACAGAGCTCTGTATTACTGCAGCCTTCACTACTTCACAGGATATTGGACCTTTATTCTGTATAACAGTCATTGGAGCATTCTGTTGTGTATGAATAGAAGGATTTTGTGGAATTCTAGAAACAGTCTGTGCCACAGTGTGAACACCTTGAATTGGAAAAGACATCTGTGTTGCTGTCAAAGTTGAAGACTGGTTAATAGGGGTCCTCTGATAGTGATTTCCTACACTTGGTAGCCCATGCGGGATTCCTGTTGAAATAAACACAGCGAAAGTTTGGAAGCAGAGATTACTTCAAACACATTAACTAACAAATTTTTAAAAACCCAAGATCTGAAATTGCAATTCTGCTTGAAGCAGTTTCTTTTCTCAGCTCTACAGAGTCTGAATTAATGATGCAGCAACAAGTTTATGGGTCACATGTCAGAGACTGGAATGGCATGCAAGGAAATACTGCAATACTATTCCCAACATTACTGAATAAACTCAAAACATGTGGCCTCAACTTCTAACACTTACAAGCCATGCTCAAAACCTTCTGACTTTTCCTATGGTTTCAGGATCAATGCAAAATACTTTATACATAATTAAGTTAAAAACCTGCTGGCAAAGGAGACGAAGACACATCAGGAATTGCATCAACCCGGACGACTGGGGTAGACGAAGTTGGTGGCTGCTGATAGTACATCTGAATGGGAAGTGGTATAGCTCTCCTCTTCACTCCTACCACGTGTATATGCGCTTGACCATTGTTACTTGGATCTTCTACTCTCTTCACTGTATGATTTGGAAAGACGGTTCTGCCAAAAACAACATAAATCCATGTTAATAAACACAATAACTCTCACAATGTTTTTGTTTTACATAACCGCTCTTGAGTGCAGAGTAATAGAAAGAATGTCTGCATCTTTACAACAAAGCAGGATTTTCCAATACCACGTGAGTGTTCATCATTGAGACTAGCAGGTCCTCCAGATGGCTGAGATGTCATAGAACCTAAGTGAAAATTACAAAATCTCAAAAAACTACTTCAGAAAGAATTAGAAGGACTAGAGGCAGAAAAGGAACCCATTCGAAGATCTTGAAATAGAATGAAATAAAATTAAACAAACTCTAAACATTTGTTTCAATTAAAATTCCAAAAGTGGATGTCCTTCGACCCAGTAGATTTTTCTCAAAGAAATCTAAAACTACCTGTTAGTTTTGAGAACATACAATTGTTTCTTTATTGCTGCATAAATTCTTGTCTTACCGCAGGCATTTATAAAATCCAGTTGATGTTAGGATTCCACCTCGAGCTAATTTACTGCAAGTAGAGAGGTATTCAGAGTACATTTCTGCTCGAGAGACTGAGCAATCAAGGTTCACTTCAAAATGGGCATTCAACCTGAGGATGAAAAAATAAACTATGAAGCAAAATAGAGAGAGAGTATTTTTAAAGGGGTTGTTAAAACACTTCAGTTTGTATCACAGACACTTTTGAGATCTGCCAACAACATGAAAAATAATTTTAGTATATTGTTTTGTCAGATGCCTCTTCCACATTTTCTCACTGCTTACAAATTAACACACTGGACCCCTAACACCTACAGTTAGTTTTATATGCAGTATCTTATTTACATACTTATATACATATTATTTATTATTTATGCAAAATTGTCTCTACTATGCCTTTTTTATTTAATATTCTGCAGAAACAAATGAGATGCATGGTTTCTTGGCATCTCCTCCCTACAGCTCTATTCTGATTCCTTAATGATTCTACTTCCACAAAAGATGGCTGAAAGCTAACTAATTCTTCATCACACATTTTTTAGTAAGTCAATGTTTGTTGAACATCTAATATTCACTTAGCAGCTATGATTTACTCATTTTCCCATTTCTCTAGGTAGGAAGTAATGACTAAAGCATACCATGAAAATGTACATTAATCTAAGTTTGCTCATGTGATCTGTAGAGGAAGTCCAGTTCCAGGTATCCCTGTTTAAATGCCCAAATATGAAATTTCTCCATCCTTCAGCAGTTAATTATTATGGTTAATAATACTTTGCAGTGTGCAAAGAGAAGCATGGTAACATCAGCTGACCACAAAAAGTTGCAGTATTTCCTCCCATACAGCCAAAGCTCTGCTTGAAGTATAACCTCACAATAACATAAAAGACTAAGCTTTATAAATTCCATCCACTTTATCTGGAAGGTGGTTGTCATCTCAATGACAAGATGAACCTAAGAGCTGTGAAGGCGCAGAGGTGAAAGGCCCATCAGGAACTGATTAATACAAATACTTGGATTGTGAGTTGATTTATGTAAGACAAAGAGCTCAGAAAGATCACCTGCAGTGTACATGAGAACCACAGGAGAGACAGTTTCTCTCTAAATACCTGACAATAACTACTTGAAAGCAAGAGAATATGAATGGAAAAGACTTTGATCTTCTTTAACTTGAGGTTCACAATGATCATATAAGAGTTCTGCAGGGCCTTAGCTTCATAATTTGAAATTACTTTTATACTGATTCAGTAATAAAGCAACACATTACCAGATAAAAATACCTTGAAACAGGTAACACTGTGTGACAATTTAAAAAAACAAATTAAATCAAGACCAGAGTTAAAAATCAAATCAAATTCTGTCCTAAGAGACAAAACAACTAACTTCATGAATCATCAGGCAAAGACTGAATAGTCTGGTTGAGTTTTTGCTTTCAGACTTCTTCACAGCAATGACAGAATGAATTTGGTTTACACTTTTCAGAAAAATTACTGTAACAGTAAAGACAAGCAAACTGAAAAATTCTGTGACACGTGAATTCAGTATTTTTCTTTGTTTTTCTTCTTCATTAATGTATTTGAACAGAACTGTACACTTACCACTGACATGCAAATTTCTCGCTGTCTATCTCTACTATTCCTGGAGGTGGAGCAACATGTGGTGCTGTCCTAGAGGCTGCAGAGAATGTGGGGAGAAAAAAACCAAAACTTGCTAAAATGTTTTTTATCCTCCTGAATTAAGCACTACATGACATCCACTGGTACATGTTTGTCAGTAAGGATATCTCCAGCTAAGGCAAGTCACACAGGTCCCTCCCCACAGCAGACTACAGAGCTGCACTACATTTACCAAAGTGAAGCAGGGCTTGCCAGGGCCAGAGTCACTGCTAAAGTACAATCACCAGGAGTGCACCTAGTGAACGGCTGCTTCCAGATTCATGATCGTGATCTCAGCACTTGGCAGTACTGAGCATGATTTTAAAGCGGCACAATACTCCACCAAAACAGGCACAAATACACAGCAATTATTTTTCCAGCTCTTAAGTGGATGCAAATATAACGCAAAGGATCTTGTAGCAATGTCACATCAATTCATCCTATTCACTCTTGTTCACCCCTTCAGTTACATTCTCTCCCAGCCATTTTTTGCTGTGGTATGCACACCCATTCCAAAAGCAGCACGCTTAGACATGCCAACCAGCGTCTGCTGCAATGGTTGTTTCTCAGTAATTTCCTAAGAAGAGCTACAATTTGGTTCACATAACAAGAAACTGTTTAGAATCTTCAAAAGCGAGTCTATGTCATCTCATTTCTGCAATTCTACCAAACACTTTATGTTACTGCCCAATAATACCCAGTGTAAAACATAATATAAAACAGACCTCTAATTCTCTGAAAATTGTGGGAACAATCTACAATAGATACTTTTTCTTTCCAGTGAACAGGTTAAAATAAGCAACGTGTGTCACTTTCACAGAATTTTCAAATTAGCAACTGAAAAACATTAAAATTCTTTCAAAGCTCGTTCCACAACAGTTTTGGATAACACAGCTTTGGCTAACATAGTGTATTTTCTTCGTGAGTGTTTGAAAAAGATATATATGTTATGCACAATGTTACACTTATTTATGTAAACTAATCAGAAATCTAGAGAAGATAAAAATCATATGGGAGATTTTATATAACAGTGTGTTCTCTTGCAGTGATACTCACCTGGGACACCTGTTGCATGAGCCTGTGAAGAACCATGATCCATTACCTGTGGTCTGACATCAAGTATTCCTTGCTGGCTAACACACTGATGTTCAATGAGCTTTACAGCAGTAAGAGCATCAGGTCCAAACATCTGGATGTCCATAGAAACCAGACATACTAATGTATCTAAAGTATTGAATGTAAAACCAACAATGACATTAGGACAAGACAAATGCCGTTGGAACATACTGATTTGCCTTAAAATTGCCATGTGCTGAAAGGGAACAAGTCTTCGCATGCCTCTGTAGGTTTTTTGGGGGGTATTTTAGACACATTTTGTGGCATTAAAAAGAACACTTTAGAATTTTTAGCATCATCAATTCCTTGGGGACACAATGAATAGATTTAGAAAACTCCATCCCCATGCTGTGTGCTCTCACACACGCACAAGCAAGCCACATTTTTAAGAATATGTCATGGTAGGTGGTTAAGTCTTTTTTCTTACATAAGCGAGAGCAGTAATAGATTTTGCTTCTGCCTTACCTATGCTCTTCTCTACTTTAGCAATCTTTGAGCAGGCCACTTCTCCCATTTCTGTGAGCATGTATAGCACCTCAAGTGCTGAGATTACAAGCAGCACATCTGGTAGTGTGAGATGACATATGATCTCTTTATAGGATTCTTGATCCACATATTCACAAATTAAGACACCATTATCTTCAGCCTTACAAAGATTTGCCAAGATTTCCATGCCTGAAGAACAAATAGAAAAAATAGTTTTAAACAACAATAATTGTAATTCTGATACAAAAACAAGAATAGCTAGAGATCTTACCTCTCATTTTTAAAAATCTATCCCTTGACATGAGGCATTTTGTAACAGTGTGGAACATTAGATGAGTAGTTTTGAAATCAACAGGATCCAAAAGAAGCTGAGGAGAACGAAAAAGAATTACTAACACTATCCACATAGTGCTAATGGCTCAAATACTCAATTTGCTTATCAAAATATAAGGCTCAGAAGGGTTTAAGTGCAGCACACATAAATTACACTTGTGTTCATAAAAACTGAACCATGTGAGCTTTTGATTGTACCTAGCATTTTGAGTCCCCTCCTCCTTTTCTGCTCTGAAGCAGCAATCTAATTTACACTTTCCAGTGCTCAGAATAAGGAAAATAACTTTCTTATCAGGCAGCCAACAGTATACACAAATGGATTCTAATACCCAACAAAGACCAGAACTTGAGTAAAAAAACGTACAGATGCTATCACAGTCATTCTTCTTGTTTCTACTTCTGCTTCTCAACTAGAGATCCCAGACATAAGTAACATTCTTTCTCACTCAAAAGTTAAGTTTGGTACATGGAAAATGAAAAACACCATCTTTTCTTTCAATATTTAATAGTGGACCAATACTTCTAATCTTATTCTTGGCTAGTACCATTTTACTTAAATTTATATGCTATATTTTAAAATATAAGGACTATCTGAATATACTTCCTATAAAAATCCATATAATTTTCTGCACAATAATATGACATACCGAGATAGCATATTTTATAACATTCAAATCTCTCCCTCCAAAAAAAAAAAAAAAAAAAAAAAGAAAAAAAGATGCCTCACATGATTCTGGCAGCACACCCAGTGGCCTATGACTAGTTTACACAACATACAGTATACAGGACATAAAATCCTCTAAAACCCTCTTTCTTAAACACACTGTTTTAAAGTTATGACTAAAGGTTATAATTATAAAGTGAAGAAGCAAGCATACAGACTGCAGAACTTAATTCCTTTCTTCTCTTTGGGAAACTAAACTGAAAATTATACAATATGAATATCTTCTTATCTCCCTACATCATCAGTCTTCTTCACGTGATTCTATTTTAGCAAATGGACACATACAGTCGTATTTTAGTTTTGGCCCTGAACACTTGTTTTCAAATTGCTAATTACAAATTCAGAGAATAATTTATTTCCTTCTCCATCCAATGATAAAAAAAAAGATAATTTCATTGACACTACTGCTTTTATCAAATTATATCTGAATTTTTCTGTTTGAAAGCACATTACCTCTGCTGCAATATTTCCCAGTGTGTCAAGCCCCAACTGCCGTAGAGAAATAAAGTGACTGTGAGCAGAGAGTAGCAGGAACCGAAGACAAGTACGATTAGCTGCCAGAAGTTTAACATTTCCCTCTTCAAAAGAAAGATTTCGTAAAATCACTGCTATCTGAAGTACCCGCTGCCCTTCAATATCATTAATGCCCAATTTGCGAGGTGGATGAAATAAGGATTCCCAAATCCATTCTTCTGATGGAATATCTATGAAATAAATAAATATATATTAGTCCTTCCTTTGCTCGATTTACCAACATGCATGTAGTATTAAGATTAGTCAAGATATCTCACCTTGAGATTTGCTTCTGTCAGAAATTAGATCACGAACTTCAATATCCTCAACAATATCCTTCCAAAACTGAAGAAAGAATTAAAAATACTTAATTTCTAGGGGCTATTTCTTAAAATATTAATTACTTCTATTTCTATTATGTTAAAATATTGAAATAATATTGAAATAATTGTTCTTTAAAATTTCCTAGTACCTTGATTCATCTGATAGTAACCAGAAGTGATGATAGGCAAGATGTTCAGTACTTTACATAAAGAAATTCTTCCCTTCAAGTACTAGAAGTATGCAGTCACAGTCAACCAACACTACCACAGAAGTGCTTTGCTGAAGCACATACTGCAACTATGGAGCAGTTTTCCATATATCATTAGAAATACAGCAATTCCAAATGGAAAAAAAGTACAGCTCATCCTCCTTCATCTCCTACAAACAGTGATGACCTAAGGCAGAATAAAGTGACTCCTCCCACTCTCAACAGATCTTAAGACTCCTGCAAGAAGTTACTATTTGGAAAGACTTTTTAGAGCTGCTGCTGTGTTTCCTACTTTTTCATAACACACTAAAAAGAGAGAAACAACCACCACTATCACAAAACCCCTTTATAAATATAACTAAAGCAGAAACTTCAGCAGACTGGAATTCAAATTACTTTACAAATTTATGGCCTGGTCTGTAAATGGTTGTTTTGTTGCTAGTCCTGTTCAAATTCAAGAATTAATCAAGGAATTAAGGTTTGCAAACTAACTAAAAATACATAGTGTGATGTATAATAATATAAAAATATATAATGATATATGCATTCTAATGTGTATATCTGAACAAGGATATAAACCTTCCTTTGACTAATAAAAATTTGTACATTTCTTTGACTCACTAATGAAATACTATTCCTCTTTTGACTATAATCACAGAATAAAACCACCAATAAATCTGGATAAAAAGGGGAGGATGGGAAGTACAACCAGCTGAACAGCAGGAGAAATTTTGCTATGCAAATGTAATTACTAAATTACAGCATTCATACCAAGCTTGACACTACTATTTTCTTGACAAATACAATACTACAGATTTTCTAAATTGGAAGGAAAAAAAATTTATTTTCACTGCAATGTTGCTAAATGGCGTCCAAGTACTGTTTAGTAAAGAGGATTTACTTGCACAGAAAGGATTACTACCTCATTTTAGCAAAGACAAGAACAGCTAGAAAAAAATCTTAACTTCTTACTGTTTGTGACAAACAGATTTTTCTAATTAATACTGAAGCTATCACCAAGAGCCACAGAAGAGGGAGGCATGCAGGCAAAATTCCCTTTTACAAGAGAACAGGTGTAACATGACAATTTTTTTTCCCCCCCAAAGGAACAGCAAAAGTGGAAAGAAACAATGAAGCTTTCTGGGCATTAATTTGAAAAACACACAGCACAAAGGCAACAAAAAATCAGTTCAGCATCCCAAACAGTTATTTATTCCCTATTACCAAGTATACCTGCAATCTGATACAACATATTAATAGAAATAAACAAGATGGTGTAAAAGTAATGATCTTTATCACTAGTTATTTCTATATATATATATATATATATATTTAAGTCATGGACTGCTAATAGAAACAAAGCTAAAACCTGGAAGCAACCAAACAGAGCTTCATGACATCCAGATACTAAGATGCAATGGACAAAGGTAAAGAACTTGATTCACATTCACAGTCTGATCACTGTCAGTACCCAAGTTCCTCTGGAAAAAAATGCAAAGGATTATACAGAATCCACGGCAAATAAGAAGAACCAAATGACTGTCCATAAAAGCAATGGAGATGTGAGTCCACAAAACAAAATGTAACCAATGGTATGGATGACTTATTCTTCAAGAAAAATACGAGAGCAACTGAAGTCAGCTTGATGGATTACTCTGAGAGACAAGGAAAGTGATGTTTGAAAAGCATTTCAGGTATTTAAGTGCGCAGAGATCCTTATGCACTATCTGAGAAAGATTCAGAGGATAAATGCACAGTAAATGAAAAAAAAAATCATATTTATAGAAAGAAGTTGGGCAACAAAACTTTAAAAAATCACAAAATAAAGAAGAAAATCAGAGAAGTAAGGCACAAGAATTGCATGTATGTGGATTTTGGAGCTCTACAGCTAGAGGAGGCCTCAAGTAGTCCAAGAACGTGAAATGCAAATTACTTGACTGAAGTAAACAGAGATGAATGGCGCATGAAGAAATGTAATGCAATTTCTCATACACTACACATCAGACACTGAGTAGCTGCTGAAGACATGAAAGAAATACCTGGAAAAAACAGCTAAATCTATCAGAAAATAAACATACTATATGAACAAATCACTCTTGAAAGCAAACTGTACTCACAAGTGAACCTTGGTAACATGAGGATATTTAAAGCTAAGTGAAACAATCAAAAATGGGAAAGTTTCCAGAGTAGAGGAGAAAACATCTGAGCAGGATGCCATCAGAGCTTGGGATGGGGACAGCAAAACAAACAAGGAGAGATACAAGATGACTGGCTAAATGCCAGTTGTTCCAATCCTTAAGTAAGGACACACAGTCATTCCAGCTAACTAGACATTTAAGCTTATTGGGAGCGCAAGGAAAAATCAAGAGGGGAGAACGCGACAAATTAACATATCTGTAAGAGACAACAGCAGGTTCAACTTAAATAGTACTCCAATGTGGACAATTAATGGAACAGATTCACTGACTAGTAAAAAAATTTCATTCAGTTTAGAAGTAATTTATGTAAAAAGTGAGCAGATATGTCCTGCTGCACTTAAGATAATGAAAAATATATATTTTTCAAACAGTCTTATATAATGCAGTAAGGACTGGGGGGGAAGGGAAAGAAAAAAGAAAGGTAATTGATTCCCTTGAAGTTTAGTATAAAGAAACACATTGCTTTTCATCTTCACCTTCAACCGACAGAACAGTGATACTGGAGGACACCACTAGAACCAAAATGAACAAACAAACAAAAAAAGATAATATGAATGGTGAAAGGAGTAACTTATTTAATAGCTGTTCTTTTTTCTTAAAACTGCAAAAGCAAATTTAAAAAAACCTAAAAACAAACACCAAAACCAGACACACGATGTCTGTGCTATGTCAGGAAGCTCCCATGCTTCCCCCAACTTCTGTTTTGACATAGCCACAGCTGCAATACAAAATAAATTACTTCCAGTAGTAAGGTCAAACAAATGCTTGCAGTGAGATGCTCTGAAAGAATCTGAATTCCTGGCATTAGAGATACTTCTACATGTGATGTTAAGTTTTTCACATGCTTTCCAAGTATTTCTGCCATGCTGTCAGCAGTATTTCACTACAGAATGGTACTATATATGCTGTAATGTCCAAAAATAGATCTTGGAGAGCATCCAAGTTTTTTATTAGTAAACCTTATTGCAGTTACAGTGGTTCTACTTAAAACTTTGGTAAAACATTTATAAGAACCACCTGCCCTTATAACAATTACCTAAATTTATATAATCAATATGTAATACATTAGAATACTGTATAATTTCAGATGTTTACAGAACTAGACATGGTGCTTGTTGCTGCTCTAGATCAGCAACAGTCTGTGACAGCTTAGTGGGAAGTCAACACAGAAGTGCTATGTGCTTCAAAAAAAACCAACCAACCAAACTAACCAACCAACTAACCAACCCACAACCTACAGTACTTCTGGACATACTTTTTCAGTGGAAAAGGGAAATTTTGAAGATTATGAAACATTCATTTTTACACTTAATTTTGGCACATTTGTATCACATTTTTCAAGTCCATATACTCACAAATATGAGAGCTTAGCATTCTTGTTTTTAAGTTTACTTAGGAAATATTGATTAGGCAATCTTTACACTGCTATTTCAACAATATTTATCAATTAACTAAAACTACTATGGTCCAGCTTGTTCCCAAACTGAGTTACATAAAAATAAAACAAAAGATAAATGGGGACAGGTCCCAACAAATATTGTCTGTAATACTGGCAAAATATTTCAGTATATAAAACAATTATGGAATTGAGCAGAAATCTGCCTTTATGAGGAACTCTGAAGACTATCTCTTCACATTTTTATTTAACAAAAAGCATAAGGCATCCAAATATATTTTAATCAAGCTTTCTTCTATTTTAACTGCATAAATCATCACCTGTAATTCATTTCAAAGAAATCACATATCACAGTATATATGCTGAAGTATCAAATCTCTTTCATCTATAATGCATGCTCTTATTCGCCTAAAAAAGTTTATCTAGAATAAATAACCATTTGTACAAAGAAACTTTACTTCTATTTTTACTTCATTTCACTGCTTGTACAGTAGCTCATGCCCTCTAGTGGAAAGATTAAAAAAGCCTTGTGAAAAAATAAGTGAAAGTACTATTAAATACTATTAAAGGATTTTTCATAGCTTCTTATGCTGTGATGTTAATTTTTATAATTCAGACTATTTCTTTACTGATCATCGCAGTTCAAAACAAAACCCAGCACAGCATTGTTGCCTCTTGGTAAATATGCTGCCCAACATCCATTTTCTTCACACACATTAGTTTCCTTATAAAAAGAAACACATAAACCTTTTTATTTGCCTATACCTATTTTTTTCTTAATACGCTTCTTCCTACTTATCCCAACATTTTAAGACAACTGTGACATAGTATCCTATTATATTTAAATCAAAGGAACGATGTTGAGAGTAATTTTAAGGACATACCTTAGAATTTTCAATCTTTTTAAAGGATTTGACACCCACCATATGCAGTACAAAATTATTTTAGTAATTTTTAAATTACCTTAACAAAATCTCTATCAGTTTTCTCCTTCCACTCTTCTCCAAATACAGCAGAAAATGATCCTAAAGCTTTAAGCACAAAAAGCGTAACTTAGTAACATCTTTAAAAATGAACATTTTTTATTAATCCAAAACTAAATAAAGATCAAGAACACTATAGACTTTTTCAGTGTCTCCTTTTGATCTTAAAAAATACCGCACAAACCAGCTGAAATGTCAGTTGTTATTTTTAATTAACAGCTATTGCAATTTTACAGTGTAAATTGGAAGTAAGGAGTTCACAAGGAAAGGGCTAGTTTGTGAATACTGTAAAAAAAACTTCCAGGAGAAAAACTTGTCCAGGGAAAACTTTTCCAGAGTTCTTTTCCAAGAATCAAGATGACTGGTCGGTTTTCACCCTCACATCAAGAACTGTTTTCCATGTGCACTGTGTAAGCACAAACACTACTGTAGTAATTAAACAAATTCCCACTCATGTTTTCTAAAAAATAGTATAAAATTTTGACAATGCTCAATTTTAACTCAATATTTAACCAAGACCAGTAATAGATGTTCTTGGCTGTTTGACTGAGCCACTACCACAGCTTTTGTAATCATCATTCCTTGAAAGCAGTGAAGACTCAATCTAATTCAAATGCTGAGTCAATCTAAAAATACTCTCTCTTGCAATAATTCTGTAATGAATTGATAACACATTTCAGATAAACATTTTGGTTCATGTTTTCTTATTTTGTAGAAAATGCTACAAATCTCAATTCCAAGACCACATTAGCTTTCAATTCACAGAATCCAAACCAAGTCCTTATGCAGCTCTCCAAGCTGAATATACTATACACCCCTCAAACCCCTAGGGCTGCCCCTGCAATCCAACTGTCATCTTGAAGTTTAGGAGGGGACTGGAGGGAAGCTGATGACATATTTTACCTTAAAAACACTATAAATAATAACAATTATATAGCCTTAATTATAGACAAGAAAAATCTAAACCCTGTATTTAATAACGTTAATAAGCTATTTTTTATTGCCACCTAACATTACTCTGGTAGGATTTTCATAATGCCTGAATTTTACTAACTAGAGAACTCATTTATTTCAGCATGAAACCTAGCAGATTTACCTTTATTATTTATACAATAAAACCACATCAGTATTTCAAATTGACATTTCATGCTTCAAAAATAAGTAAACATACCCCTGCTGTTTCTTTCCCTCATTTGTCCCAATAAGTCCTCCTAATGCTGCTAGGATATTTCCCTGGATTTATCAAGAAGACACAATCATGTGATATAAAAATGAAGTTTTTCCCAGATAATGAAAACAGTGAGTTCATTACATGCTCATCATTCCTCCCAGCTTTACCTCAAATATTTTTCAAAAAACACTAAACAGACAAGCTATGGAATAAACTCATTCTTCAAGTTAAGAACTCCAGAAAACACTGTCTGCCCCTACAACATCCAAAAAAAAAATCCTTAAATAGCAATACAAAACTCAATTAAATTATTTGCAAATTCCTAAATCAATAAAAGTTTCATCAAGAGAACAGGAGAGTGAGGGTAACCTCAAAAATCTAGACAGCAAGCATTCTGGAATCATATGGAGGACTAAGTTTCCCTTTAGCTTCCTTTCAAATATTTTCCTTTGAAAGTTCTTGTGCCTGGACTACATGCAAACACTAAATGACCAAGTTCTAAGCATATCTGAAGGACATTGAAAAATGTACAAATTTTTCAGAAAATTTGTAGAAAAAGCAAGAGAAGCTGGAGGACACTAATGCAATACTGGAGGGAGAAGGGGAAAGCTACAAATCCTTATGTAAAAATGCCAATTATTAAAAAAAAACCAACTAAACCATATACAAAGGCTAACACTGGTCCTTCCCCAGCATTTTAAAACAGAACCTTTGACATACCATACTGTGTTTGTGCTTACACATGCAAAGCAGATTTCTACTCAAACAGATATGATCGTCTACATTACCAGACTTAATTATGCTTAGCTGAAAAGGCTCATTTGAACAATTTTTTCTGGAGGTAATTTCTGAATTTCAGTATAAAAAAACCAACCAACAACCAACCAACCAAAAACCTCACAAAGGCAAAAAATCCAAAAAACCAACCAACCACAAACAAAAATGAAATCCAAACTCTCCAAACAAACAAACAAACACTAACAACAAAGAACAAAACAAAACATAAAAACCAAACCAAACTAAAAAGCTCAGCACATAAAACTGGTAAATACTTCTTCCTCACCACCCCAAGATAAAAGCTAGGCTGTTATGATTTTACAATGCTTTAGGTTAACTTATGTTTTGCTCCTCTCTTGACAGGAAGTCATGAACAAGGAATTATTAGGCATGGAGGTATTTTTTCACACTGAAAAAAATCTGAAGAATTTATTTGACATACTTAAATATTTTGAAGGAATCAACTCTCATTTGAAATTTATGTGCTAACATATGAAGTAATTCTGAAAATTCAGATTAAGACTTTTCTCCCTTGAGTTTTATAACCTGAATTTCACTGCAGTTAAATGTGTAGTGAAGTATCAGGACCAAAATGCTAGCAAGTCATTGTTTTCAGACTACCTTTTCTTAAATTTTAAATCTGCACTGCCATCAAAAAAGAATTATGGAAACTCAGCATGGTCCTACAAATTCAAAAGGAAACAGTAATACACTACAAAGAGATGGAAATCCAGTGCTGTAAATTTAGCATCCTGAACAACTGAACTTCACTATCAAAAAACTAATTCTTACATTTCACTGTTAAGTAAATTTTAATTTGCCTGTTAAGTAAATTTTTAAGATTACCTAACTTAAAAGGTATTTGTAACATCTGATAAAACCTGTAATCATGGACAAGGTAAAAGAAAAACCAGATATATTACTGTGAAATAAGTTATTAACATTTTAATTATCATGAGTTGTGAAAGATGCTACAACAGCTATGGACACTTTCTGTTGCAAAAATGTTGAGATATACTTACTGTCATCAAACACCCCAGCATTTGCAAGCAGTAAAGTGATGATTTTAGGGTCCTTTTCAAGCTGCATAACATGCTTGCTCTCATTTGAAAGAAGAGTACACACATTAATTGCAAAGTCCACTTCATTTGGGAGTCCAGATAACAGTGAAAGCACCAACTTATTATAGTCATTTGGTGAGTTTAAGTCCATAGACAGCCCATAGCTTTGACGAAGATAATCTAAAAAAAAAAACCACAGTCAACAACATTTTCAAAGCTACACTCATTAATCTTGAAACAATGTATTAAGCAATATTACTGTAAGAAAGAATCTGGAAAAAGTTTGTTTATAAATTATTGCAGTTTTAAACAAGTTTTCACAGTATTCAATGTATTTTTTGTCTGGACAAAACATGGAACCCTTTCCACTCAGCCGTGTACCTTTCTAGTGATATATCAATTCCTCTGCCAGCTCCAGAACGCAACAATG
This sequence comes from Emberiza elegans, assembly GCA_024865655.1. Classification (NCBI taxonomy): domain Eukaryota; kingdom Metazoa; phylum Chordata; class Aves; order Passeriformes; family Fringillidae; genus Emberiza; species Emberiza elegans. The sequence continues at coordinate 24,416,171 of JALJVW010000910.1, forward strand.
CAGCATGTTCTCCCAAAGAAAAGCTTACAAAACAGAAGCTTTAATTAAAGCAGAATGGAATTGTAATACAATTTGAAGTCAATTTCTACACAACAAATTACACGTCCATTCCACAAAGCCCACCAGCTTCTGATTAAAAGCTTAACTAATTGTAGGCTCAATTCAGGTATTTGACTCTGTGGAGAAATTAAGAGATTGAAAGAAACACACTGCAAATTTTCAAGGTAATTTTTTTCAAGACAAGTAACTACATAGCTCTATTAATTAGCAAGGAAAATATTTGTTAAGAGGAGAAATAGCTTATGGATTTTAATATTTGTTTTGTTCTGGTTCACAGTGGAAAGTGGTTTTTGAGTGTATTAAACTAATCATTTGAATGTCCTACAGATTTGATAGTTTTAATAATATTCCAAATTTATCTACACACTATTTCAGTAGCCCGTCAAAAAAAAAAAAAAAGAAAAGCACCCACACACATGAAGGAAATAGCACTTTTACTCTCAAGAATTTACCTGACACGCTGTGTTGCTGGTAGTTATAGGAAGTTGGAATTGCACCAATAGGAAGTTGTGGCTTTGGATTGCCTGGTTGTACTTCATCATCCTCCTCTCCAAAATGATGGACTTTTTCATACTTTTCTAGATAACTGAAATAAAATTATTTAAAAAGTGGTTTTAGTGCAGCTAAATCTTTTATTCCAAAGTAGAACGTCCAAAGAAAGAAATCTAGAAACACAAAGATTTACTGGAAACAATAATCAAAATGCTGAAAAACAAATCCTGAATCAGACTGACAACAGGTGACAGAGAAATGTAGATATGTGTAATTACTGCTTTATATACCAATTTTTAAACATTTTTCAAAAAATGATAATTAGATAAATTGCAACAAATTGCTCCCTTTTGTGACTAAATCTGTTTTTCCCAAATAAACTTTTGCTACTGAAAATAAGTCTGCAGGGAAAGCAGCATAAAAACTACTCTGTGCTCATTACCAATACATATACAATACCAATACCAAGATCAAGTCCAGAAAAGTACTTATTTCTTTTTTGCCTTGTTGAAAGAGAAACTGTACACTAGGTCCTAACAATTACAGAAGAGTAAGAGACTTCAGGGATACCAAGGGCAGCAATTCAGGATCAGAATGTGGGAGCTATAGCTGCAGCTGGTAACTACTGGAAATCCCTTCGAACCCCTTAAAAAAAAAAAAAGCTCATGTACTGTACAAAAAATGGACTTTAAGCACAGAAGCTATATATACAAAAAGTAAACAGTTAAGCAGCTTGATAAATTAATTACCTCAATGACAGTTAATTTAGCATTAGAAATGAAACTTTTAGAACCTTCTGCACTCCACTATATAAAGTCAATTTAAAATACCCACTGTAGCATTAACTTCACAGTGATATGTAGTTGAAAACCCTTCATGAAATTAACTAAGATCAAAGCTGCCTAAATATACAGATTTTAACTGTGCTGAAAAATGACAATACCGGGTCAATAAAATAAAAATACTGTAAAATCAGAAAAGAATTGAAAACATTTATATTTCTCTTTGTACATGCTAAAATATTTACTATATGACTAAGCTTTTGTATAATTTTTGTCAGTAGACACTGATGTAATTAACTCATGGTAAATCAGAAAGATTTTAAGGAAACAGAATTCCCACTGACCTCTGAGGAATATCTCCCATTCATTAAATTAGTAATTATTTCATGAAGTGAAGTATCAATGACATAACCATACCTTTAATACGTTAGCAAACATTTTTTTTCTTAAGAAAAGGGCACATTTCAGAAGAAAGGAAAGATATCAGAGCTAATAAGGCAAATTTTTTTGTATCTGTATCACATGCAAATACCATTCATGTCTGTCTAGAGTTTAGGATATTCCAAGTATTACATATGCTATTGTTACATGAACCACTGCCACAGTCCCCTCCTTATTACATAAACTCTTGAGTCAGTTCAGGAGTCAGCAAAAATCTTCCCTGCAAGTCATTTGCTTTTAGGGTTTTTAAAAGACTAAAAAATTACACCTAAATATAGTTGCTTTTATCTTTAAACTAAAAATACTCATTTATGTGAGTTAAACTTCAACTGAGTATGTGCACAGAAAGTAAAACCTTCCATAACTGTTTATCAGTTTTTAAAGTCATAGCTCAACCCTGTTCTAAAATCTAGACCCTAAATTTTCTCTTCCCCTACATTTCCTTATCCTTTTATCCCACTTCTCTCCTTTAGCTTACATTTTATATCCAGATGAATCAAATCTGCAATCCTATCAATTTTAATTAACAGAGTCCTGTATATTTATGGTCAAGACCAAAAAGAGCAGTTCAAAGACAGCCTGACCTTCACTTTTCCTATCCCATCACTCACTCTTCAGAGAGCTCATTCAGAAAAATAGGAGGATTCTACATTGGCTTTCTAGTCATTTTTCAAACTGAGCAAGGGTCAGATGAATACCAGATCTGGTGCAGGAGTACATAGCTAAGGATGTCACATGCACCATTTTACACTGGCAGAAGCCACACTGCTGTAGCTTGTCTAATAAAAGTTGGGGCAGAGCTAATTTCCTTGTATTTGCTGGTCTGAGTCAAAGCTTCAGCTCAAAACAGTTTCATTATTGAAATAAAATTTCGTAGAAACATTTAATAAGATGAAGTAAAAATACCTACACAGAAACACATATGGTACTCAATCTGCAAATTATTCTGGACTTGTCCATTCTACCAAGGCTGAACATCTATTTAAGCATTAAAAAAATACTGTATATATCATAAAATAATTCGTGTTGTTCCATAGTGTTATATGGAGCATATACACTTAACCTTATACTTTTTATTAAAGCCATATTCCAGGAAAGCTGAACAATATGAATATCCTAGATGTTCTCCTCTGTTAATATCTAATTTATTAAAATATGTTAAAACAGTTCCACTGAACACAGACAATCTCAAAGTTCAAGAATTTACTTCCTTTCTTCCCCCTCTGAAAAAAATTTAAGTACATATTAAAAGACCTCTGCAAACTAAAATGGTCATAATTTGTTCAGTGTTGACAATGGTCATAAAGTTCTCACAAATGTCTTAAGCATTTCACAAGAAAACAGGATTCAAATTACTTTTAAGTCATGATCTAATCTTTCCCTACACTAATGCAAGGATTGACTTCACTTTACTAAATTCTGAGCTCTTTATGTTGTGATTCAATTTACCCAGGTTCTGCCTCTTCAAAGAAGAATCCTCCTTTCTAATCTCACCCCAAACTACCAAGTTTGACAAGGAAAAGTTGAAAACTTAACAAAATAAAGCCCTCAGTAATCCCAAAGCATCAATTACAAATGCTAAACCCTGCCTTCCTCCCACCCCAAGAAAAACCCAAACATCAAACCAAACAACAGAAACACGTTCCCCACCTCTAACACACTTTATTCTCTTTAAGATACTCCCAGTATTCAGGGAGGATGTTGCACTATTTGTCAGTCCATTGCGTGTAACAGCACAGTAATACTAAATTTCAACTACAATAACCAGACTGTAATAGACTCTTCAGCATGATTCCTTTATGCGACAAAGTACCAACTGTTTACAGACAGCTGTACAGACCTCAATCCTCCAAACATTCCTTTTGTTTCCTGCAGAGAGAATGCACAGCCTTGAATTTCAGAGTAGAGAAGAAGCTTTGTAAAATTAGCTTGTACATGGGCTTTACTAGTCTTAAATTCTAATCTGAACACTCTGGTATACAGTTACTATGCAAACAGCAGAGCAGTTCAGCATAAACGCGTGTCTTGCTCTAAATACACAAGAAATTTTAAAATAATAAATGGAACTTTTCTATTACTGAAAAACAGTTGTGCAAATGCTCACATGTTATAATCAGTTGCAATGGCTAATTTCATGTTTCAAAACAACTTGGATCTGTAGTTATAGGCTAGAAAGGTATACTTTGGTCACAGAAAAAGATTTTCAGGAATTCAAAATACTTCCTTAATTTCACAAAGTCACGAGTAGTATACATCAGCAATAACAATTTTCTGAGCTTCGCTTTTAGTTTCAATACCAACTGAACAACTAGATCCCAACGAAGAAAGATGCAGCTAGTATCTACAAAAAAAGAATTAAAGCAACTAAATTAAACACCAGAATTTAATTACTAATGAAACAATGTATATGGGTTAGTAAAGTTTTTTAAAAGTCTTTTAAAAAAAGCCCATTTAAATACTATGTTGAAGCCTTGGTGAAGATGGAATAATAAGGAATACTGCCTTCTGTACCCGTGTAGAAAGATGCTCCACACTGTTAGCATGGCACCCTGAACTGGTGGTTACCCATTGGACACATGAACCAAAATATTCAAGGAACTGAAATGCAATGAAACCCATTTACAGCCACTCTTGGCTTTTCAGCTTGGATCACTTCTCTGTTCAGACAGGTTTAACTTAAATAAAGAAATAAATGGAACAATAAAAAAATTTTTTAAAGCTACACACCCCAAACAAAACCAATACCATCACCACTCCCCAAAAACAACAAAACACACACACAGAGCTCTGGTGTACAGCCAGAACAGGATATGCCAAGTATTGAAAAATAGGAAAATACGTGGGCAACCAGAGACAGACATGTGCAGACCGGCTACTTTTTGAAGGGCAAGTAATTTCAATGTTTTCTGAAAACCTGAGTTACTTTCAGGATCTCTTGATTTGGAAATCAAAAGATCATATCTCTTTAAAAATCAAGTTCATATTACTCATTATGTTCCTCTGACAGCAGTAAGTCACTTTGTTCCATTCAAGTCTGTGAGAAAAAAGTTCTACAAAGATAAGTAATATTTTTGTCCATGAAAAACACTTATTTAGTAACAACACAGGCTTTTTATTCAGCCCAGTGATTTTTAGGCTTGTTTTCAGATATTTGGGAAAAAATACTAACAAAAAAAAAGCCTACACTAGGTACATCTAGGGGCATGTATAATTTGCTATAAACAGTAGCTCTGAGAGGGCTTAGAGTATACCAGAAACTGGTTCATATAACAGTATAAAACATCTGGCTCATTTGGATAGTTTGGCTCCCTTTACCAGGACACAATAAATGCACCAAAATACATATTAAGCCAATATGTATTGGCATGTCTGGCAAGACATGACATGTGCAGACATGAACTGTCACAGACCAACTATCACCTTTTTATTCAGCTGAAGAGCAAGCAGGTACCATTTCTACCACAGCTCTCCACCTCGCCTTTCTTGAAACTGTATTTCTAACAGCATTGCTAGTGGGGGACTGACAGCATGACCTTGCACCATTTCTGTTTGCCTAAACACCACCCATTATGATGCAAGACAGATCCACTCTTCCTGCTCATTCACTTGTACTCCCTTCTCCCTCTTTGCAATACTATTGACAAAAACATCCTAGATAATCACAAGACAAAATCCTGACTGTAATAAGGATTTCACACTACTGAATATTCCAATTTGTATTAAAGTGAGAATTGTTGCATATAGTCTCTCTTTGCCCCTAATTCGACATGACTCTTGCTCTAAACTCAAGAGGACTAAGGAACCATGACAACTCACAAACTTGTGGTGCCAATCAAAAGCTGCAACCTTTTCAAAAATACACCATCTTTATTAGAAAATCCATTGCAGTCCTACAGCTTGAATCTATGCCTGATAGAGTTACTTGAAAATCCAATCCATTTATGAAGTCTAATAGCAGGCAGTATTTTAATCCCATAGAAGGATGTTTCTCAGCAAGGCCAAAGCATTTAAGTTTGACTCTGCTGCTGGCACATACAGTGGAGACTGGTGCCACACACTGCAATGAAAATCCTGCTTAGAACTTAAAGCTGCTGCTGCAGCTGCCCCAAGTAATGTGCCACTCATTTACTCATCTCATAGATGTTCACTTACTAAGTTCCTGTCCCAAGAATTATCCTATGTAGTTTCTGAAAGTGGCAAACACAACAACTTGCTACAAGGCTCTGCTCAAACTTTTAGTGTAAACCAACAAACTGCCTCAAATTTGATTTCATGTCTAAGTGTTTTGCCAGTGTCACCAGCAATCTTTTCAGGTGGCTTCCCCCCCGGCCCTGAGGGCACCACAAATTCCAATTCAACAGTTAAAAGCAATTACTGTCAGAACTGATGCTTGCAGCTGAATCCTTCAAAAACAACGTTTGCATTTTCCATCTTCACCTTGTCTACCTCAGAAACTGACTACCTCACATAAGGCTTCCAGTGAAACATTGTACATGTGATTCTCAGCATTGTTTGATTTCTGGTTTGCTGTGACCACCTAACTCGACAGGCTGACAAATCAAGACTCTTAATGCTGTACTTGGCCAGAATGCCAGACAAGTATGAAGCTCCAATAGCTGTGCTTTTCAAACACCTGGTGGAGTGTCCCACCCAGCCAGAACCAGCCTGCACTGGCCTGTTTGTAACGAGGTCCCATGTGGGCCCATGAGACCATACACACCATACCAGGGGTTCTACCATCCAGCCTCCACCCCTGACAGGTTCTGTCACACTTCAGGAGAATTGTGTGCAAACTCAGAAGGCCTTGTGCAGATTAAAGAGCCCAAGCCTACACAATCAAAACTATACAAACTATAATTGCATTTACATGGAATTTAAATACGTTAAACTTTAGTGCCACATTTTGTAACACAAGACTACATGATAGATGGGTCCAATTTGGATGGAATTTGATTATAAAATTCTTATCCCACCAAGAAACCTTTGCAAACAGAGGAGACCCAAATACATGCCTTCATGAAGTTCTGAATCTTTTCTAAGACAATCTTTGTTAATCTTTGTTGGAAGTAAGTGTAAAAGTTATAAGCATCAGCAACCCTCCAAGTTTCACTTTATTAGACATCACAAGAAGAAAAAGATTCAATGCTTCAAAGAAAAAAAATAATCATTCAAGTTAATGAAAATACCTTGTTAGTATCTACAGGAACACCGAGAGGAAAGAAATTAAGATATTATTTCATGTTTTCATACTCATAATGCTCCAGCTTAGAAGGGAAATGATAAAACATATATTATCAGCTAACTGAAGTGCTTATGCTGGAGAGCCGTTTCAAAAGACTGAGGTGGCTGGAGGATGACATCAGTCTCTGAAGAAAGTGCACTACCAGCAACTCCAACAGATTCTAGATAAATACACTGCTATGTAAGCTTATCTTAATTTATTTTTCAGTTTTATTTAAATGCAATCTACTTGTGACCAACAGCTGCAGTCCAGACTTCCTTTACAGGAGTAATTCTTCTACTGTATTCTCACTGTTTCCCAAAAACAATTCAAATACAGCATCACCTCCTACTGTTTCAGTGGCTGCTTCATCAGACCTACTGGGCTTCACATCCAGGAATATCTGAGCTGTGCAATTACTAACAGTATTAATTCTCCCATCTTTACCTTTTCAACAAAGGCAATTCCCAGACGTATTCCTCTTACTAATACTACAGTCACTCTGTTTCCATCTAGGATGACAGCTCATCAAATTTCAAGTATAATTGCAGTCTGAGTTTAGCTCTTCAAGCAAAACATCAGAACCCTCTAGTTTTGTTATTATCTCCATCACATTTTCACAAATTCTTGACAAACCCCAAAGTTAATGTATTTAGAGAAATAATGTACAGAACTGTCTAGATTTCTCCACAGTGTGTGAACACAAGAATATCTGAATGGCAACGATTCACTAATACAGATGGTACCACAACTTCAGAACTCCTGTAGGCCCATGCAGGAAATTTTAACTAAGCATTGTGTGGTGTGCCCATAGCACAGTGACAACATACTACTACCCACACCAGTCACCTTATTTCAGACCATCACCAAAATCCCAAATACCAACACATCAGGAAAGCCACTGTAACAATTTCAAGTATTCATGTATCCATTGCAAAGCTGGCAACAATACAAATGAATACCTCTACACAGTAATATGTATTGTGACAGTAATAATAAAATTTTCAACTAAATACAGCTTACGACATAGCATTAGTTATAAATAGCATGTCTTGTAAAACAGTCTGCACAGAATGCTAAAACATGCTCTCAGTGAACACTATTTAGGTCACTAAGTAAAGTATCAAGATAAATACTAAAATAAAAATAATTTGTTTATGCGGATTCCTTCACAAACCTATCCTAGGACTGGGTGGTGTTTGGCCAACAGATGTATTTATCTAGTAAGTGTATTTAACAAGACTATATTAAAAAAAATATAAAACACATACTTAATTTAAACAAAAAATCAGAACACGTTTATCACTCCTACACAACCTGGTAACTTAGAATACATTTAAAAGATGGAGGTTTCCATTAAGAAATACTGGCTTATATTTTGTCAAATACTAAAGCTAAAAATCTATTAGATACCCTCCAGATCAGAATCAAGCAAAAGCACATTAAACACATTACAGAGTTTGAACACCAGAGACTAATGACCACATGTTCTGAAAGTATGTCCTGAGACAAGTAACTACAAATATGAAGACATTTTAATGCAAATACACAAGTATGCATTCAATGTCCATAATGTATGAAGTTGTGTAACTTTCATAATGGTGAACATGAATAGATGTTAAACTGGCCTATATAAGTATCCTACAAATATTTAATTACTCTATGAAAAAAACCAACACATGTTATAAACAAGTATAGCTTCATCTGACCATTACTTCTCTTATTGTTTAATTATTATGAAATTTAAATTGGAGAAATGCTTTTTGTGTGTGTGTGTTCAGGCAGCACAAACAAAAGGGGAGAAAGAAACACTCATTAAAGCAACACAACTTCTATCAGAGCACAAACTGAAGAGCTGTTCTCACTAAACAGGAACTTACAGGAATTTTCTATGGCAATTCTGTCCTTTTTTTTTTTCCAAATTCAGGATGCAAGCTGGCCTTGTAGTACATATGATTAAGAAAGCAATTCCCTGTTTTTTTTTGTTGTTGTTTCACAGTTTCATGATCAAATATGCAAATAGAGAGAGCTAGTATTTTTTTCAAAAGAACAGTTTACTTTCAGACTTTCAGGGACTTCATTACTGTTTTCAGAGAAACCTGACTAGGGGGTTTTGTATGCTAGGAATAAATTCTTTAATTTTGTGTCTGCTAAGCATTACACTGAAGTTATTTTCACAACAATAATGCCCTGAATTTATCCCATCAAGAATTCCCAGTTCTTTGACTTTCTCTCAAACCATTATAAATAACACAGCTCGCTATATTATCACAGACAATAATAGTGACTTACTTTGTCTTGTCTATGCAGAATAAATTTATCCTACAAAGGCATAATCTGGCAAAATACCACAACACATGAATAAAATAATATATCACATGCTTACAATTAAAATTACACACTTTCTCAGAACACTTTGCTAAACTGGAATCTGGCTCATCAGCAAAGACTTGAATACTCCTTTTCAACCGCAAATGCTTGCACATTTTTGAAATTTAGGAAGTTTATACACTTTTCAAAATGCAGTAATAAGAAAAAATACTCTTTGAACTTAAAAATAATTAAAATTACTAAAAATCTGTAACACCTCAAATTTTAAAATATTAAAAAGATTTAATTTTTAAAATAATTGAAAATATTAGAAATTTGTAACACCAAATATTTGCGTATTTCACTGTAAGTCTGCTAACAGAAATGCTGCTTATGAATATTAATCACACACCACTGAAAAAAAACATGTCAGCTGTTTCTAGGATGAGGTATGGAAGTTCAGACTATACACAGTCAAAGTACTATCTCAGTTATTGGAAAATGGCCCTTTCTCCCGGCCTATTATTAATCCATACTCTTTGCTGCATTCTGGCAGTGCTTTGACAAGAAGGGCCAAGAGGTTCCCGTAGCAAGCCTGGTAATTAAAAGGATATTATACATGAGACCAATAATTGTAGATCAAAATCTCATGAAAACAGCAGTCTAGAAATAGCTTTTCTAGATTTTGGCAATTGCTCTAGCCACCATGGTAAATATTTCCACAATACTTCTTTCAGTGTTATTCAACAGTTACTAAGAAAATCCCAGAACCATAAAACAGAGAATAAAAATATAGAATTTACTGATTCCTAATGCTTGTAGTCTGTTTCTTAAACTTATTGAGTCTACAAGCATTTATTAAAAACTTATGGCCATGCCATTTTATCACTTCACATAGCTATCTGTAATTTCACCATTTCTTTCTGCACAGATTTGGCAACTTTAACAGTTGCACTTTTCTGCCTTCATAACAAACCAGTCTTTTCCTGCAATTAAATTTATTTACAATTTCTCTGCCAAACTGTATTCCCTGCTCTGACCACATAATCAAAGTACATGTATAAGTTTACATGTCCTTATTTATGTGGTAAATCAAACAAAATACCAACATTAATTAATTGCTGAACACTCTACCAGGGATTAAATATTTATGGAAAAAAAAAAAAGAATAATAAAAAAAATCTGAGTAAGAGGATACTGCTGGGATTCTGCACACTAGGAACATAAATTCTTTAAGGTCCAGGTGGAGAAGAAAAAGCCATCTTGGGAGCAACTACTTTCTCTGTCTCAAAATCTTCCCAGAAATCAGTTTGTAAAAATGAATGCAACTGGACCTTCATAAAAACACTCAACCTAAAAATATCTGTATGTCTCAAATAAATACAAACCTACCCATATGGAAAGTGAAATAATAATGGTAATAATGACTAATCTTGAAATTTTTGATCACCTAACAATATGCAGTTACATGGTTTAACGTATCCCAGTGCATTCTGAGAATGCAGCCAAGTGCAAATTTAGAAATGATGATAAAGAGGTAACGTATCGATTTAGCTGTCTAAAGCTGTAGAGGCTACACATCTATACCAGTAAAATCAACAGTGCTGTGAGCATTCCTGTGCATGGTAATGAACTGCCTGCACCACTAAACTGTTAAAAGAAGTGCCGGAAACAACTTCCATCCAGGCCAATTAGCATTCTTTGAAACAATCTGAAGGCACCATTCAGAGAGCCATCCTTGGTATGGGGGCCATTCCCAGAAGTAACTTTGGATATAACTACCCTGTTTTGGGACTAGGATTACAGGCGTGAGCCATGTTATGTCAATTAGCCTGAGACACACTTAATTCACTAATGTAGAGATATAGCCAGAGAATCACTGAATGCTACACAGATGGCCTCTAGCTTAACACTAATTCTGATAAAGCATGAGGAAAGCAGAATGACAGATGAAGTGTCACTCCTTCAGAAAACATTTTACAATAATCAACACAATAATCATGAAGAATTTACAAGCATTTTCTTTTTGCTTTTTATAATTGCAACGTAAAGCCATTAGAATATATACAAAGATAAAAGAAAGACAACAAATAGGCGTGATGAATACAGATAAAGCCCAAAGATCAGATTTCCTGTTGGAAAATATTCATCTCCGTCACTGAAGATAATCATTGCAAATTGCTTTAAAGGCAGAAGGAAGAGAATTTTGGAGTATTAGAATGAAAAAAATAAACCAACAGCTCTATTTTACAACTTATATATCTAAGAAATTACTCAATGAGAAGGCTGTTGTGAAATACATAATAAAACCACTCAAAACTCTAATCTTCTACAAAACAAATACAGATACTAAAAATGTGTTGAGCATATTGGATCAGAAATTCTTCTTTTATAGGAAGGCTAAAAAAGAACACCTCAGTATCAACTATGTTCAGGTATTAAGTATCAGAAAATGCCTGGAGTATGTGTAGTCCCTGCTGGGGGTCTGGGGTTTAGAGGAGATAAAACCTGATCCTCCACTGTGGATTACGCAGCCTTTTCAAATACTGCGTAAACCCAGTAAGGCTTATTGCATTTCTAGTCTTTTGAATGGAAATAACTTCTGGGAAGATAAATGCCCTGCAATAAACATATTGTGTACTTTTTCAAGAGACACAGGTTCGGAACTTCTACGACTGAAGAAAGCTCATTAGGGTTAAAGCAACAAAGTCACATGGTATCTGTATTAAGGAATATATGGGCATGTAAATAAACATTTTCCTAAATAATCATCCAGATGTTATTCTTTCTTACCTCAGAGCCTTCTACACTCTACATAAATTTGAATAGTTCTGAAGACTACCATCAGGTTGCCTTTGAGCAACTTGATCTAGTAAAAGATGTCCCTGACCATGGCAAGTGGGTATGTGTGTAGGGTGTGTTTGCCATGGACTATATGGTCTTTAAACTCAAAGCATTCTATGATTCTGCATTATTACAGCATACAATTGATTGGATTTGCTACTTACATTTTTCTTTACCCTTCTTTTTGACTTCTACAGTGTATAATATCTCATTCAAACAACCATATTTTTGAAAACTAGCTATAAATTCAAAACAGTGTAGTCCCACAAAAAAAGACACTTTACTTAAGTTTCCAGCTAAGACCAGCATATGGTGCTAATCCCTTTCTTTAAGTACTCAATAGTCTGAAACCAGGCTACCTCAGTGTCACATAAACTCTGGACACATTTTGAAGATTCTTCTTCAGACCAGTGCAATCTTCTACCAAGAGGCAGAGCTCATTTCTACAGAAGAGAAAGCCTTCTCAGAAATAAATTTCAAACAAGAAACTAAAACTAAATCTTCAGTATTTTCTGCTCACATGTAACAGCCATGCTCTGCAACAGATGGGGAAAAGAGTAAATCCTTAAGTAGCATAGAAAGCATTAAGCCAGTGACAACATCCAATCCCCTGGAAAGACTGTGACACAAGGAACAAACCACATAAAGCACCTTCTTTGTGAAGTACCTTAAGATGATCGGTGAGCAGTTAAGTTTTAAATTGCTAGCTACTGTTTTATGAAGTTATCTAACACTTGAAATAAACTGGCTGATGTTGTAGTGTCATCAACACTGTAGTTACAAGATTTCTCAAATTAGCAGGCTGTAGAGACAGCAGTACCTGCCAGCTGATGAGGGACAATGGTAATCCAGGATACACTGAACTGCTGATGTCAGATCCCAAAGTAGTTTAACAGTAATTTCTCCTAACAGTCTGAAATCCATGTCTTACACAAGCTGTGCTGCACTTGACCAATGTGAATATGGAATACAGCCCATACCCAGATTTTGCATCACTTGTGCAAGTTGCCCTCTGTCTTCACCACCAAATATGCAACTGAGCTCGTCTTTGGTAGTTTGGAGGGGGTTGTTTGGTTTTTTTTTTAATGGACCAGAGGCTCTAATTCATGCCCCAAGTAACCTGAACATTCCTTCTGGGTAGCTTCCATTGGGAAAAATATGGAAAGCATCATTGTTTTTAAACATTTTAAACTCCTGGGAGGATGGGCATACCAGATGAATTACAACAAATGTACGCAAGATAGACAAGCAACTAACTACATTTCTGGGCAGCTAGTTTTTATAACACATGCATAATTTCAAAACAACATACTGTGGCCACTATAGAAAAGAGATTGCTTTTAAAAAGAAAATATAAGTACCTTTAGAACTGTGTGTATCAAGTTGCATTCTAGCAACATAATCTCAACAAGTATTTTGTCATGCTATAGGAAGACATAAAAAGAATCTGAAAGGACAAAAACAGTTGAAGAAAGGGGTTTAAGACTGTAAAAACCAGTGAGATATTGTGGAAGGAGGACACTCATTTAGGAGCTAAAGTGGAGACTGGGAGAACTCTATACTCTCCCTTTAAGCCTGTACCAGGCTTATGACAAGGGGAAAAGAGCATCCAGAAAACAAATCAAAATTAAATTTCCCAAAGTTAGAAAATAAAACTTTAAAAAATTACCAAATCAGATCCTTCATGAGAATAAAGCACATGCCAGCCAAAGAGGAGAGGACAAGGAAGGCTTTGGGAAGAAGCTGCTGGCAGCATGCACAGTGGCAGGGAAGGGAGGCTGCACTGGCTGTATGGTCAGCTGCAATGTGCCTGCAGTAGCTGACCCCGTCAGAATGCACAGACAGAACTTTTCGTATGGTACAGATTAAGAGGAGGTGAAGGAGAAATGAAAGTAACAGCCATGCTCTGCAACAGATGGGGAAAAGAGTAAATCCTTAAGTAGCATAGAAAGCATTAAGCCAGTGACAACATCCAATCCCCTGGAAAGACTGTGACACAAGGAACAAACCACATAAAGCACCTTCTTTGTGAAGTACCTTAAGATGATCGGCGAGCAGTTAAGTTTTAAATTGCTAGCTACTGTTTTATGAAGTTATCTAACACTTGAAATAAACTGGCTGATATTGTAGTGTCATCAACACTGCAGTTACAAGATTTCTCAAGTTAGCAGGCTGTAGAGACAGCAGTACCTGCCAGCTGATGAGGGACAATGGTAATCCAGGATACACTGAACTGCTGATGTCAGATCCCAAAGTAGTTTAACAGTAATTTCTCCTAACAGTCTGAAATCCATGTCTTACACAAGCTGTGCTGCACTTGATCAATGTGAATATGGAATACAGCCCATACCCAGATTTTGCATCACTTGTGCAAGTTGCCCTCTGTCTTCACCACCAAATATGCAACTGAGCTCATCTTTGGTAGTTTGGAGGGGGTTGTTTGGTTTTTTTTTTAATGGACCAGAGGCTCTAATTCATGCCCCAAGTAACCTGAACATTCCTTCTGGGTAGCTTCCATTGGGAAAAATATGGAAAGCATCATTGTCTTTAAACATTTTAAACTCCTGGGAGGAGGGGCATACCAGATGAATTACAACAAATTTATGCAAGATAGACAAGCAACTAACTACATTTCTGGGCAGCTAGTTTTTATAACACATGCATAATTTCAAAACAACATACTGTGGCCACTATAGAAAAGAGATTGCTTTTAAAAAGAAAATATAAGTCCCTTTAGAACTGTGTGTATCAAGTTGCATTCTAGCAACATAATCTCAACAAGTATTTTGTCATGCTATAGGAAGACATAAAAAGAATCTGAAAGGACAAAAACAGTTGAAGAAAGGGGTTTAAGACTGTAAAAACCAGTGAGATATTGTGGAAGGAGGACACTCATTTAGGAGCTAAAGTAGAGACTGGGAGAACTCTATACTCTCCCTTTAAGCCTGTACCAGGCTTATAACAAGGGGAAAAGAGCATCCAGAAAACAAATCAAAATTAAATTTCCCAAAGTTAGAAAATAAAACTTTAAAAAATTACCAAATCAGATCCTTCATGAGAATAAAGCACATGCCAGCCAAAGAGGAGAGGACAAGGAAGGCTTTGGGAAGAAGCTGCTGGCAGCATGCACAGTGGCAGGGAAGGGAGGCTGCACTGGCTGTATGGTCAGCTGCAATGTGCCTGCAGTAGCTGACCCCGTCAGAATGCACAGACAGAACTTTTCGTATGGTACAGATTAAGAGGAGGTGAAGGAGAAATGAAATGACATTTACTTTCAAGGGAAACAGAGGAAGATTGTAAATTCTAACAGATGATGTAGAAGAGGCTGGAGAAAAAGCCTGGTAATTTCCCCCCCAGCTGCTTAAAGTTACTATAATGGCATAACAGAACAATCAGATGAAGGTGAGCACCATATTCCTGGTTTCCTTCCCCAGCCCTTTAATGACTGCTCTCTAAACATTAAGAACTAGAGCCATTTCACTATAAAAACTGTGAAGAGAGGGAAAAGAAAATAAAAACAATAAACCATCAGTAATATCAAAACCATGCTTTGCCATAAGCCAACCAATTTTGTAGAGCTGATTCTGCTTTTAAGTGGCATCTGTAAAAAGAGGACAATGATATGAAGTAATATACACAAGGCCTAAAAGAGCTAGATACTGCTCAACTGGAGCAGCTTATTGGATATAAATCTAAATATGATAAAAATGTCTCATCAAATGAACCTCCAAATCTTTTCAGGTTTGGAAAGCTATCAAAAAGACCAATGGCAAGAATTGAAGCTTACAACAATTCCAAATAGCTTTAATCAAATCTCCCGCCCCAGAAAAGGTGGGAGGAGAGCAAAAAGATTGCTGGAAACCTTTCTTCAGCTTTCAGTCTATGATTACATGCTTCTATTATCCCTGAGATGTTTTTTAAGTAAAATAACTGCAAAGTTTGAAGTGCAAAGACAATGAAAAGATATCATATCATTTCAGGTTTGCAACTGCTGAACTAGAATTAGGAAATGATAAAAGACAACTTCAGTAATTTCATGATGCAACAAAAAACCCTGTTATAGCAGTGATAACATCATCCCTGCACTGTTGCTGCCTATGGGATGAGCATGAACAGTATGAAACAGTACATGAAGAGCCCTAAAATGGCAGTTGTTTTATTTTTAGATATGCATACATCAAAATGATGTAATATTATGAAATAATGATATCCATTAAAAAAAGAAACAGTGAACATCAGAAAATAAAATAACAACTGAAATTTGCCTAAGACATCAATGAAACAACTTGAATTTTGTGAGGAAAAATCATGTCAAAAGGAAGCACAAGGAAGAACTATACTTTTGACTAGAAAAGAAAAAAAACATGTAAAATATGGTATGCTGTTGTAACGTACAGTTAAATGCAATTACAGGAGTGCTTAGAATTTGTCTGACCTCACACTGGGTAGGATAAAAAAAAAGCCTATGACTAATAGCCTGTGGCTAATCCAGTAACAAGGGACTATGGCTAGCTAATTAGCCCTTTGCAAACAAAAAGATAAGGAACAACCTAAATTCTGTAAAAAGTTTTAATTACAAGCATGCCATAAAATTCACTCCCCACTATGAAAGTAAACTGAAAATGCAATTTCAGTATCATCCACATTTCTGCAAATCATCAAACTTTTTTTTTACCACACCACTATCCCTAGAAATCCACGGAATTAGAAATCCAACAACCTCAGACATGTCTACAATACAACCATATTAGCCCTTTCTTAAGCAGGGTTTTAAACTGTCATGTTTAGCAGGTATCAAGGTGTGCTACAGTGTTATGCACATTGCACTTAAAACACACAAAAGTCCATTTGTCAGATATTGACCTGAGTTTTATCCTTAGACCGAGCAAACTAACATAAGGTGCTGACTTGTAGCTGCAGATAAAAATCAGACAACTGAAGCCGTCACCACCCAGCTGCTTGCCCCTCCCTGCTGACAAATGTGGCTGCTCTCAAAGAAAGGCATCTGATGCACCCCTGAATCAGCTCATGAATCACTGATGCTTTCAGCTGTGTATTCAAGGAAGCACACATAATTTTACCTGAAAACAGTTAGATGGCTCGAGAGCTTATTTATATGCACATCTGACATCACCGTTTGGAAAGTGGGACAAACGTAACATAATACCTCATAACAGTAACAGCTTGAGCCAGATGATTTCTATTACTGTGTGGCTGCCAAAACCAATAGCCTCCACTATCGGCTCAGAACAGGCCCTACCAGTACTCATTCCAACACTGTGCAAGTGACACAGTTTGGGTTTTTGCAGATTACATGAGTTATACCACACATTTCTTATAAAACCTTGTGGACTAAGTATACTACTACTTGGTATATATTAGTTCAGATAACTTTAAAGGTTATCTGAATAAGCATAAAACTAATTCATCAAATATCAACTGCAGAGAGAGTGTAGCCAGCTTGCCTTCTCCAGCTCCATCATGTACAATTTCTACTACAGTTTTATCATATGGAGTCAGGAAACAATAGATACAGCTGTAGTTTTTTACAAAGTTCCTTCCTTGAGCCAGAGGTTTTTCCAAACAGGAGGTGCCACAGCCTCGCAGGGATGTCTGTACTCCTGCTGCAGAGGCACAACCTTCATCCAATCAGCCAGGCTGCCCACACAGTAATTAAACTACACAGATGTGGAGGCAAAGCATGAGCTAATTCGGCACAGACCTCTTCTGTATCGACAAATTCAGGAGGGGGAAGGGTAGGAGCTTGCATTTTCCACCTTACCATGTCTACAAATCTATACAAAGAGTTGCATCAGCAACCTACAGAGTAAATTGCCCTGGACTACGGCACTGGCAGGAGAGGGAGGAGTAGGAAGACAAGCCATCCGGCTTAAAATAAGCACCATTACATTCCAATCTAGATTTCACCCCTAACTTTGCCAAATAACACTAGGTGACACGTGCGTCCACTGGCTTTTATTGCTACTGAGGGATGAAGAGTTGGTTTTGGTTTTAACCACTCTGTTAATTTTTAATTCCCACAGCCATAATAATAATAGATTCACGGAAGGGATGATGCTTAAAATAAAACTTGCAACCATGTATTTATTCCCACTGACCCTCACTTCTTGGGGCCTTGTAAGGATCACATTAACTGCTTTATTGCAATACAACCAGCAAACAGACAACTGAGATGGCAGAAATTCAAACAGTATTTGAATAGAAGTCAATTATGTTGATATATCATCTTTAAACTGCTCTAAAAATACTTTATTTGGATTCAAGTAAAGGATTTAGACCTTAGGCTTTCCTGTAATGACATGGAAACCTTTAATCAGGTTTTCTAATGTCTTACTATTTTAAGATAGATCCCACACACAGATTGGCTTCTTTAATTAAAACCAAACCAAAACAGCACCTTAACACAGACTAGGAAACTATATTCATCACACAAATTAGCAGATAAAGTTAAAATAAAGCTCTGACTCAATTTACTAACTAGTCTTAAAAAATCCAAATAAATCCCGTTGTTTTATTTTCAATAGAGTGATACCATTATTACTGCTAGCAAGAATAGCAGTATTTTCTCTAATGAAAAGGTATTTAAGACATTAACAGTTGTTCAAGTTTGTCATGTGCTACACTTACAAAAACCCAAAATGTCCACAACCATGGTTTGAAACAAATAATTCATTACAAACATGGTCACGTTATTTGATTAAACAATCAGCAAGCAAACATTTGCTTAATTATCTTTTCAGTGTTAAAAGGGTCTTGATAATCTTTGGGGCTCAAGCATAAGTAAAAACCCAGTTTGCAGAAATCTGTATGGACAACCAACATATCTTCCTCCCCTCAGTTTTTTTTTTAACTGCTAAGACTGACAAATGTGGCTGACAGCAAACGAAGCAGATCTAACTGCAGCTGCTATACTGATTCTTTCCCCTGGCAAAGCATTACCGCTCCCTCTGGTGTCCATCTGACCCTGTGCCAAGCTCTTTCCACACACCAGAAAATAATTCTTTTAAGGTGCATAGGTGTGAATACATGAGCAGAATGACATGGGAATGTGCATACAGAGAGATTTCTTCCATGTTTACTGACTGAAGCAGCTGAGTTTGGGGTCAGAAGGGCACTGAAGCTGGCACAGAGGAGGATGTGGCTGTAAGAGCCAGAAGTTACATCACTGCCCCAGAAGAGCAGCTCCTGTTACAGTAAGTTACACTTCCCAGACTGTCCAGCCTAACACACCACTGCCATCTTTCACCTTCACTCTCACATGTGCTACACCATCCTACTACTGGTATACTACTTTGTAAAGGCTCTAACATTACAACTATTCTCCAATCAACCCCACTCACTGAAAACTCCAGCAATACCTAGACTTTTCTTTCTTTCTTGGACTATTTTTTCCCCCATGTCAAATTTGATTAATAAATATCAAATCTCAGGGGGCAGGAGGTGGGGTAGTATAAAAAAATGCCAAGGCCAGTGAAAAAATAAGTGGTGGGAGTTCACAGCTATGCACAGAAAGAAGCTGGAGCTCATTTTTTTCACTACCAGCAATCCATTAGATCATTTGAGCTGATTTGTGCAACTCTTTCCCAGATAAATGTGTTATTTGACTTTCAATTATCTAAAAAGGATCTTCAAATTAAGCATGACAGATGACTTATCTAGAAAATTCTACTGTTTCCTCTCATCACACCAGTATCAATGATAGGAAGTTTGTTACTGGTTTTCAAGCAGTCCTGAAAATCCTTAGTGATATGATAGATGATATGATATGCTGGGTACAAACATTATTTCAAAGACTCCAATTTTAAGAGCTGAAAACAGCATTGTGCAGTCAAAACTAGAAATTATAGCACTTCTTTAAATGAACAGTAACATGACATTTAAAAATAGCAGACGTGGCACTAAAACACAGAAATATGCCTTTATAATACCATGGTTTTGTACCAAAAGAAAACTGAAGTTGCCCAGGGTATGGTCAGTCTGACCTGCACACAAGTTCTCTTTCTCTTAACAAGTCACAGTATAAGTATCTATACAACAAATACCTAACAAAGTATCTAAGCCATTGATCAAATAGTCTTGGGTTAAAGTTGCTGCCAACAATCTCTATAGGCAAGTCAAATTATGATCATTTTCCTATTACACTGAATAGCACACAGAATGACTACAGCTCCCAGGGAACAGAATTAGGATGACAATAATAAGGTGACAATTGCCTAAACAAGACAAACATAACAGCTTAAAGTATTTTCACTGCAAACAAGACAAACATAACAGCTTAAAGTATTTTCACTGCAGACATGGAAAATGGATCAGGTTTCATCCTATGACTTGCAATTCATACTCACAATTAGAAGTATGCTGTCAGCTGGGCAGCTGTATTTTGGCTTGTCCTTCAGATGTGTAAAGAATTTAAATACTAACAATTAGCCTTTGATGTTAACACCCTATTAACTCATATGGGAAAGTTCAATCTTACAATCTTACAGTTACTGTGGCTTGAATCTAGCTATTGACACAAGGCAACAGTGAATTTATTTAGTGAATGAGAAAAAGTGGAGGAAGGTATTTCATTCCAAAGAATTAAAAAACAAGTGAGAAAGACTGACATTTTTTCTAATTGGAATCTGATTACTGTACATTACTTTATCATTTAACTGACCTTACTTAATTTTGTCTCGACTGTTAAACACAATAAGGTAACACAATTAAAGAGCCAAATGCACACTGAAAAATAAAGTCAACCATGTGCCTGTAATAGCTGCAGAAGAGAAATAATATTTATACACAAAATGCAGATACTTAGCTGAAGGTGTTAGAAATCCTTAGAAAAGACTGCACTCTGGTGGAAGACTTGTTAACTTGCTGTAATAGCTACTTGGTAAAGCCATGGGGTTTAAGTTTTAATTTTAAATTTAGGTTTTGTAGTAAGAAATTAGTTGTTCCACAAAATGAAAAACTCTTCAAGCATCTGTTACTTCTGTTCTTAGAGTTTTTGTGCCAATTATTCACGACATTTCAAAATACTAAGGCAAATATTTAGAAGCATTTTTATATAACTATATACATTTCCATATCCACATAATGTGACACAAAGAGTAGAAGGGATAATTCTCTGTAATTCTGTTCCTTAGCCACAGCAGGTTAGTAAACATGTAAACTCCCAACCAAACCAAACAACAACAACAACAGAAAGAATAAAACCAAGTAGCATACTGAGTGGAGTCACAACGAACACACACTTTGAAAATCTCTGTGAGGAATGCAAATAATCAATCAAGGATTTGTGCCTTCAATTCCTCATATTCCCTTAACATGAGGACTTCTCCCTTTGGCCCAAGCAAAAATCTTTCACAAGAGTTCAACATACCTTAAGTCTTCCTCAAGTTTTACTTTCCCACTTACCAGTCACTGCCTTCTCCCTTCTGTGCCTAATAGAGATCTGTTAAGTACTTGCAGCTCCAAAAGACCCATCTCTCCCAACTAACTAGGCAAGGACTAGCCTGTGGTAGAAATGTTTCAAAAAAATGTGCAACCCAGTATGTGTGAGCTGCTGCTGAAAGCCATTCCACCTGGAATGCATACAGTCCAAGCTCTCCCTAACCCTCCCTCACTGCCAACATTTCTAATGTCTCTTTTCTTTATGTATCTGCTTATTTTCAAATCGGTTATTGGAAATTTAGAAGGAAGTTATTTCTTTGTATCAAACATGGCTGAACTTGGTTAACAGGTTCCAAAGCTCTCAGAGAAGACAGACAGAGTACAATCACAGGAAAACATTCTTCGTAAAACTAATATAATTCTACCAAAAATACCTAGGAATTAACAGCAAGACGCCCATATCTACACACTACATATGAGAGCATGCAAATAAATACTTGCACTAGCTGCTTGAACTAGTAATTTACTGGCCCTGCATGTAATATTAACAAAAGAAATGCATTTATGACTGAAGAAACAGACAAGTAGGATGACCAATTCCAAATCCACGATGAACATACATATGAGCTACTGTGACAGAGTTGGAGAAGAAAACAAGATTCATAGAGCAGCTGGCTAGAATTCATTTAACTTGAGGCTGCCCTAAATTAAAATAAAGTATCTTTTCTAAGATAACAGTTTTATGTATACACACAGACAATATACCACTCCATATTCTGCACTGCCAGCAGGCAATAATGCAAAGAGTAGAATGAGATCATCATGTGCAAGATACTGTTTCAGTTTAACAGCCATACTTTTACATGCAAAATATCAAACGCAAAAGAGCAACAGTACACTTACCATTTGTCTTGCAACCATATTTGGCAATTAAAAAAAAAAAACAGCTTGCTCCTGAATTCAAGGTATAAGCACCTATAAATTTGTTCTGAAGATTATTACACTAACTTTAAAAAGGAGAGCACATTTCCAATTAGGATTCCCAGACAGAGCAAGTCTGCACTTCCAACTTCTTGCTTACTAATTGTGAAAAGCTTTTTTTAGCCTTGTCTATTCTTGCACCTTTCGGATTTACCAATGCAGTCATGGATCATTATTTGTGTCAGTAACAGCAAAAACTTTCATTTAACTCAGGTATCACTGGTCTTACTTCTGAGATCACTTAAAAATGCTGCTAACACGTCAAACAAGACATAGGAAATTTTGCACCATGAAGGAGCTGCATTAATGGCAGTGAAACAGAATTAGAAATGGTTGATACCATTGCATTCTAATGCAGATACAGACCATATTTACCCTCAGAACTTTACTGGAATGGCAACTCTAACATTTGCAGCATCTCCCTCAGTAAGTTTCAAGTATTAATAACCATGTGGTATTCAAACACAAAGAAGGCAAAAAGTAGTCCTGTCTTGCACCAGCTCATGGGTCTCCTATGCCTTCTACTTCATATTCATACTGCAAGCTAATTAACACATTAACGGTTCTATTAAATGCAACCCAGTAGTTCTCTCAATACTGATCTGAGTTCAATATAATGAATGATTATTTTTCTTTTCTCAAAATTCTGAGGACACAACACCTATGAACTAAACAATCAATAGCGGATTATGATAACATATTATGAGTAAGTTAATACTGTCATATGTTTCCTTGTAAAGGAAGCACTGTCCTTCAATCAAATAGTGCTATCATACAAGAATATTTATTACTTGCACAGTTATCTTCATGGAGAAATCATGGGATATTCTGACAACACAACATAGAAACCAACACATATACTAGAGAGACTGAAATAATGATTTTCTGTGAAATATGAGAACATTCCAGAGACTGTCAGGGGGTGCAGGGAGTGGGGAGCTTTTAATATCTCCTGAAACTAGTTGGCTCCAAATGAATGTGCTGAGATATGAGCGAAAAAAACCCAAGACATCTAGAAATACCTTTCAAAAGGCTATCCTGTCCATCATCCCAATATTGCTGGCAGGTACTGATTTGAATTGATCCCTTCCTGGAAAAGGTTTTTCTAACCTGCTTAAAGAATGCCATTGATGAAGATTCCACCAATTCTCTACAGGGATATGACTGCCCACTGCTTATGTTAGAAAACTTTTGAAAACCTTTAATCTAAATTTTACTCACTACAACCACCCCCATCCACTGCTCTCTGTCCCACTTCCAACAGACACAAAAGAAGTTTAAGTATTATCCTTGGTCCTTTCACATACTAAAGAACTCTTATCACATATCTTTTGTCTTCTCTTCTGTAGACCAAACACAACATTTTTCTTCCAGTCTTTCCTTAAATTACACTTTTAAGCCTTCTGATAACAGTGTATGAGTGCAGGTGGATGGAAAGTATAAGGTAAAAAAACGAAACATACTTCTGCCACTCAAAAACACGTAAGAAACACCTTAGCAACATTTGCACTGGGGGAGGACAATCTACAACAAACAAAACAGACAAACAAAATCCAACCACTAAACCAAACAACAGTTTTCTAAAAACGATGAGATAAAGATTATTTAAAAAAAATAAAATAGAAAAAATATGGGTCTCAAGAGGCACTAGTATCAATACAGACAGTGCATGTTACAATACTGCTAAGCACACAAGACAGGCTAAAAAACTCAGGCATACTCTTCCTCCTGTTTTCTACAGACTCCCAAAACCCCTGTAGGACCACATTCATTCTAGTAAATGACTATAAAGGATTTCACACTATTCATGAAATCGTGGTACAAGATCTCAAGAAATGGCATGAAAACTGTTAAATTCAGGTTTTTTTAAAGTATCCAAAGTTAGCATCAATTTCACTTCTCCTCATCCTTCCTCTGCACTCTTGCAGCAGTTCCTCTGTAGTCAATGCCACACTGATAAAGTAAGTGAGATGAGGAAAAAAGTAAGAATAACAACTAATCCCAGTTTACATATGGACTTCTTCAAATGCTTTAGGAAATCACTTACTGTCCCTTTTATTTCAAGCAGTATATTGACATTACACACTATGTTTATAAAAGCAATAGATACAAAGAATCAGATATACTTCTCTGACTACAAAATGGGATAAAACAGTCATCTAGTTCTTGCAAAGTTTCATTTTTGCTTCAGAAAACATCTGGAATCTGAAAACAATACTTTTTTAATATTATTCTGTTTCACGTATCATATGCAAAAAAGCTAAGCTCTGTTCAAACAGTTACATACAAATGAATAAAATTAAAGGGTTTGTTTAGGCATGTTGCAGGTACTCTAAATACCAAGAACTGTCTCAAAAAGAAATACATACATTTTAAGACACAGAAACTGAAATATAAAATATTAAGAGAACACTAACTCTGTCCTACTGAGCTCTGTTAAATGCAACAAAAGATGAACATACTGAAGCATGGTTTTTAGCATTTGTAGTCCAATCCCTGCTTTAAAAAGATAACTTTCTTTTCTCCTGCAGCATAAAAGGAGAATTTCTACTTTGTAAACCCACGTATCTGCATTTACTAGGCAACAACCCTACACTGTACCAGTGTTCAGAAGAATCTTAGCAGTTATGCTATTTCACCTGCTGGGATAGCATACATACACCAAATCTAAAGATGAACAGGATATACAAATTCATCTGTGAAGGAGGACAGACTTTCTACAAACACTAGAATTACACAGAACTGAATAGCAAATGCAACATCTAAAATTACTTCTGATGTCACACAATGTCACAGTTAACACAACCTCAGCTCTAATCTTTGCCATGTATTTTTTAGTATCATGTCTAGTAGCAAGCAGTTCAGGATAACCACAAGCTAAATTCTTTAAGGTACTGTACAAAAGATTTCAATGTGTTTTGGGTGTATCTACAGTTTGAATAATTTATCTCATCCATTACTAAATTAATTCAGGTCAGAAACATATTTTGAAACAGAAGACTACATTTCTCAACCCAATTATTTATTCATTTCAATTTAAAACAATTAATGACAATTAATAATTTTACTTACAAAAATCCCAGCAGTTTCATTATACGCTCAAAGTACTGTATTCTGCACAGGACAGGCAGCATTCACCACTGCTTACATCACTTTCAGAAATAGACAAATTAAAAGCAAAACAAAAACCAACACACTGGTTTTCATGAAAGCAATAAATTCTGAGTTTCTCCACTATCTGGCTCTCTGTTATAGGGGTATTGTGCGTTGGGTCCCAAAAAACTCCAAAACAAATGCAGAAATCCCGCTTTCAGCGCAAAGCTAAACAGAACTTGTGCTTCTGAGTCACCATCAAGGACAGCTGCTTATGAGGCTGGTTTTACTTCAGGGATTTACTTTTTATGTTATGCTAAAAAGGAAACAAGGCATTTAAAAAGTTGATATACAACTGGGTTTTTTTAAGCATTAGGTATTCCAATGCCCCATCAAAAACAGCAGGGGGTAGTATTTCTGTGTTTTTAAACCCATGTACAAGTCTCATCCTGCATCTTCCTTCCTTTACAGGTTACCCTTAAATCCCTCACCTAGGTTCCTTTAGTGAGTAACTTCTGGCTGCACTCCTGACAGGCAGACTCGTCAGTCCTCTTCTGAGCTACCTAACACAGAGCCTGCAACATGGTGACCAACCACTTGGCTGCTTTTCTCTGCTCCCTCTGCTTTAGAGATTTCACCAGACTTTATTTACCACTATTGTAGAAATCATTAGTCTAGTAACAGTCACCTCACAATGTTAAATTATATCTCCCATTAAATACAGGACTCACAATCGGTGTAAACTGAAAATTAAAATATTAACTTGTACAGCACCACAAGCATGTCCAACATTTTATGGACTAGAAGAATATTCCCACCATGAGTTTATAGTCTGAACACGTCAGAATAGCATCTAGCACAATGCAAAATATAATATAATATACATGTCATTTGTAAAACAGTCCTTGGAAACGGCAAAGCTACTTGAACTTTCTCACTGACACAATACTTTCCCACTTAGGTTATGAAGTCAGACCAGCAAACTTTTAGTTTTATCTAAATCAGGCTATGTCTCCCCAACACCTACAAATCATATTAAATACACCTCCAGTGAGCCTTATTTACAAAGTGTAACACCAGACAACTGAGATTATGTGTTTTTTATTTTATTTGTTTTATTTCTCCATGTTTTACTTTTCTTTTTCAGAGTTTACTTTAATATCCACACGCTACCTCCCCTGCCCTCAAAATCAGATTGCCACAAACAACTGCAGAAAATCTACTTTTTCAAATATCTTGTTTGCAATTTTAGGATACATTACCTCATGAATTACAATAAATAAGACCCAGTACTATCTTTGATTCAATAACAGACCTGATTCCCAGGTCTCCAGCATGATGAATTTAGAAGTATCTGAGAAACAGGACACATTTATTTCCCATTTTTTTGTATTGTGTTTTACTCGTAATAGCTCACCTACAGAGTAATTTTAAAGATTTCTTTTTTAAAATACAGGAAAGAGTTTGTGTAAAAAATATGAATAATGTTTCAAGGCAATTGGCTGATGGATGTCCCTCTGATGTTATCACTTGTTCTAAAAGAAAGTTACACTGGATTCAGAAAAAAACCCTTCAGCTTCAAAATTTAAAGCTGAAAAATTAAAAGCAGACATAACTTTCTAACCAATCTTGCATTTGGTACACAAAAGTGAAACACAAAAAAACCCCAAAGTAACTCTGTAATTAACTTAAATCACTATCATTACGTATTTTCACTAAAGGGTGAGCAAACTCTCTGATTCCCCTCTAAGTTACTACGAGTGAAAATGTACCTTGACAAACAAATGAAAATTAGTGTTAAATTATTTTATTTATGGTCATAGAGGATCTAAACATTTATTGAGAAAAATTCAGAGTAATAGAGATATTATATTGTGAAACCACTATTTAGTCCTCTGATTTCACCCAAACTATCCTATTCAGGAATTTCAAAATGACACACAGATGTCATATACTGCCTTTTCCCTGTGATGGTTTCTATCCTGAAGATAGAAGTGTACTATCAGTTTACTGACTGAACTGAAGAATTACCCTAAACAATCCATCCTACCAAGTAATTACCCTAAACAATCCATCCTACCAAGCAGATTGAAAACTACTTTTCATCTATGTATCTTACAGTTCAGTTGGCAACCCAGTCTGAGTACCCAATGATCAGTGGTAACACAGTGAAGTTACAGGAATCCCTTAGTAGAGGAACACAACTACACTTTCCAAGGCCCAAGGGAATCGTATTTCTAGAGGGCAGCTAAACTGTGATCTACATTGTAGTAGCTCACACACTGTGAGAATTAAACATTTATCAGCAATTACCTCCGTGGCTTCCTTATGATCAATATATAATATTGTCAAAAGAAGAAAAGCACAAGAGCAAAACAATCCAAGTCCCGCTGGTGGCACACACATGACTAGTGACTACCATGATGAGGACACAAACCTGGCAAATATTTCTACATAATGCCAGGTATAATTTTCTAAGCACAGAATAACAGGTTTTGAAGAAACCCCTGTAATGTGATCTCATACACTGCCCGCTCAAAGCAGAGTTAACTTCAGCAGTCTTTGCACAGTCAAGTTTTGTCAGTCTCCAAGGACAAGTATCTCAGCCTTCCCCACTCACTCCAAGCACCAGTAATGAAATAAAAGTAGGTAGCTGTATGTGTTTCTACCACTACGTATTTGAAAACCCTGTACCTGCTACAAAGATGTACTAAGTTCCTTTTCAGGAAACTAGATGGCTTTTCAAGCACATTAGACTTGAACACTTACCAGTTTTTCAAAACTGTATTGTAAAGCAAATCAACAGGTCAACAAAGAATTTAACCTGCTTTTGTTTATAACCTTATTTTTAATCATCTTCATGAGAATCTACAAATCTAAACAAATTTCAAGAAGAACATGAAGACCAGCAAAACAGATGTGCAAAATTAAAAAG
Organism: Emberiza elegans; assembly: GCA_024865655.1. NCBI lineage: Eukaryota > Metazoa > Chordata > Aves > Passeriformes > Fringillidae > Emberiza > Emberiza elegans. Next base: position 24,444,729 of record JALJVW010000910.1, read on the forward strand.
GTTAAAAAGATTCTACTTCTACCTATGCTGTTCATATTTTCAACAGAAATGCAAGTTCTACTGCATTATTTTCTTAGTCAACTGCCAACAAATCAATATCAGATCTTTGACAGAAGCCATCACTTTTCTTACTTGGTTCTAAAGAATGTTTTTCTCATTTACTTTCTTTCTATTCTAGTCTAGTCCCCAACAAAGCATAATTCCTTCTTCCTGCTCAGGGATATAATTATGTCCTCATTAGTTCTGAAATGCAGTACAGTAGGAATCTGTTGATTTTTTTGGCAGCATAGTCATACTAAATAAGAATAACCAGATGCTGCTTACATCACTTTCAGATATAGACAAATTAAAAGAAAAACAAAAACCAATGCACAGGTGTTCATGAAAGCAATAAATTCTGAGTTTCCCCACTCTCGTTCCAGGGTATTCTATGTTGGCTAAAAACCCATTGTGTGTGTTCACAGCTCATAGCTATTTCATGCACTCAGATGTACATATCAAATACAAATTACGCAGATAAAACTCTGTAACCATCTGGTCATCTAAAGTATTTCATATAAATTGTAAGTGACCTATTTATTGGTACAGAGAAGGCTTCCCAGTCTGCATTTTCTTCTTCCTTTTTGTTGTTTTTGACTGAAAGTTCAGGATGGTAGTTTGCAGAATTCCATGTATGCTGCTCTTCTGTTTGCACACTAACAGGTGCCCATTAACATACACCAACATACACCCATTAAGCATGCTGGTGCTAGAGAAGGGCACAATACCATAACTGCTAAGTTATGCTCTAGAAATCAATGGAATTACCAAGGAGGAGAACAAAATAAACTCAAGTTCCAAATGAAAAATGAGTTGTCATTTGCTGGAGTGCCTAGTTATAACTAAAATGGACACTTTCATTTTCTGCCATTTTCCAGTTTATGACTTACTAAAACAAAAATCACTTCCTGCATTGGGAATGTTGCATTGAAACTGTTCCTGGTCCTCCTCATTCCACAAAGTTTGTCTGTTTGTGGTTCCTCTGGACAGAAAGGAGAAGGGTAGATCAAGGAAATCTAGTATTATAATATTTTAAAGTGGTCTTCAGTATTTTTTGCTCTCCGACTCCTTAAATACTAAGTTTTCAGTCCCAGTCTTTCTGGAAACAAGACTCTGTTTTCATGAATATATTCTTAGGAAGAAGCAACCCCAACTGATTGAGAAAGTACAGACTTAGGATTTCAGTTTAAAACAAACAAACCAACTTCAACAAACCACATACAATTCACACATTATTTTCTTGACAGAAGTACAAACTGCAACCGGTGAGATAAGTAAGTGGGAGCATATAAAAAACCTAGGTTAGCCTATTTTCAATATTGTACTATTAAGAATTATTGACATTTGAATACATATTGACAACCTGAATAGTTATTTTTATTTGTGTGAGGCCTATGCTTACCACTAACTTATATAACTTGAAAAGCAAACAGCTTAATACATTCAATCAATTGTGTGCACTAGAAAGCTCATCTCAAATATCCATGTATTTAGAACAGAGACATGAAGTACAAGGGCTACAACAGATAGCCCTGGAATGACCTCCAGGATGTTTCCATGTATTGCAGCTCAGTTCAAGTCTCATTGTCTTTACTTATTTAATTCAAGCTTATTTAATTCTTCCTTTGGAAGAAATTTATTGCTTCTCTTTACAATGCTCTGTACAATGGAAACCTGATCTAATTCAGAACTCTACAACTAAGTGATAAAATGATCATTACTGGAAGGTGCATCTCTAGCATTACGTACTTTTAGGAAGATGGCTGTAGTTTCACAGTTATAACCATCAGATTCCACATTAAAAGACTGTTACTGAGCAACAGTACAGGTCTATGTGTACAAATAAACCCCAGGGAAGTCTCTCAGTCACCTCTGCAGCTACCTAAGGAGGAAAAGGAAGATCCTGCCTTCCACTACACGCCTACTTCCTAGACCTGACAGGAGCCATCTGGCCCTCTCTAACCGCTTGCAGTTACTGCCCACTTGAAATAAATGCCTAGAAGAGCAAGGTTAAGGACACAATGTGCAAATGCAGAGGAAAAGTCTTGTACCATTGCCTTTATAACCAAGTCATTCTACTATAAATGGCTACTTAAAAAAATATAGCATGTACTAACCATCAGATAAACCATGCAAAATCTAAGTACCTACTCAGAAAGACAAATTATACATTGAGAGCCAAAGGTTAGAATTTTGCCAGCACATCAGCTTTCAGATTTTTTTTTTTTCAGAAAGCCTCATCCAATTCCTATGAAATTTAGCAGAACTTATTTTAACTTATCTTGGCTTTAGTTCGCAAGACAATTATGGAACCAAGAATACAAGACCAAGACCTCCAGCCTTACGTCTAAAAAAAAACCTGCCAACAGTAAACATGAGTGTAACATTCTTCACTACTCATTTAAAATGATTGAGCATTTTGATGTTTGAGCACATTTTCCAGGCAAAAGTCAAGCCCATAAAAGTTACAAATAACTACAATGAAAATACATAAAAGCACCACAGATAGAAGTAAATGTTAGTTAATCATTAGTCTGTTTTTTACAGTGAGTTAGGAAAAAAACACAAAGTAGTTATTTCTGCCTATTACTGCAGGAGAATATGTTTTTCCTTTTCTAATTCTCTTGAAATAAATTTTTAGTCAAATAACAGAAGTTCCTATCCAAATCTTTTTCCGAATATTTTCTCCACTGTCGATTATAGCAGATACCTGAAAGTGCCTAGATGGTTTTGTATTTTCTAGAAATTACTACAGCAAAACTAATCCCCTCTGTATTATCATACATTCTTAGTGAAGCAATGTAACTTTCTTCCCCTTTCAGTGTAACAAACACTGAAAGCCATGATAAACTACAGGTAGCAGAGCCAGGCAGCACTCTGCTACAATAGATCTGGTAACACCTTGTCTCTTGAGCCCAAGAGACACAAGAGTTGCAGTGGGGATTAGTAAGAGAAATAAACAATGGTTATTATAAATGTTTAAAGATTAAGGTAGTGAGCACTCTTTCATCGTGTATAGTCTATTACTGAACCACCATAATTAATAATAAATTCACCTGTAATACTTTAAGATGTTTCAAAAAAGGAAAGTAAATTAAAAGAGTGTGACTTATTCCTAAAACAACATCTCATCTAAGTTGGTATGCAGCCCATTCACTGTCAAAGGCAACATGCTTTGGGATTGCACATTTGGATATATGCTTCATATGCAGCATGAAATATCTTTCTAAAATCGTATTTGATTAAGACCAGAAAAATTTCTAAAGGCAGCCACGTGCTGCAAAAGCATGAATAGTTGTAAATGATAAGTGTCATAGGACAAGAGCCTGTCAATCACTTCTTCACACAACTAATCACATTTTATTTAAGAAAATATTTGTTGCATAATATCCTTTCAAAGTAATTTATCCTACCATTTGTGCTGTACCAAAAGAGAGCTGTATTTTGTATTTACAAATATATGACAAATGCAGAAGGTTTTGTTACTGGCACAGTACTTCAATGCCAGCACACCCAGTACTGCCAGCTCAAAACCCAGGAACTTCACTGACCTTCTTGCAAAGGACTGAGTGGTTTGAAGACACCTCAGCATGTATGACAAGAGGTGCTAGGGAACATTTTACAAGCTCTGCTAGCATACTAAAACAGAAACCTGTAAAAGTCAGAAGATAGACAGACTAATAGATATTTCAATATATATGTCAATTTATACATACCTAAGCAGATGGAACTACACTACTCTGAGTTATGTATGCAGGTATGCAGTAATAACAATTATTAGTTTGGTTGATACTGAAAGTACAAATAAGACATTTATGTAGCCATTATTTTGCTCCAAGAATATGCAACATTAAATTGGGTAAACTAACCTTAAATAATGGATACAAACATAACACCATTGTCTGAAACATAAATGGAAACTTCAGAAATAATAATGCCACTTAGTTTATAGGCAGGATCCCTTTAGAGGATATAAATGGTCTAACAGTTTACCTGTCTAAAATTTCAAGTGGTGTACCCTGTACCCCTTATCTGTCAGATTAAGGAACAGCCAAAATTTCTATCTAGAGGACAGATCCCAAAGCACTATTTTCAGAGTCTGAATGTTTTGCCTGCTATATGCCTTTTAGATCGTTTTTCAAATCTGACTTCCACTTGGGAGAAAGAAAACAGTCTTCATTGTTTAGATACAACAGTATGGAGACAGATAAATTTTTCATTTTAACTCTCAGGAAAAAAATATTGTTAGAAGTGCTGTATGGTTTTTTTCTTGAATGCTTAGTGATCATTGGTACATGGCTATGACAGCAATGCCGTAGTCACTTTCTTAATACAACATCATTCCATTTTTCCAACTGGCACTTAAATAAGTTATTTTAGCCTATTAAATATTTTGAATTAAGATTCCCTAAAGAATCAGAATTAAAAAGTGGTTAGAAAACATAATTAGCCAACATTTTCTTAAAACTGACACATACCATAGAATAAAGTTCACTGAAAGAGACTAAGTTGCAGATGCTGCAGCAATACCGTAACATTCACTTTAGTCTCTTACAAATCAGTTTTTCCCCTTTCAATAATGTCCATACCTAACTGAATCTGCAATATTAGTCTTTGATTTCATATTTTCTCTCATATATGCAACTATAAATTTTATATATAAAAAACAACTGTAAAACTTCCTTATTTTCCCCTCTGCTGCAGTATTCAAAACCACATCGCAATCTAATGAGAAATGGAAGTAATTGAAAAACCACACTTCATTCAGTGCTGGAAACTGAATATAATTGAACAACTAGTTCTACAGGTGTTTCAAGTTTAAAGGATGCTCTGACTTAAAGGTGTGGCCTCACTACCAGAGAAGCATGAAAATGACATACAAGCAGCATTTATCGTGTTATCTATAATCTGACTCCAATACAATCAGTCAGAGAGTTGTCTATTTGGTTCCATTATTGGCAATTGTGATGGAAACAATTCTTCCCAAAATACACACAAACAGATTTCTGGACTTTCAAAGAAAAAAACATTAGTTGCATTTATTTCCCCTGTCATAAAATTTCCAATACCGCTCTGCCATTTTCCATTAGTGTGAAGAAAACAAATAGTTTAAATCATAATTAACCTAATTTGCAGCATCCTGAATGATAACTATTTACATATGCAAATTTCATTATGAAGCCTTAAATAAGTCTCATTGTCTTATTGAAGTAGAATAAGAAAAAAATATTTACTAGAGTATACTATGTAGAATTTCCCAAGACACTGAAACTCTTATATTTCAAAAGTACCATACGTATGAAACTACAACACAGATGAAATAGATGCTGCTGTACTTCCCTTAAGTAGTTTATTTTTTTCAATGAAGCGCATTATGAAAAAGTAATAATTAGTGTTCTGATTTCTGAGACAAACCTAGTTAATCACCATTACTGCCTACAACTTTACACTGCTTTTACACCACAAATTACCATCTCACAATACTAATGTTTAGTGAAAACACATTACACATGCTTATCTTTCCTACTCTCATATGAGAACATAATCCCAAATCACCCTATTGTAATACTCTGCACAGGAACCATTTGTGATGCTATCACTAGGGATTGCAGCATTAGATAAGAAAGCAACAGACTAAATTCTAGCAAGGATTTTATTATTTTATACTCCTTATTATAAAACACATTTTAGAAATTATATTCTCCCCACTTGTTTTCCCTTACAAAACATCTCCAGAATATCATGTATTCTTCCATTGCACAGTACTTATAATGGTGCTTTTACAAAAAGCCCAAGTGTCAGCATGTGGGTTTTTTCTTCCTTTTTTAAAAGGTGATAGTGAAAAAAAAAAAATTACATGTCTTTTGTACTGTCTTTACTTAAAACTTCGTTTTTGTCAATGCATGTAAATATGGTTCCTGGAAAATACACCACTGAACAGCTTACAAAAGATAGATAAACTTCTCATATTTTTTACCTTCCAGGTCTTCTCATTAAGAATTTTACATTTTTATATCACGTGAAAAAGAGGTGGTAAAAATATTCTACTTAAAATCATGCTGCCAAACCAACTGTTCTTAGTAGCTCACAGAAGTTCCAAAGCAATTAGATGAATGGGCCCCTATTTCTACCCCCTTATATATCTATATCAATGCAGAGCATGTCTAGGAACTGTGAGGAGTCATTTTAAGAAAATATCTAAATGTCAAATCAGCTAAGTAATTTTGACATCTCCTAAATTCTGAAGGTTTGGGGGTCATGGCAATCAAGTTTGTTTGTTTCAAACAAAAAACTCCTATTAAACTTCATTTCCTAAGAAGAAGTAAGGAAATTACAAAGCAATGGACTATTATTTTTTCCAACATCCCTAGAGCCTAAGAGGTAGAAAGTCATCAATCCAGAAAAGTGTCATGAGCTCTTAGTATCCCATGATGAGTTAAGGAAGACAGAAACCAACTTTCTCCACTACCTCGTCAAAAGACGGGAAACTTCCCCTGCACTTGCTCAGTTTCCTGTTTTTAAAAAGGAAAAGGGGAAACTGGCCCAACTGCAAAAATTTCAGAACAGGAAGCTCTTCAGAAAACTCAAGCTGCTCCTTCCCACATCACTACTCCTGAGACTCAAACAGAAGTTACCATCCTGGCTAGAGCATATGTTACTCCTTGCTCTTTTCAGTGGCAGAGGTGCCATTCATATTTAGATATCATTCTGACATGCTGTCAAATTAAAATGAAGAATGCAAATAAAGGAGAAGGAAATGGAAAGGCAGTTTAACTACCTAAAACACAGACAAATCATAATGCAACAATGGATGAACAGGAGGTACTTCTCTAACTACAGGGCCTTGACCTTGCCAAACTGTCATAGTCTGCTACAGCCTGGAAAGAAAACAAGACTGAAATTGCCATAATGGAAAAGGTAAGTAAAGAACTGCTAGCAGCCTTTCTACTAGGTTAAGTGTAAGACAACTTACATCTGTCAACAACCACAGATAATTAAAGCAACAACCCAGAAAAAAGAATCCTTATCCTTTCAATTCTGATTTTTAATTATACAAATTGTCCCTCAAATGAGTACTTCTGACATTTCTGGAACAAAGAAAAATTATTCCTGATTAAAAATATTATTTTAAGTGTAGATAAAGGATTTTTTTTAATTGTTCCAAATTCTTCCAGAGTTTAAGTGTTATCTTGAAATGCCAATTAGAGTATTTTCCCCCCGACCTTTTACAAAGAACATTACAGTAAGAGCCACTCTAACTAAAACCGTACTACTGTAAAATTCTGTCCTGCTAGCCATAATCTGCAAATAATAATGCAAACAATATATGATTCACTTCAGAGATGTTTTTATTTTCACAACACTATGCATGTCTTTAAAACATTTGTACTTTCTATTACTAGTGTTTGAACTAAAAAGTATGTGCTGTAAAATCTTAGTACATGTTAAATGTTTTGTAGTAAGCTCATATTCAGAACTGTTTACCAGAATTAAATCTGTTTTATATAATATGCACTTGGTAGTTCTCAAATGTACAAAGCAATATAAGCCCATTTTGGACTAACCAAATTACTATTAGGTAGACTTACTACACTACAAACTTATATAAAAAACAACACTGAAAATTTCTCCTGAAAATAGGAAACCGTGTCACCATTCATCATCCCACCAGAGAACATTGCCAATTTTAAAATCTATAGGAAGCAGCATTCACCTATTTAAGTCAAAAGGCAAACACGTTACCAGTCTTTAAATGACAGGTAAAAAGCACTACATAGTAGCTTAATTGCAATCCCTCCCTATTCTTCCACACAAGTGCTATGCAGATATCATTAGCCTTATATTGACTATAAAATTTGATACTTCTACTGTCCTTAGAGTGTCTGATTAAAAAGTAAATGTACTTAAGTCTCTTCGCTATTTCTGAAAGAGGACAACCAATTTCTGTGTTCATGAGCAAAACAGATTATTAAAACCAGCCCAACAGTGAGCCACCCTAATTACAGGTAAAGTAACTTAATTATTTTAGAGGTCACTATGTAAGGTAAAGCCTAAAAGTTATTGAACTTAACACTGCAGTAAATCACTCATTTTTAGAACAGTAAAAGGAAAGTAGATTTGCTTGCCTTTTTGTATGTTACGAGAGCACTGCTTACTCCACTGCTGAACTAAGGGACTGAATATGTGAAGACCAGTACCTCTAGGGAAAGCTTACTAACATGTAAAAAAACCCCACATAATCCATCTGGCTAAAACATACAGAAAAATGTGTAAGAAAGAGATTGAGGACAAGCTTATGAAAGGTTAGAGGAAAACTACCTACTAAAATTTGGAGATAACTCTATCATTGATTAAACAGGACACTGGCATTTCAGTTTTATCTACACAAAGATATAACTACTACCATGAAGAAAGGAAGTTCCTAATTATAATCTGAACTTCCAAAGCATATCAACATAATGACACAGGAGATATTAAAGTATCATATTCCAAGCTGAGAAAAGGCTCCTTTGTGAGAAAACTTTCTTGGATGCATACTTCGAAGACAGAAGCTCCCAGGCACAAAACACCTTAGTGCCAGCTAGTCCACAGTGAAGTTCTTCAACTGTGAAAGTAGTCTTCCACTGTCATCATTTCCTTTTCAGAACTTTCAAAAAAACCCTTTACCTTAATTTAATTTCTTAGGTATGAAATATTACACCTCCTATACAACTGCAGAATACAACCCTTGACAATGCGTTTGGAGTCAACAAATATTTATTGTAAGTAACGTTTTATTAAAGTGAAAACAAGCTTGCAACCTTCAGGGAGAGAACTACAGTACAAGAAAATAAACACTCTTTCAACTGAACACTTTGTCAGGTGTTCTTACAAAAAAATCTTGTCAATCACAGGGAAAGTCAATTTCACCTACTGCAGTGCTGTACTGAAAATGAATATGCAATACATTCTCAGATTAATATACATTTGTTCAGGTAAGTGTTGAAGTTCAGACTCAGGACTCTGTTTCTCCATCAATGACCTCCCAATTACAAGTCACAGAACACACAACTGGAAAAGGAACATAATGTGACTCCACACACTGACTGCACTTAAAACCTCAATTACTGAAGAAAAGTTGGGTGCTACAGAGAATACCCCAAGAGGCAGCCAACAGCTGAGAAACAGTTTTAAAATTCTAAATCACTAATATAACACAAGAAAAAAGGGTAGAAGACCAGTCACTTGGCTCAGAAAGATGCCACTTGCTCAGTAATTTAAGTGCTACTGATAAAAAGCACACCTTTTTTTTTAGACAAAGGTGTAGAGGGAAAATCAGTCCTTCAGATAGATGATCTCCTTTCACAATTAGATCCACACTTAGCTCTCTCTCTTTGGTTGTTTTTAATGATAGAGTCGGTTTATTTTTTGATTCCTCAATCAACATCCATTCTAACACCTGAACATGAGAAAAACACATGATGACTGAGATGTAAGATTAAAAAAGTACAGCCACAGTTTCAGTCACATCCAGCAAATAAGTATTGTCGTTCATTGGCATGATCCTGCAGCAAACATACTTCCATGAGATCTGCTTCCTCTAAGAGATGTTTTTACCTTGTACAGCATGAGCTGGATTATTGCCAAGCACTACAGCTGTGGTCTTTGAACTGATCAGCACTTAACAGAAGACCATAAGAGCAAAATGTTACACTTAAAAAGTAAAAAGAATGAACAGAAACTCTGATACATTCTCTGACAAACTCTTTTTTAAAAAATACCATTTGAACTGCTTAAAAGAACGTCAACACACCAATAACCAACCAACAAAACAAATCCAAGAAACCTAACTTGGTTATAAATAAATAAACCATTACATAAATAATGCTTCAACTATCCTGCTAGATGGCCCCTGGAATTTACCATCTTCTTTTTTGGTATTTCAGTTCCCACAATAAATGAGATGTACCTATCAAGGATTTGAGCCTTGGCAGCATCTAATTGAACAGTATTTGTTTTCAAATGCTTCTCTATTCCATCTCTGACAAAATGTCCAAGGGTACTAAGGATTATCCCCTTCCCTGTCCTGGGGTGACTGTATGGTCTGGTATTGTCTCAAACCAGGACATTCCCCCAATGATAGTACATTACAAAACTTCCTAACAATTCTACATTTTACACTTGATTTCTGGCACTCTATTTTGAAACTTAACTGGTTTATATTTTATATTGCTCATAATAATCAACACAACTCTAGTGTAATTATTATTAACTCCCTGCTATTTGTACTCTTTTTACCAAATACCCTCGCGCTACTAAAATAATTTTCTTTGATTATGTGTCTTAATTATGCAAGAATTTCTCATGGTCAAGGATGATGCTTACAAGCCTAATTCATGCTCTTCTGCACTCACCCAACTCCATAAATCTACCCATCTCTCCACCTGCAACTTTTGGCATAATTTTTTTTTATGAACCCTACTATTTCCTGTTGTAATCTACCATTGTCTCCTTGATCACCAGTATGTAATATTCTCTCAATTATTATGCTTTTTGCATTTAATATCTATATATACACAACACTCTACATGATACCTGAGACTACAAAAGCCGTCCTATTCTAAGACTAGTCCCAACAAAATGTTCCTACTCAGCTTTCTTTAAGTACCAGAGAAATAACAACCTCTGTCATCATCAGGTACCTCCATTTTTAAAAGTCACTAAGATACTCTGATCTTTCTCTCTCTTCCTCATTTAATATCTGCATATATACTAGTAATGATGCTTTCTGAAGATTTTACTAATTCAATCAATCATTCTCATTACACAAATGCCAAACCCCCTATTTATCTCAACTCTAAAAAAAATTCCAAGGAGACAACAAAACTGTTAAGTTCTTGAAGTTACTTAAGTGACAAGACTTGACCTCCTTCAGTAAAAACTAGTTTAAAAGGTGTGAAAAATATCTATTTGATTAATGTCTAAATATGTGGAGTTCTTTCCTCTATATTCTCTATGTTGTTCTTCTTCCTTAGTCTATAATGGGACTTCCCTGCACAAGAGTGGCGGCCTCCAGAAATTTTAAAGGCAGGCAAACAAGAAAACCCTTTCTTTACAGAAGATTAACCACAAGGCCATATAAATAACTTACAAAACTTAATTAAAAGGAAACAATTAAATAAACAACAGCAGTAACAAGCAATTCAAGACTAACATCTGCTAGCTTGTCTCTCTAGCAGCAATGGAACCCTGATGCAGGTCTCTATGAAAGTAGACCTCTACAATTAAAAACACCTTCAGTCCTCACCAGTACCGCAACATTAAAAGCAGAGCTTTTATCACTAGCCATAGCCATATCACTACTGGAGGCCTATGCCAGCAGCACAGCAGCCACTCAAGCGACAGCAGAACTGTCTGCTTGGAAAGGGATACCACAAGCTGCTATTTAAGATAACAGCAATAATTTCTGATGTACATGAGCAAGTAAGAAGGATGACCTATGCTCTTTTTACCCTCCTCTATGCACTGAGGTAGGACAAGAGGCAGAGAAAGGAGATTATGTACTCCTTTTAAACAATGTGTCACTTTTATTCACTGGAAGCATCAGTGTGGCTGACAGCTCAAAACAGAGGCAATAAGCAATATTGTAAACACATATTTACATTATCTTTAGAAAAAAATAGCAATTAATAGCTACACCAATCCAATCCCAAATAAATTCCAATCATAGCAGAATCAAAATCTATGTAGCTGGATGATAGTAACTGTCTGATATAGTAGAAATTGCAGAGTTTCATGTAGTTTGTCAACATCTTTGACTAATTCAGCTGCTCTCTACTCATGATTGTTTTGATCAGAGGCAACCTACATTCCATAACTTGGAGTAGTTTTAAACAACAGCCATTTGATATATTTTGCTTAGAGAAGTTTGAGTTTAAAAGCTGTCTTTCCAAATTGCGTAAACTTAAGGTCTAGGACAGGAAACAATTTTGTATCACATATGATTAGGAAATGCCATAGAGAAACAGTACTTTGCACCAACTTCCATCTGCGAGATCCAAACTGGGTCTCTAAACCTTTGTGCTGGTAGGTATAAAAATATTTTTAGAGTTTTGGAATGTTTCCTCCATTAAATCTTTTTCTTTTGTTGAAAATTCATTCTTAACATATAGCAGCATTTGAAGTGGGACAGGAAACCTATGCAATCTACCCCAAACTTAAGGGGACCTCCAGCTTTGTATATGCTCTCTCTATATTCATATGCAATAAAATGTATTAGCTTCTTATATAATCAATACACAAAATGAAGTATACACAGACATTACTAATTTTCTCAAAGCAACAACAGCATTTGAAGAAATTCACCCTGGTCCACAATGGTAACTTTCTTAGCTTTTTTAAGTGCAGCAATGCCCATGAAAAACTATTTTCCAAGATGAGACCTTTCTCCCTGCAAGCTATTTAAGGAACAGGTAAAATCCTTTATCTGATTACATGCAATTTTATGCCTTTACGGTATTTTAATATAAGGAGAGAAGTACGTGTAATTGTGGTAATGGTAGATTTTTTTTAAACCAAAATGAAAAAGGTAAATTCAGTGTTAATGAAAAAATATAAACTAACAGAAGAGAAATAAATTCTGCACGTGCAGCCCTGGTAGTGTAAGCAAAGAGGCAGAAGAACCATTCTAAGGTTTATACCAGTAAATCAGAACCTCACTGGAGGAAAGCAGATGGTGCAACTCAGTACTTTACAAATGACAGTCTTCACTCAGCAGCGACCTAGCATCTAGGAAACAAGTCAATTAATATCCAGTGAACAATTTAAATGAGGGAGTTGGCTATTAAAGAGTAACTTACCAGCATTTGATTACATAACCCTTTCCTTTTCCTTCTACAGTATCTACCTCATCCGCCCTTCCAAACAGTGTTCTCTCCAAAATTCCCATTCCTGTCTTTTGACCCAGTGCATGAACGTACCCACCTCATTCAACACTCCTATTTCTTCCATCTGTCATTCAACCACCTATGCACAAAAGGTCTCCCCTCCTGCTCTCATTAAAATACCTCCAAACAGCTTGTCTTTCCTTTCTCTTGGCCTACAGGTGACTGAGAAGCAGCAGTATCATCTGGCCCAGCTGGCGGCAGAGTTGGCACGTGCCTCCAGCTGGATTCCTGACTATTCAGAGTTCAAGCGTCTCCTACCAGGCCAGTACTTGTGCACCTTACATCCTCCAAGCTGCACATCTGCATCAGCTGGCTGCCTGCTCAGGAGATGTGTGTCTTTGGAGATGTGGGCAGCTACTAAGTCAAGAAATACATTAAGTCTCTGAAGCCACAAACCATAGCACACATAGCATCTGAGCCAAAAAAAAGCCTTGAGGAAAAAGACGAGAGGGTCACTTCCTCCTGGTGGCTTTCTACAGTAGAATCTTGTATTGGGAACCTTTTAAAGACTCATCCTGTAAGGCAATCAGGTCCACAATCTCACATATGTATACTGTTACTGTATGTTATAAGATACGTGAACAATGATATTTATTTTGTGTCCATTACACTTTAACCTTCCACCATTATTTCCAAAATATAAAAAAATGTTTTAGTCATATTTATTTTGATACTGTGGATACCAGAAATCAGTAATACTAGGGATTGCACTACACCAGTGAAAACAATACAAATAAGTAAACTCTTGGTAAGTTTCTGAAAACAAGAAATAATGGAAATAGCTTTTTGTTTTTCTTGCTTAAGGTATGCAGCTCACTTTCCCCACCAAGGAAAACAAGCTTTTCTTAGCTTACACATATAAAGAACAAAACCTGTAACTTTCATAAACCCTTTAAAATGGTAACAAGTGCCAAAGTTGCAACTTTTGCTTAGATGGAAAGACCTCCTGAAAACAACTAATAAAGAGTCTTTACACCAATTTCAGTATCCTAAGTTTTGAATGTATCTTTATTGACTTCACTGGTTTACTTTCTACCCTTGCTAAGGCAGCACATTCTGGGTTAATACACATGGTCCAGCTGTTATACACCCGACCTCTGCAACTGCACTGCAGGACTGACACAGGGTGCCACCAATTTCAGCCAAAGCCCAAAGAGGCACCTAAGCAAATCTAGATGCAATTCAACATCACCATGAAACTAGCAAAATATTTTTGCTTTCTAACAGGCACATGAATTTATGGCACACAAACAGCCATACAGAAATGTATCAGTATGCCTAGGAAAGCTGGGTGTTTGTTTGGCGTTATGTGCAGAACAGTATGTAATTTTTAAGTCCCCTTTTGCTTTGATCTTAAGAAGCACTTTCTTCTACAGCTGGACTAATCCTACTTACAAGACAATTAAACTGCTTATTAGGAGAATAAAAACTACTAGAGAAAAATGAGAATTGCATACTGGCAATATAAAAATCTAAGTAGAAAAAAACATTGTATTTATCTACCGCAAAACCTACCTTTCTAGGAATGTAACTACATTTCAGTAACAACAGCATATTGACTACAGGACACATTAATGAAACAACACTAAACATTATTAAATCATTGGCACCAAGTATTGTATTTTGATTGTCTAATCTTTTACCTTTTTACTATGATACCATATGCTTTGACTAACATAACACCTTTCTAATTAATAACTTCATGTTACATAAACAGAGAAGGACATGGCATTAAACAGGGTAACAAGTTCAGCAAAGTTGGAAAAAAATACAATAATGAAGCATTTTTTGGGAAAAAAAATCCAAAAACCCCACTTACTAGAAATGTTCCAAACAGTATGGCAGTTAGGGCCCTGTACAGTCTTCAAATCCAACTACACACAGTATTTCACTACAGGGGTCAGTCTTTGCACATACCTCTGCTCAGAAACAATATTTCCACTTAAAAAATTTTTTTAAATTGTATTTCTATGCCTTAGAATTACAAAAATGACCTTGGAAGAACAAGCAAAATGTACCAAATGCTGCAATGCCTGACTAGGTCCTGCAGAGTACCTGAAAACACATTTTTTAGGTGTGTGAAATACCCTTTATACATTCATCTGGATCCTGTGAATGCAGCAAGCCCACAGCTGCAGAATTTGTTTTTCAGGTACCACAGAATCTATTAGTGTTTTGCTGTAAAATTCAGTATTTTACTGTTGCTAGGCACCTGACATTTAGTGCTTTGTCCTCTTGCCCTTTAACTTGCATACATCCTTTTTTTCCTTCAATTTTCTTACAATTAGAAATTCATTTGATTACAGTAAATATCCCATGCGCAGTCAATGGGTACAGACATCAAGGGGACAAGGAACAGAGAATGAATTATGGCCTGTAGTCAAAAGATTGAGAAGATGATGATTAGAAGAGAGTGAGAGAGAGAAAGATAGAGCTACATGGCCCACATGGGTAACACCATGGAAGGCAAGAGAGTGGAAAACAGATGCCCAGAAAGCAAAATCAAAACCTCTTTAGAAATAACTAATATTAAGATTAGTCAATTACCACATTGAATGATGAGTCAAAATGATGTGTACATTGATACAACAGGTTAATACTACCATGAAATTAATTCCCATTTCTCACAGAGAGAACAAGGTTCTACTTTAAAGAATATTCTCCAGAAACACAGTTACAGTTGCACATTCATACTTATCTGAGGCAATTTCTGATTTTTTCAGGTATTTATTGTATAACTGTAGCATTATATGAACACGCACCGTTAGAAATTTTTATTTTCCTGGGGTTTCATAGATGGTATTGGGGTGTGAAAAGCAGCCAAGAAACAGCTCCATAATCTACAACATTTCAAAGCTATACTATCACCCCAAAATTACAGAGAACATCTGTGAATTCTCTGTTTACCTGGCCAGTGCCTGGATTCTACATCATTTCATGGAGATCACTAGAAAATGGACACTCCTGACCAAAATAATCAGGTAAGGAAGAACTATTCCTAAGAGTATTTCCACAAGTTTTCTTCTAATATATAGATCTGAAGAGCAAACAAACTCATACACAAACTCGCACCTATCCTACGCCATAATAATTATTAATATACTCAAAGATTTACCTCCAGAGTAAACTATTTTCATTTAGCTTAATTGAGCCCCTGGGATGTACCCCAAATGGAAAGTTCCCCCAGTACATTATGTTCCAGTAATACAGGTTGTTATTGTACTTCAAAGAAATTAAATAGAGCTACTCAAAGTTAGGCAGGATTTGGTGATCTACGGACCTGAGAATCCCTGCACATGGTTTATTTATCATGGAAGCATGGCAACCTCTGCACTGGGAGGCAGAGGCCAACCAGCAGACGTCACAGCACGTAATAGTGAAGAAACACACGCAGCCATAAGTATGGGCCATCTAAACCTCAGCAGCCATGTCAGAAGTCCAACAAACTGAGAGAAAAGGTCTCTGAAACAGAATGACTGCCTTACAAGACTTTTATGTATCTTAAGCAGATATGGATTGATAAGTAACACTGTAAATTATTCTGAGAGACTAAAAATCTCAATTGTTGCTCCTCCCACGCCAACAGAAAATAGTATGAAGACCATTCACTCTTACAGACAAACAGGCTCCTGTGCATCATTCAACAAAACTACACTCTATTATAACTGTATTATGTGTGATCTCTCTTGCAACATAGCTGCCTTGCTACAATTTATCTGGAGTTAAAATAAATGCATGCACATTCAGTTTAAAGATAGGAAAACAATAAGTGGAGTACTCAGCTTCACTACCTTACTGCTAAAAATGTAATTCAGGTCTGGTTAAGACTTGAACTTGTTGCTCCAAGGAGACTGTATTTGAGATGTGATACCTAGCTCACTAATCTAGTACTTCAGGCAAAGCCTAAGCTCACTATTCTGGGTACCATCTTGCTGTTTTATTATCCTCCTTCAAGATAAGCTTCTTTCTTTCAACCATTTCAATGTTTCTCTGCTTAGTTATCCCAAGTTTATTGATTCCCTAAGGAATAAAGATTGTTCTTCCTCTCATCTGTGCTGTATTTTCTGCTTTTCAACACTGTAGAGGGCAAATAACCTTATGAATAGTTTTACTTTCCTCATATATTCCTAATTTATATTCATTTTCAAATATTTAAGATATGAGATAGAAGCATGAAGAGACACAAACCTGCATTAAAGAGCTTAAAGTGTCACACTTCTCTTTGAGATAGGTAAACAAACATCAGTATAGCCACTTTCTAAATATGAATAAAAAGATTGTAAATGATTTAACTAAGGCCACAGAATCAATATGTATCAGACTGGTAACCAGAAACAAGATCACGTGATGGGATCTCTGGCCTATACCCAATCTCCTCTGTGAACTGCGCTGACCTGTAATAATGTGGACTGATACTACAGTAACTCCAAGCAGTCCCATTTAAGCTGTAAAACACCACTACAACACCCAGAACAAGCATTTTAAAACAAAACACAGCAAAACAAAACACAAACAGGTCATTCTCATGATCTTACATATTTAGTTCTCAGTTCTCCAATTCACAGAACATACCATTAGCACTGTTTGAAAAATAAAACAGGATTTCTCAGCTACTGATTAAAGAGGAATTTTAAAAGACAGTAATAGTAGCCTCTTTTTATGGATAGTTTAACTAAGGATCAAAATGAAGAAATTTTCCTGTCAGAATTGGATTCTATAAAACAATTATTAACTGGAATATAACTAGATTCTATAAAAACAATTATCAACAATTACAACTGGATTATTGCAAAAATAATTGGCTTTAATGTATTTGGGTTTCATCTTATTTGACAAGCATTCTCAAAGTAAAAATTTGAACCTCTGTGTACCTCTGGTACCTCATCTGTAAAAACTAACAAATTGTATTTCTCTATTTCACTACTGGGGAAAGGGTTAAGAAAGAAAGGAAGAAAAAAAGAGTATGAAAGTCTTATCTATTGAGATTTAACTGCAAATAAGCAAGGTACTTAAAGGCTGCTAGCTCCAGAATAAAATTAAACAAACAAAAAAACAAGCAAACTCAAACCAAACTTCTCTTAGCCCAGGCCTATTCCATTTAACAAGGAAAGAAGTAATACCCTTCCATTCCATTTGCATTCTTGATCATATTGTAATTAGCTTAGCATTCATTCAAACCTAAGACATTACAACAGATACTAACAATTTTAAGACATAAATTCATTTAAATACTGTTTTGGTTTAAGAATAGAAAATGGTCTTAAATAATTAAGTTTCCACTAATTCTTAGAAGATTAAGTAGGTGCTTGAAGTCACCACATTTACTACAGTGTTGCCAGAAACTTGCTCTTTGTAGATTATTAGTTCTGATATCTGCCCATATAAGCATTCAAGTTAAACAATCAGAATTCTGAATTAAAACTGAAGAACAACATTCATCCCTCTCCAAATAAACTAATGAACTTCAGCGTAAAAGCAGCAACTTAGGTAGTTTCTACAAAAAGCTTGCAGAAAATAATCAGAAAAACATGTTAATATTCATCGCACTAATTTTTCACTACCTCTTCCAGCAGAAAAAAGTTCACCCTCTGAAGGAAAAGCTGAGAAACTTTGACAGAGGCCAAACTCATCTGCACAGTAAACTGGTATCACAATGTCATTCTAACAAAGAGCAATTTTAAGGTAGCTATGTCCCCTTTCACTTGCTGCTTGCTCCCTTCAGATAAGTCCTAATGCAAATGTTGTATTGTAAAACTTCTGTTTTCCTTTGAGCAAACTCCCAGCAACCCTGACAAGACCACATCCATCCAAATAAGTAACTTCTATTGAGAGACATTCTGAGATTTTAACAACCAACATATTGAATTTCCCTAAATAAAGCTTTATTTCATATGTTGGCTGTATGATTCAGTACAACAAAAACAAAATTCCCCCTTTCAACTATGTAAAATATTCACTTCAGACTTCAAAAGAAAGGCCTTAGACACCTGACTGAAACATGCATTACAATTTTTGTTTTGAGGAAGGAAAAGCAAATTTTAAGAAGAAACTATAAAAATGTCATCCATGTATTTGTTTCCTGTCTTGCCAGTGACTGCAGGATTTGGGACAAAATTAAGTGCAAAAGATTCCACAAGATCAAGTCCATAGGTATGCAAGATGAAAACATTCATTATGGCATCATTCAAGGATGGACAAAACCTGTAAGGTCAGCTGGGTCTCTATGCCATTCCTGGCTCATTACCTGTTGCACATGTATTGGTGTCCTGGCCAGGCTAGTGCCTGGTATGGGGGTTTCCCTGTACTCTGCCTGACATACTAATCATACCAGAAGGTATTCAGGTATATCTTGGGGGGGAGTTGTGCTGCTGACTGCTCTGAATTTTCTCCTTCAGCTTTATCTCAGCTTACACATTAAAACAACCTTTTATTTAAAATTACCTCCCTTTTAACTGTTTAGACCCTTCAAAATGCTTGGAAGATATCATTTCCCCTTCTCACACAAACTGTTAATTGAGCCAAGCAAAATATATATATTTTTTTAAATCAATTAATCCTTTCAGCTTTCTCAACATTTTGCTGCTCTTCTGAGTTTCTGTTAAGCTACCCCACCTGTTGCAAAGGCTCTGAAGTAAAACAGTACTCTAAACACAGTCCCACAATCTTGTACAAAAATCCATCTCCCATTTGCCTAATGTTTGCTCAATGCCATGGTGGATGCAACCTAAACTTGTTCTAAATTTTATGAAGTCTATATATCATATTTCAAATTGGGGGCAGTCCTTCCTGTCAGAAGCATGCACAAATCCCTTTTGTATGAAAGGGAGTTGGGTTCACACAACTGACAGGATTATCAGGCCCATGGTATCACTCCTATCCCTTTTTCAGCAATACTGCTTTCCAGGTTATTCCCTCACAATGAATACCTGTTTTGGATTACGAGCCCTCGATTGTTTTAGCATGCATTTTTCAAACTAAATCTCGTATGTACTTTCCAACAATGTGCCTAATTTCTTTAGATTACCTTTTCTTTTCTGCCCTGTCTTGTGCTTAACTCTTCTATCATTGCCTGCTAATGCTGCAAGTGTAGTATTCAACCTCTCATAAAGTTAAGCAAAGCAGACACTAAATATACCTAAAATGGCTAAACTTGTATTACTACGTGCATATGTAAGCACTGATGACACTCTTTTAGCACCTAAAACTGCTGTGACTCACCACATCTATTCTTTATACTTAGTTCTATTTTTGTTTATGGTCCTTCATCCAATTTTTCATTAAGATGACTATCCATATACATACATAATTTCTTAACAAGAGATTTTTGAGATGTATTTGAATTTCAGAAAATATTTAAGATTTTACTATAGCTACAACTCTCTATTCATTTACTGGGGCCTTGAATCTGCAATCAGATCTGGCAAACAAGCCAATCCTGTACTTCTCCATACTCACTGAACTGTGTGCAGATGCTGTTGCAGTATCAGATCCTAATTTTAAACACTAAGCAAGAATAACAAAAAACCTCTCCTAAAGTAATTTTTGCTTAGAAAATTCCAGGCTTATTATTATTGTTTTTTTGATTTTTCTGCCATTATATTACTAAGAATCCTTTTTATCTAGTTCTGTTCTTAAGCTCTCATTTTTTTTTTCCTTCCCCCTTTATTTTATTTTTTAAAAATCAATACTATTGTTTAATTTCTTAGAGGCATCCTGAAGATCAAATGACTTATCAGTATCTTCAGATCTTTTAAGAACCCCCTCTATTTGTCATCAATAACTACTTCATATGGTTCTGATAGTTAACTGCTCACTGCTTTTTAATCCTACTATATATGGAATTTCAGGAAATTCAGCTTAATGGCTTGTCTTAATAACAACTTTATGCAACTTCTCATTTATGAACTGAACCACTTTCCTCTCTATTTGACTTCCCCTTACTTCCCTAATATTTACAACAGCAAATTTTTATTCACCTTAGACTATTATTAGCTAATTACTACTGCCTTTGCCAAAAGCATACAATATGCATGTGCTGTTCACCTTTCAGGAATTCTCCACAGAACTAAGACAAACTTATTTTACCTTACAACTAGTCCTTTCATACCATTTATCTTAATGTAGATAAATAACTTTGAAAAGCAACTGATTTTCAGTTCAGTTAGGCATACTTCATTCACACATTTAAGCTTACAAGGTCTCTCACTCCCCCAAAATAGATGAAGATCCACAACAGAAATAAATGTATCACTTGCACTCACACAAAAACCAACAGAACCTTATACCAACACATGAGGTCACATCAGCCCAATTCTTTGTAGGACTGTAATGTAATCTACCAATAAGATTAAAAAACAGGCTATATTCCATGCTAGCTTTTTTTTTTTACCAACTGGTGTTTACCAACAAAACCATAAATGTATGTCCACATTACTGATATTTACATGTATTACCCCATACTAAAATATTTTCATTAACATTATGAAATAATTTTTTGAGAAGCATTTAGAAAATGCTTTACTAATTCACCTCAATTGAAATGAAACATCCAATTTGCATTACATCCAAGGGAATTACACTCTGTGTTGCTGTAAAGTCTTACAGAACTACATTAACAAGTACAGTCTATCAATGGTTATCGGCACTGTGGCTTTTGACTGCTCACTAGGAACCACAGTGCATAAATTACTTCACCTGTCACACAGCTCAAAGCAACAGAGGCAATAAGTTTGAATGGTTCAGACTTTCCCTATTATACATTACTTTTTCCAGTGAGAGAAAAGGGAGAGGGCAGTGCAAGGGAGAAGGGCTAGATAGTTGAATACATGATAACCTATCGCCTATATAAAACCTATTGGAATTGTATCACAAGTTTAAATAATTCACTTATTTAATGAAGCCTAGATTCCCAAAGACACACAGCAAAACTCCAGGACAGTCAAGTGAAAAAGTTATTTGAACAAAAATACAAACTTTAAGAACTGCCTCAAGAAATACCACAATCCAGTGACTGTTTTGCAAAACATTCAGTTTGATCAAGCCAACAGGACTACTGATCTCACACAAATAAACCAATTTTTAAATTTGTTTACATAGTAACTTTAAGTAAAAATAGCAGCATTATTAGTGGCAACACAGTGAAATGAGCAAGTGGTCCATGCAGCTTGAGATTTTATCTCAGTCAAGACACTATGCCAGATGTTCCACAGAAAGAAGCAACTTTCAGCGCAAACCATCCCAAATCCAAATCTGCAAACATACTCATGTAGGTGCACACCACTAAATCCCTCTGACCCAACAGGGTCTCCATCTGCCAACCACATCCCTCACTTTACAGTACACATGACATATGATTGGAAAAAAATTGAAATACAAGTTGATAGGCCTCAATTTGTCTGGCTTTGCTTGGAAAGTCATTAGGGTAGTGAGGCCAAGACTACAGTCATACTTGAGGTTCACAAGACACACTTTTTGCTTTCCAAGGGTAATTGCTCAGCAGTTCATTCAAATCTAGCCTTGTAAGAAACCTCAGATTATGCTCTTCAACACAGACAAGCTAGACCCTTTTAACCAATTTATCATTAGAGCATTTATTATTTCCCTAGAACTAAATACTGCTGCCCCCTTACAGCTTCTGGGTTATAGCTAAACAGACATTAACCTAGCAGAGAGACGTGTCCATACAGTCTTACAACTGCACATGGGAGAAGGTGAACTCAGCTGGGAAACAGTTCACATCCAACTTAGACCATGTGAGAAGCAACAGTGAGTACAGCAGCAATTCAGAAGAAACAAAACCAAACAAAAACCAAAATGATCACTAAAAATCAGTCCACCCCAAAACCAACAACCTTGATCGCTTATTCAGAATGGCATAATCACAGAGTTTATGATAAAGATATTTTTAAAGATTCTTCATCTTAACCATTTATCAACATTTTTCCTAAATTCAAAATAAACCAAAACCCTTTAAATTATTTGTATGTAATCAGTTATATATGTATTCAACAACTGTATTTTAAATGTCAATACCAGTATGCCAATAATAAAAATAACATTTTTGTATATCGGATTCTAATTTAAAAAGTAATATCTTATTAAAAATTAATAGTCATTAGAAGGCTAAATTAACATTGTGTTAACTGTCACAGCATATAATGGCTCTCAAAATCCACATGAAACCAGAAATGACATACAATCTTCTACTGCAAAAAGTTAGGCCATTCAAAAACTTAAAAATATGGAAATAAAAATAAAAGGTAAAAAAAAAAGCTATCATTTTGCTAATTATATGTAAAATCTAGTCAACAAATTACATGGTCCAACAGAAAAACTCAAGAAGCAAAAAAATCTCTTTCTATGATGTGACAAATCTTCAGCAACACTATTTCAGTACTATGTAGGAGAGGAGGGGTAAAAAAAAAGAGGGAAGGATATCCTAAAGCAAGCTTCCCACTTGATTTCTAGGCCTGCCACCAACCTTAAACTCTACTAGAGCTATTAACAATGATAGCTTCTTTTCTTAACCTGAATCTTAAAGCAATCGTATGCCACCACCAAAAAAACCCCCAAAATTTCAGTAACTACAAATATCTGCCTAAGGTTTTCCAGACATCACTGAAACTCAGTGACTGCTCCACTGTGCTATGAACTCTACAGCTTCAAGCTGGAAGTCAATCTAGGACAACCAATAGAAAGTGCACCTGTACAATTACTGCATTTCCTAATTCAGAAGGCCAAACTAGAAACAGATAAAGCTTGTGTGTACTCAGCTCACCAAAACAGAAATTCAAAAGCACATACTTATTTTGTACATACTGCACATCTATATTATCATTAACTACAATAAAAAAATATTGTATTTATAATTCAGAAACAGGAAAACTACATTCCTTAACCAATATACATTTAACTTCATTCTAAATTAAATATAAGTATCCATATATAGTATCTAAGACAACTATATACACAATAATTTAAAAATATTTTCTACAAAAAATAATCACCCAAACTTAATAAGAATTATTTTTTAAAAAATATAGTAAATTAATAGTACCACACATAGTAATTTAAAACATTCAATATGAGCTCCATGCAACAATGAAAAATAACCTGTATCACAAAAAATAATCTGCATCATTTCCAAGGAATGCAACCTTATTTTTAAAACTGCAGAAATTTACTGCTTTACAAGTAATAAAATAATTATTTAGCTCTTTGTACTCTAAAATAGAAGAGAATTATATATACTGCTAGTAATTGAGAACAATATAATTTGTGCCACAGTCCTGCAGATGCATTTTTACTCGACATCTGACCCCACTAAGCAGTAAACAAATTTACATATATCAACACATTTCAGTGCTCCAAATATTAATCTAAGTTTCTATAACTACAATAATGTGATCTCTTAGTAACAGTCCTTTAGTACCGTCATTCTAAAACAATAAAAAAAATGGCCTCTGACATATATTGTTTGTGTACTTGGGATCCCTTCAAAGTTTAAGGCTTGCAGATGTAAAATAAAAAAACTACAAAACAGAATCACCTTTAACTGATCACTGCACCAGACGAGAAAGGAATTACATGGGGTTTTCTGCTTTATTTTATAGCATTTTAAAAGAGTAGGGATATTTTTATTATTGCACACACTGAAAACTAAATATAACGCCGCACTCAAAAATACTACTGCAACAGCTTGATAGCACTCACCGCAAGTAATACTGTTTTAAAGCGAAGGCAGCGTTAGAACAACTTCTGGGAAAGTTAAACTCTTCTACAATTTCTCCCCACTGATTCTTCTCTGATACCTGTCAAAAACAACACACAAGCCGAGATACACAACGTACACGTAAACATGTTGCTGACAGCGAACATCACAAAAAAAAAACAGGCTGCCATGAAGTAAATAGATAAATATATAAAAAGAAACAAACATGAATGTATATGGTATTTAGGACTATATATTTTACTGACAGTTGATAGTATTCCCCTTTCGAGAATAATCCCGCTTCTCAGGGGTCTTTTACTGTATTTATTTTTTAATATACACATTATTTTTTTCGGGGGGAACGGCCGGGAGTGGTGGTATTGTTTTGGGGTTTGTTTGTTTTTGTTTTTACTGCCTGGACAATAACCAATCGGGAGTCCCTCTGTCGCCCCCTTTTAAATCCTAACGTGGTCCGTTAAAAACCCAAGAAGTTTAAAATAATGCAGGGAAGTGCTGGCGGGGGGCGCCCCCTGGGCTGCGGGGCGCGGGGGCGCCGGCCCGGGGGGTCCCCCCAACACAGATCCATAGACACAGAGAGGCCTTTCTTTTGAGGCCTACATTTCTGTCCCCAGCCTTGAAGCCTAAAGATGGCTATTTGATTACACACCGTCTTGGGTGCCCCTTTTGTTATTTTTCCCAGGGAAGGGCTCGGAGGGCAGCGCCCGGCCCCCCCCGGCTGCGAGGATCGTTCCCTAGCCCATGCTCCGTGCCGATTATCGATGTTAAACATGCCCGCTAATTTTGAGTTGCACTAAAACTGCACTCAGACTCTTTCCTCTGTCTCTCCCTCTGCAAGAGAGACGCACAGAGCTGCCACCACAGCCGAAAGAAGCCTGGTCTCGCCGCCCAGCAGCTCCCTACTCCCCCCTCGCTTTCCCGCGGGAGGGGGGCATGGGCGAGGGGGTCCGGCGGAGGCGGAGGAGGCAAGAGTGGGGTGCGCGCCGTACCCCCGGGTCCCCCTCCATCGCTCCGCCGACAAGGCCGAGCCACCAACCTGCCTATCTGCTCGCTTCCTCCTTCCACCCCCCACCTTCTCTAACCGGCTTTAAATAGGACGGTTCCCGGCCACCTCGGCTCCCCCCGCCACCCCCGAGGGTCAGAGGAGACTTTTGGGAAGAGGTTAGTGGGAGGGAAACCCAAATTAAAACTTCCACTCACCTTCCCAAATCCGCCTAAAGTGGTGACTCTGGTATAGAGAGCGTGAAGATCCAGCTCCTTCCCACCCACCACGGGGATCTTCTTAAAAGGAGACCTGCCAAAGGAGATACACACAAAACACCACAACTTGTCAGCTCTGCCCCCTTTTCTCCCCTCGCTGGGGCTGCCGTGTCCTTCAGGGAAGGGGCTGGAAGTTGGATCTGGTCGATTTAAAAGCCTCCCCCCCTCCCGTTCCATCTCCCCATTTTCCTCACCCTCTGCTGTGGTGAAACTGCCGCAGCTCGTCCAGGAAAGCGAGTCCCTTTCTCCGCTGGTCTGCGTGGTTTTTACCCGTCGAATTTGCCATTTTTGTAATAAAAAAGGTTCTCGTAAAAAAAAATCCAATTAAAAAAAAAAAAAAAAAAAACGGCCGACAACAACAACAACAATCCCCGGCTCCTCCTTGTCTTTAAGAGACCCAGGTGCCCGTGCTCGGCCGGGGATCAGCCATGGAGAGGGGCTTGTTTAAAAAAAAGTTTAAAAGGAATAAGGGAGCCCCGAGAGTGTGGTAATTGCGAGTCCTGTCTCCACACAACACACGGGCGAAGAGGCAGGGAGGGAGAGGGGCACCTCTCAGTAATTCCTCCTCCCGCGGCTGCTGCCTCTCTCAGCACCACAAACCCAGCCGATCCAGCCTGCACATGAGACTCAACATGGTGCTGCTGGATCACACAATGAATTGGGTTACTGTTGTGGTGGGGCGGGGGGGGAGCCGGAGTGAGGTATTGACAGTGTGTGTGTGTTACAGCCGCGGCTCCATGCGATCTCCCTCCCTCGCTCGCTCGCTCCCTCGCTCGCTCCCTTACACACACACACTGTACAGCTACGGCGGCGGCGGCGGTGGCGGCGGCAGCGGGATTCACTTCTCTTCTCGCTCAGACAAAAAGATCTGAGGCCGCCGTGCTTCTGCCTGGACGAGAGCGCGACACAGCGGGCCCCGGAGGCCGGTTCCGGTACTGCAGGAGGCAGCTCCAAAGGCAAAAGCCAGCACAGCCCCAGCAAGCAGTTCCTGGCGGGGAACAATAGGCTCCTCTCGCCGCTAAGGGCTCATCTGCAATGTGCCGCAAACTTCACACAAAGCCGGGCGGAAAGAGGCGAGGGAGAGGGAGAAGAGGGAGGAAAAAAACGGCTACTACCGGCTGTTCCGGGGCGCGGGGCCGGTGCGGGGCCCTCCCGTGCCAGGCTCGCGCCGACCGGCCTCTCTCTGCTGGCTGCCGGCGGGGGGGGGGGGGGGGGGGCGGGGGGCGGGAAAGGTGGATTTGGAAAGCGGGGACGAATTTTTTAATTGGACTAAACCCAACGCCCTGAGTTCAAGGGGAGAGAAAACAACAACCGAAGGGGGCACTGGTGGGATGTGGACTTTCGGAAAACTTTCCGAGTCCCCCGGGCCGAGGTGTTTCCAAGGGCAGGAAGTCGCCCCGGATGGCACGGCGGGGGCGGCGGGGGGGGCAGCAGGAACCCCTCATTTCGAGGCGTGAGGGCTCTAAAACTCCCCAAAGGAGAATGCCGAGTGCTCCCCCGAGGAGGAGGTGCCCTGGAGAGGTTTGTCAGCCGGAGCCTAGGCTCAGGGTCACTCCATTAATATTTCTTATTCCTTATTTCTCTTGAGATACTACAGCCTGTAATCTAAGTGCCTCAAGAATGCTGTACACAATCTAAGCCGCTCATATCTTTCTGTACATTGACAAATGGAACATGCAGCACAAAATTAATGGAGGAGGAAGGTCATGGCCCTCACCCTGGATGGGCAGCAGCCCCCACTGGCACTACAAGCTGCTAGCCCTCTGCCTGTGGTGTGCGCAGTGTTTGTAAACACTCACCTCCTGACGTGTTTTCCACTTGGGAAACCAGGAGAAGACCTGCATGCCGACCACGGTGCAGCTTGGTGCCACTTGGGGTAAACAGGAGCAAGAAAAGGTCCATGGAGTGAAGTGTGCCTTCCATCAACCCTTTGCTCCTCAGGTAAAGCAAGCAGTGCCCGGGTGGGCATTTGTCCTTCCCTGGCATGCAAACAGCCACAGGTGAGTGCTTGCTCCAGTTTAAGAGACTCTGAAGGAATATTTGCCCCTCGCAACCTCTACACTGAAATCCAAAGCTAGAACGGGCCTACAGGGTTGGGGTTTTTTTAAGCAAAACTCAATAAAGTCAGTAAGGAGCTGTGTTTTAGAATCAATGGCATATGATGGCCTCCAGTGAGCACTTAAAGAAGGAAATCTGCAGTTCCTTTCTACTCCATGTACTAACTTCAGAAAACAAATTTTTTCAAATATTTTTTTCCTTTCAACTTGTGTGTTGTTTCAGCTTGAATATAGAGACAGATACAATAAAGCTTGGTAAGCTTTGCTGCCCTGGGTTCGTGATCTGGGGGAAAAGGACGGAGAAATACCCGGGTTTCAAATTAACACTCTACACTGAAAGTTGGTGGTGTGTGGATTTCAGAATATGAAATGCATAGTGTCTTATTCACTGTAGCATTAAGAGCCTTCCCTCCTCCCTCCTAAAATTAGACCTTCAGATCTTGGTCTGCAGCTCCTGTCTCTGACACTCTGAGCTTCTGCTATTTCAGCTATAGTATGCGTAAGACTGTCAAAGCCAGGATAATACAAATCAGAGAGGTTTAAAACAAGCGACTGGGCGACTAAATCGCTGTTTTGGACGCACAGTCAAACCTCCCTTCACGGGAGGGCGGTGGTTTTTAATCATGCCTTAAAAATTCCTTAAAAGCAGGGGGTCTCCCCTCCGCGAGGGGCGGTCGGCAGAGGTGAGTCACCGCTCGCCCGGGCGCTCTGTGAGGGGAGCGGGAGGCAGAGGGGAGGACAGACAAGTTGCGTAGCAGGTCTAGGTGGGTTTCCATGCTAAGCACAGCAATTGCGCACGGTCCCTTACGTAACTGTCAGCCGGGGATTCCCTAGATGGGGTCACTTTATTCAACCATTACACAGACCCCGGCCGCCGCTCCGGCGCGCCTGGGCTGCCGCGGCCGCCGCGACTGAGGCTGCGGCTGCTGTAAGGGAGCGCAACGACTCCTCACAAAATGGCGGCGCCCATGGAAGCGGCAGCCCCATTTTGTGCCCGGCAGAGCCTGTCAACAAACACCGACTTGGCCGAGGCTGAGGAACAGAAGGCGGCGGCTCGTTCGCGTTACGGAGCGTGGAGGGAGGAGAGCGGAGGATTTCACCGCCCTCCTGCCGCCGAGAGGAGACTCTGGAGCGCGCGCGTTGGGGGAGGGAGGAGAGGGAGGTGAAGGGGGACGCGAGCAGTGAGCGAGTCAGAGGCTGCGTTATCCCAGCGCGGAACTGCCGGAGCTGCGGCGCGGGGGAGGGGAAGGCGAAGGCCAAGGCAGGCGGCCTTGGCGCTGCCCTCGCCGGGGCGTAGCTCCCGGAGACCCGGGGGCTGCGGAGACCCGGGGGCTGCAGGAGCGGTTGGCGACGCCGGGCCGGAGCCCGGGGCTGCCCGCACGGGGGGCGCTGAGCCCCGCTCCCGCGCTGCCCGGGCGGAGGGGCCGTTCCTGTCGGATTCCGGCGAACCTGTAATGAATGACAGGACGATCGAGCTCCTTGTGTAGCTAACTAGGTCACTGTCAGCACTTAATTACTGTTTGTTTCATTTTAGTACGTGCCTTATGAATAAACCGGCTATTAGGCTGATGCTTCAAGTAACATTATCCAGCACCAAGGTACAAAATGTCTGTATTGGACTCTGATCTTGCGATGCTAGCTTGGTAGTAATTACTGTTTTACATTAACGATGTCTTGGTTGTTATAGCTTGGTTATTCGGCTTATAGCTGAAACAGGTGGAGATCCCTTACGATAAGGTTGTGAAGCTGATTCTAGTATGACACCACCGGCCTTGTTTTATGTTTGTAAACGGGGCTCCTCCGTTTTTAGAGATCGAGAAAGGGCTTGTGCATTAACACTTTTTTTTTCTGATCTATTTGTCTTAATATGCATGCTTTTTAATAGTATTAAAGGAAATTAGCTATTTCTCGTGTAAGTTATAATTTTTAACTGTACCAAAATTACCTTGATATTAAGGAGTTTTGAAATATCTTGTTGCATACTAAACAGTCAAAAGATCAAATGCAGGAAAAAGGAAAAATTCTTGCTATTTAGTGAAAGATCATTTTATTAATCTCTGTATAGTACTTGTCAATGCAATTTGAGTTTATTTGTAAAATAAAACCTGTACTATTTGTAAATGTTACCCTATACAGTCAATTTCAGTGTATAAATGTTAAAGAATTCTTGCAGACAGGATAGGTTCAGTACCCATATCGTCACTATTCAGTGCTGCTTGCATGGGTTTTTGGCCTCTGTTGGTTGGGGTTTTTTAAGTATAGCTATGTTAAGTGAATGTTCTGTTCTAGTAGCTGTGTCCTGTGTTGCAGGGGTTTTTGTTTGTTTGTTTGTTTTTGTTTTTGGGGTTTTTTTGTTTTTATTTTTGGGGTTTTTTTGTATGGGTTTTTTTTGTTTGTTTTTTGTGGTTTTTTAAAAATCTTTAATACTAAATTTTGGGCTTATTACTTGTCTTCAGCCTTGCTGCTTTAGAGAGAGCAGGCCACAGTTGCTTTTCTCTGTGTGCCACTAACTCTGCATTTGTTTTCTGCTGGGTGAAATATTCTCACTCCTTTCCATTTTTGCTTGTGCTGCTCTTGAATTGTGGCAACATTATGCTCTGGTGAGTGTAACTAGTATCGCTAGCTATATGCTACTTGTATTAAACAGTAAACTGTAAATCCTTAGAAACTAAAGTTAATTTTGTTTGTATGTGCATGTGCTATATACATGGGTTTTGAAAATGCAGCCTATTAGATGGACTACAGAATCCAGTGAATTCCCTCTTAAGACTAGTATATAATAGAGGTGCAATGTAAAAATAAGCACAAGAATTGCAGGATGAACTTCTGCTAGAGGAGAGCATCAGAAAGGCAAAGTTGGCAAATTTTAGTAGCATGTAGCTCAGCCGTATTTACTAAAAAATTCTAAAGTGTTGGAGTAACTGCATATGCTGGGCTAAAGACTTTACT
Organism: Emberiza elegans; assembly: GCA_024865655.1. Taxonomy (NCBI): domain Eukaryota; kingdom Metazoa; phylum Chordata; class Aves; order Passeriformes; family Fringillidae; genus Emberiza; species Emberiza elegans. The sequence goes on from JALJVW010000910.1 coordinate 24,475,688, forward strand.
GTTTGTGTAACTTGCTGTAGCAAATGCACACTTCAACAAGGAGGGGTTTATTCAGTAAGCCCTACCCCCTGTTACTGAATAATACTTCAAAATTCTTTATTACATTTTAGTGTGCTAGTTTCCTTTAAAGATTCTGCTACTTAGTATAAACCATAAGCGACTAGTCTTCAATGGTACACCATTAAATCATAAGTGAAAGGTCTTATGCATGAAATTAATGCTAAACAGCGCAGTAAAGGTTGGAAAGTGGAGGTCTAGCATTACAGGCTACTGCTGCGTACTTGTTCACAATTTTCAGTACAGTTATTGGAACTTAACTACCTCAGGAGGGTTGAGTTAGATAATCTTAAAAAAAATTTACAACACTTTTACATCGAAAAGACCCACCTTCATTAGCTGTTTATTTAAATAATTTATGATGCTTACCTCCTAAATCTTCCAACAGGATGGGCATCTTTCTCATTTCAACTTTATGGTATTACTACTCAGGAAATAAAACAGAGGGAAATTTTGGCTGCATAAACACTATTGAAAATACCCAAGTAAATTGATTAAACACTTTAAAAAATGCTGTCTGTAAGTACTGTATTTTTTTAATTCTTGCTGTTCTTCACAAAGGTCCACCTCTTGGAATTAGTGAGTTTCATGGTCATCTAAACTCTTAAGATATAAGCACTTCAAAGTGGATGGTTGTTCAGTTGTGCAATGAAGTATGAAACACAAAGGAGGAAAACCCTAAATGCAACTGAAGGAGAAGTAAAAATAAATACGTAAATGCAAATTCCCACTTGATTTCAAAACTGCTATACTTTTGAAATCCTAATTCTTTTGTGAGTCTTGATTTAGGTGTTCTGAACACTCTGGGTTTGCAATACTTCAGCAGTAAGTTTAAAAAGATTGTCAAATTCATATCATTTTCTTGCAGGCAAAAAAAAAAAAAGATGCTTTAGGTTATCATAACTGTAATGCAGATTAGGGCCTCAATGGCAGAAAATGTTTTGGTGTTCTAGGAAGCATTGGTCTGTAGCACAGAAGTCATGAATGTCCTGACAGCAAATGGATGCAGGTTTTTTCTTAAAAAAAATATTTGGTCTTAGTAAATTACGTTTACCTTTAATCTCACACATTACTTTATGATGACCTCTGTGTCAGTGTGATCTGGTGGATGGCACACTTCCCCCTGCCACTATAGCTGTACACTGTTCCCTGAAATAGCACTAGTGTGATTCATGTTTCTGGTTGAATGTGTGAAAGTTTGATTGAGATGCAAAACTGAGAGAGTTCTTCTGAATGTTAAAAAGGAACCATGCTCAGAAATACAGAAATGATCAGTTTAAATTTGTCAAAGGGTTTTTGTAGATTAAGAATTATGGTGTCATACTTGGACAGGGAAGGTCCAATTAACTTAAAGCAAAACCAAACCTAATAACTTCATGATGTTTGTTATAAGTAAAAGTGGTGAAATCCTGCTAGTAAAGAGTTCTCAGTATTGCAGATTGCCAGCAATATTTCATTGTCACGTAGGACTGTCTCATCTTTATATCTTTACCAATTCAAATGACAGTCAACAGTCACTAAAATTATGTTGAAATTTTCTCTGAGTAAGCAGTTGCCTTACCTAACTTTTATATGGGCATAAATGAAAAGGGAAGTAATTTGTGCAATTGTGAATGTGTGGACAGACAATACATGTGAAAATTTATGCATTTCAATATAATATATGCTGGAAGAACACTTCTGGAAAATAATAAATAAAATAAATACTAGCCAAATAACATATAACCTAAGTAATCTATTAAAATTGCCCAAGCAAATCAAGAACTTAAAGCAGTGAAAACATATGAATACTCACAGATGTACTTTAAAAGGAAGAAATTTGTTGTTGTCTAATTATGATTCTCAATGTATCTGTTGGTGATATGCTTAATTTGGATTTGGCCTTACAGACTGCTGATAGTTCATTGCATATCTGTTGTGTTGCCCAGCTAAAAGGAAGTGTTTTTATTTTCAGAGTAACTGGAAAACAAATCCCCTCAAACTTAGTGCATTGCTCAAATGCTGGTGTGATAGCTAATTTGAAAATCACACTTAAAACCTAGGACTTAAATTTTTAACTACAATAGTGTCTAATACAGCTGGGAAAAAAAAAGCTAATGAGAAAGAGTTTTTGAAGTTGTTTACTATGAAGAGTTATCATATGTAGTCGAGTATCAGTTCCTGTTGCTTGCAGAAACAGGATAGCATTTAAAGCCTTAGGGGAATCTATGACTGTTAACCTTCAGATATTATAAAAACGCTTATTAGGCTGAGCTGCTACTACTTCTGAATTTTGAACCTTAATGTGAGATCTGTCTTACCCAGGATTTTGCTGCAAACTCTCTTTGTAAGCAATGAAAATTGCTTAGGAAAATGTAGAAATGGCATGCACACACACAGACACATATATATATATATTATAAATATATTCTATTTTTAATATTATATATATAACATATGTATTTTGGGGCTTCTGAGGATCTCAAGGTCCTTATGTTTAAGAGCAGTTGATGCACAGAGCAGGGTCAGTGTCTGGTTCTGAGCTGAGATGCACTTAATAGTGTTGAGAGAGGAGTGAGCAGAGTTCCCTAACCCTTTGCCAAAAGGCAAAAGTGCAGTTTGGGTATTTGGGGGTGGAGCCGTGTTCAAACGCGTTGCGCAAGCCGGTCTGCTTAGCCTTGTCCTTACCTAGCTTGTGTGCGGTGTGGGGAAACGCGTTTGCACGCTGGGGAAAGGTCTCTTCTCTCCATGAAACTGCCTTGCTTGTAATAGGAAACAGTCAAGAAGCTGGAAAAATTCTAGCACTCCTGCTGAAGAACAAAATAGGGAGAGGAAAGGAAGTGGGGACTTGAGCAAGGGAGTAAAATCTGATAATTTTGAGTGGGACAACTCCTTCTCTGTGTGCTTTCGAGCAGTGTCACAGGTGACTTTAGATAGAGATCTCCTTAGGTGCATTTACCCTAAAGTTTGTTCTGTCTTTTGCTGATTTGGGAGTATTAAGTACTATTCACGCTTTATTACAAATCAAGACATTAGACTTCTTTGTTGTTCTAAGTATTTTTTTCCAGTTTGTTGAACACAAACTTCCCAGTGGCTTGAGTCACATGTTGCACCACAGACTGCTTTGTAGTAAATTCCCCAGCATAACCAGGAGTGGCCTGAGCTTACAGTGTGGTCTCTCAGAATGAAACTTCTTCATGTCTTGTTTTGTCTTTCACAAAGTTTCTCTAGTGATACTTTACAAAGTCAAAATAGATTATTTTTACTTTAATGCTACAAGTTTGGCTAGATTTATAAGACAATAAAGGTGAAATAAACCTATATGTAAATGAAACTCTGAGAATATTGATTCATCTGTTACCTCTAATAAGTCTGGGCTCATTCTTCACTTTGCTTTAGGAAAATTAAATAATGTCACAGTTTTTCCTTTGAGAAGTTACCAAGCTATTACAGAGCCTCCATGGTGTTCTATTGGAATTAATTGTGCTTACAAGTTATGAAAATGGAGTTGTGTATCCTTAAGTCAGGTGTTTGTGTTATGTTTGCAGTAATATACAGAAATTATGTATATAATATACAGTATGTATTTGATATTGTAAATTTACCCAAGTAATTTTTGTTCTGAGGAATCATCTCCTTTTGCCAAAATATGCAAATTAAGTTTTCAAAGATGTTTTTAATTTCTGTTTTTTAATATTTGGGTAACTAGCTGCAGCCAAGTTAATCTCAGGATCAATTTATTTATTTGTAGAAGAAAACACATAGACATTCAATTTACTAATTTTTTTATCTGCCAGAGACTTCTTGACATTAAATAAAAATCTAATAGTTTCTGTTTGTATCTGAATATAAAATTATCTATAATTACATGCAAACCTTAACATATATGAAAATTAAATTGAAGAATTCAGTGCTCATTGCTTAAGTTTTCCATCTGTGACATCATGCGTGTCATGATAATCCTTAATTATACAATCACTTTTTTAATGCAAGATCCTTCAGTTGGAGATGTAAACTTCTCACTGAATTAAAAAAATAGAAAAGTTATTTCTCTGTATCTGATGTTAAGTGTTCATCTGCATATCTATTTTTTGTTTGGTTTTTTTTTCTTTTCCTGCTGGCCTTTCTAGAATAATCATTAGGAAAGTATCTGAATGCTTATACTAATGAGTACCCAAAATTCTGAACTAGTAGCATTATCATCACTATATTGCTGAGAAAGCTAAGGCATAGAGGGATTCAATAAAAGAATGGCTGCTAAATTGTGTTGGTTTTCATTTAATCAAAGCACAGTTTCACTGAATATAATGTACAGGTTATTTGAGGGTAGAGGTTGTTCAGCAGTAGGAGTGCTAGCCACAATTTTAGAGTGTGTTAAATTCAGCGATAGGCTTTTTGTTGAATTTGTGGGTACATGCTGTGGTCCTATCTGCATTATTAGGGCTTTTCCTGGTGCAGCGTTATTGGGATGCTCTGTTCCTCAGAGCATTTGCAGTGCTGAGAAGGCTGTATGCCTATGGTAGATTCTCCTTGATATTTCTGCATTTATTTTCCAGCGGCTTGAATATAGAGCTCAGAAAATGAGAAGCACTTCGTTAGAGGCCTCCAGTTTGATACAAGAAACTCGCTACTCTGTAAATCCCTGATAAAGCCAGAAATAGAAGTGGTGTGTACCCAACAGGATGCATTTGCAGTAGCTTCCCAACATCCCCTATCCCTCCCTCCCCCCGAGGCTGCTGCTGGCTTTTGGTGGGGCCTGGGTGCCAGAAGAGGGAGCACGGAACACAGCAGAGCCCCAGCCCGAATGTCCCTGCTGCTGCCTCAGGTAGGAGGAACTCTGCAAGGACCAACCTGCAGCATTGCTGATGTCACAGGTTTTTCAGAAAATCCAGCTTTTAGCTCTTAAAATATTTTTCATTATTACTATTTTTCACTGTGCATGTGCAGCTTGAGATTTAGGAGCTTTCAGCTTTATCACATTGTTCAATAGGAAAACTGCCCAAAAGGCATATTTCTGATTCAAAGGCTACCCTCCCACTAAATTTCAAATTCACTCCTCAAAGTAAAGGCCTTTTCAGGTACAGTAAGTTTTTTTTTCTGTACTTGAGTAAAAATGGGAGTTTTTTTCCTTCCTCAGTTTCACACTTGGATTTTTTTAAAAAGTTTAGTTTTCTTTTGAAAACATCAGCTTGAGGCAGACACGTGACCTGGAAGACTTAAACTCAGGTAGTATTAAAGTCAAAAAACCAGCATATTTTCAATTGTTTCTTCTAATAATGTGTCTTAAAACCTTAAATCTCTATTGAATTTCAACCCTGAAAACATATCCTAGTAGCTGTTTGGCTGTGTTCGCATTTATAGTTATTATATACAATGTGATTGCAAAATACCTGTACTGTGCTCAAATACAGAAAGTCAGCTATCCTTTAACATACTTAGCTTATTCCAGTGTAATGCTTATTACTCAGAATAACACCGTCCAGTACAGAGACATTACATGAGAGGAAGGTAGCAAGTCCTGTACTTCTAATCTAAGTAGTAAAAAATATTCTTTGCAGTAGTAATTCTTGGTTCTGTCTTCCTCCAATGAGTTTAGATCTCTGGGTAGCTGAAGCAGTTACGTTAGGTTTACAGACTGAGTCTTCAGCAGAATTCAGACTGTATCCCTTTACTGTGCAGAGCTGTGATCACCACATCCAGTTCTAACTTGTTACAGGACCACAGTCAAAGAATGGAACAGTTTTATTAACTAGCCAAATGGCATGGGAGAGTTCCCAGAAGGTTACTTAGTTTGCTAATCTCTGCTCAAGAGGTTCTGGTGGCTTCATTGCTAGCAAAGGCTTAGCCTTATACGTACTGTCTGCCTTTTTTAATTTTTATTTATTTGTTTAAGTTTTAAGGAAGGACTGCCTGATGAATGGCTAGCGTTTGTTTGTTTTTGTTCTCACTTTGCTACTGCTGGCTTTAGTTAGGTCTGAGGATGATAGAAGAGCTTTACACAGCTGTTTGCTTTATTTCTCCTTATCCCCTTCACATCTCATTGTCACACAATATTTGAGACATGTCTTGTGATTAGAACACCAAGGGCTACTCCATGGTCACATGCCTCTTTCTTGGGGGGAAAACACCCAGCCCCCCAAAACCCAGCCAAACAAGAAACCAACCAACCCCAAAAAGCACAAAAAAACCACAAAAAAACCCCCAAAAAAACAAACAAACAAAAAAAACCAAAACACCCCAAACCTACAGTTGTGGAAAGGAGTTTCCAATTCCAGTATATGATGTTCATATGCACAATAACTGTAGAATGGAGAGGTTTATGGCTTGAATTCAATAATACTGTTCTGTAAAAAAAAAAATTTTCATTGAACACTGTATTTGGATGATGTACTCAACATCTGTAGTAGTGAAGACTCACCAAAGGTCTGATTTTTGGTGCTCTTCTGGTTCCAGGGAAGAGGCAGAAAGAACGACTTGCTTTTTGTTTGTTCTTGCTGGTTTCAATGACCAGTTGTGGTTCCTAAGTATAGAGGTCAGTGAAACTGACTTTTATATGCTTGCAACTGGTTCAGTGCTGGCTGGAGAGAATCAGGCACTTCTCAAACAAATTGTTGAAGCAGCTTCAATATTCTTCACCATCTTTTCATGGAAAGTGAGGGATGTGATGTTAACAAATTTCTGAAGGAAAAATTGGCAGGCAGGATTCTAAATGGCCTTTTAGGTAGCTCAGCACATCTCCCCCTGCCTAAGTGTGACCAAACTCCATCACAAAACATGCTGTGCAGTCACCAGCATTTTATAAAGCTGTCATGCACATTGAAACACCGCAGTTTCTAGGTGTTTTGAAAGTGGGTGTCCTCTCTGATGGAGTTTTGTCCATTGCCACACCATAGTGCTGTTCATAACTGGATGTTATGAACAAATTTTAAAATAGCTAAAGCAAAGTCACTGATCACCTAATTGGGTTGTTACTGCCTTAGTAAAGCTTACTGATCTTTAGTATGGAGTAACTGTAAATATTAACACCCGCAGCTTTGTAAATGCAAATAAAGTTATGGGAAGTTTAACATTTGGAAAGGAAGTGGTAAATAGGCATGTGCAGGAGCCTGGGTGTGTCAGGAGGAGAGGCCACTGCAGGCCAGCTATCTTGGGTGGCACATTTGGAGCACAAACTATCAAACACAGCACTGTACCAGCCTTGCTTGTACACTGTTCTTTGTGCTGGTGCTCCCACCTATCAGCCAGAGAACAGGAGCTCTTTAAGTCACAGCTTCCAGCATTACTTCCAAGACATGAGCTCACTTACCTAAAAGAGGTTTGTATATACATGTATATCTGTTGGAACTAGAGTCCAGGAGTTGAGCATCGTTTCTCAGAAAATGCTGGATCATCTCTTAAAACGGGAGTACCGTGGAATACTAACTGGATTAGTGTTCTGTGTAATGTCTTATGGATGTTTAAACGTAGTGAGGATTTAAGTACTGATTAAGCAGTTCACTTTATCATCCTTCATTCATGTCAAAATTAATTGGACAAAACTGCTGCCAATTCACTACTCAAAGATGGTAAGTAAAGATACTTGCAAAGAGACTCACCAGTTGAGCTCATGTTCTGCAGCAATGTTGCCAATTAACTTTTAGTAAGGGTTTACAACTTTAAAGTACTTCCTATATATCTTGATCTCTAAAAAATGAGTTTGAAGCATTTCTGTAAAGATGGAAGAAAAAAATAGATTGTTAACATTTTTTGGTCTGAATATAAGATAGAAAGCACAGTGTGGATGTATATACATTTGTAGTGTTTGATCCCAGAGTTCAGCCATACTAAGCTCTTTCTCATATACTTCATGATGAGCCACTTGGACAAGAAATAAGAGTGCGTGAAGAGGAGATTGCAGAACTGCAAGCAGACAGTAGTTGTGTTACTCCTTTGCACATCAGTCACTTGTGAAAGTACACTGTAATTTCAGTAGAATTTACCAGTGTTCTGTGCATTGTTATGTTGGTTTAAAAACATTTTATACTTTTCAGTTGTTATTTAACTTACAGACGTGAGCAATAAAGTTTTGTTGTTTGAACTTCTGCCTAATTGTAATGAAAGAAGAAGTACAAACGCTGCAAACAGATTTTATAGAAGTATGAAAACAGAGCCAGCAGTTTACACAGTCTACAGAAATGACATGTCATTACCACAAAGTAGCTACTACAGGAAGTAACTCTTGAGTTATGTGCCAGATTATGTATTAACTTGAGACTCTGCATACATAAAATTATTTGGGGACAAATATTCCATGTTCTTTAAGAGCCCCTTAAACCTCTGGAGAAGAAAAATTTTAGCAGACAACTGCTAACTCTTTTATTGGACAATTTTTGATATAAAACTCACATCTCCTCAAAATATGGAATGGAATGGAATGTAACTAAGGGAGGCAGTTGTTTCATGGGATCACCTCTGAGACATGAAATTATGTGTGCACAGTATCCACAGGTCCTCTTGACCAACACCGGTCCTTCATGGTGCCATTTCCTTATAGGAACAACTGAGATTTTGGGTAAACCCCTGATGCTGAAAACCTGCAGGTACATAATTTAGATAATGATGTTGCTAACCTAATGCAGCAGTTGACTTGCCAAACTAGTAGTTTATGAATTTGTAGCCTTTGTAGTCTGGGTAGCTAGCTTAAGATTGTTAGTGATAGCTTTGCCCTCCGGCAAAATGGCTTTCTAGAGTTATGCACTAAATACTCAAAACTGATGGCACGATCTGTTCCACAATTTCTTAATAGCTTAAACTAGGTACTGCCTCCAAAAAGAAGCACATCATGTATCTTCATCCTCCTCTTTGTTCCTTCCTCTTTGCATTACCATTTCACACACCTCTCCTGCAACATAGATAAAGATTAATTCAGCTGAAAATTTACAGGAAAAAAGTTGTCTTTTAAATGGACTTGCTACCACTGTGTAAAGGGCAGCATCAGTGCAAGAGAATATAAAAATAAGAATCAGAGAAAGACAGGACTCCTTCTACCTCTAGTCCTCCTTCAAAGGCTCCAGTATCCACACTAAGCAGATAACAACAGGACAGAACACTGTCCCGCTTGTTATCACTGGTGAAAGAGTAGAAGAAATCTGAAGTCAAGGCAGTTGGGTGCTGCTAGCACTTCCTTGTTGCTCTTTAAAAGGATGATAAAGTGATGACTCTTGTGATAAATATTTCCTCTAGTTTGCTTAGCCCAATTGTCACAGGCATTTTGAAAGGAGTGCACCTGGCTGAATTGTTAACTGTGCTCTTATTTCTTTTTCAGGGGGGTTGGGGTACAACTGTCATCTTGTGGTGTTTTTAAGAAAACAGAAATAGAAAACTAACTTTCATTTTATATGCAGCATGTCCATGTGGGATGGACACACATGATACAAAAATGAGTTAAGAAAGGCTTTTTGGCTGATAACAACAGTGTTATGTTTTCTTTCTGTTGCCAGCTTTGAGTCTGTTTGCCCCCAAACTTTGTGCTGCATCCAAAGACCTAAAATTTGGAGTCTGCAGGCCTGGGAGATGGAGAGAAGTTGAGCATAAAGAGAGCCTGCTGAGTATTTTCAAGACTGAGATTTAGAAAGAAGTTTCTCTCCTCCACTTATGAAGAATCTAATATAGGACCTTTTGGAACATGGCACATCTATATTTAGATTTTCTTTACCTATGCCCTTTTTTCTCCCCTTTATTTTTATATGGACAAGTTTTAAAATAAATGCATATATGAAATAAGTTCCACATTTAAAGTCTTGCAAATAAGGGATGTTGTAGGAGTAATATGCTTCATACATGTTTTCATATAGATGAGAGGGACAGAGGACATGATATCACATGCTTTATTTTGGTAAGATTAGTGTTTTCAGTCAACATTAAACCTGAATACTGAAGTACCAAAACACTGCCTTGTGTACTGCTGCCCTCCCATAGACCCATCAGTTTTAACTCTTGGTAATTCTCATCCATTTTAGACTTCTTTTCATCTTCCACTTCCTTGGCCTCTTCTGAGTAGCACTTTGCCAGAAGCTACAGAATATCTATCTGGAGATTCATTACATCCCTGTAAGTGTGGAGGGGAGAATGAAATTGCAGTTAATCCCAGATTATAATTTTATGTTGCAAGCAGTAAAGTTAAGCAACTGAAAAAGAAGTACAGACTTTTAACTGTTGATTTTCAATTAGAAATCCTTCCTTTCCCCATGCAATTATATCAAATCCATGCTATGCTTTAGGAAAATGGGGAGAGGTAGCTCTTCTAACAGCTCACAGTGGAATTTTTACCATTCTAGTGATGCAGAAGGGTTTGTCTGGAGCCCAGGATAGTGCAGCATCATCATCCTCACACCTCCTCTGTCTTCCACAGCTAATAAATCTGCAGAATAGTGCAATGGCTAATCCTGTGTAAGAGTCCCAGTACATGTATGACTTTAAATTTCTTGAAAGCCTTGGAAGGCTCCAGAAGGAGAAGTAAAATGCTTCTGCATATGAATGAAAAGATATGTGCAGTTTAGACCTTGAGACAAGCTCAGAGTAGTCAAAGTAAAGTAAATTAATGTTATTCAGTGAAAAATCATAAGACATTATAAAAAAGAATCTGCATTTATTATGTGTGTAAAGCAGAGGATATGGGAAGTCAGGAATGGAAATGAAGAAACAGGATAACTTGTATTTCCCTCTTTTTAAAAGCAAAAATGTCATATTTTAGGTAAAAGTCCATACTTTTCTAGCCCAGCTGTTGTGCTTCGCATGAAACTGAAAAATACTATATAAAGCACTTGCTGTTATGATAGAATTTCTCTCTTGCTTTACTTCAGTTCCCTTCTAAAGCAGGCCCTAGTTCCGCAATTCATCTATAATAAAAGGAGCCGGGTGCTTCAGAGCTGCCAAGACTGAATTGGGAGGGCAGCATCACAATTTCTCTTTAACTGTAATCATTGGTGTTTTACATACAGTTAACATCTACTAAAGTTTTTGATTTCACTTAAGATCCTTCAAATCATTTTAATCTTTTTTTTCCAAATAGCAATTTGCAGTTTTATTTAAGTGGTAGAAGAAAAATCAAGACCAGCTAATTATTAAAAATGGAGATACTAAACATGACTCTTCAACTGATACCAAACTCAGTATTCACACAGAGTATTTTCCTATTTCAAGAGAACTTTCCTGTAATCTAAAAACATAACTGCATATTTGTGAAATCTTCAATAACATTATGGGATTTTTAATGTATAAAGTTGTGCATGGAGGTAACTGAAAGAGCTTGGCTTAAGAAAGTAAATGCTTCCTGGCAGAGACTCTGTTACCTTCAGGACCAACAGTTTTCCATTACTCAAGCTCAGAGACTTCTCCCTTTTTTGTGTGGGATATGATTTAAGGAGCACCCCACACAAGTTTCTCTTGGGGACAGTGCTGAGGTGAGTATCAGACAGGGAGAGAGTTGTTTTCTGTTTATTAGACATTCAAGGTATGGATGTGCCTCTACAAGTTTTCTCCAAAGGCAACTTTTCACTCAGCGTGGCTTAAAAAGTCTGGGTCCTGTCATCTCCTGTGCAAACCAAGAGCCTTAACTGCTCAGAAGGTCATGTATTTCTGATAAATGTTCAGTTCATCATTATTTTAGAACAAGAAGAGTTCAGGAGCTTGAACAACAGAATTACAGACTTGGAAAGTTATGTAGACATCATTAAATTCAGAATTCTATGGCCACATAAAATAGCAGGAGCTGTGAACTGACAAAACTCTTCATTGCAGAATCAATATGGGGCCATTCTCCTAAGGTGTCTTCCCTCAAGGAAGCAGCTCTAATTCTCACTATGTCAACACTTCTTGGGCACGTGAAATTATAAAGGAAGCTCATTGGCATGTGAAATATGGCAACAGGAAGTCATATTCAGTGCTGCTGCATTTGATAAAAGCCTACATGAAGTGACTGCAAACTGGCCAGCCTTGGCACTGGTGAGTCTTGGTGTGCTGTGTGTTCCATGCTGGTGAGTGGATAGGACTCAATGTGAGTAGGGCTGCTCTGCTCATCTCCAGAGCTAGCACCAACAACCTGAGAATGTCCCCTTAGTCTCCTTGTCCACTCCTAGCCTCAGTAGAGGTGATGAAGGTAGCACCTGTCACAAGAGGCCTTGGCACCATGTTTCTAACCTCTTAACCACATTTATCCTTGGGATATGTTACTAGCCCTTTGCATCAGAGCCACATTATTCCTCAGCCCTCTCCCCAAGATTCCCTGTGGCAGGTGATAAGGATATTCAGTTTTTGGAAGTGAAGTGAGATCTCTGTTGTCAAAACAGTGAAAGTGCAACTCCTTATTCTATGGAACACCAGGTTCCAAAGATGTCAGCACTTGAAACATGGTTTAAGTGCAGAAAATTCAATGACAATTTCCTGACATAGGTGATTGGTGAGGTAACTAGAGGAGATGTCCTGTGGAATTACTTATTACTCATGACCAATCTGTCTGAGGGTGTAGAGGTTGAAGGCAGCTTTGGCTGCAACTCTCAGTTTGTATAGCTTAAAATCCTGAGATAAACGAAAAAAACTAATAAAATTACCAGTCTTGACTTCCAAAGCTTGTTTGGGAGTCTGTTGGACAGGATCACATGGGAAGCAATCAGGTGCCCTGGCACAGCTAGTTGACTTCAAGAATAACCTTCTCAAAACACAGAACTGATTCCTTCCAAGTCAAGAATGGTAAGCAAAGGTGGAGCAAGGCTAGTATGGATGAACAGAGCACTCTAGATGGACTGCAAATGCAAAATCTGGCCAATGGCAGCATGAGTGTGCTACCATTCTACTTCAGTGTGGTGAGTAGAGAAGTCCATGATGGACAGAAGAGGCAAATGTCATACCCATCTTCAAGAAGGCTGAGAAAGAGGATTCAGGGAACTACAGGCTAAGAACTCTAACCTCAGTCTCCTGGAAGATTTTTCCTCCTGGAAACCATTTCTGAGTTCATGAGCTGCAAGAAGGTGATTAAAAATAGGCAGCATGAATTTACCATGGACAAATTGCCACTGATGAACCTGATTGATTGATCATTGTGAAGTGGACTGATTCCTTGGATGAGGGAAGAGTTGTGAATGTTATTTACCTTGCCTTTAGCAGAGCTTTTCCCAAGGTCTTTGATAGTATCCTACCAGTCAAAATATGGACAGGATAAGCAGATTATAAAGTGGATGTAAAACTGGTTGAAATTCCAGGCCAGACAGTTTGTGAGTAGCAGTATAAAGTCCATCCCACAGCTGGTTGCTAGTGGCAGTCCTCCTCAGGGACAGATTCTGGGGTAAATGCAGTTTGGTGTGTTCCCTGCTAATGATCTGATCTGATGGGAGAGCTTGCAGTGTCAGCAGATTCATGGATCATACCAGCCTTCAGGGAAGGAGTTGATATGCCAGAGGGCAGAGCTGTTGCTTAGAGGGACCAAGACAAGCTGGAGGAATGCATTTCCAGGAGTCTCACCAAGCTCAGCAAAGACAGGTGAGAAGTCTTGCACATGCTGGAGATGAACTGACTGAAGAGCAGCTTTGTAGAAAGGGACCTGTGGTACTGGTGGACACAATGAGCACAAGCTGGCAGTTGGGGCGAACAAGGTCCTCATCCCACATTGTATTAGCAAGCTGTAACCAGCAGGTCTAGGGAAGTAATTGTTCCCTCTCTCTGGTGCTTGTGAGACTGATTCTCGAGTACTGTTTTTGCTGCCCAGCACAAGAGACTGACACATGGTTTTGAATGCAGCAGAGTCATTAAGATCACACAAGCTGAAGTGCATGTGTATGAGCCTTGTGTGGTAGGGTGAACGGAGGAAAGAGATCCAAACTCATCTTGGAGATGTATGGTGACAGGAGAAGAGCTAATGGATACAAGTTGCAATACAGGAAATTCTGCCTGTAAGGAAAAACATTTTCACTGTTAATATAATCAAATGCTGGTATGGACTTTAAGTCAGTATTGTGGAATCTCAGATCTTGAAGAAATTCAAAACCTGACTGAGCAAGATGCTTTAGTAGGAGATGCTTTGAATGGGAAGTTGAACTAGCAGACCTCCAGGGATCACTTTCAACGTGTCCATCAGAGAAGATGAGCAAAAACCAGCAAATGGGAGTAATTTACCACTGCAGACCTGCTTGAACCCTTATTGTTAGAGAGCTCTAGTGCCAAAGATGGAGCACCTACACATTTCAACACTTAAACATGGCAGCTGAGTTTTCATTTGAGAACTGCAAGTTTCAATGAAGAGCCCTAAGGTCTGAATATCTTTTTGAATCTGGTTCTTAATAGACATCTTAAAAAAGAATGGATCTGTTTTCAAAGAGTGCACGCTTCTCTCCTGAAGACATGAAAGACATAAGAGGATGATTGATCAGGATTGCTTTTGAGGGACATTTTATTTCCTGTTGTCCTAAGATGAGAATAGAGGTTGCAGGAAGTGGCAGATGTTTTGGAGAGGCCCTGTTTTCAGGACTTTAAATTGTTGTTTTCACTTTGTGAGTTTCCTTTCTGCTAATAGTGAATGCATACTTGTAGCTAGTGTACATGACTACATTTGGCTCCTTTTTGGAGTTAGATGATAGTTGTTTTCTGATTGATGCTAATTTTCATTTTCAGACATCTGCTTAACTTCAGCATTGGCAAAACTATATGAGAAGGTGATGTCGCTGTACTCTGAGCTGTGCAGGGCAGGAAATGTAGGTATGCATTACAAGAATAATTGTATAGGTTGAAAAGCTAATATACATTAGTACTTTTTTAAAAAGTATGCACCTTCAAAAGTATGCACTTCTTTTCCCGAGCACACACAGTGTTTGGGAAAAAAGTCATTATCTCTTCATGGCTAAATAAATTTTATACATTTTATGAGAAAACTTTTTGTGTCACTAAAAATTAATAAACATGATACATGTTTAATGGAATACATGATTTTTCCTTCTTCTAGTGTAATGATTCACAGTTTTGTAGCAGCTTCCACAGGTGTAGGTAACAGGACAAGTGAGTGGGTAATCGTAATCCTTTATTTAAGAAAAAAAATCCTCCTTATTTTTAACTTTTGGTAACTTGAAGATGTTTCTTGTATTTTGTCTTAAATACAGCATTTCATCATTAGTTTGATAATGCCTCTTTCTCTATGATAAAGCAGTTAGAATATAGACCTTCTTCCTTTCCTCAGTGGTTTGTTAACAAATCAACATGCAGGCTTATATTGTATTAGAGTTGTGGGGAAGGGGAAATGAGATTTGCCAAATGGGAAGAAAACAATATTTATCAGATTTCAACCCTTGGATTAAATTAGATCATGCTCCGTAAGAAAAATTACATGGCTCTTCAGTTTTGTTTTAGCCAAGGTTCTATGATCCAAAAACCATGCTATATTCAGTGCATATACTAAAAGCATCACTCACATGTTGGTCACAAGAATATGGTTCTGTTAAAAAAGTTGTCACTTATAAGTCTTTTTCCCTGTAGTTCAGAAAATAATTTCCATTTGAATAGCTTTGAAATTTCAAGATCAGAATATTTTTATAAGCAGTAGTTTAAAGCCTGTGATATAATCTGAAAACTATCAAACATATGATCTTCCTAATGTGCCATCACTTTGATTACATAAAAATACTTTGTTGATTCTTAGTGAATATTCATGAATGGTGTATATATGGTTGGTATGCATATGCACTGTATAAAACAACATTGTAAAAAACACATCTTTATACTTATGGAAGATTTTTAAAATAAATGATTCCTTTCTACCTCTTTTTTCCCGCCTCATTTTTAATTAATGCCTACTTAATGACTATCCATATTATCTCAGTATAATTTCTGCTCTGGTGATGTCTCTGTAGAATCATTGATATTTCCTCTAAAATGAGAACTGGAAAACAGTCTATATTAGCTACTAGTTTACTTGATCATGTCCTGGAATATCCCTAGCCTTCAGGCAAACTCATTGAATTTCTCTCCTGTTTTAGAGTGTGTAGAGGCAGCTGATAGGCTTGAAGTCATGGTCAATGGGGATCTAGTCAAAACAGTCAATATTATCCATAAAGTGAGTCAACTCATTTTAAAACAGGCATCTACTTTTAGTCAGATGAATCACTCTCTAAACTTCATTGATGTAGATATGTCAAGGTGGATGAGATGGATCCCACCCTCACATTCCCTTGATATTTCTCCTCACTTGTTTGAGAGTGAATTGAAGCACTTTAAAAAGAATTTTGCAGTGCAGTTTGCATTGCATTTGCAATTGGGACAACAACTCTCAGCCTTGCTGAGTTAACTGTAAGTTACCAGCTTGGTAATGCCAGCTGTGTATGGGGACTCTATTACGTATGAACTGGTCATGGTCGATATGTGAGTCAGTGGTGCATTCAGCATTGAAATGCAATAAGTGCCTTCCGTGTTCTTACTGAAAAATGGCTCTAATGAGAGCCATATTTACACTTTAGCAAGCTTGCTTTCAAATAGCTCCAGAACTTTTAGATTAAGTTGGCTGACAGATTCTAAACAATTTTCCAAGTGTTGTACCAAATCCATATTGGGTACATATTCTGACTGCATATCATTAATGCATGCTAAGTTCCCTCTGTGAATTTGTTTACTGGCATGTGAACAGAGGAACAACCTCATCTTATTTTGGACCTCCTAGCACTATGCTCCTTCTCAGGAACAGAGAGGAACTTGAAAAGATTGGGTTGAAGCTGCAAACATGCATTAGATAAAGGAGAGAGAAGAAAGTAAGTTCTGATGAATCAACAGGTACAGGAAAGAGGAGAATGCTCCTGAACTTCTAAGCCATGTTGTTTTCTCCAAAAATTGTGCCATTTTCTATCTCTGTCCCTCATATCAGTTGGGTTGTTTGTATAATGCCCAATTCTATGTTTCCTTTAGCATGTTGTTGGCAGGTAGGTGGAAATGACAAAAGAGTGGATGGCCCAAAGCAGTGGTGAGCAGTTGTAGGTCCTTACAGCAACCACTAGCACCATGTTTTGGCACAGATGGAGTGGCCCTTGAAGGCTTTATCTCACAAATGAAGATTAGAGAATAAATTAGCAGAGGCATTAAATGTAATTAATTGATACCCTCTTTGGTTGTCTGTTTTTTTTTTAATCATCTCAAGTAGCATGAATTGGGATGGGAGCTACTCTTTCCTCTGGGGTTGTGTCAGCAGGCAGGTCATGAAAAGAATGCTTCCACCCCCACTTTATGGCTGAAATGCTGGAGACGGGTTATTTGTTCCTCTGCTCTGCATCACACTGCGTAATTCTGGATGCCCTTTGCCTGGAGGAAGTCACAGCCCAGCTCAAGGTTCAGAGGCTTCCTTAGCAGTGTGGGAGGAGAAGTGGGAGTGGATTCCACAGAAACCTCTGATCAGGAAGCTGCCCAAGCAAGCTTGTGGGGAATGGCTGCATTCCAGGGGAGTTTCCTACTGGCTGTGCCACTGGGGAATGCTGAGGAGCATATCCTGGCCTGTGCCAAGTGCTCTTGTCTTCAGCTGCGTTTTTCCAAGCTCTTGATTGGAAGGGTTGTGCAGCCTGCAGGTGAGGCAGGGTGGGAGCTTCCTGTAATGGGAACATCATTTAGGCTTAAGAGGTGAGCTAGCAGATTTGAAGGGCTGTCAAGACAATAAGGCTAAAATTCCTTGCCTTGTGGCAAAAGTGTAGGTTCATAGAAGTGCAAGTAACTACCAACAAGTGCCTCATTTGTTGGAGATGGTGAAACTCTGCCGTACCTTTGAACCTTCCAAGAACTGGTGCCAAGTAACAAAAATCTCCTGTATCTCTGCCTTGCTCCAAATCCACAGGTTAAAGCAGGTTGTACACTTGCAGGAGTATTTTTTCACTGCCTGAATTCAGTAGGTTGGTTTTGCACCTGTAAGAAGCTGGTGTGCTACTTGCCTTTTCCCTGGTCTTTAACCAATTGCAATTTGAAAAACATTATTTTATGATGTCCTTAACATGGGCTTTATAGTAAGTAAACATTACATCCTATTTATATGGTCACATTTAGTAAAACTCAAATATTGAAATTTCTGCAAATTCATCCCACATTTTATTTAGTTACATTATATGCATTCAATGTATTTAAAAATTAAACAATGTTAAAACAATTTGTTACAGTGGTTTAAGCAAAACTTTATGGGTTCTTTGTCCACAAACTTGTCTACTTTAGAAATTTGCCCCATTCCTAGGAAGAGATTTGAAAGAAGGAAAAAACAGTAGAAAATGTGATCTTGCTTCTTTATTGTTGGTGTGTAAATATCTTTATGGAATTGATATTATGAAGACAGAAGCTTTCTTACACCAAATCATTTTATGGGTAGAACAGAACTGCTACATGCATAGGGGAAAAATGCATACGAAGTGCCAGTGTTTCAAAAGTAAAGTGAAATTCAGATAGGAATGGTGTGGAATTTTTAAATAGTGTAACTACCAATCCTGTATCCATCTTCAAATAAGAACTCAAACATAAATACTGCAGTCATTACTGAAAGAGAGTCTGTAGTGTAGTTTGTTTGTGTAGATGTGAGACCAAAGTAAGTAACTTAGCAGCTTTATCTACCTCTAGAGACTGACTATATGTCCAGTTGAGACCTATTAAAAGGAGAAAATTTTCATAGTGAACAAGTTCTGTTTTGCTATGCTGTATGTGGAGACACCACACGTCTCCTAGCTGGATATGATGGAATAGCTCATAAGTAGTCTACTCTTCTCATGTGGCCAGCTTCAGTGGTGATGAAGTGCACATTTTCTAACAACGAATAAATCTTGAGACTGAGACACCTTTCTGTCTTTTTCCACTGCTATGTATTTGTCTGCCACTGTCTACCAACTTCTGCCAGTCTGCTCTAATACCTGTCCTTGTGTCTTACTCCAATTCTCCTAATTTAGTTGATAAGGTTCTTCATCTGGGCTTCTGTTTAACACCTTTTTATTTAGTAAAACCTTGATCTAGGAGCTCGATGTGCCAGTCATTTTGCCAATCACTTCCAGTTCCTCCAGTCCTTATCTCTGTTCTTACATAGCCAAGACAAGCTGATTTTCTCTCTCACTATCATATTTATCTCTTTCTGCCTGCTCCATTCTTCAGCCTGTTTTAGCAGCTTTGTCTCTGGTCTTGCTCTGATTTATTTGTCAGGTCAGTCACTGCTTGCTCTGTAGAAAATCTTTTCATGAGATTTTACACCTCTCCCATTTGGTCACCTGGTTCCCATCCTTCACTGATCACATTATGTACTGTATTTTAAGTATCTTAACTCTGGCAAAGGGAAAAAGGGAGGAGGCCATGTCAAGTACCTAATGTTGGATAGTTGATGGCAGGAGTAATCTCCAAAGTTCCTCTATAATCACTAGGAAAGAAGGTAGATGCTTTTGAAGAGGTGGTTCATAATAGCAAGACAGCTTCTTGAAAGTAACAGTGTTTGTAGTCCTTAGTATCAAGGTTACTGGAGTAACTATACGCAAATGTGACAATTCCTCAATAGGTTGAAGCAGTTTCTTAAGGCTGATGTACTGTTCAAGTTTCATGGCATTGTTCCTGAAATCCTCAGTATTCAATGTAACCTGAAATATCAAACACATTTTAAAATAGTGATTATATAAAATGTTGTCTGCTACAGAAGTTTTTCAAATTAAAGCAAATAAAAACACCACTACCCTCTTACTTATTTATGACCAAAATCCTAGAGTCACAGTTATAACTCTTAACAGTGGAATTGATTTCATCATTGGTGACACAAGTATTCATTCCTTAGTCCTGCAGAAATGAATAAATAGGTTGACCTTTTTTCTCACATAATGAATATCTCATGTAATCCTTGAGTGGCTCCACCTATATAAAACAGGATTTATTACTTAAACTACTGTAAAAACAAAATAAAGGACAGCATGTTGAATGCAGGATCCTGATCTCAAAAGCATGTATATTTTTCTCTTGGGAGAAGAGTTGAGCAATTAAATGAGGGACAACAGATAAGAAGAAAGAAAGGGAATAGATATTCTCACATTCATGTATAATTTAAAATTTTAAAATGCTTTAATGCAACAGGAGATCTAAAACCTTTATACCAAGACAGGGTGTAATAAGGCATTGTTTATATAGCTCACAACTGTTGCAAAGAAACCATGCAGTCTCTTTGAGAACTAGGGCTTAGGAAATCATGCTGTTGTTCAGAATAGCTGGTGAGGTGGGCTTAGAGTAGGGGCTGTTTTGTCAGAGTCAACAGAACTAGTAAAATCATAGCCTAATCCTCAATCAGCCATTAAAACCTGCACCAGCTGTTTATGGTCCAGTTGCTGTCACCTCCTGCTCCTTCTTCCCCCATCTACTCCATCTGTCATCCCTGAAGTTCACATCTGGGAAGCTTCCTTATTTGTTTTTTCATGAATCTGGAAATAGGCTCTTACAGGCAGATAAACAGCACTGAGGGAAAGACTTCATAGGAGTTTCACTTAGTGGACACCAGAAAGCTCATAGAAATAGTGTGATGCAAACAAACTTGCATCAGAGTTTGTGTTTTCTTAGATGTTTGGTCAGTCAGGCTTAAGGCACAAATCCAAAAGGAAAACAAGCTTCCTTAGATTGATTTTCAATGAATTGTGCTTTAATTAATCTAACTTTCGACTTTGGTTTCCAATAGGACAATTACTAGAATGAGAGCTTTGGTATCCTTCTCCTGGCAGATGATTAGCTTCATTATTTAAATAATTAGATGAAATCTGGTACTAACAAATCTTAATTTCATACTGAATTTTAACACTATGTCCAGTTTTAGACACCATACTTGAGGAAAGAAGACAATCAACTGGAAACAGCCCAAAGGAGAGTGACGAAAAAGACAGAAGTGTAGAAATTATAACCTAAAAGAAAAAAAAAACATAAATTATGTTCGTTTAGTCTGACAGAAAAGATAGAATGAAGACACTATAATACAAGAGGTTGCTCCAAGGAGGAAAAGAACAATCTATTTCCTTTGCCTGTTGGATAGAACAAGAAGTAATAGGCTAAATTACAGCAGGGAAGATTTATTTTTAAAATTACAGAAAACTTAAATGGTGAGGATAGGGAATAGATTGCTTGGCAAGCCTTTGGAGTTTCCATCTCAATTGGAGATCTGTAAGATCAGAGTACTTGAAAAACTGCTTCCTGCAGGCAGGAGGATGTATTAGGTGTCATCTGGAGGTCCCTTCTAGTTCTTCTGTATATTTTATTCTTGTAGTAAAACTGTAGTTTAAAGGATAGGATTCATGTACACTTCTTACACTATCTTCTTCATGTCTTCAAGCCGTGATAAAATCCTCCTGTAGAAAGGAGAGTAAACAGTGCTGTTACTCCAGTGATCTTGTAATGAAAAATGGAAATACATCTTGGAACAAAGTACTTTTTGATAGACCTTCTTTTAGATAATTGCACAGGAGTACTTGGAAAGGTGGCTGTAATAGGGAAAAAACAGATAATGTGATAAAATTCATTTGTTTAAAATTACTTTTTCGGCACCTGTTACTGTTGTACTGAATGATATCACTGTAGATCACTCATGTGGGAACTTCAGAAATCAATTGAATGTCCTAATTGTATTCAGAATGCTAAGTATAATTTTAGATTTTTATTTTATCACTCCTTCTATTTTAAAGATTTCATTTAACTGGAAATATTAGAAGTAGCACTTCAGTTCTCAAAAATTGTACATATCATGTGAAATCCATTAAAAATCTAAAAGGATAAAGATCCTTCAGAGATAACTTTAAAAGTCCTTTTTACTGTATTAGTTGTATTTGCAGTTGAGTCTTCCGGAATAAAATGGTTGGGCCAGGGCAGCTGACCAACCACTTGTAAATCACAACTCTCAAACACATACTTTGGACACAAAGTTTAGAATTGATTTATTTGTTTCATTCTGGGCATTCTTTATTTTTCAGATTATAACTTGAATGCAGTTTCTTTACATTGCCTGTAATATGACTACTGCAGAGTGTCACAGAAATTTGACTTGACTGTTCTGTTTCTTTCTCCGTCAGCTGCTTAGGCCTCAGCAGATGTTGATCTTGAAGAAGGGCACCATCGACCATCAGGGCTGAGCAACAAACTGCACTTGGTGCCACTGGAACAGTGCTCATCTGGATCTTGGGTCCTGGCTCATGGGAAACACTGCCTGTCCTTCCTTGGGTTTTTCAGGTGTATACCCTGGGAGACCACTGTCCCTACAGGTTCCAGATTCATGGAACTGAATGTGGCTGGCTGGACTCTTCACCTCCCCCAGGCTTATGTCAAACCTCATTCCTCCTTCATCTTCCTCATTGGAGACAAGGGGAACAGATACATACAATTGATATTTTTATTTGTCATTGAAATAGCTATGTTTGGGTCCAGTGATATGTGAATTTAGGCGACTGCAAGCTGCAACAGTAGAAATTGATGCACTGTAAAGGTATAGGCACTTCTTCAATGAACGGGGAAAAAAGACAAAATTTTGGAGGCTTCACTGGAGTGTAAATTCTAGACTTGGATACCTATGCTGCATATATACATGTCCCGTAGATTTCAGCATAGGGTAGAGGTATCTGAAGTTAGCTTTAAATAAAATTGGTCAGTTATTGGAAGGGATCTGGCCTCAGTAACAGGCCACTCTGTCCATGGAAGGTACTGGCAAGATGTTCTGCCTTCTCAAAATCATGTCGCTTCTACTTTTTGGAGTCAATTGCTTTAAAGCAAGACCAGTAGGGACTGGTATTTTTCAGACTATGACTCATAGCAATGAGTCATATTACATATTACATATTACAACACTGAATGTTAGCAAGGCAAAAACTCATTTTTATCTGTAAAAAAAGATAAACAGAGGTCCCACCAAAAACTGCACCATCCAGCAACCTGTTGATGTACCTAAATTTTCCATGGCTGTAGCTCTTTAGAATGTGTTTATATGAAAAACACAGTAAAATGAAAATAAGTTTGATAAACAATCAATCTTTTTTTTTAAACTGAGAAGCTTGAAAGAAATAAATAGTTGCAAGAAGCAAAAATCTTCACAGATTTTTGTTATATTTTTAAAATCAGGACCTCTATTCTGGCCATTCATGTTCTCTAATGAAGCTCAGGCGCATGTTCAGAGTGGTTTTACAGGTACATTTCCTTACATTCAATAGACACAATAGATTTTAAACAGTTTCATAGCAACAGATGGTTCATTATGACCATTAACCTAGATAAGTGAGTATCACTTTGGCACATGCTTAATGGTCCATAGTGGTCTGTGGGTAAAAAATTATTTCTCTTCATCTGAGTACCTTCCTGGGAGGTACTTTTTCAGTTTTGGTTTTGGCTCTGCTTTTTTCCCCATTTTTTTTACAAAGCAGGTTCATGTGAATTCTTGCATTCAGGAAAAAAAATTGTACTCAACAGATTTGTGGTAAGAACATTTACCACAAAAAATATTTGTTTCTCTGAAATGTAGTAGCCATAGTATATCCTATCAGGTAATCAGAAATTTTAAAAGTTGAATATGTACCTTGACAGCAGCTAAACAGACATTCCTAAATAGCAGAGATTTTTAAATGATTGTTGCTACACACATTTGAATTTAGAAAGGTGGTTTCATTTGCTGGTTTTATTATTAAATCCCTCTATGCTGCTGGGACATGTCATAGCTCTTCTGTGAGACAAAATACTATTAATGACATGGTAGAGGAGGAACCCACTGCAATACCTGATGATGGAGCTAACACAAAGTGTTGGGAAGAGCGGAACCCAAGCATTCTGGGAAGTGCAGAACTGGGATGTAAGGATCAGAGCTGGGGTGCTGTGTTCCCCAGAGCCACAGATATCTTGGCACCAGACCAGTTGTGTTGACAGAGGCTGCTGATGGTGGCACAGCGCTTGCTGTTGGAGGGAGACAGCACATCTTGGAGGGAAGGACACCACCTCTCAGAATGGCATAAGTTTGGCATAAACAGCGCATGCCCCCTGCTCTTAGAGAGCATGGTGTATAATCTAGGCCTCATGATTACTTACCCCACGTTTGCCTTTGGTGATATAGCTATGTAGAAAGACTTGCAGCATGCATGTAGGCTTATTTCCATCCCTGAGATTCAGCTAGGGTTTACTATAAAGTAACAGAAACCCATGTTTTAAAAATAGTGTTTTAGTATACTGTACTACATAATATTTCAGAGTGATTCTAGGGTGATACGTGAACCTTTATGAGATCCCTTCTCTGTTGTCTCTTCTTCAAGCTAACGAGGCCCAACTCACTCAGCCTATCCTCATAAGAGGATAGAATCACTCCTGAGTAATCCTCCATTTCCCTTGTCACCTTTATAGCCCTCTGCTGGACCCTTTCTGGTAGTTGCTTGTCTTTCTGTTATCCTTGGCTTTCTTGATTTGACATTAAGTATCTTCTTGCACACAGGTTTATCTGCTTGTTTGGGGATGCACGAGTGTGTGTGTGTGTGTTTGTGTGTGTGTGTGTCCATGTGTGGCTGAGGTTAATTAATTTTTTCTTGTTTCCACTTCGTCACCATCCACACCTATTCATACCACACACCAGGTTTTAATAGTGGCCGCCATGTAGCTGAAAATGAGCTGGGCTTTTAAGGAGCCTGTCTATGCTAGACACTTTGTTGGCTACTGTGGGATACTGAGCGATTGTCTTGGCCTAGCAAAAGGTATTTGTATTTGTTAAATGGAAAAAGATAGTAAAACCTTCTAAAAGTTAATGTGTTGGATTTATGTGACTGTAGAAAATCATGAGAATGCTTTAGTCATAAACAGTAAGGAACTTTTAATGAGACTTTCTTGAAGTTAGTTTGGACTACAATTTTAATATCCTTAGTGAAGTAATTAATGTTTTTAAAATAATTTAAAAAGTTTACCATGACCTCAACACATTACTAAAAGAGAATTATGTAAAATAAATGAATTTATGTTGCATTGATGAAATAAGATATTTTAGAAGAGCAGTGGAATATACAAGTATATAAGCAAAACTGTTTCAGTATGTTTAAGAAATAATTCTTCAGACTTTTTCCCAAGATGACACCTTTGCTTTCTGTGGATCAACTTGTCCTGTCAGTGTAAAGATGCTGTGTCTTTAAACCATTATTGGTGTTGCTGTCTAGGAATGGCATTTCCCAGTTTAGTGTTCTCACTGAAAACTAAACCATGTGCTACTCACTCATTCCCCTGTTTCCCTCTCCCTCCCCTGTGGTGGGATGGAGAGGAGAATTGGAAGCACAAAAAGTAGACATCACAGACTGAGAAAAGAACAATTTACTGGAAACAGCAATGAAATTAAAATAACACCCCTACAATGAATGAACTGTAACAGTAACAATATCACACGTGAACCCCAACAACACCCAACTACTCCCTCCAGTATACCAGGTGACCCAGAAGGGACCCCTTTCCCCTGGGAAATCATGTGAGGTGGTACAGAATAACCTCTGGGTCCTGCCTATGTCCATCTTGGTTAATGCAACAGCTAACCCTGTCCCTTGCCAGAACCAGGACAAATGGGGGTGAGAAACCTCTTGCAGTGCCCTACTTCCAGTCTACTTCTGGAGTTGGTTTTAGTGAGCAGGGACAGGTGTGACTAGCAAATGTATCAAGTGTCCATTAAACTTCACACAATCTCAGTTGGATCTGGTGATCTGAAGTCTTTAACATCTCTATGACTTCCACTGTTCTAGATTCGGTTCAAATTGTCCAAGAAGTTGAAAAATTACCAGGGAAATTTGGGTAATAGTTGAGTGAATGGATAATGTGCCTGCATAAGCCTCATTTCCTTAGGACATTATACAACAAAATGAAAAATCTGCTGGATGGGAACATCTTCAATATTTAGCAGTATAGATGTTTTGTTTCAGTTGTTAATCTTACTGCTAGTTTGTGGAGAGAAGTTAAGTTTGCTTAACAGGAAATATAGCTAATCAGTCTTCATCATGCTTGGCTTTTTCTTTGGAAAACAAGTAAGAGTTAAACTGAAAATATTCTATCTCGAGTTATCTGTAGTTAGCATTTCTGATCAGAACACCCAGTTCTTTCTTCTCTCTTTCCTTTTAAAATTATGTTTTTATTTCAACCACTTTCTACCAGCAGGCAAAGCTGCTGTTACACTGTACCCAGCTGTGAAATCAATATGATTTTCATTACAAAGATAACAGAAACTCTCTTAGAAAGACTGTGAATTGCCAAAGGTCAAATAACAGTCAGTGGCACAGCTTAGAATTTAGATGCACTAATTAAAAAATTCTGTGGTATAAGTATATTAATGAAATGCACCCTGAGAAATGTTTGCATTTAAGATGGCAACAATTTTAAGATATTACATTGTTTCTTTAATTACTGTAGTTCATGAAAGTCACATCAAACTGTGATGGGTTCTCTCTCTGGTTGATGATAATTTCTTATGAAAATAGGTATTAGCTCTTGTTTCCTCTTTTAATTCACAAATATTTGAGCTTGATTAGACTAGAAAGTGTAACAGGCACAGAAGACAGAACATATCTAGTATGATTTTTGTCATATTGAACTCTAAAAATTATACATACTCTAAATGAATGGGTGCATCAGTTATTTCTGAGATATATGACTTCATTAGGAACAAGAGGAAGTGCACCATTCAAACTGAAAGCAGTACTTGTCTTTCAGCCGAAGCAGCCTGTTCTATTAAATCAAAATAAGGATTTTGAAATAAATGTTATTACTCTTCCCAAGATCATCCTTGATCTCTTCTTTTAAACCTCAAAATTTTTTTTTCAGCAGTTACTTTTGCCTTATTACAAATGAAAATATCAGGAAATAAATTCTTTTACTACTTGTATTTGGTTGATATTCCTCTCTAATGTCTCTCTATTTTTATTTAAATTCTGTCTTTTCTATGTCATGGGCTAAAACAGCAAACTCAGATTGCCAGTTATTGTGGGTTTTAATAGAAAATTTCCTCACCTTACGGCTGAGGGTTTTTTGTGTTACTGTGCTCCCTCTGCTGGATAGTGCCTGTTAATTTTTCGTTCCCTGAGCTGTACTAGTATCCATGTTCTGTAAACAAGCAATCACACTGCTTAAAGAAAGAGGTATAAAAAGTGGGAATGCGTCATGTTGATCTCAGATAACATGGAAGGTGACATATGTAGGCTAGGAAAAATCCTATTGTTGGGCAGCTCAAAAAGCCTTCAGCAGACATTTGAGGAAAAATAATTTACTGTCTCTTGAGCAAAACCAGATGGACACTAAATAACCTTCTTTCATTTGTATAACTTAGAGACATTGCTTCTACTTTGTTAAGTACAACAGTATCCTCAGATGTCCCTGTAATATTATTAGTGTCTCAGTCTTAGTGGCATGGTTCTCATAACTTGCTTCATCCTTTGGCAAATCTTACAGAGTCACTGCTGGGCCAGTGTTTGCTCAGTGAAGAAAGCAAACATGCTCTCATGCTCAGTGCCAGCCCCATAGCAATGTGGTGAGAATAAAATCCTTTCCTGTCCCCACTGCAATGGGGCAGAAAGGAGGAAGAGCAATACTTCAGTTTTGTTTCTAGAGGTGATTTTTGTCTTTGAGGCCTTTGACTTCATGGGGGGCTTTGGGCTTGTTCTCATGCTCACCTTTCTCCCGCTACTGTCACACATTGAACCTGGCTTTGTCTGTCCTTCTTCCCTTCCTACTTTCCTGCCTGCCTGCCTGCTTCCCTCCCTCCCTTCCTTCCTTCCTTTCTTCCTTCCCAGTGGCATGTGGCTTGGGTGGGCACTCCCAACATAACTGATTCAATGTCACAGTCATCTCTCATTTGACCCTGGAACCTCCTGGCACTCCACCCCGCCCCGGGGCCCACCCCAGCTTCCCCAAGGAGCACTGCTCAGATCAAGCAGCCCCTGTGTTTCCCAAACTCCCAGCACTTAGCTCTGTGCTGGCTGACCCAGTTGGTTCTATGGAAAGGAGAAGGAAAGTCAACATCCACTTCAGCTGCAGGTGGATTTTCCCCATCTAATCTGTTTCTAACCAGATCTTGAGCCATGGTTTTGCAAGTAAGCCTGATACATTTGCAGTTTCCTTCAAATTTAATGTAATGTTATAAATGTATAATGTTATAAAAGTTATAATTTTATAATGTTATAAATGCTACTGCATATTAGTAACAACAACTGGGATTGTCTAACTTGGCATGGCTGCCCTTACAGATTAGTCCACATCTCTCCCGTATTTTGAAATATATCAGGCTGGTAGCTTATTCATGAAAATGAATAGAAAATTGCCAATTGTTAGGGGCAACAAATTATTTTGCTTAATTTACCATTTATTTAATTTACCATTATTATATAATAGTAACTTAATTTAAATAGAATTATTTACTGTTAATATTTATTTAATTTAGCGTTGTTATATAATGGTAACTATTTGACTCCTGCTTCAACCAGGAGATTTGTTTTGGGAGAAGGCATTAGGGGCAAATTCTAGTTAAGAATTTTTTTCTAAGGTCATTTTTAAATTTCAATACCTGGATATAGAAATTAATATTCCAGGTCTTTAAATCTCCCAAACAGTCTTACAGTGAAGTAATCAACATAATTATTTTCTCTGATTGTCACTAATAAATAAAACTGACTTTGATCTACATGTACACTTTCTTTTACAAAAGAAAGTGCTTTTTAAAACTGTTTTTAAAAGAAAAAACTGGTTAGAAGAATAAATTTCCAATCCCTAAAACCTTCAGTTCTTCCTGTTTAGAAGAAAAGAGTTGCTTGGTACATTTTTCTTTTGCTAAATAATAAAAGCTTTTGCTGTTGAATAGATATTTTTCCTTAATTTTGCAAGGCCTAAATAAAATCAGCATTACCATTTGCAGGACAACTTGTTCTAGGGTCAATTGATGACAGTTTTGCTGGTGGTGGGGCTCGGCTGAGGAGGCTGGGAAGGACTTCTGCAAAAGGAACCCTTCATGCTGATGCTTCCAGGATGAGGCTGGAAATCTTTTGCCTCAGATATCCATTGAGTTATAGCAACTAAAACACTTGAGAGTGCTTGTCTCAGCAAGAGCATACACCATATGCTCTGGGACTATTCCCAAACAGAATTATTATCCTCCTAGTGCCACAGCAAGCTCATTAATACCCCAGTTACCCATTCAGTGGGACTAATCCAGCAGCCCCTGAAGTCAGTGAGGAGATTCAAGTTATCTTTAGGATGCTTGAATAAAACCTTAGACTGCATTTGCATAATTTAAGTCACACCACAGGAATTATTTTCCAAAGTTTTAAATGCTTGCTAATTTGCCAGTTTCTTTATTCCAAGCTACTTGTTTTCCTCCATCTTATGAGGAGCAGTGATGTGAACTGGAAAAAGGAATACATTTGTGTATTTGTACATTTCTGCTATTTTCCTAAGTTTTTCCAAAGAACCACTAGAATAAGCTTGCAATGGAATTGTAACTCAAATGCAAATATATATGTTGAACAAGTTTTTTTTCTCCAAATATGTGACCAGTTCATGGGAAGAACTGTGGAAATTTCATGGTTGATGTGGATAAATAAAGTGCCAGTTTAAGCTGCTGTAGTTCTCAGTCAGTTCCAGTAATTCTTTATTGCTCTATGGCCACACAATGAATTTAATTGAAGACTAATCTTTTGTATAGTATCTTATTATATGTAAGAGAAGAAGAACTGGTATTTGCCAAAAAGAACCTCCCTTCAGGTCCCAATATTTTTCCAGACTACGTTTCTTCATATGTTGGAAAATTTTCTTTTCACTCCTATGCATTTTAACAGCAGTTTTGAGGATTTTCTTGTTGGAAAAAAGATAATTAGGTATGTGGGAAGTGAGAAAGAATGAACCTACAAGATATACAGACAAAAGATACTATTTCATGGAAGTATATTTATGGTAGTGGGAGGGAAACTTAGATCAAACTTAGATCAAGAAAAAAAGACTGAAGAGGATCTACTCCAGATTCCACTGATGTGATAACAACTGCCATTACAGTACCCAGCTTTTTGAATTAAATATTGATAGAAGTAAGTGAATAAAAGTCTGAGTAAACTGAAATGTGTGTTCTGTCTTTGTAAAGTGCACTTTTTTCCAGCATCTGGAGTACCAGAATCAACACCCTTTTATACAATTAATAGTACTAAATAAGGACATCAGCTGACAGGAAATAAGAAAGTTCCTATGGCAACTAAAAATAAGCACAGGAGGAAAAATGCATCAAATGCTGTCAGCAGACAGCATAAAAAGTGGCTGCATGTTGATAATACAATGCAAGCAGAATTAAACCCTACTTGTAAACATGCACATTTTAATCACTTTTAGTGGAACATTTTTTTCTTCTGTTTTGTTTTATTTTTTCCCCCTCAAATAGGACTGTGATACCTTGGTTACAGAATCTATTTGCCAATATGTCAGATTGGTTGCTGGCATAGGATCCTGGTTTTAAAGCCTATGAAAAACAGGGACAGAGCCCTGCATCTTCAGCAGAGCATCTGTATCCCCTCAGATTTGGACACTGATCTAAGAAAGCCTTTAAATCTCATGCACTTCTGTGCTTTAAGTCTCATGCACCTCTGGCAGTTTCTTTCCACATTTCTCTTTGGTTCATGCACACAAAATGTTTGAGAAAAAATTTGGGTAGAAGCAGAATGTCTGGTAGAGCTGTGCCGTGTGGAAGGAATAGGATTGTGTACCTCATGTAGATACTCCTCACATTCATTTAAAGTTGCACCGAGCCTGAAAAACTGTAGATGATAAAATCCCTGGTGGAGGGGAAACCTGGGTATGCAGCTGCACAGCTGAGGCCACGTGTAAGCTGCTCCTTTCATCTCAGTGGGAGAATTAGTTTTAAGGACAGTTTAACTCTTGAAATTCCTGAGTTATCTGTTTTTCCTTCCTATCTGATCTTCCTACCTTCACCTCTCTCAAAAAAACAAACCCAAACCCCCTCCCACCCCTCCCAGACGTGTGCATGGCAGAGAATGCTGCGTTGCTTCCTCTTTGCTCTCTGAAGTTGTTGCTGCCCTTGCAGACACATCCAGGCTCCCCCTTCTGATGCACAGATGTGGTTTTCCTAGTAGAAGTTTTCTGCTGAGCAGCACAGGACCCTGCCAGAGTGCTTCTGTTCACCACAGCTTGTGGGGTTGACAAACCCACAACCAGTTTCTTGGCTAGCTCAGGAAACTTGGTTTCTGAGACAGAATATTCAGCCTTGCAGGTAGCAATGGGATTGTATTTCTCCCCTGTTATTTCTGTCCAGTTAAGTGATAAAAATGTGAGAGGATGCCAAAGCAAGGCCAAAAGCAAAAACTGGGAGAAATGTGGTCAGACTGTATTAATGCCAATGAAGATCCTTATATTTACTCAGGACTTCTGTAATTTCTGGGTTTTTATATGTCCATTCTGATTGCTGATCCAATTTTCTAATTCAGTACTCAAATTGCAAAAGGAATTCCATTGTTCCAAAGACAACTTCATTTTCAGTTTTAATGTTATACAACTCAGAGGACCTTCTGGGGTGAGAAGCCCACTCCTCATCTGTGGTGAGCAGCTATGTCATATAATTGCTTCCATAAAACCAATTTGGGTGTGTTGCTGTATATATATTTATATATGCTTCCCAATCCTGTTCTGTGCTTATATGATAGTGTATGTCAGATGTAACCCATCATTATGTGACTCAGGCTGCAAGTCGACACATGCAACCACAGGCATGTGGAGTATGAATAGATACCAGGCACTGATACTGTTATAGCTTACTCTGCAGTTTGGGTATGTACAGGCTGCTGTGAACAATACCCAGCCCTCTGTGCACTGTACTTGCACTGCCTGCATGTCACTGCATGCACAACTCCAGAGAAATTTAGGAACAGATCATTAGGTAGTCCACAAACAAAACATCACAAACTATGTGATAGAATCACTCAAAGGGAATCACTTTCTCAAACTGGCTGACAAGAACAAGCGTAAACATGTTGTGTTTTGCTCTGGCACAATTAGCACAGCAAAGAAATTAGCTGTCTTCTGATTGAGTAAAGATGGATACCACACGTAAATACTCCAGCAAACAAAATGCTTCTGAAATTATCTGAACCACGATGTCACTGCAAAGGGAAATTACACACATTATATTGGAACAGAAATTCAAGGGATGGCAGCTGGGTGTCGGCAATTACCTCTAGATTCATAACAAACTCATTGTTATTCGTGTCGTGGCTACTGGGGCAGAGCAGCCTGTGTCTGTGGGAGCTGCACGCCTCATGATAGGAAACATTTGGTCTCTGAGCCACCCATTCCTGGTAGCAGCGTCAGGCAGGTACAGCCTGAAGCAGGAGTACAACCTGTTCTGTCCTTCCCTCCTGTTTGTGAGTACACTGTGCTCTTCAACAGCTAGAGGAACTTATTGACCACTTCCCTGGTGCTGCTACAGAGCTGGGTAATTGCAGTGATTACAGTGGTCAGATTACAATGCAGTTTTTCCTACTGTGCTTGTGAAATGCTGCAGCTCATCCCACCTTTTATTCATGGCAGATGGTAGATCTGCTGAGTGTATGAATGGGTGCTGCAGGACTAATCCTCTTTCCCTCACCCTGCCACAGCTAGGTTATATTCTTCACCTTGTGTGAACTAGCAGGGCAGTAAAACACACAGCATGTCTACTTTGTGCAAGTCAGACTTGACATTCAGTTTATCCTCTCATGTTCGACAGCTCTCTGCTGAGTTGAAATAACAGCAACCGACAACAAGGAAAAAGAGCATCACCAACCTCATAATTTTTGTTCCTTAGGTGAACAGATACTCTTGATTGGCTGAATCTAAAGACAAGTATGAAGAGAGAAATAGAAGAAACTAAACATGTAGTCTGAATATTTGTATCAAACAAGCTTTAAAGAATACATTGGGATATCGGAATTAGAAAGTTTAGGTTGGGTTTTGTTTTGGTTTTGGGGTTTTTTAAATACATTTTTGAGGTAGAAAATGCCACTGTATCTATTACAAAATTAGTTTAGCTGTAACAGAATGAACCAAGGTGTTGTACTTATACCTGTAAGACCTATACTAAAGGCTGCTTCTAGAGGCTCAGAACATGATTGTTGAAAAGCTGACTGTTCAAAATGCCAAAATGTATGGAGGTTTAGGTCTTAAAAATATCTACAAAGCAAAAAAATCAGTTTTCATATGAAAAATGTGCTTCAAACAATTGAAATGCTAAAAGAATTTCGGAAGTCTTATTTGTGGAAGGGCTAAATGAAATGTCTTTCCTCTCTGCTGTGACATTTGTCATGTTTTGCTCTAGTAAAGTCCACCTCCGCTGGGCCTGGTGAACTTCTTCATAACATAAGTATTTGGCTTACTTACGCTGATGCAAAAATTTCTCTTCTAGCAACGGCAACAACCCTTTTGACAAGTGCAGTCAGATTAGTCTGCCCAGCACTGGCCACTGTGTAGACCCAGAAGATGAGAGAGAGCCTGCATTGATTATCAGTATTTCAGCAAAGCCCAGTGTTGAAAATGTGTCTGGTGTCAGACAGGGAAGGCAGAGGCACTCACAGAGTGTCTGAAATTCACGTAACTCCCACTGACCGAGAATGTGAGCAAACTCCTAAAAGAAAAACACTTTTCTTTTAGGAAAGAAGTGAAGATGGGGAAAAAAGGGAGAAAATGGGAATGCCTTTGCAATATTAATGTGTAGTGTAATGGATTTTTCTTTATAATTACTCATACTCTGAGAATTTCATACTAACAAATCTCATTTAGTGGATCACTTGCAGATTATGAATGGCAATTCTCTTTGTTTTGTTGATGAAAATGTCAACAAATTTTTATATAACAAAGTTATGCTAGTTATTTGTGGATATTATACTTGGAATAAAACATTTTATAGTGCCTTTGTGAGCACTTGGAACAAACACTTTTGATATAAAATTGGACAGTGTACATAGAAGAAGTCAGTTTGTGTTGTTATGGGAGATTGCTGAGAAACTGAAGGAAATTCTGAACTTGGCGGGTCAAATGTTCTCTTTGCATAGTCATCCTATTCTGTTGGAATTAACTTTTCTTACTAAAAACAAATGTAAAATTTTGCATGGAACTGTTTTTCAGCTAATTTAGAGAAGGATCTGTCATGTGGTTATTCTTAAGAATGGCAAAACACTCTTGGCTACTACTGAAATGAAAGTCAAAGTTATTTAATACCTTACAGGACTGAGCTAAGAGTAATTAGGGGTGATTCCACATTCCTGGGACCTCAGGCAATGAAGCAATGTCATCTACTTAGTGACCTGCTATGCTTAATAAATATAGCTGTCCCACTGGAAACTTAGTGCATATGTTTAACCTCAGAATAATCAGAAATATTTTATTTTATTAGTAAATTAAAAACAGGAATTCATTGCATTTTCAAAACTGAGACTACTTTTCTTTTTGAGTACATAGATTTTTTTTCCTTGCTGAACATGTTTCTGTTTCTTCAGCAAGTGTAATTTGGAAGACAAAAAATACATGACTGATCCAGTAATATCAATCATGATAGAGAATGCAATATTCAAGAAGTTCTCCAGATACTCTGGAAAAAAATCTAAGTGATGACAGAATGTAGTGCAATGATTACTACTCATTTGCCATATTGAAGGCAGAAATATTTGGTAGTTTAATTTTACTCATGATTATAAATGCCTCTTGAATTCACTGGAAAGTCCAGCTATATCACAGCTTTTGAGATAACCAGGTTATCTTGCACATGCAGCTTAAAACACATGTGGCAGAAGGGCACGTGACATGCATAAGTCACTGTCCCAAGCACAGTGCAGCACATATCGTTTGCATCTCACAGAACATATTTATCATTTTATGCTAATATATGGTAAGGAAATTTTTCAAAGAATTACAGCAGGAATGTTTGAAATCTTCTTATTGTAAATCACTGGATTAATTTATTAAGCGTGGGCTCCAAATCCCTGTTCCAAGTTCAGGCCCTACAAGGGTAGGCACACATGGGTGACAAGTGCCTGGGAATCTCTTGATTACGAAGGACACAGGACAGAGGGGAAGCTGCCAGAAACCTCAATTTTTTAAAAAGTCTGTGATGGTAAGAAGGATGAAAACCTTTGGAGCTTGTATCCATAATCAGATCCAGTAATATCAATCATGATAGAGAATGCAATATTCAAGAAGTTCTCCAGATACTCTGGAAAAAAATCTAAGTGATGACAGAATGTAGTGCAATGATTACTACTCATTTGCCATATTGAAGGCAGAAATATTTGGTAGTTTAATTTTACTCATGATTATAAATGCCTCTTGAATTCACTGGAAAGTCCAGCTATATCACAGCTTTTGAGATAACCAGGTTATCTTGCACATGCAGCTTAAAACACATGTGGCAGAAGGGCACGTGACATGCATAAGTCACTGTCCCAAGCACAGTGCAGCACATATCGTTTGCATCTCACAGAACATATTTATCATTTTATGCTAATATATGGTAAGGAAATTTTTCAAAGAATTACAGCAGGAATGTTTGAAATCTTCTTATTGTAAATCACTGGATTAATTTATTAAGCGTGGGCTCCAAATCCCTGTTCCAAGTTCAGGCCCTACAAGGGTAGGCACACATGGGTGACAAGTGCCTGGGAATCTCTTGATTACGAAGGACACAGGACAGAGGGGAAGCTGCCAGAAACCTCAATTTTTTAAAAAGTCTGTGATGGTAAGAAGGATGAAAACCTTTGGAGCTTGTATCCATAATCAGCTACTGATGGTTTGAGCTGAGGAATGGGAGCTCCAAGGGTGCCAGCTTCCCCAGTGAGAGGCAGGAACTGGGGGAAGGGAGTTAGGAAGCCCTTAGCCCCTGTGAGCAGTCTGCTCCCTCAGATGG
Source organism: Emberiza elegans (assembly GCA_024865655.1). Classification (NCBI taxonomy): domain Eukaryota; kingdom Metazoa; phylum Chordata; class Aves; order Passeriformes; family Fringillidae; genus Emberiza; species Emberiza elegans. The sequence continues at coordinate 24,511,602 of JALJVW010000910.1, forward strand.
CACAGAGTCCTTGGACTACCCCTGCACTGCTAAACACAGTGAGACCACAGAAGATGCTTGACCTTTTGACCACTGGGCACAGGCTGCCCATGTCCATCCTACACTTGGCTCTACCTCTCTTCCAGCTGTCCCGTGGCTTTCCCATGACCCCAGCTCCCAGCTGCTGTCTGAAGTGATGCTGTTGCCTTGCTGTGAAGCTGAACTTTGGCTTCTCAAGGGCCATGGTATGGTACAGGGAGGCTGTCCAACAGTGGCCAGTCTTCTGGGACAGTAGTGGAGGCCATGTCTGGTGGAGGTAGTGCTGGAGGATACTGGAAACGTTGAGTAGTATGGGTGACCTCTAGCCTGGAAACTAGGACCTCTTATTTACCAGGTAAGAGACTCTTAACCAAAGTCTTAGGTTTAGCCTGACCTTTTTTTTCAGCTGTCACCTTGTGTTCATGGAAAACCTGCTGTTTAAGAGGACTGCTTTGTGAAATTGCATCAAAGACAGATTTTTACTGTTTGTCATTGGATTGTATTTCAGTACTAAATCACATCAGCTCCAGAAGGATCTCAGTAAAAACGGAAAAAAGTTGCTGCTTTCATCCCAAATTTTATTTGCAGTTCTTTACATTAAAGCTCTGATTCTGCAAGAATTTTGAAGTTGATCTTGTTCTTGTCTGTTCTAGGTTTCAGGAACATATTGTTAGGTACTAAATCATATCTTGGTTTTGCATGTACTATGTTTATGTATTGTAAAATCATCTGGTCTAAATGGTGTTCCTAGGGAAGCATATCAGCACTTAAAAAAATAAGATTATAATTTTCACTGTAGCCATTCTGCATTTGCATGTGTTGACATCATGTATTTAAAAAATGTTTAAAGGACACAAAGTTTAGAAAATCAAACAGTAAATATAATTCTGTTTCTTTCTGGCAGTAATCTGTGCAATTTTAACTAGCTTGCTTTGGATTTATGCACTGTGATCAATCTTTAATTAAAAGAACACACAAGTTTTTTTGTTCTTGTCAATGAACCTCTTCTACTGGAACTCTTTCAAGTCAGACACCTGGCATGGAAGCATGTTTCATATAGATGGTCCATTAATGAACTCAGTATTTGATTTTAACCTAGTCTTCAAGGAGCATCCAATGCTGATTCATTTCACATTGTGCAAGACTGATGAAATGCAGAATTATTTGTTTCCTTACGACCATTTCTTTCATGTTCATCATTAGTGTACTCAGCTGTTTCACAAGCAGTAATGAACTTCTTGCCATACCTGTTTGCTGCAATGAAGAGTATTATTAGTCCCCTTTTTCAGATAATAAGCTGAAGCAGACAAATATGAATAATAACTACAAATTTTGGACACTGAGTGAAAAAACAATAGACAAGTGTTCTTCAGATTTTATTAGTTCACAGTACAGCCCTCCCTGATGTCAGGTGTGGGTGTGAGAACCCCACACTTCTTCAAGACCACCAGAGTCTTCTGCTCAAACTGATGCCCAACTAAGGGGCTGAGGAAGGATGCTCTGGTGAATGGCTCTGTGAGGTTAGCTAGCTGTAAGTCTAGAAAGGAGACCTATGCCTTTCCTTTACCAACCACAGGGAGTGATCCCATTGATGAAACCACATTGTGTAAAATCTGTCTTAGTTTGGTGTCTGTCTTCTGGCACAGCACAGCTGGGAAAGGCAATTGTAGAGACACTCTGGGCTTAGCCTCCTTTATCCTGTGGTCAGAAAGAAAATAGGCTTAGCATGGAGAGAATCCTTGGAAATGCTATTTATCAACTGCTACTAAGCATATCAATCAGATATTTTCTCATTTATTTATAACTTGTCTACATTTGTGTGTTATACCCATCCATACACATAGATGCACAACAAAAGACACATCACACAAAGGCTATTCAATGCTAAATTCATTTCCTTGCCTCAAGTCATCATACTGCCAGAAATTATTTACAAAACTGTTGAAGTAATCACTGGTAAATAGCATGATTGGCAAATAATATATTTTCTGCTGATTTTATTATTGAGAACAACTGGACAATTGATGCTAACACTCTTTTGGAAATCAGACTTGGAACATTTCAGCCCCAACACTTAAATTCTGGAAGAGTTTTTAACAACTGAAATGAAGGGTTTCTACTGGGAAGAGTTTGACAGCATTAACTCCAAAGAGCCTTCACCATTTAGTCTGTGATTGCTTCTCCCAAACTGAGTTGTAAATCACCTCTGCCCCTAATTCTTGCCAGAGTTACAGTCCCTGGTAAGAAGGGAACCCAGAAGTTTTAATTTTTTTACTTGGATCATGGGGGTAGAGAGGTTGAATAGCTCTAGTATATAGTATTTGTATGAAGACCCCACTGCTAAAAGCATTTATGGAAGTATTTGAGGACAAATTAAGAAACAGAAATTATTTATATGTATAAGGTACACAATGCCCCTAATGAAATCTTTTAGTTTAATAATCTTTTTGGAATGAGTAGCAATAGTGCTATTTATTTGCATAGCTGATAACTTCCAGCTGCAGAATCAGTGTATTTACAGTTTTGGTTTGATTTGGTTTTAGGCATACAAATTTAATGTGAGAAAGACACAGACTTATATTAACCTGAGTCCTGTCACAAATAGAAAAACCCAGTGTGTACTTGTCAGGGCAAATAAATTATAAAGAGTGTATACAAAGGAGTATGTATCATTGTGATACAAATGGTTTGGGTTTATTTTTATTTTGCTCACAGAAATACCACATGCAACAATGCCATTACTTTTTTAATAAGGTTATCATTCCGGTAGTCTGGGCTTAAAAAGAAAACCAAAGGGCCTCCCCTTTGAGGTGTTTCTTTAGCTTCAGTTAAGGGCAATACTTTGTAGAATCCATGCAGGAACTCTTTTAACAGCATGGGGTTAAAATGGGCTTTTTTTTTCCATCTTTGGGAATTGTCAGTCATTTTCTACCTATTTATTTCACAGTCCCATTCCGGTTACAACAGGTCCATAAAAGCTGGAAAATATAGCATGGAAGACATTATTATGCATTGAGGTATTTATTAGAATATTTGGTGTGTGTATTTGGGAGGGGGTGAGGAAGAGCATCATCAAGGAAGGGTTGTCCTTACACTTGTAGGACTTGAGCCAGTGAACTTCTTGTGACTGGGAGGTTTATACAAGCACATTGCAGGGAACAGATTTTCATTATGAGCACAGTCATCCTCCAACTGCAGGTGTCAGGGGACAATAGAAAAGCCAGACTTTTGTGATTGATTATGCAAAATTGATTGGACATACCATAAGAGTTAACATCCTGAGTTAACATGTTTTACCAGTGTGGTGGGAAAATTATTGATATTTAAGAGCATTGATACTTGAGACTTCTGGCTAAGAAGTTCATCCTAAGTAAAAGAGCAGTCCTTTCAACTAGGAGCTTGCAGCCTGTTTGTTTCCCCTCCCCACTGCTAATTGAAGGTGATACAGGGTATACCTGATGGTATCGGCTCCATGTCCTTGCCTTATTTACTGGTGAGTCCTTCTTGGAGCCATGGCGGCCAGCAAGCTACTGAAGAAGTCTGTCCTCCTGTTGGAGATGGATACCTGAATTTGTTAACACCACAGTGACCTTTTTTCTCACCTCTTTTATTTTTTTTTTTTTTATTCCCTGACACAGCATGTATTAGAATGATTAAATGCTGCAATCACTGAGCAGAGCGTATGGAAACAGTGAGGGCGATAGTGCCCACGTGTTATCTCACTGTGATCACAGTTAATAAAGCTCCTGTCTGACCTGCTCCAAACTGTACTTGTGTTATTATACACTTGGATTGTCCAGATGTCCCACTCCAACCTGTAGCCCTAAACATTGATTGTAACAAGGTTTTTTATGATAGAAAAATAAGAAAATCACTTGTATATTAAAAAGAAAAATCTACTTTGTTTTCCCCTTTTCTTCTTCAGTTTTAAGTCTTTTAGAAGTCTTTACATGGCATTCCAGTAATCTTTATTTTCAAGAATTCAAGCAGCTTTTTTAGCCCAAAGGAACAACTTTTAAAGGTACTATTTTTCTTAGCAAGACCACATCTGCTCTGAACAGAAACATATTACTTGGAATTTATAATGTAATATTGTTTCTCTGAGTCATCATAATGAATCCACATTAGTTTATTATCACTTACACTGAGCCCCAACACATTATATAAATGGTGTTGGGTACCTTGTGTATCTGAATACCAAAGTCTACCCCACTGTTTCTGTTGTCCTCTCCTGTGTTGCTTAAGATATTAATTGCTGCTGCTCCTGGAGTAGTGCTGTTGTCACTATACATGTACCTAAAACTGCACAACATGATCTCCTCAGACAATATGGAACAGGCTACATTTAGATTTGTAGATGTTATCACTTATGATTAAAATATTTGTAGTCTCAAGGTACAACCCATAAACAGAAGAGTTTATGTTCATACTTACCAACATAAAAAAAGCCATCCTTTGTTTTTTAAATCGAAAGGCCTTAGTTTAAAATAAGTACACTTTTCTTTAAAAATGCTATTTATATTCATGGCAATGACAGACTGTTCTAAGGCCTAATTTTACTCTTACTATTCTCAGATGTTAATGAGTTCAAAAGTGCATTTGGCCTAATAAATCTTCACATTGTATAAGTCTCTCAGAAAAGAGGGTTTATTTGGTGTGTTGTGGTTTTTGTTTTTTTTTTAAACTTTGGAGCTTTTTCAGTTTCTGCTACATGGGTTGAAGCTTTCCTGAATTACTTCCAGTGGAATTTTTAGTTGTGAGTTGCAAACACAATATTGTCTTCATTTGTGTTATTTCAGCTAAAGCTGATAGACTGAGTTAAAAAGGCAGAAAAAGGCGTTTCTGTCTTACAGTTTACAAACAAACTCCCAAATGGACAAAAAATAATCAGTTGAATCTGAAAATTAAAGAATATATAGACATATTTGTGACAATATTCTTGCATATATGGCTGCTTTTCAGAAATGCCTCACCATCTTAATGGTACTCAACTTGATGGGGAAAAAGCAGCTGGCCTACTGCAGTAATTCTGAAATCCCACAAGGTAATGAACTGCTTTGTTAGGCAGGAAAAACCTTTAGAAGTGAGGCCCATTTTGACCAGAAGCAATATGTTATTTCACTAACTGCAATTAATATTTCTTTTGCATAATAATGTAATTTTAAATACAAAACATAGTTTAAAAGCTTCATTTTTTATGAAACAGCAGAAAGGGGTAATTTCTTTTGCCTGTAGAAGCAGTTTTAACAGGCTCTCTTCATGTATTCTTAAAGGTTTAGTTCTATCTTTCATCTGAATACTACTTATAAAAATCTTAAGACAAAATAATCACCAGGAATTGTGTCCATCACTATTACCTGACATAAATAGATACATATACATATATACATACATCTATATATGTGTACAACTAATCATAAAAATAAATGTACATGGGACAGATCAAAAATATGTAAACAGGTTAAAAATACTAAGTTCAATATAGCATAACGTGATGTAACTATAACAAAAATTGAAAATGAACATGCCAACCAATGAAAATTAAACTTTGTGGTCTGCTCTGACCACAAAGCTGGAGCTGCTGTAGAATGCTGCCCAAGCAGGGTTCTACAGCCAGCTAGCCAGGACACGGCCAGTTGCATCCCCCTGGGCACAGGGAGCACAGCCTGTCATGGGGAAGGGCCTGGGTGGTCTGCATGACACACAGGCCTGTAGTAAACCCCAGGGAAACAGGAAAAGCTCCCTGGAGAATTGAATGCTGAGGCAGCAAAGAATATCCTGTCCTTCTGACCCCCCGACTCAACCTAGCTCTTTAACCATTAAAGGCAATACTATTGTAACCCTTGGCTATTGGTCATTTAGGAATATCCATAACCTTTTGCCATTGGCAAGGTTTTGATCCGAGCCAAGGCTATAAAAATAGCACCCCGTACCCCCATAAATGAGAGGAAGAAGCGCTGAAACCCTTGGCTGATCTCCCAATAAACCATCCCTGTGGAACTGACCAGCGTCTCCTTCCTTCTCCTCTCTCTTTCCCATCTGCTGCACCTCTGCCCTGGGCATTCCTACCTAGCGAGCAGAAATCCTGAAAGAGCTGGCAATCACTATAGGAGCTGAATATCACCATGCTCGCTAGGAGGTAGCCCGGCGGCTTGGCCTGTGCCTCGCTTCAGTCACCCTGTCTCTGCTGGAGATTGGACTCCTGAGCAGCCTGGCATAGTAATCATAAGGCCTGATTAGAGGTTTTTATTATTATACAGGCCTGTTGAATAACAAGCCAATTTTCACCTTTTAGCTTCAAAAGGGGCTTTCTTTTTAGTAAATCGCGCAGGGTTATTTTTTGATATTTTATTCTTGGTGACATCTTTTTGCGGGGCACAGAAAGGTAAAAATCAAGAGACATTTACTATTTGTACAAATACCCCACGCTTATTGCTCATAAGGAGCAATTTAAAATGACACATCATTATTCTATAAATCAGATATAGACAGACAACTTACTGGACTCCTTCCAATGTACACTGAGACATGCACCAAAATATCAGAGTGTAATTACTTTCATTATGTATTCCAATTAATCTGAAAACAACTGAGTCTGTAAAGATTGCATCCTGCTATTTTTTTCTCACATAAACCCCAATATTATTTATAGAATTGGTTGTCCTCTGTTTACTTGATTAAAATATGGACTAATCAGGCACTGCTTTTCCAGAAATAGTTCTTGACTATGATAATTTGCTGTCTTCTGAAATTTTCTTTATTTAGTCAAAACACAAGTGCATATTTTACTTCATGGCAATACTTTAAACTTATGTCTCCCTTGGAACCAACGACTTAACTAAAAAAACCTAAACAAGAAAGCCATTTTAATATGTGTCTGAAGTTATTATTCTTTTGTGTGAACCCCTGTTCTGATATTCCACAGATGTTTTGTTGTTTGACCACGGTGCTTTTCCAATAAGCATTATCAATTTTTTTATTTTGAAGATTATTTTATAATGAACTCATCTTCACCTTTGGCATTTCTTCAATCAGGAAGAGGATATGTGGCTGTTGCAGGCATATAACTGTTTCTGACCCTGTATTGTCAATGATTTAGACATTCTTCTTTGTCTTTCAAAAGCAATGACTTTTCTGCCTTTATTACTTGTTTCAAAACCTGCTTCCTTCTTCCTTTAAAATGAGATTCATTTTTGCATATTTGGAGTTCTCCATAAAGAGGAAAGAAATTACATGAATCTTAAAATGTTGTAAGATATTAAAATGTTAGCTAAGAATATACTATTAATGTAGTATATTTTAATAAAAAGCCTTTAGCTCTCATAAAGGATTGGAAAGTTAAAGGAAGAAACTCGATTGCATTTCCCTGTACAATATGTTGTAAGTGGTGGCAGAGAAGTGTATAGAAAAACCTGAGCTCTGGGACGATCAGATCAGGCCAGGAACTTTCTCCACCCTTGGGGCAGTTGAGTAGGTGAGGTACAGACTTGATGACAGCTGGTGCAGAGTGCAGGCTCGAGCCAGTCCTGCTTTGGTAGGTGGGCTCTTCCTGGACAAGTGGTACCTGCATGGACAAGATCACTGAAAACAAGGATGTCTTGCCTTGGTGGCCAATGTGCAGCAGGCCATAGAGCTCTTCTGTGGAGGGAGGAAGGACACAGCTTTTGCCTACTCCTAATCCCCCAGCTTCCTGAACACTGAATTAATTAATTATGCCTGTAATCCTCTCCTCCTCTGTCAGTTTGAGTCTTCTCTTCTGACCTTGCTCCTCCCTCTTGGCCCCTTCTTCACTGGCACCATGCTTCATTCAGTGCTTAATTACTCCACTGCACTTCATGTTCTCTAGTTTGAATCCCCTGTTCTATGTTTTGTCATATTCTGGTAATGCAAATAATCCTCTTCCTTTGAAGGTATTTGTATTCTGTGATCCTGTCTCCCCTGAGCCTTCTCTTTGGCAGACTGCAGAAACTGAGTTTTGTCTGTCTAACCTAAGTCACTAGATACCTTTGAATGATGCTTTCTTTGTATATGTTTTCTGTACTTTCACGGCACTTCCAAGCTGTGGGGAGCAGAATATACCCAAAAGAAGGTCCCAGTGCACTTACCTACATAAAGCATGCCATATCCTGTATTATTTTTACAAAAGAACAGTGTACAATCACTCATCCCTCCTGAACTTTTACTGCAGCTCTTCATGTGAAGGAAAGTACCAAGGAAAAGGGGTATCCATTAAACTATCAGCAATTTGTCAGTTTTAAATCTGTACCCAGTCTAAAATCTTTAAGTCTGTGATTCACCATGCAAGGCATTACTGAGACAATAACTGTTTAGAGACCTTTTGGTTGTGCCTTGTCTGAACTGCACTGGCCAAACACATTGATTCTAATAAAGTTATTTGTGGCTTGCATTGACTGATGACTCTTTGTCTTTCCTAAATCTTTTCTTACAGGTGCAAAGTTGATAGAGAGTTGTGATTTATGGCAGTAAGGATACATTGGGGAAGATAGCAACCAGAAGTCATAGGGCTCCTTCATGTCCTGGATCCTTCTCAGCAAGGGACTGTGTAATAACGTGCAGAATGAGTTAATTGAAGAAGCTATGGAAGTACAGTGATCAGAAAATGTGCAATGGTCTCTGATGTACAAAGGTACTGTCTGCAAGCACTGATGCTTCAGCTGGTTTTCCTCCATTGTCTTGTCTGCTATTTATTTTTGACCCTGATGGTTTAATCAGTGCCATGTGGATTGAATGCTTCAGGTACCTGGAGCTCATGGAGGGCTACAACAGCAGGTGCAAGAGGCTCATGGTAATGACTGCCATTCAGCTCTGTGCAATCTGGTTTTATTGTAAATTATTTGTTGCAGATAGATATCTCGAATAATTAATAATTTTAAATCTTTTTTGTCCAAGGTATCTTGCATCCACTAGTAATGACTCCAAAAGTTAAAGAATAAAACCTGTGCCAAAAAATACTTAACTTTTTTTTCTGTGTGTCTCATTGTTCAGTGAGTATTTCTTGAAATAAATAGAAGTAAACTTAGGACAATGCTTTTTCTAGAATACTTGTTTATCTCTGTACCTCCTCTTTTTGCTTTAATATCATAAGTGATAATTGCACCCCTAGGGTACCTCTTGGCTGATATCTAGACCACATCTAAAACTGTTTTCATTTTACTATGAAGAATTGTTTGAAATGAGAGGCTACGGATGCTTTAATACCAGGGCCACAAAATGAGCTATTAATAAATCTCTATCATTTAAAAAAGCTAATTGATGCTGAGATTTATTAAATACCAAATATAATTTCACTGCTACCGAATACCATTTGCATTAAAAAAAAGGAGAAAATATAAAAATTATTTGCTTTATGCATTCAGAAATCTGATAGAGCCCAAATAATAACTCTGGTCTTTACTTGGTAGTACACAAAGGATCTACCCTGTGCCGCAAGATTTCCCAAAAACTTCCTGCTACTAATAATGCTTTCTGGCTTCAGTGGAAAGAAAGTTACTTTCTCCTGCTGTTATTGCAAAGTCTAAACCAAATAACTTGATTAAAATTACATTGTGCTTTCCAGCACAAATGATGATTTTTTGTAGGCTTCTCCGTAAGAGGCAAGCAGCATGGATGGATCTTTCCTAGTCCTTGTGGGAGAGACAACTTGAGAATCCCACAAGGTGCAGTAGGCATAGTACAATAAGTTGTGATTAATCATCTGACAAGGAATGCCAACAGGCAAATACACTGGAAAACACCAGTGTGGCTGTAACACACATTTTGCTGTAACACAAGTCCTTGGGGACAGGTAGGGAAAAAATGAAGGGAGCGCAACAGGTAAATTCGTATTTACAAAACAAACCTCTTCCAAGCCTGGGTCTTGTGTCATAAAGCAGTTCAGGATGTCCACAATTGCCTCAAAAGCTTTGTGCAGGCTCTGCCCAGGAATGTGTTCAGTGTGAAGAAGATACTCTAAAATATTAATACTAATAATTATTCTCAGTCCCTCTCTTCTAAAATTATAGGCATTTCTAACTGAACAGAGTTGAAACTGTCTTTATATGCTGGTCTAAATAGTTGCAGATTTACTATGGAAAAATATGAAGTCGCTTTTCCTTATGCACAAGACTTCATGGATTCCAAGACAATGGTATGAAATTCCACATTGTGTTCCAAATTCCATTCTTCTAATTTCAACACATTAATTTATTAGAACATGTTGCAATCATTTCTCTTTCCTATCCTCTTCTTGGAGGAGAGGGCTGAATAAGAAAACCCATGCAACCAAAGTTTGAGGTTAAATGTTTTTTTTTTTGACATGACATTTATTAATGATTTTCCCACAATCCTTCACTTTGAAGATATTTTTTTTCTTAATATTTCTGACGAGAGATAAATGCAAAAGGTGGCTGAGCAGAGTTACTCCCCAGGATATGGAAGCCGTAGATTGCCTTTCCTGTTAGAGCTGAGCCCAGGGCCAGCACACTGCCAGTCAGTTGGGTGCTGTCTGGCACCACACTGCAGTCCCAGCTCAGAGTGTCCAAATGCAGAGAAAGAACCTCTGCTTTTTGTGCTTTTTGGGGTTTTCTTTTTTTTTGCTACAAAGTCCAAAACCATTACATTTTTAAAAAGTCCAAAAACACAATTAAAATTTTTATATTTTTTAAATATTAAACATTAGGTTTTGGTGAACTGAATTACCAGAAAATTTGTGGATTTTTTCAACCCATTTCATATGCAAGAAGACAAAACTTGCATGTATCTGATGTCAGCCCTTAACAGGTTGCTTGGCGCAACGGGAAAACTTTGAAAATGTCTCTAGTCACAAATCAGGAATGCAAAAGACAATGCCATCGATCTGCATCTGTGATACAACAGTCCACTCTTTTTTTGCTAAATAATAATATGTTTTATAGAAGCTAATCCAATGCACACAACAATAAGACCATGAAAGGAAAGAAGAAAGAAGCAAAAGAAGTATGGTATGAAATGTGTTCTGGGCAGTCTTCTGAGCAGTGGGAAAATGTGAAAAGAAAGTACAATTTTATATTCTGTGCATTCCAGTTCTTAAAAGCCATCTGAGCAAAACATCTACTATTAGCTGCCATATAAAGAAGAATGGGAAATGGTATGCAAAAGGAACAATAGTCTAAAAGCTAATTGCTCTTATTTCCATATAATTCAAAAATATAAAATTGCCTGAGCAAAATTACTGAAGTGATTTATTCCTAGTCTGTGAATAACCTAAGGCTTACTTGTTTCCCTATTCTAAAAATGCTTGTGTAGGAAAGTTGAAACAGGAAGCTCATGTATCATTTCTTTCCAGGGTGAGGTTTGCCATTCAAAGATAGTAGGTAGCTCTCAAGCCTGAGCAGGGACAGGCTATATCTGGAGATGCATCCTTCCTTTGCACAGGCCTCAGACCCCCCACCACAGCTTAAAAGTCGACACCCCCTTTTTATATGAGGAAGAATTACTGCTGTCTCCAAAAACATCCTGGAGAGGGTCTTTGTGCCAGAATATGTGCTGTGCTGTCTCCCCCACGGCAGGAGTGTTTGGGTGACTGAGAAGCCAAAGGTTCACGGTGCCACAGCTTCCCTCAGCACTGGTCCATCAACCTGATTTGCTGGATCTCTGCTTTGTCTCACCAGAGCAGAGGACAGCATCTCCTGCCTTAGCAGGAGACTCCAGTAGCAAGAAACACTGCTTTAACTGAAAGTAGCAATTAAACTCAGCACTGGCAGTGCTACATAGCAGCACATCAAGTTTAATAACTCAAAAGTTAGGACAGCAAGCATCACTCACAAAAAAAGCACACATCAAATGCATTTCTTTGACAGTTAATCTAAAATTTCCAGGATAGAAAGAATTAATTAGATCTATAGACCTGAGTGAAAAGGCAGTATTGTCACTACTGTCGTAGCATAATTCAGGGTGAAAAGGATCTCAGAAGGCCGCTAGGCCAGCCTCCTGCTCAAAGCAGAGTCATCTTGAGCCCAGAGCAGGTTGCTCAGGTATATACCCATTTGGGTCCTGAAGACCTCCAGAGATGGAGGCTGTGCAGCCTCTCTAGGCAGCCTCTTCCATAGTGTGGTGGGAAAAACGTGATCCCTTTTAACTAACCTGAATGTCTCTTATTTCAAATTATGTCCCTTGTCTCTTGCTCTCCTGCCACGTACCACTATGATGAACTCAGATCCTTCCTCTTGCTAAGAACCCCCCCAGAGGTGCTGAGAGGCAGCTCCTGGGTTCTCCCATAGCTTTGTCTCTTCCAGGCTGACCAAAATGGTTCCTTCATTCTGTCCTCAAAAGGAAAATGGTCCAGCCCCAACCCAGCTTAGGGGCCTCTGCAGTTTGCCCATGTTCTTCTTTGTTCAGTATCTAGAAAATCCCTTCCCTCAACCTACTGACTAATGCAGGCCAGGAGAGTTCCCAGTCACCTTCTCCTTCATGTGCCAGAAGTGCACTCCAAGAGGACTCACTGAATGATTTCCCGAGGAAACAACAGTAGGCTGAGCAGTCTGCAGTTCCCTGGGTAGGTTTTTGTGCCCTTTTCAAGATGAATGAAACACTTTAAGTCAAAGGAAGAGAGTAGAGGGAATAAAATAGAAGATTGGACCATTTTAAGCTCTGGTTTACAGCTTTTCACCTTACAGATTTTCAGCTAGGTCAGAAAGAATCAGAAAGAACCCTGAAAGATCTATGAATTGTCCTCTGGAATGTGAGAAGGACAAATTAGATCAGATTATGACTCTGCTACATAATACTAAATCTTACAGTGATCAGTGTAGGATGCCTAGGGTTTGGGTAATAGAAAGAATATAAATGAAGGGTTCTCCTGTGTAGAACACCACCTGGTACCCCAGGACACCATTGCATCTTTATCAGTCATTGAGTTTGGACTGGTGGGGCTCTCAATTCCACCTAAACCACTCTGCTAAAGAGTCCTGGTAATCCCATTGTTTACAAATTCACTAAATTCCTTTATAGCTCATTATAACTTTGGTAGCAATAAATGACATCATAAAATTCTCTGTTATGTTGAAAAAAAGCTTCCTTGTGTTTGACTTAAACACAAAGTTGAGGCTCTCCCCTGGCTCTTGTGTACCAGGGAGCAATGGGAAATGAACAATTCCCCATTCACCTTCTTTCCATGGCATGCAGTTCTCTTAGATCCTATCAAAGCTGCTCTTGAGCATTTTCTTTCCTGATGAACTTCCTTTGGGATATATTTCATATGTCCATCTGTCTCTCATCCCCTTCCCATGTGTCTCTCCCACAAACACCAGTTTGAGAACTGTTTACAAAACAGTCCACAGATCTCCTGGCAGACTCTTAAGCAAAACACAGCCTCTAGCCAAAGTCTGTGTTTTGGAAACTGTTTTTCTTAAGTAAGTATAGTTTCATTTTTATTTTATTATCTCCATTTGCTAAATGTGGTTAGCTAACATTTTACAACAGCTATATTTCTTCAGCTGTAAAGAGAGGAGAGACTCTTGTGCTGTGTTTGGAAATGGGAGTTAAACATGTCAGGAATGGCCTTCACCAAGGTCTTTCAAGTTTTTTGTATTGAGAGGGCTCCCCACATCCCATGTCAAGGTGACTGCCCCATGGAGGCCATTGCTGCCACTCAGGAATTCAGGTGGGAGGCTTTGGAGGAGGACTTGGAGATTGGAAGGGAGAGGCAGGAGAAGGATGTTGGGGTATGAGTGCCTGCTCACAGTCCTGGCTGCCTCCTTCCCTCAGGAGCTGGAATCATGCTTTGCACACCACCACCTTTACCTTTGCTTGGGGCTGGGTGCAGCACCTTTGCTGTGCCAGCACCGGGTGCAACACTTCCTCTGCATCAGTGCTCCTGCAGAGCACCAGACAGTCTTAAAATATTACTCTTGATGCAGTCAGTATTTTGGTTTTAGTGACCTTAGAATCAGTAGTGATATAAATCAGTGCTGGAAAATAATTTCTTGCTGTGAAGGGAGAGTTTCAGCACACTGAGGTGATGAAGCAGCATGTCCTGGACCGACTGTACCCACAACTCCATGCACTGCTCTATGAGGCTTTAGTTCCGTCATGTGGCAGAGAATCTCCTTTCCATTGTTTTTATCATATGGAAGTGCAAATTTGCATTTTATACTTTTCTTAGCAAGCCAGGTCCACCAATAATTTTAATCCTGTGGGGAGAACTCACTTTGCGGGTAACATTTCTAGTCATTCAGTTCAGAGCTGCACATGTTGTCCCTACAAAGCAAACTCCTTTCTCTGTGTCTCATCTTGTTTCTGGTAAACACAAAACCCACCAACTAGAGACATTATTCTAAATAGAGCTGGGAAAGGACAATGTATTGTTTTTTCCTTACAGTGACCAATAATGGTAATCAAGTATAAAAAAAATAACGTGGCAAAGCTACTGCTTCTGTCCTGGGTGACATTTCGTTTTAGTCTAGGCTTTGGAAAACCTAGAGTATTTTCCTCAAGTTTATTGTATTTTGTGTGTATCTAACTTATTTCTCGGGTTTGAGTTTGAGCAGAAGTGTGGGCCTTCAAGACACGTTTGTAGCTTGTGGATGGACTGAAGCAGTGGGGAACTTCCTCAGATGAAGCTTCTGAATTTTCTGTTTCAGGAGTCATACACTCTTTAACGTTTCCTTATCATGTAGTTTAGTGCAGTAAAGGTGGGGCTGCTCAGCCTGGAGAAGAGAAGGTTGTGGGGAGACCTCATAGCAACCTCCCAGTATCTGAAGGGGGCCTGCAGGGGAGCTGGAAAGGAGCACTTCATCAGGAACTGCAGTGACAGGACAAGGGAGTAAAGGGGACAAATTGAAAGACGTTAGGTTTGGATTAGATGTTAGAAAGAAAGTCTTTCCTGTGAGGGTGGTGAGACACTGGAACAGTTTGCCCAGAGAAGCTGTGGATGCCCCATCCCTGGAAGTGTTCAAGGACATGTTGGATGGGCTTTGAGCAATCTGGTCTAGTAGGAAGTGCTCGTGCCCATGGTGGTGGAGTTCAAACAAGATAATCATTGAGGTCCCTTCCAACTCAAGTCATTCCAAGATTCTATGATTCTATATCACCACTCCAGCACTTATGTTTTCTCTTCCATAAATAAAGCCTTTTGTTTTCTAGCAGCTCCATTGCCATGACAAGCCACACAGACAGATAGTGTCTGGATCTAGAGAATTTATACTTTTCTATTTTCCTGTCGCAGTAAAAGGAGCAAGCTGAAGGTACTTCATGAAGTTGATGTGCACTTTTGTTTGGCAGTAGTGTCAATACTTTGAAGGTATTTCTTTTTTTGTTGATTCAGCCATTTAGTACGTTGTGTTAGTTTTCTTTAATACCATTATGTGCTAGAACTTTTCTTCTTTTCTTATCCAGACTTCTCTTCTAATGGCCACAAGCTTTAATGGTGTAAAGAGAAGAAGAGAAGGCCATAGCACGTTTGTTTAGCCAGTGCAGGTAGCATACAGAAGATAAGAACACTTACCTATGGCTTACTCCAGTGCAATCTCTTTCAGACTTTGCAGACAGGCAATCTGCATAAGGTTTCTGTTGTGCTCTGGACAATATTTCTGACTAGATCCTCAGCTAATTTAAGTCAGCATGTGTATGCTGACTTTAAAATTATTTCAGTTATGTGCAGTGAACATGTTTATCTCAAATTTAAACAAAGTTTAAAGATGGCCAAACATCACAAGCTCTATTAACCAAGAACACATTTATTCCTACTTAAGTGACAGAAATTTTAAAGCTGGTTAAAACGGTTGTGCAGCCAAATGGTTTTCATTGGGCAAACTTAAAAACCTGAATCAGAAATGCTTCCAGTATATATTCAGTTTCTGATACTCAGTAGAAAGAATTAATACAGTACATAAAAGTTCCACAAGTTTTAAGGAAAATACATCCATATGAATTCCACAGAAAAAGAAAAAGTAGAATTTAATTTAAAATAAAATTTCATGTGACCCATAAAATTACAAACCTACCAGTGAAAGAAACAGACAAATATTTAAAATGTGCCTTCGGTAGGCAGTGTTTCAGAATATGATACTTTGTTTCAAAATTTATCAGTTTGAAGTTACAATTCCTAAGTACTGTCACTCTTTAAAGTAATTCTATTTAACTATATTGGGATGAACACTAATAGGATTTCCAGGGGTATTTTGAAAAATGTTCTCTATAGATGTCTGTATTCCATTGTGTGTATTGTTACATCAGGTTAAATTCAGTTAAATCCTATCTCATAACTCTACGGGTGATCTTATTTTTATTTATGATTAAAATTTTTTTATGGTTTCTGTTTTCAGAATTTTTCAAGAGATAAATTTATAAACCTTAGTTCATATCCATAATCTCTAGTACTAGGGTTATAATTCATTAACTAGAAATAAATAATGTACACATTTATTTTGTGTACTGTCTAATTACACTTACTTTATGCAATCTAAATTACTTGTACTAATTTTTTTTTTCTCTGAGATATACATAACATTTATTTTCCACTTTGGTTAGTTTTATTTAGCAAGTAACTATGACAGATTTTATTTATTCACACCTCTATTTTTCAGTGAGGGTATTTTCCTCTCAAAACTGCACTTAGACATTTTTTCATGTGTAGCTGTAGATGTACTCGTACTGCTGGATAAATCAGAAAAGTTGAGGTTTTCTCCTTCATCAATGTTCTTGGTGAGCATACTTTATTTTTAAAGGACTTGTGGAAAAGGTGGATATAATTTAACAGGAAAGAGTCAGTTTAGGATCTAGACTTTGTTAGACATTGAAAAGAGTTCGAGGAAACTACAGTACTCAATCAAAGTGCTTGAAGATCCTATTTCCTAAAGTATGAGAAAAGAAAAAAATCAATATTTTATTAAATAAGCTGTTAACCACAAAGGTTTACATCATCCAGCATGAGTTTCTGATGAAGGGAAAGGTAAAAAAAAAAGGAAAAATTCTCCTGCTCTATGGCCCCATGGAGGACCTGGGCAAATTCCTGCCTCTATGGTGAACATTTCAGTGTCCCCTGTGGCATGGTGGGAACTGGAGGAAGCAAAGCCCCCCCCAGCCAGTGCCACTGACATTGCTGTGCCACTGACACAGTCCCCTGCCCCTGTCCTCCTGCCCCTGCCCAGCTTCTGCTCTCTCTCCTGCTCTGGGAGTAAGTAATAGAGGGTCCATAAGGAAAACTGAGCTTGCGCCTCTCTCCAGCAAGGATTACCTCTGCATTTCTCCAGTCTCTGCAAAGGTTGTAGTTGAAATACTGTGTTTAAGCCCACATGAGTACAGGACAGTTGAATATTTAGCTGGCTCTATTTTCTTTCAAGCAGGACAGAATAGAATCTGATGCATTTCTAAGTGATGGCAGTATCTGGAAATACATCTTTCTTTCCTGCATGGAGCTGTTGTATACCCATTCTGAAGTACATGGAAGAAGATTTCTGCTTCTTTTTAATTCTTCTTCTGACATTTTTCATAGTCTTATTGTTTCTGGAAAGTCTCCAATATGGAAACTGCTAATTCACAAATTTTTGTTGCGTGTTGTTAAATTTTTAGTTTTTGGCAGTTCTGAAGAATCAATCTTCAAGCAACAGCTTAGACATTTTCTCCAATGCCTATATTCAGACTGTTAAAATATTCTATATTTATATATAAATATATATTTTTATCACATATGCTTTATATCAAACATAATTCGGTTCTGCAGGGTTTTTCTGAGGTCATCTGCTGTGGAAAGTTCACAGTACTGATCAATCTGTTAGATCTACAAGTCTTTCAGTGTTTTCTACCCTTTGTCATAGTTTTCTGTTTCACAGTGAGTTATTAGGACCCTTTTAAGCCTCGCCCCTAAGCAATGCCCTAGGCTCCCTGTCCTTGCACTAAAGCTAGCTCTGGATGCTTAACCTCAGCAGGGGAACATGCTTCCCTGGGATTTCACACTCAACAGGCCAGCAAGAATGCTCTCTTTCTACTTTGACACCATGCTGTTAGAGGGTTAAGAAACTATGCTTATTTGACTTATCTTCCATTACACACAGGGATTCTCCAAGACCCACGTATCTCTCAGCTCTCTGTTTGGATCCTTCACTGTGCACAGCCTTCCTGGCAGTTCCCTGCCTCTCCAGTCACGTTGTATGGTTTTAGCTCCTTTTAGCTTTCTGTTTGTTCTCCCAGTCTCTAGTTTCCCCTAAAGGTTGGAACACCTTTATGATGTTCCCACCCACACCCTGCTCCTGGGATCTGGCTGCAGTGCCTCGGTGTTCCGTGGCTTTCACTCCCCCAGGTGCCACATGATGCTGTTGTCCACATGCCTGTGAAAACAAGCCAGTTCTGACACTGATAGAATTGCAAGAATGAATAACCAGCAACTTCTCCACATCACTCCTCATTTCATTCCCCTTAAATGTCTTTTTGCACATAATGAGTTCTGCTGGTTTAATATTTCCCCATTTGGAAGATCTTCCCACTTCTGGACCATCCCCTCTGCGTTTCTCCTATACCTGTACCATTTCTATGATGATTTTTTAAATAGCTGGACCTGAACTATCACCAGTAAGGGTAATTTCACCTAATCTACACGACACCATAATTTCTGGTTTTACTGTTATTCCTTTGTTACATATTGACACAGCCTATAGGCTGGCTCTCTGCAATCACTTGGCAGAGCACAGGGGAGCAGAGAGACCAATGCTGTCCAAATGTTTGTTCCCTGTGGTCATGGTTAATAAAACTCCCTCCTGACCTGTCCTGCATTATACTTATGTTATGAAGCACTTGGTATCCCCAGATATGACACTTGACAAAACTATGTGTCATAATTATATATCTATAAATATATATATATATATATATAAATAATGTGTCAAAATAAAGAAAACACAAAAAAATGTGTCTTTCTGATTGCTATTAACAGTGGACTGAGTGCTTCCCACAGACCTACTGCCAGTGACTCCTAGTTCCCTCTTCTGTATGGTAATAGACAGTTTAAAATCCATTAATTTATATATGCCTAGTTAAAACGGTTTGCCTCCATATTCTTTATTTTACATTTATTGACATTGAATTTTTGTCTGTTATTTTACAGCCTGCATATCCAGAGCCTGTTCAGTAGACTAAATGTAGGAAAACATCATCTGAGCCAGGTGCCATGTGATCCCATTATAGGCAGCAGAGAGAAAGAGGCATCTCCAGGGCCATGGTTCCTCCAAGTCTAATGTGTATATCCCAAACAGACCAGGGGAATCCAGCCTGTTTCTCTCCACTGAGTACAAAATGAGCCTCAGGTGGTTCTTTGTTTCTCTAACAGCTATGCTGTTGTTAGGTAAAATAAATCCCACCTGTTGTGAGCTGTCTCTTTCACATTGCAGCCTTTGTTTATATTGCCCTAAACTATTTCGTATCATCTACAAACGCTGCTATGCTGCTATTCTCTTTTCTCAGATGATTTTTGTGTGAATGGCACAGGCACACAAGTCCACAGATTCTGGTGGGACTGCCCTGGAAATGTCCCTTTAAAAACCCAAAAAACCCTCATGACAATTTGTTCCTACCCTTTCTTTCCAACTATAAGAGCTTTATTTATTTAACAATCTTTTGGGGAGGACGTTCTCAAAATTGCTTTGCAAGTACAAGCATGCTTCATTAACAGCATCACCATAATATGTGCTCTCACTGACTGTTTCCAGGGAGCTCAGTGGATTTATGATGTAAGATTTACTCCCTATAGAAGTTCTTGTCTTTATTATAAGTTTCCTGTGTTGGTGTTCCTATGTCAGCATTACACATCTAAAGGTGTTTGGACCTTTTCTAACTTTCTTTTCCCAAACTGAGCTCACATCTACTTTTAAGGGGAGGGTTGAGCAGTTTAAGCAGTTCTTTTACAACTCTGGGGAAATACCTGAAATACCTTAGGGTTCTGCTGATTCATTACTACCTATTTTATTGTTCTGTCCTAAGGAGTCCCCTACTACATTTGAGCTGCTCTTATTTGGTGTCATCAGGAAAGCCTATGCAGTGGGACTGTCCCTGAGTTCTTCTTTGTGGTCACCAAGCCCACCTAGCTTTCCTCTTTCTGGAAACCCCATTGGCCCTATTGATTCCTTGTTTGTCTGCAGCAAGTTTGAGAGATATTTCACTACATCTTTTGGTTCTTTTAGCAAATTGTCTTCAAAAATGTTCTTCAGACCTGACTCCTTATGATCTTACCTTTGGCTTATCAGAACACAGTCTACACCTGCTTCCTGGAGATTTGTCTTTGATGTTGTTAATATCAATAAAATATGTTTTGTTCTGTTTTGTAGAAAAAAACCAATATTCCGATAATAGTGGATGAGATTAAGTGAAGCTATGACCTGTATTAGGCACATATCTGATTATTATGGTGAAGGTGTAGTTTGCCTATTTCTGCTCATGGTTGGTAGTTTTGGTGACAAGAAAGAAAGTAATTTCCATTAGTCTGGGATGGCCCAAGGTGGGCAGCAGAGGTATTTGTTCTTTGGTACCCATCCTTTTCATGTCACTTTTAGAAAGCTTTCTGCTTCATTAAAAAAAGAAGAAATACCTTCCATTTTTAAATTAATTGAGATTATACTGTTTTCACGAGAAAGGAGATTCCTCAGAGGAAGGTCAATAACATAATTAGCAAAATATAATTAAGACAGGGGTGCTGAAGAACAAGAACAAGAATCACTGGCCAGATGCTTCCCTTAGTACAGCTGGTAGGTTGGTTCTGTCCTTTGGATAGGCTTGTGAAAAAGACAGAATTTAACAAGGAATAAAAAGCTCTTGGGTCTGAATATCAGGCACTTAAAAGTCAGCATGTACAATGATTTGGTTTTCTAAGCACTCAATTTTTTTTGCAGCTTTGCATCATGAGCAAGAAAAAAGGCATTGTTTATGTTTTTCACTTCAAAAGTTAATTTTATGTTTCATATTAATTTGTAATATTCTGTGCTTTCCATATGCCCCTTCATGTATATTTGCAGACATGAGCCCGACTAAAGCCTGAAACAAGGCCATTAGTATGGACTACCAATGCAGTCCATACTCTCAATTACTTTGTCTTAATGAATACTCTGATCTCTGGGACATTTTATAGAAATAAAAACTAATTTTAAATAATAGCCATATTTGAAAGTTTGAACTTTTGTTTGTGACAGTCAGTAAAGAGGAGAATCAAGAATGATCCAGTAAATTACTGGCAATGAGTTATTGTTCTTGCTCTGTTGATAATCATGGGAACAGAAGAATTGCTGTAGTTTAGCAGACGTCCACTGCGATGAGTCTGTTACCAGTTCTTGCACAGTGATCAGTTCCTTATGTTTCAAGGCATATTATGTAGTAACCCACACAAAGGAACAGTTTTTAATCTCTGGAAACTACTGCCTGATTTAGAGCCTGAAACATGGCAGTGAAAGTCCCAAGTGTTTCAACTCATCTTTCCTTAAAATGACTCCTGTGAATACCTGAAATGCCAAGACCTGGTTCTACCTGCACACGGTGGGTTTGGTTCTGTTCTTAGTTTTTAAAGAAGAGTTAATGGGATTTCATGTATTTACTTGGCATCCTCAGAAAAAAATGCATCTTTATTTATCTCTTTGACAGATCCCAGAAAGGCAGGAGTTTCCCCATACAGCTTTATGGGGGCAAAGTAATCACAACATTAACAGAGGGAATGAAATCTGTCTTACCTCCTCATTTTTGTTTTTCAAACTCCAGACTTTTTTCCATCAGAGCACAAGATGCAGCTAGCTTCTCACTGCTGCTAACTGGATTAAGACTAATTTTACACACAGGAATGTAATTTTCCAATTGCAAAGCACTATTATCTTTCAGCAGGTTTGTTTTTATTAACAAGTGGAACTCTATGTGTATTTTTTATTGTTTGTAACCCTTTTTCTTTGTATGATCCAATTTTCACCTGGGTATATAATTCCAGAAAGACTGTAAACTCTAGTAATTCAGTCACCCAGAGGGCATCTTTAGGTATAATAGCCATATTTGAAAGTTTGAACTTTTGTTTGTGACAGTCAGTAAAGAGGAGAATCAAGAATGATCCAGTAAATTACTGGCAATGAGTTATTGTTCTTGCTCTGTTGATAATCATGGGAACAGAAGAATTGCTGTAGTTTAGCAGACGTCTACTGCGATGAGTCTGTTACCAGTTCTTGCACAGTGATCAGTTCCTTATGTTTCAAGGCATATTATGTAGTAACCCACACAAAGGAACAGTTTTTAATCTCTGGAAACTACTGCCTGATTTAGAGCCTGAAACATGGCAGTGAAAGTCCCAAGCGTTTCAACTCATCTTTCCTTAAAATGACTCCTGTGAATACCTGAAATGCCAAGACCTGGTTCTACCTGCACACGGTGGGTTTGTTTCTGTTCTTAGTTTTTAAAGAAGAGTTAATGGGATTTCATGTATTTACTTGGCATCCTCAGAAAAAAAATGCATTTCTATTTATCTCTTTGACAGATCCCGGAAAGGCAGGAGTTTCCCCATACAGCTTTATGGGGGCAAAGTAATCACAACATTAACAGAGGGAATGAAATCTGTCTTACCTCCTCATTTTTGTTTTTCAAACTCCAGACTTTTTTCCATCAGAGCACAAGATGCAGCTAGCTTCTCACTGCTGCTAACTGAATTAAGACTAATTTTACACACAGGAATGTAATTTTCCAATTGCTAAGCACTATTATCTTTCAGCAGGTTTGTTTTTATTAACAAGTGGAAATCTATGTGTATTTTTTATTGTTTGTAACCCTTTTTCTTTGTATGATCCAATTTTCACCTGGGTATATAATTCCAGAAAGACTGTAAACTCTAGTAATTCAGTCACCCAGAGGGCATCTTTAGGTGTTTAAATGCTCTAAATATGCTTTCCTGAAGTTCATTGATTAACATAGGGCTCCAGATTTTATTTAGTGGTCAGTGATTGTTTCTATAAATATATTTTTGGCCATGGCTTTAATTCTTTTGGAAACCTTGCTTAGGAATGGATGACTGATGGACCATTACAAGTCATTCACTGTGGCAAAGGTTAATCAGACAAATCTTCTCATTAACCTGAATCTGATTCTCTTCTTTGTTATTGAAAGACAATTTACATTTTCCCAGTGAGGTTAAGGAATGAGTTATTATGTTATAAAATATGTCTATTTATTGAACATGTGTGCAGTTTATATGAGAGTTTTTAGAATAAGGAATATATTGTTGAAAAGCATTTTGTAGTGCTATTCAATCAGAAAAAACCCACAGTACACTCAAATGAATAGAAGACTGTTCTTTTCCAGTGTACAAGTGCATAAAAATGACCTTGATAGCTCTTTTCTTTTTTTTCCCCTATTTCTGTGTTCCTATATTGCCTTTTTTTCCCATTCTGCCAATACTTTTTTCATTGTTTTATATTGATGTTTTATTTTCATTGGGCTGCTTACTTGCTTAAATACATGACTTTCCATTCCCTTCAGGGGTGATCTCCATATTACTTTGTCTAGCCTTTTCCCAGTCTTGCACATAGCCCTAGTAACCTTATAGGTGGCACAATGTTGTCTCCAAGTAGTTTGTTCACATTTTTGAAACAGATCTAAACACGGTGAGCTTTATTTCTCAGACTGATAGGTAAACCCCTATTTATTTATCTTATTTGCAAACATGATACAACATGCCATGAGGAGCTGTATGTAGATAATAGGCCAACTCATTCCTTCTGTCATTCAAAAATGACATACTTATTTACTCAGTTTTGAATTATGTATGGCAGCGTGCTACACGTATGCCTCCATCTATATGTGGGAGAGGGAACAAGACTGAGTCCTCTTTTTTTGCAGCCACTGGACTTTCCCTTAAGATTCCCATTGTAGAGAAATCTGGAAGCAGTAGGATATCCTAGCCCATCCTACACACTTATAGGGATGTCAAACCACAATTAAATACTTAAAATCTTGTTTCTGTTGCTAGCTGACCCTGGCAGAATCATAAGTCTCTAGGCATCTACATTTCTGCCAGAAAAATCCTTAATTTTTTTAATGGTATGTTGGGAACATGACCAACACCATCTCGTTGCTGAGAGTAACTAGGTGTTCTCATATATCCACCAAACATAGTAATTTCTTATGTTAGATCAATGTTTTGATTTCTTCTCCAATCAACGTTTTGTATCAAAAACCTGAATAATCTTGAGAACTGTAATGACATAGTCTTCCATGTTTTCTCCAAGTGACTAGATTAGAGTCATTCTCTGGCTTGCTAGCTCAATAGACATACAATCATTTAAGTAAAACTGGAAAATTAACCTGAAGAAACTGGAGAATGACATACAGATA
The DNA here is from genome assembly GCA_024865655.1 of Emberiza elegans. Lineage (NCBI taxonomy): Eukaryota > Metazoa > Chordata > Aves > Passeriformes > Fringillidae > Emberiza > Emberiza elegans. The sequence goes on from JALJVW010000910.1 coordinate 24,535,935, forward strand.
TACGTTGCTGGCCACAACAAGATTTAGGTTAAAACTGCCTTGGCAGAGGTGAATGGGCAAGGCTCCCACAGACCTGGATGGTTGTCCTCATTGCTCCTAGAAAGCAAGGAAACCAACAAGGTTGCATCAGCAGCTTCCTGGGGCTGAGGGAGAAAAGGTTTTCCCCCTCAGCTCAGTGCCAGCTAGATGAGAGAGTTCTCTGTTCCTTCTGGTGGCTTTCCCAGATCCTGTTCAGAGACATGTGGATGTCCCCACATATACAACAGGGAGCCTAGGTATAACTCAGGGCAGGATGTTTCTATGTGGGATAAGATACTGAATTCATCCCATGTAAAGTCAGCCTGAATTATTGCTTGGAATTCTCCATTAACTTCAGAGGAGCCCTGCAAGGCCTTTGTTTCTGGCTAAGGTTCCCAAAGTTAGTGGGATGAAGCTGGCTGAAAGTGTCAGAAGTTCAGAATTGCGACACTTGATATTGCAACTTCTAAAGGCTTTTGTGGAATGACCTGGTGGGGAAATTTTTGGTTAGGTAAATGCAGTGATATTTTACGATTGACTTTAATAGCCTGGAAGTAATTTAAAGAATTCTGTAAAATAGCTAATGCCACTACTCTAGAAGTAGGTATTAACTGCCTTTGGTCCAATAATATTGAGGGATCAAAGCCATTCCTCCTAGGTCTTGCTGTAATGAAAGATGGGGTTTTAACCATTCTTTAAAAGCAGTGAATCGTTTCAATTCTTTCTCTCCTGAAAGCGTTTTCTATCAGATGTATTTTGATAGAGTTAGAATCATGTCCCTGTTTTCTTGCTAAATGTTCCTATTTATATGTTAAAAAAGCTGGCAGGTTTGCAAGTACTGGAAAAAAAACCTCAAGGGGACAGCATTTTTTAAATGGAATGGGATTCAAAGTGAGAATTCATGAATATGCCTTTGGCTGGCTATGACTGCAGTTCTTAGAGAGATCTGTGACACTCTCATTCAGCAGAGTCCAGCTGGGAACTGGCATGTTGTGTCTGTGTAGCCCTTTGCTCTCTGCATCCGTAGAGAAGGAGGTCAGTCCCAAGCCCCTGGGAGGGGGAGGACATGGGAGCTCTGGTGCAGTGTGGGGAGGGGCTGTGGTTGTAGCTGGAGAGTAGAATCTCTGCAGGGTGTCATGAAACTGGGATCACTGGGCTACTGTCAGCCTTTTATTTGGTTCTTGATGAAGAAACTGCGGATTGGGGAAACCTTCCTGGGCTCAGTACTAACACACACATCACTAGAAATCTGTTTTGGCATTTGCTGGTTTCTTCTCTTTGAACACTGATTCAACAGAATAGAAATTACCATATTGTGCTGTGCATCCTTAATACAGAAAGCAATTATAATCATTGCCAAGTCAAAAACATCTGCCTGAGAGAAGATCTTGCTGGTCTGGGCCACGAAGCTGTTGCTGCGAGGTTATTCCAGCAATAACCATTTATGGTTACTCCAGCACTGTTCTGTTATGTGGCTCAGTTCACTTCTTCTGATCATGCTTCTATCTTACTCTTTTTCTACATTCCCATGAACTGTGGGATGAAAAAGTCCTTAGGAGCTGAGAGGGTCTGGGAGAACTACTGCCAGCTGCCACAGATTAGATAAAGTGCTGTGAGGGCTATAGGGTGGTAGGAAAGATGGCACCAATAAAGATACTGGTCTAAATTTTTTGCCTGGTTGAAAGTCACTAAAGCCTAAGAACATACACAAAGATAACTCATTATTGTACTTAATGGGCAGTTGGTTGTATTGCATCAGGTTTCCTTTATGTTACAGAGTAATTGGACAAAGCAGAGTCTTGCCATACCAACAGGCATCATCTAAAAGCCAGGAAATATTTCTGTATATAGAGATGGAGGGACCACAGCTGCTTGATTCAGAGAGCAAATTAAAAAAGTAAATGTATGAATAGAGTCAACATGGAGTGGAAGATGCACAAAAAAATAAATGTTATAGAAAATCAAGGTCTCCTATTTATTCTTGAGCATAATGCTGAAACAAGGTAATTTGAAATGGAAGTGAAAAGCAGCATATCCTGAGTGGTATATTATTAATTTATGGTATTGATTGGCTCATCAAAATGAAGGATTTAGTAGAAATAAAAGTAAGGAGAAATCTCTGTATGAATAATGAGAAGAACTAAAACCTGTTAGACAGCACTGGATGACACAAGCCATGGGAACAAAAGGCAGGGCCTTAATTAATTGGCAGTAGATTTCTTGTCCCTTCATTTTGGCAGCAATCTGAACAGGAGTTTCAGATGGCCAGATCATTTCTCTGGTCATGTGTTGCCACGCTGTACAGTCAAGCTTAGGCATGATTTTGCTAAAATGCTCAGAAAGGCTTTTGTGTATCCATGTTTCCAGCTAAAATATGTTTAACATGACTTCAATTTCATGTGCCATGGACAGCCTGGTGTCAGCCACAGTTGCTTTTCACAGCCTAAGCAGCATTAAGGAACGTGAATTTGACAAGAAACAGCTGAAAAGAGTACATTCATTCCTAAGGCAATTCCACTGACCTTGCTAGAGCTGATCCAAAGTTCAGTTTAGCCTTGACCTGTTTTTTCTGTAGTTCGCAAGTTGTGTGCCTGGAGAACTGCTTCTACTTCTGCTTTTCTATCCATCTTTGTTCAAGGTGATAACAAAAGAAGTAAAAAAGGTTCAGGGAATGGTGACAAACATAATTGGAACACAGGAAAACTCTCAAATGAAGGGAGATTAATAAGGTTGGAGTGGTTTCTCTTAGAGATAAGACAAATCAAAAGGAGGCAAAAGAAAAGAAATCTAGAAGGACTCATCCATGTACCCCTTGTGACCCACTAAAGGCCCTTTAGAGGTCTACAACCATGGAATTGAACTAAACTGCTGCTACCTGCTGCTCCCTGCCAGCTGGACATGAAGTTGGGCTCTCTGCCTTGTGTCTTTTGGGGTATAAAGGCTAAAAGTAATCCACATAGGGGAGGAGCAGCTGTTGTCCCTGTTTCTCACACAACAGAAAATAGGGGGAGTCACAGAAAATCTGAGAGTATTCCAAGCCAAAGGAAAGGGAGATACCTTTCAACGTGGTATACAAACATCCATAGAACCAGGAAATTAATAGTGTTTGAACTTATTATGGTTTGTAACAAGACTTTTCTGGTTTATAAGAGATGCTGGTGAAACTGAGTGCAGCTGTGCAGCCCAGGGGATGCTGGATACTCCATGGGTGGAAAGGGCATACACAAAGACTGGCAGCGAGCACGGTTCCCAGGAAAAGGCAAGGCTGAGGTGTCTGAGGCTTCAGCCACCCTGGGGAGTCAGCTGCCTGAGTCCAGTCATTATCCTGCATCATCTGAGCCAAGAGAGTCAGCCCAGCTTGTGAACGTAGCCTGTGGTCAGTGTGGACAGCAGCATTCACAGAGGGATGAAACTGGGTCAGGGCAAACACAGTTTCTCACGCATTTGCAGTAGACAGGCAGCAGAAACAAGCAATCAGTTACCATGGTTCAGTTGGTGTTTACTAACTTGGGGGTGATGGTGAAATATCACAAGACCAAGTCCTAAAAACATGCCACCTCGTGCCTCTGTATTTCACAGGCAGCAACCATTGTAACCATCTCTGAGGAGTCACCAAACAAGTTCCCTAAGCAGCTGATGATAGTGCTGTGCTTTCTCAAATTCAATTTCATGGCAGTGTACTTGATTTGATGAGTATTTCTTTTTTTGCTGCAGGGCTTCAGCAGCAGTGCAGATGGTGACAGCCGTGCCCTCTCTTGCTACCATGTGGTTCACTCACAGCACACCTGGGTTTGTACCCCAGCAAGCCCCAGAAATGGTATAAATGCATCTTTTTTTGCCTGGGCTGGGTACTCTGGTGAGTTCCTCACTGCCCAGCAAACACCTACAGACTTGGCTGTCATTTGGGAAATGGGAAGGATCAAGGCAGTTCATGGGACACTGCGGGACCAAGCCCCGGAGATGACAGCGGATCCCTGCTCCCAAGCCTGGGGAGAGATCTGAGTCTCTGGGGCTCTTCTTTCTAACTTCTCTTTCTTCATTAGAGAGTCTTTCAATTCCAGTTTATTCTTCACTTAATGTGAAGGGATTTACACTGATCACTCTTGTTAATAGTTGTTAATGGGAATTTTATTCTTGAATCTCCTGTGTTTGGAAGTATAATTTTGTTTTCAGAGCAAATTTAAATTTGTAAGTGTTCATGGGAAGGAAAAGTTATCAGACCACCCTCTGTACTTCCTAGCTGATGTTATACAGTCTTCTCTGATTAGCTTTTAAAAACTATTTTTAGCTTGAATATGTAGCATAGAGCCCTAGACACAAAGCTTGATGGTGCTTATCACTTCAAATACATTATCAACAACCTTCTCCCAAAAGGAACAGATTGTAGGTGTGTAAGGACCTCCCTTTTTTCCTCCTACAGAGAGTCTTCACTTTTGATATCAAAAAGCTTGGCTGCAGCGAGTCCCCCAGCTGCTTCAGCCTGACTCCAGAGATGGCTGAGGCTGCAGGTGAGCTCCCTGCAAAAACTGGGGCAACCCCAAGTTCAAAGTGAAGCAGCTGGAGCTGGATGGGATGCATTCCACAGACACCTCTCCATTTTTTAAAGTTCCCTTTGCTCTATTATATTATAATATTGCTCTTTTACTTCTCATTTTTTCTGACCCAATTAATGTCTTTTCGCTTGAAATGGTTTGTACAGTTAGGATTTGAGGAGAGACAGCAGAGGAATGTTATAAAAACTGGGAGATTTTATCCTGTAGCCCTTTGTGAGTGCCCCTGTCTGTGGTCTCAGAGGCCTCTGGACATGGTAACCTTACTTAGGGGAGTTTTTCTAAGGAATTGAGGTTGTCATACAGATCTTAGTTTGTGGGGATGGTTGGGTGGATTTGGGATGCTTATGTGAAATTGAATATATATATGAGGGTAAAAATATTAGTAGAATAAAAGAATATGTGAAGTAGTAGCCTTTCAGATGCCCAGGCAAAAGTAACAGGTTTGTGTGTCCTAAAGCACATAGGATGAACTTTCTGGTGACTAGGTGTAGGAATGCTTACTTATGCCCCAAATATCACATTGCTTTTTTCTTTTCATTTTTTTTTCTTTTAATGCATGTGAAAATAATTTGAGAAGTCAGCTCTAAAAATAAGTGTTGTGCAACAACCGCAGTATTTTTTCAGGTGAGCTTTGAAATCTAGTGTTTGTGTATATAATTAAGAACATATAAGTTCTTCCATCCCAGACTCTCACATCTGTTAAGCTGATGTCTTGTATATTTGCTCTTTTCTAGAATAAAATTACTTGCTTTTAGGTTGAGCAAAATTTTCTCAAGGACCTTAAGTAGGAAAATGGTAGGAAATATGGCATAATCATCATTTTTTCTTGTGACATTTTCCCAATTTGAGAGATTCCTAAACTACTTTTCAGATGCAAAGGCTAAGTTATAAAGGTATCTGGCAAATTATTTTTATAATGGATTTAGAAAACTGCCCTGCATTGCTGCAAGTGAGGAGGGGTAGGTATTTGCCATTTCTGCCATAACAGCCAGTCTCTAGAAATGGGTCTGGACATTTCGTCTTCCTTATTCTGATAGAAGAAGGAAGACAAGTGTAACAATCTGTATTTCATTAACATTCAAAGTTGGTTGGGTTTTCATGGTAATAGGCTTTTAATGATTTTGCATGGGAGAATGTTTAATGAAAGAGGAAACAGCTGTTAAGTTCAAACATAGTAAAAATAATTTAATATAACTCATGTAGCATGGCAGCATATTGAAATTTTTATTGTAACTTGTGCTGCCTCAGTTGTGAAGTGCCCTCATCTTTATTCCATTCCATATACAGTTTAGTACTCAGCTGAAAAACTGTCGTTAGTGACTGTTGATTTTTAAAACCTTCACTAACAACATTATTTTGCAGCCCATTTTCAAACTAGGATGCATTTTAGGAATAGACCCTTTCTTGGATGACATCACATAGGTCTCTATTCCAGAGGGCAAAAATAAGAGGCAATGCTTAAATGACTGAATTTTTGCCTCAGTGGATGCCTGTACAGGCCCCTCTGAGCCGTGAGCTGATGGGTGTGGGTGCTGTGGTGGGCAGGTGGCTGTGTCTGCTCCCTCTGAGCAGCCACCATGGAGACTCTGCTGGGGAGGGATTTCTCACACACCCCTGCAGCCACCAGCAACAGTGCCCCCCTGTCCTTAGCTCTGCTTCACCTGGGAACACACTGATGGATGACAGCACATTTTCCTCTGATCTAGAGACATTTCTGAGCCTTACTAAAGCTGCCTTTTGCTTCAGACAAGGGACAACTAAATTCACTAAAAAGGAAGCACCTAAAATCAGAAGTGCCATAGATAAATGAGTACAGAAAAAAATAATTCAGTTGCTGCCTTGCTCTTGTTCACCCTGTCTTTTGAAATTGGAGTGAAACTCCACACTGCACTTTCAGGTGAAGAGCAGAGCTGTCTGTGACTTACAGGCTTTACTACACACAAGGAGGGATTGCTCTCCTAATCCATCAGCCAGGTGAACCGCATTGCATTTAGCCAGTAAAAGGTGGATGTTGGAGGAAATAGCCAATTAAATTACCATTACCTAGGCCTAGAGAGATATTCCTGAAGAAACAGATCACAAAGGTGTGAAAGAGCAACCAAGTCTCTCCTCAGCTCCTAGTTTTTTGGGTTTGGAAAACAGACAGCAGTGGTGCCTATGTCTGGGTGAGTCATGCAGCTTAGAGCAAGGACTTTTAAAATCTTCTTATCCATTAGAGAAAGACACGTGTGCTACACCTGCTGGGTGTTACGTGTGAGCTGTAAATCAGACACTATAGAGGACTTTTCCACAGCTGAACCCCCAAAATGCCTCCTGATAGGCAGGGTCAGACCCAAGGGCAGAGGAGGGGCAGCCTCTGCCCTGGGACAGCCTGCAGCAAGTGCACCTGCCCTCAGCCACCCCTTCCCCAGACCTGGAAGTAAATGGGCTTGGCCACTCTCCAGGGCTGTTTTTGGATTTGTGTGATCCCAGTGCCACGCAGGCAGCGTGACGTGGGGGCTGCTGCAGGGCTCAGGGAAGGCTCTGGGGGGAGAGCAGGAGCCAGGCTGGGCACAGGCTGGCAGTGCCTTCCCACCTCACCAAGTTTTGGTCCTGGGATCACCCTGGGATCACCCTCAGACCTGCTCAGCCTCACCTGGCTCCCCTCAGGGGTCCCTTAGCTCATTACCCTAGCACAAGATGAATAAGGCAGTTGCAGTGCCTTCTTTTTATTATCTGCAGGAAAAAAAAAACAAAACCAAAAACTTAATTTGAATTCTGGTTTGGGGACTGGCTTTACAATGAAGAAAATGGGTTTTAATATAAATCCAGCCTTCGCAAAGCAGTGCTGACCAGTACTTCATTTCATGCAGTATCTGTACATCTCCTTTTATTTGTAAGCTAAACTATCATTCACAAGTGGAAGCTAAAGACCAGAAAATATTGCATACATTTGTAAATGTTGCAAATAACCAAGTAATTTGTTTTTTTTTCAAATTGCAAGATTCTTTGTGAATTGTCCTTTTTCCTAATTTAAAATCCTGGAAATTTGTTCAGCTAAATTTGGTACATTCCTAAGATCCAGATCCAAAACCACTCGGATGTCTTAGCTGAAAATTCTTCTAACACTTGACAATTCTGAATCTTAAAATCCAGCTAGCACCTATGTAGCTTTTTTTACTAATCAATTCAAAAGTGATGGAACTTTACCACCTTTCTACAAGTTACACTACACATACAAGGCACTGCTCAGGTTTTCATCAAGCCTCCCAACAAGGATAAAACATACTTCTTGACAGCTACAGACCACTGAAAATCTGCCTTAAAGTGAAATGGAAACAATAATAAAATCGACTTTTTTGACAACTAAAATTTTTAGTCCTAGCCAGGATCAGCTTTTGGACTGCAAATGGTCTCAAAACGTAGATCAATGTCACTAAGTTGACAGGGTCACATAAAAACTTGATTTTTCAAAATTTCCATCAAATTGCATAACAAAACAAGGAAAAGTTAGGTCTCAGCTGTTATCTGCTCTATGTTGTGGACTTAGATGTGTCTTAGCAGCAATATTTCAGTCTTAGGGCATTATAGAATTATGTTAATTTTCACACTAATAGATCTATAGATTAGTATGGCGCTTTTTTCACATTGACACACTTTCTAAGGAGTCACTTTCACTTTTTTTTTTTTTTTTTGTCTCTTAAACCTATTATTCTAAATTGAAGCTGTTAAGAAAAAATATTCTTTTTCTTATGAACACACACAAATGCTTACAGGAAGGCTCCTGACTAAAGTGAGGTGTTCCTGGTCTAAGCTGGGAGGAAGAGGGAGGAGCAGGAGGAGGGGAAAGAGGAGAGCAGGAGGGAACATTTCTCTTCTTTCTTTCACTGCTGGGGAGTGTCCCAGGCCCCTCCCTGGGATTCTGAAATCTTTGACTGAAATCAAGCTTCCCTGGTTTCATACTTGGCAGGAGTGTGCCCAGATGCTGGATGGTAGCTGGGATAAGAATTAACTGGGAAGGACTCGCTGAGTTACTTCTAATGAAATAATTTTGTACCATAATTTTAGATAATTAGACATTGGCATAGAACCTCAGTCTGCTTTCCCCAAAACCCTGGTGGAAAAGCTTTACTCCAGCCCTTTCCAGACTTTTAAATATATTTGTGGAAGGCTTCCCAAGGTCTTGGGTTTTCCTTTGGTGGCAAAATTTGGAAGTTTGGACTCTTAGGCACTGTCTGGGGAGGAAAAGTATTTCCTATTCAGCTCTTTTAACAAAACAAAACAAAAAAAGAAAAAAAGAACTTTTTCTTTTTTACTTAATTATAAAGGTTGCTAAGAGATAGATACTTCATTCCTTAAAATTGCTTTTTAATGGAACAGTACAAATGTTAGCAGACAAAGCAAGCTGGTCTTGCTGCATTGTAAGGTGTTGCAGGGAACAGGCCAATAAATAGATTGAAAAGAAAAAATGGTGGGAAATGCTTGCTATGAAATTAATTAGATAATTAAATAGGAGGAGCTGATTTCTGTAAAAGCAAGAGGATTTCTGTAAAACCCAGAGTGCCTTTCAATCTTTCATAGTAGTTCAGAGATTCAGTCCTCGAGTGAAGAAGTCCTAGAGGGCAGCTCTAATGTGTTGGTAAGCAAAAAACATGGACCAGTGAATAAGAAGGCAGTCTCTGCTTTATAAATTCATAGAGACAGCTTCACCTCTGTAATGTATTCATCATGAAGAATTAAAAGCACTCTGGCTCCATATCTTGAGGAACATGAAAGTGTTACTGTTACTGCAGTGCATTGCATTGCTTAGTGTTACTGCACACTCAGGGTATCTTTTGGGCTTATAATCACAGTATGTTGCAGGGTATTTCTTTATATTTAAATAATCATGGGCCTAATTTTCAGAGAGTGCCAATATGTCTGGCTGAAATGGAATCAATGGTACCAAACTCCTTTATACTACCTAAGGAGCTGGTCCTGTGTGCTTAAAAATAACCTAATGAGGGAAGGACTGGTCTGTCTACTGAATGGTTTCGTGACCTACTTCTGCAGCTCTCCTGCTCTTCTGGGAAAGCTCTGCTGGGCTTCTGGTTCTTCATCTCCTTGGTCTCCCCCAAATCACTCACAAAAGCAAATTTCATGAGAGAGAGGAAGAGAGAGGGAGCGAGAGAGAGAGAGCTGCTTCTTCATATATGAATAATATGCAGCCCTATAAATGATTAATAAAAGCTAGCAGTGACTTTGAATGATGGTGTAGTAATTCACACTAAGCTGTTTAGATGGCTCCCAGCCTTCATCCTGGCAGTGCACGAGGCACCTGGGATGAATGATTATCCTGTCATGCAGACTGTTGTTTCCAGTTGCTTAAATTGAGAACTGCACATATTGGACAGCATCATGCAGCTGATTATGGCCCACCACATGGATGATCATAGTCAGAATTATTAACTTTTTAAATTGCTCAAAGATGCATCTGTGGAAATGGTGTCAGCCACAGACTGTGAGAGCTTCATCCTTTGACATGCTGGAACCTAGAGCTGGACCAAACAAACACCTAAACTTGATCATATTTAGTTTAATCACATGTGCAGGTAGTCTGGTGAATCCTGTGGGGTGCCTAGTACAGAGCAAAGTCCTGTTGCTCCTCTGGTGGTGGATATGTTCATGTTATCATTCTCCAGCGGTTCACTCCATGGGAAGTCACTGCACTCTCTGCTGTGCCTCTCCGAGCTCTCCATGGTGATTACGTTTGTTGTGAGAGCTATCCCTTCCTAAAAAGGGAATATTACTTTTTTAAAAGCCTTGCAAAAATGAGATTGTATTTAAAACTAACAAAAAAAAAACCCCAAAGTGAGAAGCTGGGCATTAACTGAGTAGCTGGGAGCTGAGTAAGAGAAGTTGTCCATGGGAGATAGAGAAGAGGAACAGAAATCCAACCCTGTCTGGTCACCTGCAGACAACTCAGCCTCTTCTCCCTTACATCCACGACATCCTAATGTCAATCAAAATGGATCAGAAAGATGACACCTGAGAAGTGCCAATTTTTCTCTGTTAATTACAAATGGATCCTGAGGTGGCTTGCTCAAGTATAGATGTCTACCCTGCAGAGCCCTAAAACTCGAGGAGGTGAGGCTTACCTTTTGAATCCCTGTATTCCCTGCTCTCTGTAGCATTCTGTTAGGCTGCCAGTACACAGAAGAGTGAAAGGCCACAGCATAACTAACAACCTGTTGATCAAATAAATGTGCTAAAATGCTGTAGTGGAGAAGTGACTGCTGATGTGGAGCTTGTAGGGGTGTAAAATCCCCACAGACACCTTGTCTCTGACTATGGCCTGCAAGGGGAGGTGGAAAACCTGGTTGGGTTATCCCAGATAGAAGGAAAAACACCAAAGTATTTAGATCCACAAGTGAGGCTTCTTTCCTCTTCAGAGAAAAAAATGGGGCCCAAGAAGGAGTTTGGTGCCTTTGTGCTGGTTTCTGAGTGAAGCAACCCTTTGAGGGGAAACAATGCTAATAGAGTCATCGCTTTGGCACATGAGCCCTGCTAGAAAGGCAGCCTGTTAATCCCCTCTATAGCCTCTCTATTTGTACCCTTAGGCTGCACATAAACTGGCCAAGTACAGGAACAAAAGCTGACTAGAAAAATCACTCCTGTGGTTGTTGTTCTCATGAGCTATTATCCCCTTTATTAAGGACCAGGCTCAGAACAACCTCTCTTGAGGACAATGTTTGTGAAGAAAGGTAATTATTATGCTGATTTAGGTGAAACTTGGCCCTCTAGCACGCCTCTCCCTCTGCCCTCCCTGCCCATTTTCCTTATTGTGCTCTGAAGTGGTGGTGCCATTGCCAAGCTGGAGGAATGCCCGGACCCCAGCCCTGCCCCTTGCCTCTTCAGGAGATCAGTACCAACCTACAAGGTAAGTTTGTCTTCCCAGCATTACTTAAGGACATTTGGTTATAGAAGTTTGGCAATAAAAAGAAAAAAAAAGGACTATGAATTTGTGTGTCATTTTAGAGGTGGGATCTTCTAGAGAAGGACAGGGTGTGGAACTGTTCACCAGATTACTGGTGTTCCTTTCTGGGATTTCTTTACTTATGATAATTTAGAAATCAGTGTTTGTGATATTTAGTTTGTTTCTTTAGTATATCTGAAGCTCGTTAATATTTGGGATTACCTTCTCTGCAGCTTTTACTTAAGAATAAAAATCCTCCCCCATGTCCTGTTTCACTGTGACTGAATGCAGATGCACCTTCTCGACCTGGAGGGCAACAGAGCCTAGGTTTGTTTGTGTCAGTCAAAATTACAAGAGGAAAAAGATGGCTCTTCTGGTCTTTCTGCAAAGAACATTTCCAGAGGCTTTTGAAGAAACTCATCCTTCATTGAAATGTACTTGACTGAGAAGATAGTTTGAAAATATAGAGTGCAAACCACTCCTCCAGTGGTTTTGTTGGAGGAAAGGGAGCAGGAGGGATTCATCATTCTTGGCTATACCAAGCATGGAATGTCTTCTTTGGAAAACTGTCTGCATCAAGAATAGCCATGTTACAGCTTATGTTCCTGCAATGACAATTGTTAAAAAGAACAAATTAGACTTATCAGTAAGAATTTTACAAATTTTGACTAAATGCAACATTTCCATTAATGTATTGCCAGTATGATTGAGGATAATTCATTAATTTAACATGGACTTGGGGGGCCTATGAAGTGAATAATGGAGATTCTTGAAGTAAAGTAGTAAATATCTTTTTCAGACTATGTGCTTACAGTTTGCTAGCCCTTCCAGTTTTGGGCAATCAAAAATTTTATCTACAGTATACCCTGACTTTTGAGGTCACAATCCTATTTAAAGTCAGACAACAGGAATAAATGAAATCAATGTAAAGAGCCATACATTATTTTGTGGAATTGTTTGTACTCTATAAGCTATTTATTTGTTAAATAAAATTAAGTTACTCTAATAATGGTTTAATTATAGGTAGGCCAGATGAGATTGTTGGTATTTAAAGACAGGGAATGTGTATATTTAAAGAGATGAAACTCCTGGAAAGATAAAGAAAAAACAGGATGATAAGACAGTGGTGTTTAGGCTTATGTCTGAGGCTGACTGGAGCCAGATGTTGGATTTAGATGTGGTGGTTGCTGGATTTTTATGAGCCTTTCTGCTTCTGAGAGTGTACCAGAGTGGAGCAGAGAAGAACTGCCCTCATGCTGTTGTGACCATAAGCTGCAAAGTACAAGTATAGTCAGTCCTCCTTCTTTTGAAGACCAAGTAAAAATCCAGAAGCAACAAGAGAAAGCAAAGATTTGGGAAATTTTGCACAAATGTGACTCATTATGGGGTATCTAAGTGGTCAAACTGGGTGTTTCTAATTTTTGCCAAAGCCAGACAAATAAGAGGATATTTATTAGGTCATATGTACAAATCCAGCACTTCTGCAGCTGGAGAAAAGGAAAACCTTTCTGGTTCAGGACTGAGGTTTGGGCACACTTGTATCTTATTCCTGGGTGAAGAAGAGGGAATTAGGAGACCTCTTGGCCACCATGTGGAATATACATGGGCTTGGCTGTCTGAACCTACAGATCATCTCTTGCTCATTTAGTCAGGAATAATCTCAGAAGGTATTGCACAAAGCCCCTAGCACCCATGCAGGACATACAGTAGCAAACATGAGAGAAGAACCACTGGGAATGTCCTGACTCATTATTCTAAGAATTTGTTTTCTATTAAAATACCTATTTAAATACTTCATATGTTCGTATTTTCCTGAGAATTCAGCTTTAATTGAAGAGGGATATCTGGAAAATGAAGTGGTATTCCTGAGCCAGATATTTGCCAGCATCATTAGTGGCTTTTTGAGAAGCCAGTCATGAGAACAGGGCTTGCTCTGTCACAGGTCTTTCAGCATTCTCCTGGCCAAGCCTTGGTAGATGTTCAGCTTCCTCAGGGGGCTTGAATTTGGTCCCCTTCCCCTTTCCTTCTGGCCTCACTGATGCATTTTGAAGATGCATATTCACAAGGTTAAGACATCACACATTGCTTTCTCCTGCTCTAGCACAAACAGGATTTAATATTAATATTTTTTTTACTCAACAGTGTAAGTTGTATTTAATCTAAGATCTGTTAAATTTAACACTGATAAATTGAGCACTTTCTTAATGTATTTTCACATTCATTGAACATTCATACATTCATTCATATTCACATTTATAGTCTATTATATATGTGCAGTATAGATGTGATGAATTGGCTTTGTAAACAAAAAAAATAAAGACAAGAATAAAAAAAGCATTTGCAAACCAAGAAACTACTCTGTGAAGTAATGAAACTTTGAGAGCTGCAGTTCATTCCATGGGGTCAGTTGATCTAATACATCATAAACCCTGTCAGGATTTGATCCCCCAGGTTTTGACTGAGCATTCTTTCAGCTCTTGCTCTGGTTCTGGTAGTGTTTGGATCTGTAATGAACCAGGTTGACTCATTTATCCAGAATAAAATTGAATAGATAAAAAATGGGGGAATTTTGACTTGGGTTAATGAGTTCAGTCATCTTCACCAAGGGCCTGAGGAATGCTGTGCATAGTGAAGGTTGATGGAGAGGGAGAATGATGACTCTTGGGTAGTAGAGATCTGTTAGACCCCCTTAGCTGCCTCTTCCACCTCCCCAGCCAGGACACCAGGATATGGTCTACAAGACTTTAAAGTACTCCAAGTGGGTCCTGCTCTCCTACCCTGCTCTGCAGTGACATGGTGCCCTGCTCTCTCTGTGCACCAGCAATTGTGTCCACTGGTCTTGTGATGAGCTGGTAGAAGAATATTCAGTGTTTGTATGATTTTAGTTAGGTCTCTCCCAAGTTTTGCATCTTGAGCTGATTCTTCAGGATGTCAAGTAAACACAAATGATAGTTGAAAAATGTACAGGAAAGCATGGGGACACAGGATGTGATTGAGCTCTGACAGGGGTGGTTTAGATTACTTGAAGCTGTAGGCTTCACTGCTACAACAACCTGTTTTCTGCATTTTTGTTTCTCCTTTGCTTGGGTGGATTTGAGAGGCACAGTTAAATTTTCTGTAACTGACTGATTTTTCATCTGCACAAAGCCATATGTATACAAAGGACCTAACTTTGACATCTGTGTTGAAAAACTCTCTTTGTACCCACAAGATACTGAGAGCAGGCTACAAGAAGGTGAATCTATTTGAGGAACAAAGGTACATTAATAATTTTAATAAGATCATACACAGACATGACAACTAAAACCCAAATCACCAACTCATGTTTGCTCATCCAAAATATCTGCAGCTGGTCTAAAGAATTTGATGAGGTACAGAAATCAGCAAATAATTTGTCATAGACTCTGACAAGACTAAATCAGATTGCAAGAAATAGATGGACCTGTATTTCCAGGCTGATCCATGTGTCAAATAAAGTGTTATGGCAAAGTTCCAGCTCTGTTTGGTCCCATATGTACCATAGATCATACTTTCACTGCCTGCTACTTCGGGCACACCTCTTGTAGTCAGGTCTCTGTACATGACTGGGTTTGTGGTGTGGGTGTGAACTACACACACCTTCTGTGTGCCTGGGACTGCTAAAGGCCATTGGAGAACTAGAGCAGACATTGTCTCTGATTTAGCAGTAAAACCTGTTTTCATTACTAGGTCTCAGGTACTGAAGACAGCCCAAATCCTTCAGTACTGGAGCTTTCAATAAGACATTGTTTGTTCTGCTGCATTGTCAATAAGATGTCATTACTTTAACTGCAAGATAAGAAAGGATTTGTTAATGGCTCCTCTTGGGGGATGGTGACATTTTTTCCCCTCATAGATCACTGGGGAAAAAATACAGAAGCAGGCTGACAAGGAAAGAAAATCAGTTCGGCACTTTTTAATTTTCTTTTGTTTTTCCATTAAAAAAACCAACTTATCTATACTTCTCAGTAAAAGCTGTAAGTTATGAAAAACACAAATTCAGTCTTTTTCTTTTATTTGTAGTCATGTGCAAAACCAGTGATATAATGTTAAATGTTCATGTGCATTTACCTTTTTAAGAGATTAAAATAAATACTTTAGCATATTTTAAAAAGAAAGCTGCTGTGAGCAGTAACAGGTCTATAACCTGTCATTAATCTGGACATACAGTACTCTCCAGGAGAGGCAGATCAGGTCCGAGTAAGCAGTTATTAATTAACAGCAGATATGGCAAGAAGTGTTCAGTCCTTGCTTTGGCATAGCTGTGAGTGCTGTAACCTGGGGGCTGCACAGCTGGGCAGGGGGCTGCTGCTGCCCTTACCCTGCCTCTGGCCAGGACCTCCTGAAAGTGCCCTTGACTGGTGTCACCTCTGTCCCAGGCTGCATGGCTGGCTCCTGCATGTTGCTGCCATGAAACTCCCTCGCTGTCCTGGGGCTTTCAGAGTGACATTCTGGCAATCTCTGATAGAACAATGACATATTTTTTGCAAAACCCCATTTAGGACAATGATAAAGGGCACGATCCTGTGAGTTTTCAGCCATTTGTATAATCTTCTATATAGTTAAAGATATGAGCACACAGACAGCATGTCTGAACTTGGAAAATTCATTTGGCTTCAGGTGAAGCCTGTGCTCAAAGCACAATAGCTCCACCTGAATAGGGATATTCAGAGGACACAGAGCAGGTGCCAAGACCAGACCTGCTTGTTTGCAGCTGCGCAGGGGATTCTTAAAGGCACAACCTGCCCATTCATCTGTGTAACCAGCTCAGGCAGGCAGGTCCCTCTTTTTTAAACTCATTAAAATTACTATGGGATGAGGAGCCCATTTGGCTGTGCTTTGGTAGATTTTTTGGGCCAGAGGCTGCCCTGAAACTGGGCTACCTCTCCCACCATCTCATCTCTACTTCCCACCCTGCGTGGCCCCCTGTCAGGCTGTCAGGCTGCCCGTGTGGCCACAGCCATGCATGCCAACACAGCCATGCATGCCAGCACAGCCATGCATGCCAGCACAGCCATCCATGCAGCCACACTCCCCTGCCCAGTGCACAGCTGCACAAACACAGGGCTTGGCAGGAGGCAGCCCCAGGGCAGCAGGGAGAAGGCAGAGCCCCTGCTGCCTTATGCTGGCATGGCTGCCAAAATATTTTCACAGGACAAGTAATCTTAACCCCTGGCAGCCTGGGTACTCTGAGTTCCATAAAACTCAACAACACGACAAGCCCCAAGCTCCCTCAATCCTCAGTGGAGGGGATGGATATTGAGAGCTGAGTGCCAGGCTGGGGGTGTCAGTCACAATTTCCATTGGCTTTCCCGGCTCCAGCAAGCGAAGATCCTGCAGTGCCCATCCAGAGAGGCTCCCAAGTTACTGCTCACTCGGAGCAGCCAGACCGGTTTAGAGCATGACTGCATGAATGAGCACAGTATGGCTGTAACAGGACACCAAGTGGGATCCCAGAGAATGGGAGGTAAGGCAATAGCTGCAGGGGGCTGGGCATCCCAGCACAGCTTACTTAGGCACTCATGGGCATCATAATTTCTCAAAAAGCTGAGAACTCATGTGAGAGACTTACACGGATACTCTACAAATTCCTAACAACCCCTGCCCTGATATTATGTTAATGCTATCAGAGTTGGTTGTAATTTCTTCTGTGTTGTACAATTTAAGATATTATTTTCTCCCCGCAACTCTCTCTTCATATGCTAGATCTGGCTTTTTGGTGTCCTGGCCTGTGCATGCTGCACTGTGGAATGCAGTGGGATTTTCTCCTTGGTCTGTGTTTTTCTTCTTTTTCTTTCTCTTCAGCATTTAGGACATTACCATAGCCTACATATTTTTAGAGAAGAGTATATCTTGATGCAATTGATACAATTCCTGATTCATTAGCTATAAAGTTAATCTCAGCAATTAGCACTGTTTTTACAGGATGTATCAGAGGATGCAGCAGAAGTTGTAGAAAGCAATTTTAAAAGACTATTGTTTTGAGGCATTTCCAGCTTGTCAATAAAAAACACTTTATTCAACTTTCCTAAAAATAATTTTTTACTATTATCATGCTATTAAAACACATTTTTTCTTATGAGGAAAATGTTTCTCTAAGCTGTGTTGAGGTTATTTATTACTAACTACATCCATATCTTTTCAATGTTTTGCATACCTGCTGCTGATCCATGCTTCAGGTCCACAAAAGTGCAAACAAAATAAAACTTACAGCCACCATCACTTGCTGCCCTGTATTGGAAAAGCAGCCTTGTATAACAGACTGGAAATGACAGGTAGGCATACCAGAGAAAAATCTAGACTTGGTGTGAATTGCTCATACCTTTGCTGACATCTCTGGTGATGTGCAGGGAGAGCACAATAACAGGGTTGGGTGTTCCAGGTGGGGCAGAACACAGTGTGCTTTCATCTGGTATGTACTGACCAACCAAAATCAGTGCACTTCACCTGTTAGGTGACAGAATTACTTTCTAGCATTACCAGAAATAAAACGCTACGCTTTGACTATTTATATTAAGTAGAAAAAAACCTAAAGCCTGTTGTTTGAACAATTTAAAATGTGTAAGTCAATTCAAAACTGCACAATCCTCATATGGATTTGGGTTATGATGATACTTTATCTTTCTGCTTGTAGGACAATAATCCTTATTATGCTTTGTTCCAAAGTTTCTGCTGTTCTTGCTCTGACAAAGCCACATTGAAGCAAGAGTGGCAGGGCAATGTGGGTACTGGCATGGGTAAGACACATAGCCCTTAGTCAGCAGAAAACAGGTTGGAAGTCATGGTACTTCTGCTTCTACGACTGTCAAAAAGCTGCTGGAAGCAGATCCTGAGAATCTCTGTGTGAAATAAAACCAACACACCACAGTGCAAAGAAGATATCTATTTAAAATTACCCTCTAACCTTTCTGTTCTCTATGTCTTAGGAAAGGATTTCCTGGAAGCAGAGAGCAAGACCCAGAGCAGAAGCAGAAGAGAACTGATGGCTGGATGGCAGGGAGAGAGAGACAGAGTGGACTGCCTGAAGGTGGGAGCATCCCAGGCTCGATCCAGATGAAGAAATAAATGATGACTCTGAAACATAACACAGGGTTTATTATGACAGGAGTGAAAGGCTGTAAAGACCCAAACTGTTTATTTGTGTGAGAACATAATGGTTCTTGTAATCAACATGGTGTTGGAAGGAATGACTTACATCTAGGAGATGCAGAAAAACCCAGAAGATAAATTTCAGCACTAGTAACACTTTAATGGAATAAGATTGAAAAGGAGGATGAATATGGAAATTAAGACAGGGATGACACTGTAATAATTTAAGTGCAGCATTTGGCAGCAGCAGTATCATTCAAGGAAAAAAAACAAACTAATCAACATCAGATGTATTGATATTTTAAAATAGACTTTATTTAATGACAATAAATATAAAGAAATCTTAATATTCAGAAACTAATTGCAAACATTCTTAGAAAAAATAAAAATACACTCTTACATTCTGAATTTTATTGACATACACAGAGTCTAAAACAGTGGTGATAGTCTGTAATTTATGGTAAGGCAATGAAATGGTCACTGGTCCAAATTCACCCTGACTTCAATAGATCTGTACAAGGTAGGAGTCTGGTCTTCGTATCAAGTGTAGAAAAAAGGTAAAATTGAGTCAGAGTTTAAAACAAATGCTGATTTTTCCTTCAAGCAGATCTTTAATTAAAATGACAAAGGCTGAAAAAAAAATTACAAATACTCATATGTTGGCAACTGGTCCCCAGCGCTTTGTTCTTATGCCCCCGCAGAGCTTAAGGCATGCAAGCAGAGCACATTTCAGCAGCTGGAGGTAGAGGCTTCAGAAACTGCACAGCTTAAATCAAACTATTAAAATGCAATTATTAGGCACTGTGTTGGTTTCCCTCTTCTTTCTCTGATTCAGAACTCTGCTGTGAGTAACACTGAGCACATGGCAAACTGAACTGAGTTCCTGATATAATGTCTTCTGAAATGAAATGTTACAGCTACACTAGCAAGGAGCATGGCATTTCAGAAGCAAATCACTCAGGCAAAAAGTTAATGTTGGCTAGGTGATGCCCATGCAGAGCTCACCACTCTCTTCAGCCCAGCTCTGGTTTCAGCAGACTAAGGGCCTGTCAGTGACCATTAAGTGCACATCTAAAAGCTGCCTTCTGGGTCAGTTTGAACCCAAAGGAGCTCAGTCCATGTGTGCCCAGATTAATCTGTGATGTCTCCCAGAAAATGGAGACAAGTGGAAGACTGGTTTCCAAAGCACATTTGTCATCCGAACAAAAAAGGTTACATAGAAACACACTCAGGGCTGATTAGGATTTTATTATGGGAGGAGCCCAAGCCACAGGCACATAGGCTGTGCTGATACAGCAGGTTTTTTAATTGTTGTTTTAAAGGCAGGAATATAAACTCTTCATGACACTGAGGGCTAACTCTCCCTTTAGGAAATGATGACATCTGATGTAGGAAGAAACAACTCGGAGAGTCCCCAGGTATCAAACAGGAAGCATAAGTCTAGGAACTCCTGAAAATCAGCCTTAAGCTCTGCCACTGCTCACAGTATGACAATTAGTTTGTTTCCTAGTCTCTTTAACTCTCAAAGAGCTTCCTTAACACCAAATAATTACCTGGAATGGTCCATTTTGTGCTGCATTTTCCCCCCTTTATCACAGGATGCCTCCTTACCTGCCCTCTAACACCACATCTGGAAAGGTATTTAAGGCACACTGGCGTTGTGATCACTGATGAGGGAATAAAAATGGCATCTCTCATCTGAACACAACTGCAAATGAGAAAGGTCCAATTGAAGGCTAAAATCAAAAGCTCCAAGCATGAAAGGAGCTAACTGTGCTTTCTAACCTAACTCATTTTCCACAGGGAAATCCTGACTACTTCACTAAAATTGTTCCTTGAATAAAGTTTTTGGACAACACTTAGTTTTAACTGAAAGTTTGGTATATTATACAGTGACAGGACAAGAGGCAGAAACTGAAACAATTTTTCACTGTGAGGATGACTGAGCGAAGGCACAGGTGGCCCAGAGAGGTTGTGGAGTCTCCGTCCCTGGAACTATTCAAAAGAAGTGAAGACCAGCCTGGCTGAGCAGGGAGCTTTGGCTGGAACTCAGATGAAAAAGTAGAGTTGATGATCTTGCTATGAGGTTATGCAGGAAGAAAATTAGAAGGGCCAAAGCCCAACTAGAACTTAATCTGGCTGCTGCTGCAAAAGACAATAATAATGTTTCTATAAACATATTAGCAACAAAAGTCTAAGGAGACTCTCAATCCTTTATTGGCTGTGGTGGAAAACACACAGACAAAAATAGGAAAAGGCTGAGGTACTCAATGCCGGTTTTGCTCAGTTTTTACTAGTAAGACCAGTTATTCTCTGAGATCCCAGCCCTCTGGGAAGGGGGAGACAGGGGCTGGGGGCAGAATGAAGCCCTCACGATCCAAGGGAAAATGGTGGGTGACCTGCTACACCACTTAGGCAGACACAAGTCCCTGGGTCAGTCCCTTGGGCTGACCTACTGCTGACTGGACAAAAAACTGGCTGGATGGCCAGGCTCAGAGAGTGGTATTTAAACAACATGTAGATGTGGCACTCAGGGACATGGTTTAGGTGTGGAATTGGCAGTGTCAGGTTAATGGTTAGGCTTGATAATCTTAAAGGTCTTTTCCAGTCTGAATGATCTTATGATTCTATAGGGTTTACTTCAAAAGACAGGCTTGAGTTACACGGCACTCAGTATTTGGAGATTTTGCTGCAAAATTCATAGGTTTAATTCCTTCTGATTATTGACTGGATAAAATGCATCTTCCAAATGCATTTAATTTTCCTGTAAATGGACTTCATACTTAAAAAGCTATATGAATAATCTGCCTAAAAATTCTGCATATCTATTGCATTTAAGAAGAGTACAAAATTACAAACATAATCACCTGGTTTATAGAGCACAGACATATTTTTCTTTTTTAAAAAGGTTTTGCTTTTCATGATTTACATAAATCTGTTCATTAAAACTGTTAAAAAGAAAGCAAGTTAATGATCTGCAATATCACTGCTTCAGGTACAAAATAGCCTTCCACATACATTCCTAATCTGTAATTCCCTAATTCCCAGTTTGCAGCTGGAGCCAAAATAAGTGGGGAGATTGGCAGCCTGATTTGAAGA
The DNA here is from genome assembly GCA_024865655.1 of Emberiza elegans. Taxonomy (NCBI): domain Eukaryota; kingdom Metazoa; phylum Chordata; class Aves; order Passeriformes; family Fringillidae; genus Emberiza; species Emberiza elegans. The sequence continues at coordinate 24,557,646 of JALJVW010000910.1, forward strand.
TGACTGATGGCTGTAGCACATGCCTCCACACCTCTGACATGCTTCCATATTATTCAAAGTTTCACAGCATGGTTAAGGCCTATTAAATGGTTTATTCCAATCTCCAATTCCAAAAGATTCATAGTCTTCTCAGAATTCACTTTATCACGCAATGTTGTATCAAAATGTTCAGCTGCACATTCGTCCTATGTCAAAACCTCAGGGTAGAGCACGTTCTGGCGTGAGAGAAATGCAAAAGACAGCCCTCCACAAATATTGATTTAGTATGTGAAAAGACTTTTAACACTTATTGCTTTTACAGGTAGGAGACCTTCAGGGCTATGAGCATTTAGCTCAGAATGGGAGAGTGAACTAATGAAAGTACATTGACTGGGGAAAGATAAAATGCCTGAGTTTTCTACTCACTTGGCGTGCTGTAAGGTCAGTTTGTATGCATTGATTTCAAAGGCAATTCTCCTGTTTACACAGAGATTGATGAACAGGATGGGCTTACAGTCCTGTTGCTTCTTGTGATCCAAGTCCATGATTAATTGAAATATCTTGTTATCCATTTAAGTCTCAGTATGCATAGCTAATTCAGAGTAGCAAACAACCATGCTTAGTATGTGTACTCCAATGGCTTAACAGTGGGATTTTGAGTTGTATTTCCTTTCTTTTTCCTTCATGTTTTGGCTTTTCCTCTTCATTTTATAGCTGAGGTGTCCATTAGCAAGCAATCAAAACTCCTTCATTGGATGCGATAATATTCTTATAGCACATCATTCTTGTTCTTAAGGTTTATTCAAGTTAGACTAGTTATCTAATAGCTGATGCCTAAGAAAAGTAGAAAACAGCCTTGGTGTTTGGGAATTAATCTGCATCTTCTTAAGCCTTTTTTTTTTTTAACATGTTCTAAAAAGCTATTTAAAAAATGATAACTCTAATCTGCATTGCAAATGCAGTGGTTGCATTTGTCCAAGGGAAACTGGTAAATGAGCATGTAAGAGTTGCAAGAAACAATGTTTAGTAAATCCAAAGTGCTTGATAGCTATTGGTAATATCTGGACAGATATTAGCTGTCCAAGTACTGTTATTCCATATGAAAAAATACTTATTCATCTTTAGGTCGGAAAGTGCTGTCTGCTCCTTTGATGATTTTGTCAGCTATTTTGCCCATGGTTTTTTTCACACCTTTGAGATCATTCTCATGTAATAGTTTCTGTGTGAGGTACTTCTCTCGTTTGACCTTGCTCTTGGTCTTCTCTGATACATCCGGAATTACATATGAAATAATAAACTTCACAAAGTATATGACATGCTGGGAAAGGTGAAAATGAAAAAATGTCAGTCAGGCTGAACAGGACATTATTATCATTATAAATGAAATGTCACTTTTTGTCTTAAGACACTGAGCTGATTCAGTGCCAGTATCTAACACTGTAGAAAAAGATTTTAAAAAGACATGACTAATAAGATAGAATAATTATCTGATAAACAAGAATTTGTGATTTTCCAATCCTGATTTGAGCAAGGACTTGTCAGCCTGCTTTGGGGAAACCCTGGCACTTCCCTCCTGCATTAAAACACTTGTTACAGTTTCCTCTACGATTTTTTATGTTTGTTCAAATGACTCTGGGGCAATTACTTTTCTCTGATACAGGAAATCTGCTCTAACCAGTTTCTGATGATTTCAGTAGTCCCTGTATCAGGACCTAAACACATTTTATAATTAAATAATACTCAATATTTCTCTGTCTTCATCTTGGACTGATTTGCCGTAAGCCCAGGCTGTAGCTGCAGAGGAAGGAGCAATTGTTTTTTGATGATCATCTAGAGATGATCACTTCTTACAGGGACTGTCTTTACAGACTTCACTCTGCCATGTATTGTACCTGCATTATGTACATGTATTACAAACAGGTATCGTGCACATGCATTCAGGACGCTGTGTGCAAACTTCCTTTAAGTACATGTATTCTATTTCTGCTACTAAAAATTATTCTACAGTTCTTGAGAAAAGCAGATACGTGGGGCAATCCTCAGCTGATGTCATGATTTCAGGGAATTATTTTTTCAGTGTTGCTACTCTTAATTTACATCTCCCAAGTTCTTGCTCATGCTAGCACAGACCACCAGCTCTGATAGCTGTGCCTAGACCAAATGCCTCTGAAGGATTTACTGCAGGGAGGGAAGAGACTAAATAGGCAATGCTCAAACCCCCATACACCGACCTCCATGACAATGATGAAAGCCAGCTTGGCTGCAATGACATGCCAGTAGTATATGTTGTGCTCATATTGGTGCTGGTGACCAGGAGGGTAGCGGAGATCCCGGTATCTGAAAGCAAACAGCAAAGTCAGGGGCTGGTCTCTGGCATCTCTGCAGTACGGCACTGCAGCCAGAGGATGGAGCACGACATGGCCCTGCTTGATGTGTCCAGGAACAGTCAGCTCGGGAAACTACTGTGATGGGTAAAATCATACCTGCAAGATAAGCCGTATTTGGCTGAAACGTCGTATTTTTGCCATTTTATGACGAATTACTGATAAAAATTTTAAGGTGCTTTTTTGGAAAACTATCAGCTAGGAGAAAGCCAAATTAAAAAAAAAAGAATTTTCTGAGTAGCACAAACTTATGGGTGAATACTTCCATTCCATTCTGCCATTCAAAATAAGCTGGGTTTTCCTGTGTTTTAATGTTTCTTAAGGGATATTTTTTACTGAATTAAATGGCTTAGATATAAAACCCACTATTTCAGTAATTGGAGAATGACAAACACTGATTTGACACTTGCCTGCATGTTGTTTGTTTCCCGAGCCAAGGGGAAGAAGGCTTGCTTTCATTCTTGAAGTCAGATATATTGAAGACAGAAAGTGTGCTGTTTATATACCCCTCCATAGTGTGAGTGCTGTGGCTCCCGTAAGGAGGGACTGAAAAGGACCAGTAATAAACCAGACGAGGAATCATGTCAGATGTAAAAGCAATGATCAAAGCCTGCATTTCAGACAGAGAAGACAAAAAAGCAGAGCAGAGCAACATTAAAGAAATAAGCTTTAATATGCATTCCTTTGCCATATACTTATCATCTAAAAAGTTAGCACAGGAGCTAAAAATAGAAAATACGTTCTTTTCCCGTCAGTGGTTGTTCATTCTGTAAATGAGCATGTAGTCTCTCATGGGCACAAAACAATCCCTTTCTGGCATGTGTACTGTGTACAGTTTCTAAATTCTGCTAGCTCTGCTGAATGCCTTACAACAGTTATACTATAAAACACTTTTTTCACGTGCATGCAGAGAAGATCAGCAAATGTGCTTCTTATGAGTACTAATGAGATGCTTGAAGAAATTCTGCCTGATGAAACGAATGGAAACAACAGAAGAGTTTTTCAGTAATAGAAAATTAAATGTCACCAAGTTCTCCAATGTCTGAGTAAAAGGATTAAATAAATTAGATATATAACTGATCCATCTCTGATCCTAGAAACCTCCCACCCTTTCTGAGGTGCTAGCCAGCCCAAATTCATCTTGGTACTTGCTGCCTCCTACTACAGCATAGTACATGTGGAAACTGCTCTTGATGCCAAGATAATTTTTTTTAGTAGCAGCTGCATAGTGCTGTTTTACATGACGTGACCATTTGTTTTTATCTTGCTCCCAAGAGAGTCCCTGTCCTACTCAGTCTGCTAGTCACAAACTGGGTAGGAAATATGATCTGTGGGTTTGTTGTGGGAAGTCTTTTCTAAACTCATAAACTTCCCAAAACATCCTATTCTGGAGGACAGGTTAACTATGTTTAATCCAATTTCCTCCCCTGCTACTGCAAGTTCAAAAGGTTTCCCTGTGAGGAAGACTTTCCACTGGCAAGATCTGCAGCTGAGTATTTAGCAAGAGGCTGCCCAGCCAGCTCATGACAACAGGCGTCTCTGGTGCCCAGCACCGGGGAAAGAGTGACCAGCTGCACTCCAGCACTCTAAGAGAAGTGTTTTGTCCCATACCAGGATAAAAATACCCACTTGACAACATGGATGGAAAGAACCAGGGCAGAGACATGGAAGAGAAAGGTATGAAGTAGGGATCTGATGAGATCAGGCGGAAGGAGGTTTAGGCACAGATGTATAAAAGAGGCAGAAAAACCTACAGGAAAATCATAGGACAGAGTTAGGGGCAAAGTCAAGCAAGAATGGGTAACAGAGGAGCACAAAAACTGGTTCATATCTGTTTCCTATTCATCATGGCAGTCTGTAATTAATAAGATCTGTATTTCCTTATTTTGATGACATGGGACAAAAAATTTCCATTTCTGTGCAGCATTTCTGGCCAGACAATCCCAGCCTGAGGAGGTATTTGTAACAGTTGCAGAAAAAGGGAAGGGGAGAGAGGAGAAAGGGTGAAAAAAAATGTGGATAACTCTTCTACAGTTCCTTGAACAATGCTTTGGTGGCAGTGCTAGCTAAAACAACATCCTGCATCTGCGTCTAGCAGTTGACTTGTGCTCTGTGCTGGCTTGGGCAGCCCTGGCCCCATCCAGCAGATCAGATGAAAATGCTGATCTGACTGGGAATCACCACTGGATCCTTTCCCTGGTCTGATTCATCATGGGTTTATAGAGTGCTGGTGCCAGAACTATGCAAGAGGCAGGACCAAGGGGGAAAGACAGCAAAAGGAAAGAGCAGGGAGCTGAAAAGGGGGCAAGACCTCCCCTACCTCAAGTAGCACCACTGCCAAATGATGAATGATATCCTAGGGTCTGACCTTTTGAGTTGGCTTACTTTGAAGAACCTGAGCAGCTAAACTGTAGTTAAGATAAAAGTTGCAGAAACAATCTTTCTGAGACTGTGGCCTAAGATCTGTATTTAGTTCTTCAGAATATTGTTACAAGTGAGTTCAGCTGAGAGAAAGTTTGGCTGATGAGAAATAAAAGGAAGGCATCCTAGGTCTAAAACTCATTGAAAATTTTCAAGGATAGGGTGTTTTTCTTGTACTGCACTTTGGCTTAAATCAAATGTAGCTGGCATGCACTTTTAAAAACTGTTTTTAAGCATTACATGCCAGTGTGAAATGAAGTGAAAATTATGTGTTGTTTATATTTACATGCTGAGTAGGTGTTTTTGACTGACAAGAAGTATATATTACTGTGTCTTGCAGCTGCAGGGAGACGACCTCACAGCTAAATTACTCTGTTTTTAACTCTGAAGTAGAGTTAAAAGTAGAATACAAGTAGTCTGAATTAAAAGCATAGAAAATTTTTTGTGAAATAAACTTTTTTTCTGTTCATTAGCTCATCGAGTCAGACTATAAATGAATTAATATCAACTTAACAGTAAGGCAAAAAAATTTCTTCTGCCTTTGGACCAAGTGAGTTTGATGCTGCTTCTTTGTATCAGAAAGACGCTGGAATGTGATATTTACAGAGCTTAATATTTGATCTTACTGAATCTTTTTTGCAAGGCCCCAGGTCTCTCATCATCCTAAATCTGAGCCTTGTCTCACTCTCCTCCCTCTCTCAGAATGATCTCCAGATGTGCTCCGGAGAACTTCAAGGACAGAAATACGAGAACTAATCCTACGGTATCCTCTCAAAGGAAAAACTTTTTTCCTCTTGAATTATGGGTTGCATTTCAGACTATTGCACTGGAGAACTACAAACAAACAGCACATTCTTTGCTTCCCAAGCCTTACTGCACACAGTTTTCCATTTATACCATAACTAATTAAAATCAGTCTTCAAATCAACAACAGATGCAATAGCAAGTCCAGTGCCTCACGGCAACTCACAAAACTGGTAGCTTTGTGCAAAAGTTGATTGCAAGTACTAGCAGCTGCTACAAAGGTAACATGCATAAAGGAGAAGATGCACCAAGGGGAAGATTATACTTCCCAAGTATAATCAGCTGTAACAAGTCATGTAGAAGAGAAGAAACATTTTCTGTGTACTAAGGTAAAATCAAGGAAGGGTTGTTAAAGACTGATGGCTTGGATCAGTTCCTGAATGTCAAACAAGGAAAGAAACACACTTAAATGGGGAAAACAGCTTCTAGCATTTGCTCAAGCACATGGCTTTATGGCCCACACTTCATTAGCAATAAATACCGATCTCTTTGAGGTCCTCACAACACGTGCAGCAGGGCTGTTGGAATGTGACAGTCTCTGGAGCTGAGCCCCTCGCACGCGACAGCCCCCGGAGTGAGCGGCTGGTGCCCTGCTTGCACACTGACACCACCTGCCAAAAGCAGGGCACCAACACATTCCTGACAGAAGCCTACACATGGCCAAGTCAACGTGAGGTCACCAAAGCCACTGTAACTCTGCCCTGAATATCATGAGAACTGTGATAAGCCACAATATTTTAAAGCAATCTTAAGATACATGTTCAACTTCTAGTTTCATATTGGTATTACAAGACCCAGCTGGATTGACTAGGAAATACAGTTATTCAATAGCATAACATATTTGGATCTCTCTGAAAACAGAAAGAAACAGTGACCTTGTTGAGAAAGGATATTCCCCATGGATAGTCTGAGGTGTTATTGTGCCTGCAGAAGAAACCAGTGGTCACTATTCCTTTAAAAAAGGCCAGCAGCAAGAATTTTCTGTAAGTTAATACAAACTAGCTCCTCTTTAGTAATCCACAAATAATCCACAGTGATAAACAATAATGGCTTATTTTTCTTCCCATAATGCAGCCTACAAATTAAATATTGGTGAATTGATGCAAAAAACATGAAATGTCTGAATTTCATTGCTAGAAGTATATTAATTAGAATTTTTTTCTTAAATATTTTCAAGAAACTCTCAGAAAATTCAGTTTGTTGTGTACTTAAAAAAATTAAGAACAACTGAAGAACAGATTAGAGTCCAAATTCTCAGAAAATTCATCCTGATACGCAATTTTGAGCACAGGTAGTATTTTTAAGCACACAAGAAAGAAGATGAATGTCTGTTTCAGAAGATGTGCCTTAAGGATCATTTCAGTTGCACTGCCACACACAGCATTCCCACTTTTGGATGTAGCACCTGCAGAGAAGGTATTTTCTCTTTAGCAGCTGCTGGAACCATACTTACATTGGTAACCACGGCCAGAATGGCTATGCCCTGCAGGATGGGCTGCCAGGCTCCGATGTCCTGTGCCTTCTGTGGCACCATGCGCCTGAACTGCGTTGTCAGCTTCCACGCATCCAGCCGGATTTCCAGCATGTTGTTAATGAGAGCCAGAAGAGGAGCCAGGGGGAATGATGCCACAAACAGGGTCACAAAGCCAAACTGAATGACTGTGAAAGGGAGAGGTCACATGCATTGGTGAGGCTTTCATTTCCTGGAGGTAAGCAAGTGTAGGCATGTATAGTTTATATACTCCAAATTCAGGTGGGAGAAACAAGAAAGCGTAGCTGGATTCCTCATGACTCTTTTGGATGAGAAAATAGTAGCACAACAGTGCTAGGTGAAGGTGACAGGAAAATACTACAAATCACAACACAGTATGAGGAACTATTCTGGGTATTCAAATATCCATTTTTTTCTGACATCTTTATCATGAAGACCTGGAAATCTCATGACTATCTGTCTCCGTACTGAACTGGAAGGCCCAAACCAACAATCATCATACTGGTGTCTGGGTACTGCCGTAAACACACTGGCAATGTTGTCCCAGAATGGATGGTGGCAACAAACCAGCCATGGCCTGCCAGCTCCCAGGTTACCAGCAACAAGTCCTGGTGACTGCAGAGCTCCAGCAGAGCAGTGTGACACCGGGCTCTGCTGTGCAGCACCAGAATGTGACAGGGGTCTGCCCTCTGAATGCACTTCTCACAGGATTAGGCAAGGAAGCAGCAGTACTTCTCCTTGTGCAATCACATGCTGCTTCCTAGTTATAAAATGGATTAAGGCTTAGCTGCTTAACAAAAGCTTGTAAAACCATCTGTAATGGCTCAATCAAAACTTGTCTCAGAAAACATTAATGTCTCCTCTGTCCACCATATTCCACATTGCTTGTGTGAAGATTTTCTTTAGAACATGTTTGTATCCAGCAGTGGTAGTGAATCCAGACTAAACTGTTCCTTACCCATTTCAAGATACTCATAAAATAGTCCAAGTTTTCCAATGGGTTGGAGATGATAGTCATGCTCCCAACGGGGAACAACTTTTTCTGATCTAGCAGCTGCAGAATATCTTCCAATTAGATTCTTGACCAAACTATCAGAGAGGGGAAAAAAGAACACTAACATTGGTAAAAGAACCTAAAAAGTCCAGTAAATGCAAAAAAAAATTTGGCATTTCTGCTGTAGATTTAAACAATGGATTTATTTATTTATGAATTATTCAAAACTTTCTTCCTAAGAAAGGCAACGTTTATTGCCTTACCCTTCAAGTGGGTTTTTACAAGCGATAAATAAGAGTGTAAATATACCAGAATCACAGTGATTTATATCTACTAAATGAGTTTAAATAGTAACTTATACATGACTTTTAAAATCCCAATGTACAACAACAAATCATTCCAATAAATATTAAGCAAGTCTTCAGTTTAATATTGTCATAGCTTTTACTACCTCAGTTTTGAATATTCAACCTGAAACACACCGAGTGTGACGTGCAGAAGAAGGAAGAATTTCTGATTAGAGTTAAAATCAGTTAAAACAACAGAGACAGGAGCCCAGACTACCAGACAAAAAAAGACTCCATGGACAAGTCTTATTCTTTCAGAACACAATATGCACTTACCAAACTCAGTGACCAAATGCCTGAAGGCATAAAGCAAAACAGTATTTTTCAACTATGAAAGAGTAGATTACTTAATAGTTTGAACTTACGGAACAAGCACTTCCTGAATGTTGTTCCAGATAGCTTTCCCTCCCACTATGATGGCAAGCTGGGTTGTGAGCTCCAGGAGACATCCACCTGGATCACACTGAAGGTTGGGAGAGACAGGAAAATTTTTTTGAGGTTGGGTAACTTTTCAGGGCATGCATTTAAAATTATGCATCCCTGATTTATTATAACAACATTACTGAAAGAATTCGAAGAAGACTGTGTAGGCAAACTTTTCCAGTAAGGTATGCAAAAGCCAAATCCAGGCCACATATGGTAGGTTGACAGAATACCAGTGGAAGAGTGAAATACCAGGTGAAGTCATGCAGCTCTGTGCTATCACCAGGCCAGGGTCACCCAGCAAAACAGGAATGCTTCCACTGATATTCTCTCTTTTCTGTGTGCCCAGTCACAGATTGTAGGACCATGGTAAAATACAGTTTTCTGGGTATGTGCAATACATTTCTAAGCCCAATTGGTCTTGTGCCTCTTTTATGCTAGGGGTTAGTAAGGAGGTAGTCACTTTTAAACCCAAAGGTTAAATATGTACAACTATGTTTTACTTTATACACTCCAAACTGCAGCACAATACCCGGACTAATTACACATTCTACATTCTTACCTCCTCATTGCGATACTTTCCCAGCCAATAAACTGGACTTCCAGGGTGACCCACAAATTTACCCTTAAAGAAGGCTATGTAGAAGCATGAAGAATAGTAGTTGACAAACTGGAACAAGAACATCTTTGTGGTCAGACTGTTTTCATAATCAGTCTGTGTCCTTGGAAGTTCTGCAATGAAAGAAAAGTAAATAAATTTTAAAAACCCTAACCCAATCTACAAGTAACCTACAAGCTGTTCCAGAGCCTCAGCTGCAAAGTATCTGTATGCCTCATATTCCTTTATATGACAGAGCATTATCATTTAGATTGTATCTAATCCCCATGTATACTGTAACCATTATATAATTCTAAAAGTGTATGGGTTGTAAAATGAAAAGAACTTGTTCCCTGACAATAAAGAAAGAGAAGAAGAAAAAATTCCAATAACTCAGGGGAAGAAAAAGCACCCAAATCCAACAGACTCAACAAAGATGCAAATGTAACACTTTGAACTGATGAAACAGTATTAAGTGAAAACACCACACTACTTCACACATCTAAAGTAAAATAGCTACTTTAATGTTGATGGCCTGGCTATAGAGAATAATATTATTTGTGACTGTTTATCTGTTTAAGAACATCAGAGTGGTATGTACCTTTGAAATGGTGATCTTAGTTCGCTTATTTACAAGAAAATAGCTATTTTCCCCATAAACAAAAGCTAATATAATTGAATGTATTATGCCTTACTGATCTGTTTTCATAAAGCTTGGTTGTTGTAGTAATTTTCTTTGCTTTGTATGTTTTGCAAGTACAAAACTGTAAACAATCGATCTTTCATGCTGCCTATGGAAGGCATGCTCTTTTCAGGCAAAGAGCTGAATATCATATTTCTCTGATATTGAGAAAATCTATATTGTAAAATTTCTAGGTGGTACAGTGTGATTTTGTGGGAAAATTCTGAAAGATGTGGTACAGGTGTTCACCTATTAATACCTACTATATATATAAATGCTATTTTTCTCTAGCTGTTTTGCCCCACGTTTCCACCTGAGGTAGAGCAGCAGCATACCGAAGTCAGTGATCAAGATTGCCACTTTTTCGTAGACGATGTTGAGAATCATAATGACAACAAAGCTGATGAGGGAGGCGGTCACTGACGTGGCTGTCTGCGGAGTCAGGTACTTGCGGAGGGCCTCCGTTCCATTGACGTGCTGTGACAACTTTGAGGAGAATGCCAGGAAAACTGAGAGCCTGTAGACAATGATTCCAACAACTGAAGCAATAATCAAAAGGATCTGCCAAGGGAATGCAAGAAAGATGTTCATGTTCAACCACTGGCGTTAGGAAAAAGTGAGTTCAAAACACTTTTTATGATAGGCAAAAGGAAAGCAATTTTGTGCTTGTCATTCCATTGCAAGAAGATGATCAAATAAGATACAAAGCAATAAATAGAGAATCCATAAAAGAAGGATTTTTTTTTCATGTAACATAATAAATCTGCAGGAAAGAAAAGAGATGGTCTGTTTTATGACTAAGAACAAGGGTTTTTACTGATGTAAGCCAATATAACAAGAAGTGTAATCAAATCTTGCACCTCGAGGCATGTGATGGGAGAAAACTGTTCATATTGGACAATTGGCAGGATGGCAAATGTACTAGTGAGTCTACATTGATTATGGAGGAGGCTGCACCTTCTCTTCCACATGATACTATTACAGACTACAGACCCCTCAAAGGAAAAGAAAAAATTTAAGCCAAGTCATGAAGTCTGCAGGAATTGCAGCAATGATCCAGGCACCCCATCTTGCTTGCCATCTCCTCTTTCTGTGTCTCTTCCTGCTTTTATTTTTTGCTAGTTCTCTAGCTATTGTTCAGTTTAAGGTCCACAGGCTGTGTATCTTTTTTTCACTATCTCAGCAAATTGCCATGAACTACCTTCCCTGACCCCACACACAGTAACTGTGCAGAAACACAAGTGACAAACCCAGAACAAATCTCTTCCCTGCAACACGGAGTCTGCCCTATTTAAATCCAACTGCAAATGGGCATTCCTTCCTTTGTGTTTCAAATGTGTCCATGCTGAGGCTCTCCTGGGCTGCCAGACACCACTCTATCTCCTATCTGCATCCTTTCACTGAGAATGAGGTCTTTTCCAGCTGGTATTTGTGCTACAGATGAGGAGCATGCTAAAACACAGAGCTTTTCAAGGCAATCTCTCTAGGTCTGCTCATTGTGTTATATATTGTGTCATGGTTGACTGGACTGCTTTCAAGGTTTAGTTTTAATTAAAGTAGCAGCTCTGGAAGATTAAAGAGCTCCCAGCTTTGCTCTGTTAAGTGTAACACAAAACCTGAAAGAGGTCATGGACTGTGAGACACAATGTGGAAGAACACAGCTGGAACAAATCAGACAGAAACTAGCAAGGAGGAGAGCATATAAACCAAAGTCTTCCCCTTACTGCCTCCCTAAAAGCAAAGGCATTTGTCTTAAAATAATGAAGGAAAAATCAATGGACCACCTTCACAAGCATAACTCACAAGCTACAGCTGCTGGATATTTTGATACTGTATGCTAATGACTGTTGGGTGACTACAGCTGCCTTCTCCATGTGGGTCCATACCTTATGGGCTTGATTTATGCATGAGGTGGAAATCCAGCTGAACCTGTTCCATTCTCATTTTTTTTCAGTTCAGGAGGACAGTTACTAGAAAAGTGAATTTATGAGGGGAAAGAATACGAGAACTTTACCCAGAAGAAGATGGCACTTGTACAGAAAGTCATCCGCACACACTTCCCACATGCAGTGTATGGCACATGTTCTTCTTGCTGTAAAAGATTAGGAAACAGATCAAGGAAGCCCACAATCCTCTTTCATTTTTTTTGTGCACTCCAATTGAACTCTTTATTATACTGAGGGAAGAAAAAAGGAAAAAGGACCTTTTTTGTTTCCTGGAAACTCAACATTTATTCATGATTTCAGAAGTCTTGCCTTATTACAGGTGTCTTTTTTGCTGCCCCTTCTAAGACAAAAATGACTACCATAGAGGTAGAGGGTCCTCAGATCTTATTGACTTCAGCCATTAGAGAGTGCATAGTCCTTTTGAATGGACCCATCCTTCTTGGCTGATCATGGCATCCAAAGTCATTATCTTTCAAACTTCAATGGCTAAATTTAGCAGGCACTAAAAATTTTGGTCCTTGATCTCTGTATCTCTCAATGTATTCCATATGAACAATGGGATGGTTTCCCCAATGAAAATGACTACCTCAATGTGGTACTGTGAAAATTCACTGAGTCTTTAAAGAATCTCTGAGGATCAAAATAAAATATTTTAGCATATTCTTCACTCTTTGAACTGTCTGGAAGGAACTTTCTAGCTATGACTTTATATATTCAAGGTGGCATAGGTTTATAAGCTTTTTGATAGCACAAGATACAAAAAGAAGATCTGTATAGGATAGTTTCAACTATGGCAGTTAATTTTGAAACTTTTCAAGTGCCCTCTAATAAACATTACTACAACGTGGATGGAATGTGAAAGCAGTGCAAATGATTAGACAAAAGACAGAGTAATCTGTTGACAGAGAATAATAAAAAGTGAAACTGAACTTGAGTAAGCCGCCAAAGCTAAAGCTACTGAAATGTATAATAAATAGAAATCTAAACTAAGATCCTCATAAATATGAATCCTCTGTCATTGAAATGAGGCTTATCCTTGTCTCTGCAAATTTGTTGTTATTAATCATAATTTCATCCATATGCACTTAGCAACAATAGCTATTTATACATGTTTCAAACAGAAACATCTTCGGTTAAAAAACATTCCTGGCATAATATATAATAATGCATTGTTTCCCTTTATTCACCTTTTTTTTTTCCTGATGTATTCCTAGGTAAAGATAGCAAATGTTCTGTGATCTTGGCCTCTGGCAGCAACAATTAATAATTTCTTGGCGGATTTAATAAAGTAGACTTAGTCTTCTAAGCTGGGGATGATGCCTACTTCTGTTTATTTAAGACAGAGGAACCTCAGCAGTGCAATGTCCTCAAACAGGCAAGTACTTTAAAGTGCTTTCAGTCAGATTTCAATTCCCTCTCCCTGCATCTGTACTTTATCAAGTCACTGTTTTCAGACCAGCTTATCAATTTGAGGCATTGCTGGTTTATAAAGCTCCAGTCCTGAGTCACCATTTTCATAGTGTCTGCTCACAGCATGCCTACACCAGCTGTCAAAATACTCCTTACCTGTGTGATTTCATTCATCACTACACGAGTGCAGCGAGCTTCGTATTCTGGACGAACTTGCTCCTCTTGCTCTAAGTACTCAACTGTGTCCCATTCATACTCCAGCTCAGCCTGCCGTCGCTTCCAAAACTCCAAAAAAAAGGTAACTATCCAAAGGATAGGCAAAATGAGCAATACCACGTGAGTACTGGATACTGTTGGCCACCTCTGGCCTGTAACACATGGCTCAGTATTCCATACAACTTTTCACAGACAGGGAATAAAACTGTTATTGGCTAATGCAATGGGTGAAAACAACTGGATCTACTCCTACATGCAATTATGATTTTGGATGTATATGTACTTTAATATGAGAAATCTGAGGTAAATGATGGTGTAACCACATGCTAAAGAATGTATATACTTTATCTATGTATTTTCTTTCTGCCTAAGGCCAAAATATGAACACTTTGGATTTTATATTACAGACTGCTTTGAAAAAGTTTGACATGGGATACTTAAGAAACTAAATTGTTTGGATACGTGAAGACAAAATGCTGGAAAATGCAGACTTCTAGGAAAATTAAACTCAGTATGTAAAACGTTGTCACAGGGAAGAGCTCATGCTCATTCATGCTGCAATTTTTCTGTAGACAAGTTATCAATTTGCAGATTACAAAACCAATGTTTTTCAGGTAAAATTGCTTAAATACAGCTGTCTTTCCTGCTCTGCTAACACAAACCTGAAGAGACTGCAGCTCTTTCATATGGCACAGAGCTTAAAAACTCCCTGGGCTGGGCCAGCTGTTTCCCTGGACTGTGCTCCTGCGGCTGGAAGTGCTGAGGATCAGGTACACAGATGCCTAAGTGGTAATGGTTACACACGAATCCAGCCAGACTCATGAACTTGTCCCAAGACACTACACAGGCAGATCTGGCAGCAGAGGCAATGACAAACCCAGATAGGAAGGCTGGGAGGAGCTCAGGATGCTGGATGTCAGTACCATGCTCCCTGGCACACACCTGGATGCTTCATTCTTGAAGAGGGTGCAGTCTGAGATTAATTGAGTGATGTGGCTCTGCAGCACTATTTCCAGGAGGAGTAGTACCCAATCACTCCACTTTCATTGCTCTCATTGTCTGGGAGTAATTAACCCTACAATTTGGGTTTTTTTTTACTAGTTTGGCCCCTCATTCTGAATGATGAAACCTCAGCGGCATGCAGTTACAAGTCCAAACATTAAAGGTTATGTCTAAAATCAGGTGTGGTTGAAAAATCCCAAACTGAAACATTTAAAAGCCAGGAAACTCCACGGGCTGGGCTGTGAGATGACCTTGGCATCTGCAAATGCAAAACTCCAGAAAACCCTGTTCCCCGATTCCTCAGGGGCCACTTTCACAAGGACTTCCCCAGCCCTGGAAGCAGCAAGGACACTGCAAGCAGAGGACCACAGGGTCTCATCTGCTTTCTCTTGCAGAGCAAGGACATTAGTCTTCCATAAAACTTTAATTGCTGCCCAGCCCAAATCACAGCAATCTACAGGCTACACTGATTTGTTCCAGCTGCAAATTCAGCTGATGCTGGAGAGCCCAGAAGTGCAGGGACTCCTTCTGTGATGACAGCCTCATATGCTAGCTGGGACAGAAGGGCACCTAACACAGGAACATCTCTCCCAGCCCCCTATTAGCTGTGCTGTGTCTTTCAGAGCAGGAAAGGAGCTCCTGCTGGATTTGCCATTTTCCTTTTATTTTTGAAGCAAGACTGTTTCAACAGAGGAAACACATGACATTTCAGAAGCAGGAGATCAAAGCAGTCATTTCATGTCATTTTGAATGGTGTCCCCTTTTGTGTGTTCCCCAACACTGCCCTTCAGGCTGGCCCAGGTATTCTGCCTCTGAGGCTCTGTCACCAAGGTCTGACAAGAAGTGCCTCCATTAGAGAACATTTCTGGGCTTAACTGACCTTGCTCAGGGAGGGCATCCAGGAATGGTAGCAAGTGAACCGGAAGCTGCCTCTTGCTCACGACCTTTGCCAGTCTAGTCTTATCAGCAAAGGGAGAATTGGGAGAGCATCAATGTATAGAAAGGGCTTACTCCTGAGGCCAAATTCCCTGGTGTTTTATAGTGCTTTAAGATTTTTGAAGGGAATACACACAAGAAAATATGCTCTTATTAGAAGTGTATTGATGCTAATGATGCAATAATATATCTAAGAGTCTAGTATTAATTTTAATTGTTTTGGACAAGGAGGTCTAAAAAAGTAATAGAGCAAGATGAAAATTACAGCTGGAATTACACCAGGACCATGGGTCATTTGGATTCAGTACAATTTTGGCTGAATTTCTGTAATATAATTCACCTCTTTATATAGTGGACTTAAAACAAGAATACTAATAGACCTTGCAGCCGTCTCTATAACCATGAAGCTTAACTTTGTAATTATTGCTCCTGGAACCATTCTTCAAAACAGGAAGCACAATTTTAATTAAAAACCAAATTGCCAATAAATTAACTCTTGACGTGATGGGAGAAGATTACATTAGTATCAACCTTCTAATAACTTTTAATTTAGTGAATTCCCTGCTGGTATTTTGACTTCAGCATATGTTTAGGAAAAAAACTTCCTTTTGAAGTTATACATTTCATCTTACATTTCTTAAAAGCAAGAGTTATTTTGAAGCACTTTAGGTCATCATAGGGAAATAAAATACAATATGTTTTACAAAGAAATCAAATTTTGCATTCTTGTTAGTCTATATATGAATTCAAAATATTAACATGAGATACATTCTCTACAGCACCTGGTATGCAGACCTAACATGGAACTTACTTCCACAATTACTGGATAAGACACTGCAATAAAAGCCAATTAACAAAGCTGATAATATGAATAAAATAAATTGTTTCTAGGGAAATAAACCTTGCCTAATCCCTTGAACATAGCACCAAGAGTTTTCACCTGTGGGAAACATCCTGGTTTCATATATATTTTCTCTGCTAAAGGATAAACCTAGTGCTTGTAATAACCTACTACACTTTTTTAAAATCAGCTTCTTAAATAAAGACAGAAGGAAAAAATTCCTGGGAAATATAACAAATGACTATTTTTCAATTGCATTGTGCAGTTACACAGCTGTTAATAGCACAAGCATCTCCATAAGTCTTTGGGAAAAAACCCAGCTCCTCTGACAGATAAACTTAAGCATGTGGCTGGCTCCTGCTGGATGAACATGCAGCACTCTTAACCACCTCCCTCAGAATTTTCTTCAAGTCATCAAATCAGAACAGATACTGAAGGCTAATTTTTAAGACTACAAATTTTTGTTTGTTTGTGATGAGTTCCTGTGAATGTGCTTGTTTTCTATGGAACTACTTTCCAGTGAATTCCTAAGTGCTAGCAAATGAAGTCAGTGCAAATTTGTCCTTGGCTGATGCTGGAGGCTTGGCCAAAATTAGATAACAAACCACAGTTGCTGAAACTGACTTACCCCATATTCCCATAAATACTGCAAACACCAGTGTTCCATAGCTATCAAATATACAGAGTTTCTGGAAAAGTGGAAAAGAAAAAAAAAAGTCTTAAAATATAACTGACCATTTTTATTCGTCTACACCAACCCAGAACAGAACCCAGAAGATGCTTACTGAAAATGTTGATTTTCAGTTTTTATGTAGTTTCATTCTGTCCATGCATACCACTCTCCAGTAAATCAAGGAAATTAAATGCAAAGTTCAGAATTAAAAATAAAAGCCATATATGCATTATGAGGGATAGTAAAATGGTGTGCTATCAAACTTCCTTCCATCTGTTGCTTACTAAGAGGAAAAGCAGTGCTTCTGGTCTGGGAACTTAGGATAGAATTATGGATTTTTAGTACAGACACTAAGGCCATGGGCACATCTGGTTCTCATAAGCAGGATAACAAATAAGTTAGTTAGTAAAACCACACTGATGAAATACCTCTGTGGTCACTATCTCCCTTTTTTTTTCCATTATGGCTTTTTCCTGCAATCTTATTTCTTTTACCGTGTAAGTGTGCTGATGCAACACATTAAAGTTGGGCAAAATATTTTTCATGAATAGCTGAAAAATTGCAGTTTTGGGGCTGAATCTATGGAGAGGAATGATGAAAGGCTAACATTAGCTTAGTGAGACAAGGTAATGGGGAAAGAAAGTGAGGTTCCTTTTGACAGGAATAAGGAGCAGACAACAGGACATGGCTGTGTGACAGCTTCTGTCATAGCC
Organism: Emberiza elegans; assembly: GCA_024865655.1. NCBI lineage: Eukaryota > Metazoa > Chordata > Aves > Passeriformes > Fringillidae > Emberiza > Emberiza elegans. The sequence continues at coordinate 24,575,507 of JALJVW010000910.1, forward strand.
AACACCAGCCTCCCCTTGTACCCATCTTCTCCTTGGCAACACGGATCAAATTCAAGGCATAGATCCAGATAACTTCTTCATGCAGAGAGGAGGCAGAAATTAGAAATGTCAAAACAAGCTTTAAATGTTTCCTTAGAAAAAATTGATTCAGAGTTACTGGATCAAGGCTGAATCTTTCCTTCCCCCAAAAAGAAGTACCCCCAAAATAAACCAATTTCCAATTGAAATAACATTTTACTCTCCTATCAAATATTGGCAGCAATGTGAAATAAAAAAGACTAAATTTTTCATCTTAGATCAAATTGGAGCAATTAATGTTGTTTTTACTTTTTGAAGTTGAGTCACTGTACCAAAAGGAACAATTATTTTCACATCTTTAGCAGTTCTGCAGGATGCTGATGGAGGACCAACATTGTTTTATATGTAGCACTAGAGAAAGTGCAACTAAAGTTCAAAAGTGTGTCTAGAAGCTGTAAATGGAGTTACCTTGGATGATTCACAAGTGATGGTGAGGTTCCAGTAGGTACATGCTCTATCACACTGAGGGCACATTATGATATTACCTCCTATGTTGGGGTCACATACTTCTTGGCTAAAAACAAAACTAGTCAGTCACTCACCAACACTAAATAATTCTTTAGTCCTTTTTCAGACATGAAGACAGTGCAATAATCTTAGGGAATTAAGGAATAATTTACCAGTGATCTGCATTCAAAAATTCCACCCCTTGCCCTGGCAACATATCCCCATTTCCATTCATAGCCCTCATCTCAGAAATGGATGACACAAGAGGAAAATAATTTCCATCCCTTGTACATGGTGGTAATTCTCAAAACTGCGCACAGTAAAAATAAAACAGCTCTTATAAGATCTAACTCTCCTCAGTAGGAAACCCACAGCTGCATGCTCACACTTGCTATTGTAGCAAGTCTAAAGGGAGAAGGAAGAGCAGCACTGCCCAGCAGAACAAGGAATAGCGGCAGAGCCCCAAGGGCTTCCTAGTTCCTGTGGTCTCCTAAACAGGATCAGACTGGAAACTGTGCAGAGGGGAGCTGCTGCAAGGATTCACAGGTTTGCAGATCTATCTCCTAAGAGATGGCAAAAGAGCTGCCATCTCGCACACACTAACCCAGCAGGGTGGAAGCTGAAAGATTATGTAATTACTTCCTACCTTACATCATTGGGGGAGCACCAGGGAGGGAGCTTAGCTGCTTAAATGAATTATAATTCTGGCAAAAAGCTAAATGGGTATAAATTGGGCACAGGAGTGGAGCTGTGGACTAGCCCTTCAGCATGGAATGTGAACACCCTTCCAGGAGGGATATACAACTGGATGGTCTGTATGTCATTTGACACAATGCCATCATTTTTTTTCCCCTGGGTCATTTGGCCATGATTGAATTTTGTTGTGCTCTGATGAGAAGATCTGTGTCATAGCTATGCCTTGCCTTCCAAGGTATCCTAAGCAGCTGACAGCCCCTGTGCTGTTGCTCTTCCTATATTTTCCCAAATTAGAGGGAAGAAACTTTTAATGTCTTTGGGTATCTAGTATAAGGATTGCCACAGTGAAAATTATGTATTATGACAATTCGTATTGACTTCTGATTGTCACTCTTTTCTTTGTGTTTCTACACGAGGTATGGTGAACCTCATGCAAAATATAAATAAAATTATGAAATAGCAAACTCCCAGATGTCTATCACTGTAATGGTCCATGGATATCCATTATTTATCTAATTTTTTATGCCTTTGCCTTCAAATCCACCATGGCAGTTGTTCTTGGGCCCTTTAATTTTGCTTCCTTCTTTAAGCAATGTCTTGCAAACCCTGTACTGTCCCCCTGTGTACAGGACTGACCAAAATTGCATGTGATATTAAACCAGGTACCTCCATGTGCAGTTGTCCTTTGTCAGGTATCCATACAGAAAACAGCCAACTCCTACAACTGCAGCCACAGTCAGCATATTTGTGTAAAAGCCCAGCCAAGCAAAGTAGATGCCAATTTTCTCTCCATAGTATTTCCTGTGGAGGAGAAAGGTGTTGGCTTTGGTTTTTTTTCTGAAATGCAAGTAAATTTGCATTTCTGTTTCAAATGGCTCTCCATTTCACACATTTTATGCCAGCCCATATTGTCATAGTCCTCTGATTTCAAGTTTGGGATTGCAGTAGTATTGTATGCTTTTGTAAAAGGATAGAAATGGGGCGGGAGGGGGAAGGAAAAAGAGAAGAGATCATGGCTTGCAAAGAAAAATTTTATGTGGCTGCCTTTTCATAAATCAGCTCATCATGAAACCAATCTCAAATTATGTTCCCGTGCATGAGCTGATCTGGGTGTATGTATCTTCCCTCAGAACTGACCTGTGTCTCTGACTTTCCCAAAACCAAACCTATTATGTAGATTTCTCTTTCTCCCTGCATTAGTCCAGTGCCAGTTGCACCAACCTGATGAAATCCAGGGGTTGCAGTTTGAAAATGTTTTTAAGATGAGCCCATTCTCTGTAGAGGAGATATCGTTCACTTGGGCAGCTGGGATCAGTCAACAGGTGCTTAAAACTTGACTGCAAAATAGAACAAGCATGAGAAGACAGCACTAAAATCTAACCAGAGCTGCTCATCTCTCATCTCTACAAATGATCTCTATGCCACAAAGCTAGAGTCTGGACTAGCTTTTACAGTCTTCCTGCAAGCTAGGAAAAGGAGCAGCAGCTCTGAGAGCACACCAGGATTCAGGATAGAAGATTGTCAGAAAGGCACTGAATGCAAAAGTAAATGCTGTACATATGTGAGCTGAAAATAACAGGGACTCATCATGAACTTGATCTAAGCACATGTCAGCATCTTGGCACTTAGGAATAGAAAATAAAAAAGGATCCATTCTAATTAGAGAACAGGACTGAACTAAAATGGATTTTAAGTAGCTTTAAGATGCTACACATGCTTTGCTTCAAAATAATACTGTGCTAGAATACAGGCTGGAAAGACTGGGGGAAAAATCCAGGGCCTCTAGTCTCTGTTTTAAATTTAAAAGAGAGTTCACATGGAGCTAATCTTTGTATTTCTTAGTAGGCTATTAAAAAAGCTATTTCAATAAAACCTGTTGTGTTTGAGACATTTTCCATTCTATATCTGTGATGCAACAACATGAGTAATGTTTGTAGAAATCTATCTGCTATTTTTCATTTTCAGCATAGCTGCTATGTATAATTTTAACTGTATAAAAAGACAGTCATTAATTACTAGTCATACTGAGTCCAAATTCCCCATGCCATGATAGAAATATCCTTCAAGGCAGGTTTTAAATCTTTAAAAGGAAACCTTAAAAATAGCTAGTCGCAAATTATATGAATTCTATTCTGTAAATCTTTGATTACTTACAAGAAACATGGTTTGTCTTGATTCTGCCTTAAAAATTTCTTTGAAAACCTTGGAGGCCTCCTAAATATTTTAAGCCAAGTCCATGCAGGTGAAGCAGTTATCATTCCTGACCTCCCATGTTCTCAATGTCTCCTTGACAGAACACACCTTGGACACAGAATGGTGGCTCTGAGGGGGACAAGTTGGGATGTTGCAGTTATGCAATAGATAGAATACAGAAAATCAGCCCTCAGACTTTGCTCACTTTGCATTCACAGCCTCACATGGAGTTGTTTCTTTGTCAAATTTTCTGAAATCTGATTTTTTTCTCCTTGATTTTTTTTGTGCTATTGCTAGTCTCAGTATACAAAAAAAATTTTCAGTATAACTTTCTTATTCAAATTATATAATTTAAAAAGCTTCAGAAGTGTAGCTGCAAAAGTTGGATTTTTTATTATTGTGAGGGCAAATTGAAACCAGTGAAGCTTTTTTCTTCAAGATTCTGACAACACCTGTGAGGCATTGGACTGGCTGGGCAGTGTCTTCCTATAGAAACCTGAGTCTCATGCATGTATGCTGCAATGTTTGGGAACTAAGGGACTGTTTCTCACTGTGCAAGAATTTCACACATCCCAAAATGAGATTTGTAGTCTACATCTTTATCAGCAATGTTGATAGGAATTTTAATATTGTAAAATTGCATGTTAATGAAACATTGATTTAGGACTGATAATGCAGTGTGTCATGGGAACTATCTCTCAGTCTAGGTATTTTACTGAAATACATCTCCCAGAAAATACAAGTCTAAGAACTCTCAAGCGAAAGATATTGTTTTTCATTTATAGAAATACATTTTTAACCAAAAGTGCTTTGGAAGAAAATCTCTTTAGCAAAACCACATCCTGTTCTTCTATGTAGATATAATACCAGCCCAGGAATAAGGCAAAGAATAGTTCTTCTGTCCTTTGATATACTTAGAGGATATATATATCTAGATATAGTTCAGACCTCTAGATATAGTTCAGACCTCTATTTCAAAGTGTATTTTAGTTACAAGCACCAGACTTACATCATGAAGGGGAAATGCTGCTTTGTAGATTCCAGTGTCCAGTAATTTGTTAATGCCAAACTTTTTCACATTATTTTTTGTTGCATATTCCACACGGGACAAGATAAAATGAACCTGAAATTAAAAAAAAAAAAAAATTTTGTGTCCTTGCAACCTGAAAGAAATCATATCCACCTATTCCTGTATCAGCATACAATCCAGTTTAGAAAGAGTAAGCAGTGTAGACAAAATGAATTGCACAGGGTGTACAAACCATTCAAATCCCTCCTTTAAATTCAGGTGGAAGAGAAATAGGATAAATGTAAGTAAAATTTTCCTTCTGGATTGCCCAGGCTGTTTCATAAATCACACAGGACTTTTTGTTTGCATCCCAAACTTTTTTAATTTTTTAGGATGTTCTCCTGAAGGTAATTACACTGATTTGATAAAAGGAATAGTTTCTTTTTATGGATAAATGCTATAAATATTCTATGGACTTACAATTCGGCTTCTGGTTGCAGGATTGAAAAATGTGTCTTTGTCTTGGATGTAGAAGTTGGACAAATGTTCCTTTTGAAAAGGGGCAGTGAAAAACTCTTGCTCAGGTTTGATGATATTTTCGTCCACCCTGAAGAGTCTACTGAACCAGTTGAAAGCTGACTTTCGGGTTTTCAGGTCATTGTGTTGCAGGGGCAATTTAATGTGCATAACCTCGGCGTAAGTGCACAGCACTTCCCAAGGTGCATGCACCTTCACAAAAATAAGTTTCTCATCCAAAACCTGAGATGAAAGAATATTGAAAATAAGTATGTAAGCAAAGAACTTATCATTTTAACAATTAGAATTTTTTTTCCTTTACAGCTCATAGATGACCTACTCAAAGTTGCATTCATTGTCCATCCCAGCAAATATATCATTGGCTTTTGTAAAAGCGCTGACTTGAGGAAACACTCAGGCAAATGAAGGTATATAAAGGTATATAAAAATGTTCAATCTTCCCTCAATGCTTAATGTTTACATCTCTGCAAAGTACTTTACAAAGCAATTTAGGTGTAACACTTTGCCCATACAGGGTCATTAGTATTCTTTTTACTTGTACTTTGACAGGGCAGGCATGGCTCTGGAGCTGCCAGCAAATTCCCAGCAGCTCAGTAACAACCCAGTGTGATGGGAGCAGGCTAGGCACTCATGGGTGCTCCTGGGCAACAAGAATTCCAAGCTTCCTAGAGAGAGGAATGGGGAGAGGGTAAGGGAAATTAGAAACTGCTGAAAAAGACAGCACGTGTCACATTTTTTCCCAGTGGAATGCCCAAACCAGCAGCAATATACAGTGGGAACCCTGACAGCCACTCCTGCCTCCTGTCCACACGTGGCCTGTAGTCCTACTGCTGCCCTGCATTAGTGAGTGTCAGCCACATGAAATTTCCTCATGTAGCTCATTGGCTCAGGAGCACTGGTCAGATATCTGATCCACCCTGGGGAAATGCCTAGTTCCAAATGTTTTTCAGTCATAATCACAGCAGAACTACTGAAGACTGCAACAAGTAAGTATTGCACCAGGTCTGCAGCAGCCTTCCAGAGAGCAAGCATTTACTTTTTTATGAATGTGAAGAACCAGACTGCATTCTTGGACATGCAGCAGGAGCCCTCACAGCAGACAAATAAATACTGTGATGCCATAGATTCTAATCTGGGAGGAAGGGGCAAAGCGACCATTTCTGGAGCTCACTATAGCCTACCAAACAACAACAAATTTACACTGGAAGTGATTGTCCTGGAGAGGGAGACACAGAGGGAGCACTGCAGCCCTGCAGGGTAGGAAAAGAGAAGGCATTTGGAGGGGCTGTAACCCTCCCTGCCAGAGACAGCAGCTCTGCAGCTGGTGTGCATTACCTCAGTGCTCTTGAACTGCCTGCAGGCAACATCACATCCTTTTGAGAAGCAGGGTCATGCACTGCTCTTCTGGCAGGGGCACTCTGCCCCAGACACACACTAGCCTCCCACCTGTACTGCACAACCAGAGTATGGGAAGTACCTCTCTGCAGGGTACAGACAGTAATTTTTATCTTGCAAGCTCTGAGCAAACATGACCTATGTAATCTCCCAGCTTCATGATGTAATCTTCCAGCTTCCCTTCTACTTTGCAGAGGAAGGAGCAGACATAAGTTTAAAAAGATTTTGCATCAGATCTCAAAGGAACTGCTAATGGAAGAAAGGTTTTTTCTTGAGAGGAGAGAAATCTTACAGTGAATTAATATATCCAGTTTCCTTAATCCCACAGGGGCAGCTCTGCTCTCAGAACAGCCATTCACACAGAGAACAGCACTCACCGACCTCGTCGCTTCTAGTTGCAAGCCATTGTTTATCAGGTTTGATTCATATACTTGTCTCTTCCTCTGTTAAAAGATATTGAACACTGTAAAACATCTATTCCAAATCTCACAAAAAATGTATGCATAGATAAATGGAATTGCTTCCCAAAACCATCATTATGATATCTCTATAACACTTGATAGCTACTGTGGTGATATGTACAGTCCCACCTACTAATTAATCTGGATCAGTTTTTTTTGTCTGATATGCAATATTGTCCTCAAATGCATTTGTGGAGAACTTATCCTCTCAGTTTCTGGTACATTTCAGAGGTGTAAGTATGACTCAGATTTTGAAAAGTTGTAAATCTACTCCTGAAATTTTGATCTCTTTTGCCTTTAGTCACTAAGTGAACTACATTAATCTTCCTTTATAAAGTCTTTATCTCAAATGCTTTCCACCCCACTTTCCTTCCAGAAACTTGTAACTTTATGCTTCTTTCACAGTAATCATATGTGTTCACACAGTGGTTCAAACTGTAGTATCCCAATATATTTTAGTCCATGGACTACATCCCCAAAGAAGCTGAGAGCTGTAGCACTTGTAGAGTCAGTGGTGCTATTCCAGGAGCACTTAATGTCCCCAGAAGGACATAACAAGTTTTTCTCAGTAAAAATCAAATTTGTGGATCATTTTAATTTAATTTCATAGTTACCAGCATTTGGCAGATAGTGAGTTACAAAAAACCTGAAATGTCTTTCCAGTCTTGAATCTGCTTCTCCATACAGATGACCTCCTCCCAAGAAACACAGAAACATCCCCTTTCCCCTCAAATAAAATGTAAAACTCCATATGGGATTTACAAGAAATTTTGAAACTCCATGGGAAGCAATCAAATTTAAAATTAGCTATCTGCACCAACTGAGTAGTTTCTCAATGATTTATTTGTTTATGTGAGTCAAGGGTAGACAGCTCTCCCTGAACTACAGACTGCATGTCAAAATACCAGCGTGGGTAATGGGGGGCATCTGTAGGCAGCTGGGGCTCTTCAGTGAGCAGTTTGCTGGAAGAAGGTGAATTTAATGTAAAGCTGACAGTTTTATTCCTGTACCAGGGCTAGGGCTGAAGTGAGGAATGACCTGGGCACACTACTTTCTTACTCCCAGATTCCTTTCATGCCACTGGCCAATTTATTTGTGGATTAATATGTGCTTAAAGGAATTGGCATCTCCCACTACAGGAACTTAAAGAAGGACCCAGGGCTTTTTGTCATGTGGTTCTCTATAGCAATTCTAGCTGCCTTGAGATCTGTGCACAGGATCCAGACCTGCTGCTACCATGAACAACCAGAGTCAATGAATGACCTTCTAGACAAAGTCTTGGGAACTTTGATAGGTATGTAGAAAGTGGTCCTCAGGGCTAGACTCAAGGCTCACCCAGTCTAGGGGCAAAAAGATGCTTCAGCAAATGTGTAAAAATCTTCAGAAGTTCCACAGGAACAGGTCAGTTGTATACCCAAATATGTTTCATCCAGTTCTTGAATATTTTAAGATGGTTATAAGTCCCCAAACAAGAAAATGCTATTTTTCCAAAACTCTAGCAAGTCTTGAAATTAATAATTATAGAACTGAAATAACAATATGAACAGCCTACCCAATTTATAGCTTGTTACTTCCCAGCTGCAGCAGCTGCATGTGAAAATGGTCTCAATGGACTAATTTCATATTTTGTGAAAAAGCATTTTTCTTATCTGTTTTGGGTTTTCTGTCTTTTTATTCCAGTGAATATCACCTTCTACTCGAGCTAGGCACAAGAAGACCCAAATATTTCAATCTGTTTTTTTTTTCTCATCAACATTTATTCTCCTTATTTCTTGATTTTTTCAGGACAAAACCACAAACCCAGACTTTGATAGCACTCTTCATGGAGGGATCTCTCCATATTTCAGAAATTCACTTGGCTATTGGAGACAATATAATGCTGTTTATATTTTTCCTTGTATATATATGTGTGTGTGTGTGTGTAATACAGACATTTATGATGTGTACATCTAATAATCTTTGTTGTACTGACAGCTCTAACTTAAAATCACAAATGTGAATGAGTGTTTTTCTTGCAGTAATATATTTTCTTGCATTTTCAAGATATTCACTATTTCATAGATAATAGTGTTCTCCACTGTCCTTTAAAGCTAAAGGTTTTCAGCCACCTTGGCTTCTAAGGAAACTATATAATGATTCCCTCTGCAATTTTTGTTTTATCAAAACTCAACCCTCTTCCCAGTTTATTAATATATGTAGTACACAACACACAGGAGTTTGTCACTCTAGTAGTAACTCCTCTGCCATTTCATCCCCCCTCTTTGCTTCTTCCATATTCATGTGGTTGTTTCTAAAGTGAATACCATTCAGTCAAGTAGTCACAAAGTATTTCAACCCAAGTTCTGCTTTGTCTAGCATATAAAACAGGCATGGGGCTAAATACCTGTTTGATTTTCTTTCTAAATAGCATAAAAATAGATGCAGAGCAATTCTCATTTGTAGAAGTCTAGTACTATTTAAAAAAAAAAAAACTTTTAATCAGATTCCTTTAATAATTGATTATGGCAAAGAGTTCCCAAAATTAATTTTGCTCTCAAAATCTTAGATGAATGTTGACAATATTAAAGTTTCTAATAATGCATAAATTCAAATAGTGAGAAACAAAGCCTCTGGGAGGCTTTGCTAATTAGGGCCTTTGCTATTTTATATAAATTATTGAATTATGTGTATAATGATCTATGGAGGAGCTAGACTTTTACCCAGAGGAGTCTATGGTGGTTTTGCATTCACTGGGGAATACAGTATATAGATATAACAGTTTATTGGGCTGGAAGGTGGAGACCATCCAAAGTTTATTTTAGTATCTGGCATTTTGCTCAGCTACCTGCAAGGCTAAGTTGCAATAATAAAGTAATCATGGTAATGCTGCTGATCTAAATCTGACATAGTCTATTGACTAGCCATTCAATCATCAAAACCTAAGACACCTAGGATGCATAATCATACACAGTCTTAAGAAAATGAGAGCAGAGTGTAAGTAAATGCCAAGTACTACAGGCATGGGGAAGGATCAGCTTTTGTGAGCTGCTTTTTCACCATGGTGCTTTCAATTTCTGGTGATTGTCTTGCCAAGTTGAGGAGATTAACAAGATTGTGGGTCTGGAAATTGGTAGCAGACCAGTAGCATCTTTCCCCCTGTGAGTTGTAAATGGGGGGAAATGTTTGATTACAGTGACAGAAGAACACCAACTCATATCTTTGCTAAGTTTCTTTTGTGCAAAGTTCCCTACCACAATATCCATGTGGGCTCAGGGAAAAAATCCTAAATATAAAAGAGAGCTTGAATAGCCTCCTCTGCCTTATCTGACAGGCAACAAATAAATCACAGTCAATAAGAGAAAGTACATGGGGCCCAAAGCCTCTCCTATGAAAAACAGCTGAAGGAAGTGAAGAGGATCACTGTAACAATATTAGCTGCCTCACACTTTCTTTGATGGTGTTTGGAAGCTTTCCTCAAAGTCCCAGCTGTCAGCATCAGAAAACTGATTGAGCAGCTCTGCTCTGTAAGCTTCTTTCCATTATGTTTGAAGACAATCATAAAAATGAGAAGCAGGACATGCTATAAAGAATAAGCCCCAAAAATGCAAACCCAAAGAACTCCAAATACATATTTTCTGATATACCCTCTGATTTTAAGCCAGCTTCATGGCTTTTTGCAACCTGATCCGTGACCGCACAGAACTGGTAATACTGCAGTCTAGCCCTGCCCTCAACAGCAGCTTCCAGGCGCCCTGTTTGGAAAGAGCTGTTTCTGTCTTAAACATGTATGTAGTAACTGCAGATAACTCCCTCCTTCTATCTGTCTTCATATTCTTCTGTCATCCTCCCTTCCAAAGTAGTAAAATTTGGGTTTGTGGTTGCCTCAGGAGCAGAGGTTTTATTTCAGTGAGTTTCTACTTCATCCAGCTGAGATGAAGGCAGGTGTGACTGCCCTACTCCCAGTGCCAAAGGTCCCTTCCATACTTACCAGACTTCCTGAGGAGGTTGGCTGAGCACGCCACAGGCATGCAGAGCCTGTCATTCTCTACTGCCTCACATCACTGCATAAAATGGCACAGAGACACGCTTTTACTGTAAACCCGAGTGCTGTTCTCTCACTGCAGGTATGACACATGCTAAGCAGTGGGATAAGTATAATTCTTGTTTGAAAAGTTACCCAAGCTTATTTTTGGTCATGTTTTTTTTTTTTTGTGGTTTTTTTGTTGTTGGTTATCTGAACTAGACAAGTATAGAGGCAGGAACTGTTCACTGTTTGCTTATGAAAACAAAATTCTCCAGCTCTGATGAATTTGTCAGAAACACTGTAGTTAAAAACCCAAACAAGATGTGTGTAATAATCTCCATGAGTGATAGTTTCATTCAATTTAGGAAAAAAAAATCAATCCATCTATTTCTGAGAAGCATAGATTTCTCTGTGGCTGGAAATGAAGGTTTTGCCCACATTCCAATTTAAATTACTGACAGTCTTTCTGTTTATTTCTGTTGGGGGGAAATAGGTGGACTAAAATGACATCCTGCATTGATTTATCTTGAATTTACCTTTCTGGCCCTGATCCTTTGATTTTCAACAGTGAGCTCCTTGAGGACCTCAACAGATGAAAATGGTATTTGGGAGCATTCCTGAAGACACTGGCGATATTTAAATTCTATTCTGATGGTGAGCTACCCTGACAAATAGGGTACATAAATTGTAGATTTAAAATATATGCTTTGAGCAAGAATTTAAATTTCTTGCAAGGTACAGTTTCTGGAATCTTCTCCTGGCAGTCTCATTTTTGCTAGTGCTTGCAAAATTAATTGTATACCAACTTTAAAAAGTTTGGAGTTTGAATTGAGTTGCATATTTGAAACTTACCGACTATCTTTTGGATCTATAAATTATGTTAGACACTTCCCTGAGGCTGTCATTTCATTAGTTTGACTTTGCCTACCCAAAACCAGATCTCAGAAACAGATGAAAATAAGAGAAGCCCTGTGGATCTCCAAGAGCTTCAGAATCCCATATATTTTTTTTCCTTCTATCAAATCACACCCATGTTTTATTTCCTGCTGTCCTCTGAGCTATTTTCCCAAGAATATTGCTTACTACTATAAACTAATGCTGGACCATTCCATTACACTTATCCAATTATTCAGAAAAAGAGCAGAAACCATTCAAATCCAATACAATGATACTCCCAGGATGTGAGCCTTCTCTTGCTGCAGAAGAACACATGGATCTGTGCCCTGTTTCTCTGAATCTGGTCAGTTGTATACCTAGGTTCTGGCCTGATTTTCAAATCCTTCTGTCAAAATTCAGTAAGAATTTGAGGACTCTTCCACATTCATAATGTATCATAAAAAAACCACCCACTGCAGCACACACAAAGCATTTCCCTTCAGAAATCTACAGATGTCTACTAATAATTTGAATTCTGAAGTGACTTCCACATCATGCAATTGGGTGGGGTGTTGTGTGTGTTAGACAGGTTTTTTCTCGGTGACAAATCTCTAGATTTCACAGACCTGTAACATTGCACACAACCAGCACAAAACTTGCTCCTGACTCCAGTGACTTGACGATGTCACCCCACAAGAACAGACTTCACTGAATCTTCTATATTTCGGTAAGCTGGAGTTTCCAAATTCTGTGCACAATAAAGCTCTGGATAACAGCTCTATAAAACTGTCAGGGAAGTAAAAGAAAGAGTAGCATGGGCAAGGAACCTATTCATGTTTAAAGCACCCTGAATTACACAAGATACTACTTATAAAATTTGGCATTTTCGGTTCATCATTGATCAGACAGTGATGTATGCAGTATTTAAAACTGATTGTACATGGCAATGCTCCTTATTTTGGTTCCATTTCATCACAAGGGAGGAAGCAATTTTTCTCAGAAAAAATTACAACCAAATCAACAACAATGTCAGTAAAGACAAGCTATAAACTAGGTTTTATGCCAACATTGATGAAATCTGAGAGTATCTTGGGCAGCACCAAACCCACACCATTCTGGGAACTGTGATAGGCCAAAATATTAATTTCCTTCCTGGAATTCTAAGAATGTAAACTGCACCATAAATGTAATCTTAATTTCAATCTCAGATATAAGGTATACATGCACAGTCCCCCTGTTGCTTCAGCTTCTACTTTTGCATGCAAATACAGGTTTTGGCTTCCTTCTGACACATCCCAGTCACCCTAGGCTCGTGTGTCACTCTCCTGGCTGTACTTCTGCCCATACAGGTTTTGTTGGCCACTTTGCTGTCAGGCTGCACAGCTGGCTCTTGCTCAGCTTGCCCTCCATGAAAACCACCGGGGCTTCTTCCACAGAACTGCTCCCCAGCCGCTCAGTGTTCCCCTTATCTGGTCACTTGTCTGATATGGTCCTGTCCTCACATGTGCTGCGTGTGGGTACATTGCTTCCCCTTCCTCAGCCCACCACAGAGCCAACCTGGCTGCAGATCTTTGTGGAACTAAGACCTTGAAAAGTAAAGGTTTTATGCAAGCACCTACCTACAATCTCCTGGTCTAATTATTAATGGTTTCATTCTGGCTAATGTCTTAACATTAACGCTGCACTGAAAATACTACTTCACTGCTCACATTTAATTTCCATCACTACTTAGAAAAGATGCTCATTATATTTTTAATATATTTGGGCAATGGCCAAGTATTACAAACATAAATGTAAAATGCTAATTGATAAAAACAATTCTTTCCAAAGGGGCAGCTTTTTTGTCTAATTACCTTTTTCAATTAATTTATATTGCTGATCCTGTGATCATGTGTAATACAACATCCACCCACGGCAGGACTCCCTCAAACCCTACTAACGACATTCCTTATGGCTGTCCTCCTAATGCCAACAACAACACTGTGTAATGAGTATCAACCAACTTAGCTACAGGCCTTTTTACTCCTACTCTTCTATTTCCTAACTGCAAATTATTATTTGTATACGAGCTGCTTTCAGTGATATCTTTGTCCCTGCCTCTCTCTACCAGAGGCTGCTGCTGGGACATGGATTATTACTGAATCAGAGGAGGATGTGGGTGGGTGGGGGACTGCAGATGCCAAGGGAACAATCTCATGGATGCTTATTTTTCAGACAGTTCAGTGGCATGGCTGAGCTCGTTTTTGTGACCCTGCGTGCCATAAAGAATGTAGTCCTCTGATGGCACTGATGAAATGATTAAAGAATAATTCTTAATCTATTATTGTGCTTCATTGATAAAGAGCTATGGAGCTGTGGATGCTGAGGAGCATCAAAAAGTCACTGGCTTGAGTCAGAAACTTTGCAAGGTCTCTAGCAAGGGTGAAGCTACTGAAGTGCCAAGGGAAAGAATCATCCAAGAAAAATTCTGGTGGCAGATGTGCAGTTATTTCCCTTGATCAACTTAGCTATGTTATCAGAAGTCAGCAAATGCCAGCAGCTATGTTCATAACTGTGTTCTGGAGCAACTGGTCATCTCCCTCCTTTGGGTTCCTCTGAATACTCTGATTTTATTACCAAAGTTCATTAGGGGCCTAACTGAATCACTGCAGGTACAGAAAATTTTTCTGGTGTGAAGATCTTGGTGTCCAACTCTAACGTGACACCAGCATTTTCCTGCTCACATCTTCTGAAGGGTGGCCTCCCATCCAGGAGGGTGCTCTGAGGTCCCCAAGCACACACTGACAGACACGATGTGCAGTGCTCTGCCCACCCACACAGCAATCTAGCATCTCGAGCCCTGTTCCCTGCTCAGTCTGGTGGGCTTCAGTCTTCCAGCTCCCAAGGGTATTCTGAGGATAAGGCAAAGCAATTGCTGTTCTGGGTGAGGGCACTGTCCTTTCTGCCCACAGCTCTAACACCCAACATATGAAAAATAACTCACCTTTTGCTTTTTACGATCACTCCTCCTATGAGTCATCTTTTTACTTTCATCTTCATACACCAAAACAAAGTCAATTCTTCGCTGCCCATCTTTGAAGAACAAGGAGTCAGGCTTATCATCAAAATCCACCTGAAAGGCAGGTGGCATTGGTTAATATGAAGATCTTTACTTGCTAGTTCCTTACTTGCTTCCCTTTACACAGTATTTCACTGAACATAGAAATTCAACATAAATCAGCCTTGTGTAACAGGAAGCCTAGAATGACAAAATTGCACAGAGTAAAACGAAGAAAAATAAATTATCCATAGGAATTTCAGGTCTCTGCATGACATCAAATCAACAGAACCTTGACCTAACTTTCTTCTTTAAAAATGGTACATTGGCTTTTCATAATGAGAGAAGCACTGAGATGCAGCACCAGTACCAAATAATGCATCTGTCTAGTAATTTGTACACCATCATGGACATATCATTAGATAGTTTGTCTAGAAAATTGTTGTTGTCTGATGGGAGTCTCAGAATTAGTGCATTCCCATCTGTTCCCTTACCTGAACAAATGTAAGAATCTTTGCAACTACTAAAGAAAAAAAGCAAAAAAAAAAAAAGCAAAAAAAAGCACAAAAAAAATAAAAGCAAAAAAAAAAGCAGTTGTTTTGTGCATGCTTACTTAAACCCACCACTGCCAAGAGAACAAAGAACATGGTCAGAGCAGAGATGAGATCTCCAAACAGACACATATTATGTGGATTTATTTCTCATTTTATCTGCAACAGCTCAGCAAGCAAAAACACATTGTTGTGTGCCACACATCCATCATGTTATAACAGATGCCAAAATCAAAAGTTTTAATATATCCATAAGCCATTATCTAGTCCCTGGAGGAAAGTAGGATAGATTGTCATACCCACTAATAACATCTTAATGTGTTATTTCATGCGTGAAACGATACAGATACTTTGGTGACAGGGAAACCTGAATGCTTGAATAATGATTCTGTAGTTTCTTAGAGTACTCTGGGGGCAATATCACACATTACCACCCCCCTCCTTTCAGGTAATACACAGCTGTAAAGTTATCCAAATCATGCTATGTAATGTGCACCAGCCTCTCAGGTACTTGGCCAAACCCGTCCATGCTGTAAATGGAGGCGGCGCCCCTGGAGTTGATCCCGAAAGCCTGAAGTGGGACTCAGCACAGCATTAGAGACAGGAACATCTCCAAAGCTGGCAAGGCTCCAACTCAGAACTGCAGAGGAGCCTTGGCCTCCAGCTGACTGGGCATGGAGGGTTGGCCAAGCCAGAATCAGATCAGGAAAAATGACACAGAATAATCTCTTGCATTTGCTGTGGATGTGGCAATGATTCCCAGATGTCCCATCCCTGGAATTCCCCTGTCAGTTCAGACCAAATTTCGTGAGACATGCAAAGTCAGGTTTTGGAGGTCTAGGATGTCTGGTCCACAGAAAGACCACAGAAATGTGGTTATGGTGCCAGAAACCCCAGTAGTGCAGCCTGAAATGGTTGTTCTTCAACTGTGAAGAACCAAGAAGAATGTCAGTCTTCAGTCAGGAACACCCAAGTTCCAGGGAGCATATAGTGTTTTAGGAACCACGTGTCAGTTTTTCCAAAACAAATTTTCTCATGTTTTTTTTTTTTGCAAAGCCTCTTCCTGTAGATTATTTTGTAACTGTTTATTGGCTGAACCAAAACAGGCGACCAAGATGTGTCTTCCTATAATTATGAAAAAATTTCCATATTTTAAATAAACTCGGGGGAGTTTAAACTCACAATTTTTTTATGTTGCATGTGCAAAGGCTAGGACCTGCTGCAAACAGGTCCTGTTCACTTAGTTGCTTCAAAAGTCTGAGCAGATTCTTGAATAGAACAGTTTTCTTTGAATGCCACCTGTGTGCCGGGATTTGTGACAAACCTGACTGCAAGCAGCTGCTGACACACGTACACATATGGCCAGTATACACACATTCTGCACAGCCTGGGATAGGATTTAGAGACTACCTAGGCAGTCACCAAATCAACATACAATTTCATACTGTGAAAAAAGTTTTAGGAAAAAAAACTGCAATCAATTTCCAGATGACATCACCAGACCACAATGACACCGAGTATCTCTATCAGCCAAAGCAAGTCACAGGTGTGAATTTCTAAATTCTTGAGAGATTAGATTGGAATAGTCCTATCAAGAAATCAGAATTGGCCCTGACAAGCTTTCCTCCTGCTGAGGACTAGTCACAGGTGTAAAACACAGCCTTGCTGCTATAATTTCCAATATCATTTAAAACATGGCCACGATGATTTCACGTTGACAAGATTCACTGTTGGGAGGAAAGCACCAACAACAGCCAATAGTCCCTGTTGGGACACAGCCTGGGAGCTGCTGCTTCTCTCCCCAGGGACCCCAGCGAGCTGTGGCACACCACGGGCTACGATGGCTCTGTGTCGCAATGTGGAAACACAGGGCCCAGATCCTGTGAAAATGAATTACAGGGGGAAGGCTTGCCACTGCATAAAGCACAAGGTCTTTTTTACTGGGCTTTTTCCTCTTTGGGATCTTAGAAACATTCTTATAAAAACTTCTGTTTAAAGACAGTTTAGTTGTGAAAGTCAAGCACTCAAAAGCATAAAAGTAGTAATAGCTTTTTTTCACGGCAACTTTTAGCACATCCTGTCCTCAGGATAAAGAAAGACATGGAAAAGAGCAAACATCAAATTAAGTTTTGATAGAAGAGGATTTGATAGTAATTTGTATTTGCATGATTTCACTGAGTAGTTTTCCTTTAAATGTAGTCTTTTTTAAGCTTAAAAAAGTAGTGACACCTGGATTATCGATAATAATTTATCATACTAAAAATATATATACAATAGTTATAGAAAACAATTTATAAAATAAAATCTGCCTGTTAACCAGCATGCTGACTGATAAATTTACTTACATAAGTGTTGTCATTCACATGTGTGTATAACTGTTATTGTGTGCATACAACTTTATCTCTCTCTTTCACACACTATGCACATATAAATTGAATGTAGCTGAAAGATTAATAAATATTGGACTGCAAGAATCCAGATACACAGAAGTTTATACTTATGGAGCTAACTTCTTATATGTAGTCTCCATTGCTTTTAATCGCAAGGACATTGTTCAGTTGGCCTTTCCGTGGACACTTTATTTATCAATAAAATAATAAAGAATTGACTCATGAAGCCTGAATACTTAAGAGATCAAGATTTAGACCTATACAAATAGATTGTTATGTAGCTCATAATAAATTAAATATTGCTTAATTAAAATTAAGAAGTAAAATGTAAAAGAGAAGGTAATAGCCAAGTTTCCAACAGCCACATTAACTTACATGTGTGATGTATTTTGTAATCCCTGCTGGATAGCTGGTAATGAAAAATCATATATTATTCAACATAACTACCCAGGGAAAAACAGGACTGGAAACCAAAAAGATGTAGTGTACTTTGAAGTTAGCATTTCCTTTGAGACAATGTTTGTTTTGGGGTTTTTTTAATATGTAATATTATTTGACAGTTTTACAAATGTTACTATCATACCAATGCACACAAGCTTGCATGCATAGACAAATTAATGGGGCTGAAATTTCAATACATAGTTTTTTAAAGTATCAGTAGCAAATTATAGCCCCAAATAACCAACAGGCCCATTGGCACCTCTTCTAAAACACAGGACTATTTACTGCACTATTTAATTTTTTAGCCTTGGCATAAACGTGTTTTTAAGTACTGGTGGAGGCAATCAGTTGTGCACTCTAATGTTTTAATAATACTCGAATGGACAGCAGGTTAATACTGATTAACCCCACTAATAAAAACAAAATATATCTATATAGCTGTGAAATACTAATTATACTTAGCACACAATCTGCAGCCTTTAATAACTGTCCAAATGCTGTACAACCAACTGCTGCCTACCAGGGAACTATCAGCTGCTTTTTTAACAGAAGGAATCTGAAGGAAGGAAGGACCTGGCCCTGAATAAAGTTTTTTGTAACACTGAGGTTACACTTCTATGGGTTAGCCTAGAGGCAGCATGGCCACGTCCATGTGGCTGTACCTCTGTGTTTCAGTTTGGGATGGGTCAGATCAGGTGAGCATCACAGGCTCTTCACTCCAGAGAACGAGACTGGAGGAGCCTGTGGCAACCAGAAGCCCAGAAATGTGTGTAATGCAGACACCACCTCCTCAGCACCAAATGCCTTCTCCACAGCCCCACTGCTGGGGCCTCACTGGCAGCAATGCACACCAGGTGGTGGGTGTGGGATCCTGCTGCAGCTGGGAAGTGCTGCACTGCTGCAGTCACACTGAAAGCGCTGGTCATAAGCAGAGCCATGCCATCAGTGCAGAGAGTGCTCTGCCATGCACTCCCCTTCCCTTACACACCTTATCTTCCTGCTCCCCGTGTGCCCCTGTGGCCACCTCGGCCGAGGAATAAGGAGCTCCCTGTGCTCTGGTAATCCAGCACAAGCCATCACCAGCCAACAGCACTGGCTCTCCCAGACCCCAGGACACAGCAGCACGTGGAAAAGGGGCAAGTGGGACAGGAAGACGAGCTTGCTGCAGCACAGAAGGCTGAGGGAACTGTTTTGGCTTCTAATGCCCATACCATGGCAGGTCTCCTCAGCCCTTTGACTCAGAGTTCATCAGGAGGAAGACTTCTGCGTGCCCTCCACACGCGTAACCAGGCTGGCTGGTGTCTAAGGGAGCTGCTGTGTGTCACTCAGAGCTGCCTCTGTAGCCATGGCTACACACGATGCCTGCAGTACATTAAAGGAGAATGTGCGGGCAGAAAGCTCCTTTCAGCAGCAGCTGTGTTCCAGGGAGGAAAAATGGTTGCACTTCCAAGAAACCTGCCCCACTTTTCCAGGCTTCTAGGCATGATACAGTTAAATATTCAGTGGGGATAATGGTGGGATGGGCAGCACAGAGGCAAGCATGAAGAAAAATATGTGCACAGGAATTGCAGCTGTTTATTGCTTACTATACCCTGAACAAGCACAGTATTGTAAACTGGATTTTTTAAATAACAAGAGATTCTGCAGGAATGATTTATCTAACTGGAAAGATGATAGAAGTGCTTTATTTTGCCTGCAAGAGCCTTTGGTGTGACTGTCAATAGCGCCAACTGTAATCATTACTGGAGGGATAAACTACTTGTCTGCAACCTCACATAATATTCAGATATGCTTCAAAATAGCATCCTGCAGCATGCCAGTGAATAAATCAGTACTGGGAAAGAGGAGAGCAGAGCAGAGCATGTGTAACGTTGCCTCTGCTGATAGGCACCTGCAAAAAGTCCTCCCACGGGCACAGAGACAGGCACATGGGGGATCTGCAGGCTGCACTTCAGTTGTGGGTTTCACGAAGGGGAAAATTTCAGAGTGACTAATTAGGAGCACAGTTATTTCTCTCTGTCTGCTTCAGGAAACTTGAAAACAAGTAAATAAAAAGAAAACAAACTCTATTACCAGGGCATCAGGAAACATAATTATTTTTAAATGACTTTTAGATCATCTGAAGAAAATGTTACAGAAATACAAAGTTCTTCTTACAATCACACCCATATAAAAAGATTTTTATTGCTTTCGGTTCTGAACAACCTATAGAGACAACTTTCTACATTAAGACCAACACAAGCATTTATTTCTGGATTATACTGATATATATAATATTTAAGATAGTACTGGAAGATGTAAGTTTATTTGCATATTGCATAATAATGTTGGTCTGTCTCCAGAGGACCATAAAATTGCTGTGCCTTTAACATTTTCCTTTATTATTCATATTTTTAATAACAACAGAGAATTGTTTTCATTCTCTTTTTAGCAATAATATGAATATTAGCAAGTACTTCATCAGAAGAAGGTTTTTTTTTTTAATTTCCTCAACATGCAAAGGAATTTCAGCTATGTAACAAATTGAAATAAACTGAAACTAAAGAGAAGTAGTAAAAATATGGGGTGTCACTACAGACATCATTTCTGTCAGCAGAAAGCAGCTGGCAACTGGCCAGGCATTGGGATGCCTTGTCCCCTGAGCTAAGTTTGGAGCAGACACCCACTTGACTTCCTGTCTGAGCGTCAGGTTGCTGCTGGCTGCAGGAGGAATTCCAGTCACTCCTGATTAGAGAGAGACCAAATGGCCTTGCTTTTAAAGAAAATGAAGAAAGTGCTCATTGAGAACCTGCTTTTCAGCAACTCCCATCTTTCATGAGTTGCAAGAGCTGGGAAATTCACTCTTTTGAACTTCCCAGAAGCCTTCTTGCAAAAGAAATTTTACGTGAGGGGCAGTAGTAATAGAATGTTTGAAGAAGTTAACCTTCTCCCTGCAGATATTAACTCTCAAATTATTGTTATATGCCAATTCAAATTATCTACCTAAAAAGCAGATAAGCTAAAAATTAAACACTTCAAGGAAAAGCCTTGAATTAATGCTTTCTGTGCAGTTTTTTTGTCTTCCTTGTATGTGTTGTTTATGATGCATTATTAAATTGTAGCATCACATGCAATATTTCTATGCTCCTTGTAGTACCTATGGAATACTCCTTATTATCATCTTCATCCAATGTCTGGTGGGTTTTTTTGATTTTTTGTTTGTTTGTTGGTTGGTTTTTGTTTGTTGGTTTTTGTTTGTTTTTTGTTTTGTTCTGTTCTGGGTTTTTTTGTTACACCTCATTTAAATAGCTCAAATACTTAAAATAGGGATTTCCTTCTGACTGTGCTTTTGGTATTCTCCTCATAGAATCTCAGTGCTTTGCAAATGTTGTGAAACTTAATTTTAAAAGATCCTCCAGGACAGAAAGCAACAGTGTAACTCTCATTTTAATGGTTATAAGGCATCTAAACATCTATGCCAAAACCTGTTCACTGTCTCCTAAATTTGGAGTTACAGCTTTATACAGCAGGACAGTGACATCTTTCCAGAGAGCTCAGCAGTTCTCTCTCTTCAAAGAGAAATACACTCAATTCCAGGTCCACATGTCACTGTTTTGCAAATGCAAACAGGGCCATGGATGTTCTCCTTTGGCACTCAGAAAAAGAAAATCTGGCTGCAACTCTACAAGTCTTGCACAAAAATATTTTAGCAGGGGTTGTCCAATTATCCAGGACTAAACTCAGTTTTTCTAGTGGTAAGAGCCTTTCATTCCTTCGCTGCAATTTCCTGCCACATTTAAAGCTTTAAGAAGTACCACAAACAATATCCTCATAGATTTTTGGCTTTTTGGAGATAATTGTCCTATTTATGTGCCAAATGAGGCAGGGGTCTTGTGGCAAACTTAGCATATGATCCTGTCATTGGAGAAAGCACCATAAGAAGAACAGGATTGTTTCTATTAGCCAGTAATTTACTTAGTTTTGGCTCCTCAGAAGAACTTGCAGAATCAAATCAAATTTCCAGAATACTTCTGGCTGCAACACATGATCTAAGTTTAGACAAAAGGCACAGTACTTCCCTTCTATTCAACTGTTTCAGGTCAGGCTTCCTCTTGAGTCTCTGTTTCTAGCTACAATTAGCTAGAACAATATGCAATAATGCATTTAGCAGAGGTTCAGCACCTGTCTATTTTATCTTTCTGTCTCCTCCAACACACTGAAACTATCTAGGTCAACAAGGAGGACTTGACACAGAAGGAGCAGTGCAGAAATGCTGCTAAACCTGAGAAGAAACTACAATTGCTGGTAAACATGAGTAACCAAAAACAAAAATCAATTTTGACCATCAATTTTCAGTAGAAATAAAAATAAATTCTACCAAGACTGTTCAGAGGAGACTGTTGTAACCACAAGTACACAACATTCCAGCTGTTTTGATGCTATTTCACTTCATAAAAATACATTAAAAAATCAATGAACCACAAGGAGACTCTAAGAAGGATTTTTATAACATCAAAGTCTAGGCACTCAATTGGGAAATGGAAGCTCTTGATTGCACCTCATGCTTCAAAAATGTTTAAACAGCTTTCAAATGAACACTTTGCTGCAAAACACAGGGTTGGGGAAGGTGAGGATGTCCACCTCCCAGAAGGAAACTCATTTCCAAAATTACTTTGGATATTGGCTTCTTATGAGATCTGAGGCAGGGGTTCTTGAGCTAGAGCCAGCAGCCTGTTAGCTGCAGAAAATCTTAGGTGAGCTGGGAACCTGGAACTTTGGACAAAGGGAATGGACACCTCCTGGTCTATCTTGTCAGTTCAGTCTCTGGAGTAAGGAATTTCTTGGTGTCTCCAAGCTTTATTAGAGCTTTCTGGGTATGTGTAGGGTGTGTTCAGAAATACTTATTCTTGTATACACCCACAGAAATCCTATGCATTTGTGAACAAAATTACAGAGAGAGAGGAGGTTTATGTGTATATATCAGTTTACAGTGAGTTTGTATGGGTCACTTATAGGTGAGTCCAGTGCCTGTGACAACCTGGGCTTTCAGGTCTCAGCCAATTGCTTCAGGTACCTTTAGGGAAATGGGGATTACAGCAATTCAGATTTAATCACAAAGATGAACTGCATGTGATGCAAATGCAAAGAAATGCTAGTCTTCTGGAATAGCTAGTGGACTGCTGCATACCTACAAGAGAGAATTTTACAGGTATTCACAGTTAAAGTAAACAGGTACCCACCCATTCAGGTGTATGAAGGTTTTGCTGGTCTGGCACAGTTCCATAAGTGGGAATAATCACCTGGTTCAGTTCCAAGACTAAAATTAAACATAAAAAAAGAAAATATGTTAGCATTTTTAGTGGTATCTTTTTTTTTATGGGTTTATAGTTTTAATTTTTTTATTAATGCTTTGTGGAGAAGCCAGTTTATTGCACTTATTTGGTGTTTCAGAAATGGAAAAATTGTGTGTCACACTTCAGTTACAATCAGCAGGTGGCAAGAAAGTGAAACACCAGGATGACATGGTAATGCTAGGAGAACATTTTGGCAGTGATGCATCCCTACAGTGATGCAAACAGCATCCCTTTGCTAGTATTTTACTAGTTATTTAGTGTTTCAGAAACTCCATGGACATTGTAGCAGAAGTTTATTTTTCAATGAATAAGGGTACCAAGCACGGGCTCCAGCTGTGCCAATAACCCTAGCTCATGCTGGCCGTACCTGTCAGACAAGAACAAATAACAGTAGCAAAGAATTCTTCACAAGGCTTGGAATGGGTGCTATACAGGTGGGATGCTGTAACATTCACTCAGTGATACATGACCTAAAAACACACCTACAATTTAGGTGGGTATTGATGCCTCAGCTACTCCTCACCCATTCCATCAATACCTGTTAAAAACGAACAACCTGGAAACTGAATTGGTTTCCTGATATACAACATGAACTAAAAATGACTTTGTCAAATATGCTACTGCATGAAGCCATTATCAAGCACACTGGGAATACTGGCTACCAAATCAAGCCCCAGATAACACAAAAATTCATCCTAATAAAGCTACTGGAAATAAGGTACAGAAACTCTACATTGCTGCAAGGCATTTTCAAAGATTTTGTTTCTTCACAACTATTTTTGTTTCTTAAGGAGAAGTCAGATAACATCCTGAGGCTGAAGATAACATTAAGTAGCTGAAGGGAGCAGGCTGCTTCCTGCCTATGCATGGCAGGCAGATGGGGATCCCATCTGTTATATTTAGATCCTTAAATCTGAGACATATCTTGGTTAAGTCTGTCCTGCGCTGAGGAAGGGCCATGGATAATATAGGTACTTAAATGCCAGTGTTGTCTGTAAAGGATAGCCTCAACCTACCAAAAAATACTATAATACTAAAAGAAGATCTCCAAACTCTAAAATAATTAGCCTATAGTACTTTTAGAATAGCTCAACACCCATTAGATACAAAGCCAGGAAAAACACAACTGACATGCCTGGTTATGTTTTGGTTTAGTTTAGCTTTTTTTTGTTTGGTTTTGGGTTTTTTTGGCTAAAAATCTTCATTGCTAAATGGCCACATTTTCAAGACATTTTAAGAAGCTTTTCTTTTTCACTGCTGATGCTCATTTATACCAGCTGAAGATATGTCAAAACTTAGAAAAAGAGCACAACAAGATTACAAATCAACAGAACTCTCTCATGGCCTCCAAGCAAAAAATTCTTGTTTAAATACTCTTTCACAGAATTTGGTAGGGACTTAGTTCCAGGTGGGGTTGTCAGTTTCCATATCTCTGCTCTGGTGATAGTAAATGCTCCAGGGAGAAGACAAAAGCAAGTCAGTGAATCTTTTCTGAAATATTAGAGCCATAACTCAAAGGTCTGCCCAGTTGAATAATCAAGGTCTGTGAGCTCCCAACAACATTAAAATGTTCAGAAACATTCCCAGAATTAAAAAAAAAAGAGATGGAAAATGTGGACTAGTGCAGCATTCAAACGTCACATGGTGAGACAATAACATTCAGACTCAGAAAACACAAGCACCTCTCATCAGCTACTGAAAAATTGCTGAACATGTGCATCATTATGGTTTAATGGATTCAGCTTACACTGGGGTGAGAAGGGAAATAGATATTCTCAATGTCAATGTAATGGACATCTCCCTGCATTTCCTTCATTCTTTATTCTCTGTGTGGACACAAAGATATCCAGATACAAAATATTTCTGAAAACCCACGGAAGAAGGAATGTTTCTGCCCACATGGAATGGGCAGAGGGAAGCAGAAATATAAGCATATTGTTTTGAAATATAAACAGTTGCTCTGAAACTCTGTGTGCCATTACACAAAACATGCAGGTGTGGACACAGACGTGAAGACTCCCAGCCACTGAACTGAAAAATCAGGAGTTAAAGTTGCCTTTTTGCTAAGTAACCACACCCCCATCACCAGGCCAGTCTAGAAAACCCTTCAGACAGAACTGAAGCTGGAAACATGGCGTTCACAAGAATTCCAACTCTCCCAAATCCTGATGGATCTGGGGCTGGTCAGAAATATCCTTGTGAAATTTATAAGTGAGTACAGTTTGCCTCCTCATCAGGATCTCTGTCCAGAATACCTTCCTCTTGATACACTGAATGTCATGGAAACTTTAGAATTGGGTCTATATTTAGTATCTTAACACATTTGTCCTCAAAATAATGCTCAAGAGAGTCCCTGGGTCACTGTCCCTAAGGAAGAACTTATGTAAAAGGGGCAGGCCACTCTCACCTCTCATGAGACAATAGCCAAGAACTTCTCTCAAGTTAATTACAGCTTAACGTTCATGGGAATCCAAAATTACAAAGCCTTGGCACTACTTGAATGGGTACTTAGATAAGATTTGTTTTGACAGTGGTTTGCAAGGGCAGCTGTGCCAATTTGTGCAGTTTTTATCTGGAAGAGACCATTCAAGTCCCTCAGAAATACAAAAACAGTACTGCAAAACTCAGCTTTGCCAGAAAAAGGTGCACCCACTCAAAGTGCTTTTTATACCCCCAAAATCACTTAATTTATTTCTCCTACCTCCCCTGCAGCATTACAGCAAAGTCAATTTTAAGTATGGAAGGGAAAAAAAAACCTGCAGCATAAAAGTTTGCTGCTAGACACTAAAAAAAAGTCCTAACAAAACTTCCTAACAGCAAGAACAGTAGAAGAGAGTGCCTAGGAGGTCATGTGAGGTCTTTAACATCAGAGATTATTTAGTACAGATGAATTAAATATCCTGGAACAATTTAGGTCATGTTGAATCTGGCATCACCTTTACAAGGTTGGCCTAGAGGAGTTTTTGAGGTCCTTCCCCAGACCCAGCATAAGCATAAGTGGTCCTAGTGTTCTCATAGTTATGTCTAAGGGCTGCTGTGCTGAGATTTTATATTAAAATAATAGTTCTTCTTACTCATATCTTCTTCAGAAATGTTATCACTCCTGTTAATATTTGAGTTACAGTACATCAAGGCTAGATGTTTGTGTTCTATCACCCAGCCAATTAAAGCAAAGGAGGTTCAAGGGAACAAAGAAATCTACTGGCTTTGTGCCATACTCTGATTTTAATTGACAGATACATCAGATTCTGTCTTCAAGCAATCCAACAACATATGCTTTTGTCAGAACACTTAACCTAATTTCTTTCTATTGTAGTCATAGTTCTGAGTGTCTGCTCAATGATACCAGTTGGTCTTTGACCTAGTCCTCTCAAAAGATGCTGTTGTAAAAATTCTAAGTACTGAAAATGTCCAAACTACTTTCCAAGAACATCTTGGTGGTATTTGAGCTGCCAATGGTATTTCCAGCTGCCTGGAGATTGTTCTTCAATGCAGGACACTGAAGTGAGCTGTCAACACCTCAGACCTCCCCTCAAATATGCCTCTGCAGAAGTACTAAGTAGTCCATGTTAATCCCATACTACTTTTTTATAACCTATGTGTATCCCATTCTATTGGCCAGGCCATGGGAGATGAATCCTGCTGTTTATTCTACCAGTGGTGAATTTTCTCTACAGCTTTGCTTTTTCACAGGTGAGACAGAATTTCTGACTGGATTGAATAAAGACACAAAAAATTCCTTGATAGCCAATGCAAAATTTCCAGTCTTTTCATTAGTTAATTGATATTGACAGTGGATGGTTTTGTAAGCTGAGTGATTTCTCATTGCATAATTCAAATTTAAAGGCTTTAATGAACATTTCTACTAGCACTCTCTACCTATTGCTATAGGTAAGAGGCTATGGCCTACTGATAGACATGGAAGATGCTCTTCCTTTGTAAAACTATAAAGAAGAATTGAATATAAAGAAATAAATGTTTCCTTGGGGTCTGAATAGTGAAATTATGGAAGCTGTCCAAAGCACATGCAGTAGGGATGCAAGATTTTTTTGCACCTGTAAATTAAAGAGGACTGAGAATGAAAAAAAGCAGTATCCAGAAGTGAAAAAAGATGCTGTCAAAAAAAATTTGATGACAAGAAAACCACAAAAATGTTGGATAAACTGATGTTTGAAAAGACCACTGGCTTTGGCTTTGTAACAAAGACATTGTCAAACATGCCTGAAGATGCCAATCTTTTTGTGACAAAAAAATTCTATGCATTTGTTACTACTGATTTCCTCTCAAATGAAAACAGTCAGAGGTGAAAAAGAGCTGCAGCACTCTTTTGGCTTGTAAATAACCTGCATTAACCCAAATTAGTAAGCACCAAATTATTCTGAGAAGTCAAGAAGATTTTACAACACTAAACTCATAGTAGCTGGTATCTAACAAGCCTGTGAGACATTGTTAAGGACAAGATCTCAGCCCTGGCACTGAACACGCTGCCTCATGAGCAACCAGGAATGCAAAGCCAGGAAGTGACATCTGGAATTCCCCAGGCTTTGCTGCTTTGCTTTGGAGATCAATCACATCACCTCTCACTTCCCACAGAGTTTTGTGAGAGTGCTGACAGTCTCTCACAGAATTTTTAAACAGTCTAAATCCTGTTCTTACAGGGAGAAAAATAAGTTACTTGAACACTGCGCTCTCCTAAGTACAAACCCAATGTGCTCAAGAACATCTGCTCAGCCCCTCAGTGGGACTTGCCTGCAGCATGGAGTTCCTGTTCCCC
Source organism: Emberiza elegans (assembly GCA_024865655.1). NCBI lineage: Eukaryota > Metazoa > Chordata > Aves > Passeriformes > Fringillidae > Emberiza > Emberiza elegans. The sequence continues at coordinate 24,603,728 of JALJVW010000910.1, forward strand.
AGAGAGGGAAGTTTACGGTGTGGTTACAGAAAATGAGATATTGCAAAGCCAGACCACAGTGCTGGGGCACAGCAACTGGTCTGCAGTACCTGGCTGCACGCACAGAGCAGCAGGTGGGAATGCAGCAGGGCAGGAATGGGCAGCAGGTGTTTGCTGTAGGAGAACTGAGTAGATGATATTTCAAACCCCCCTCCAAGCTTCCTCACAGCCCTGTCCTCACACAGCCATGCCTGAGGCAACAACATTCACTGCACACAGAAATGTGTGAACATTATGTACACAATTAGACACGCTCAGGTCGCTCAGGCCTCAGATTGCAAAGAAAATCAGTATAATAACAAAATACGTCACTGACTGGAAAATATCAGGAAATATTTACATGCAATTTTTATCTGAATTGACACATTTCCTGATACATTTGACAGCACTGTCAAATGTAGACATATTAGAAAAGTAAAGGTGATTAGTAAAGTCTATGTGTTCTAATGAAAATCAAATGAAAAGATCATATCATGTTTGCCACAGTGATGCTCAAATAACTGGATGGAGTCAGATTGTTCCCATCTGCTGGGATAAACAAGAAGGTCCAAAGACTGTGGTCTTGGTTCTTTGGGCTATGATATTTTCTCCATGCACATACGAGAGCAGACATTATAAAAGCATCAATGGTTTCACCCCATCCCACCAAAGACTATTGGCTTGCATTTAGTAGCATTCATTCTGCTAAGTTCTGTGATTACAATGTGTTTAAATTAGTTTTATTTCATACCTGTAGACCTCATTGAAGAATGATTTGATAATTTCTTAGAAAGGTATTATTCAACAATGAATTAAAGATCATGCTACTAAACCCCACATTCTTCACTTTCAGAAAATTTATGCATTTGAAGAGAAATTGAATTATTTTTATATCAAACTATGCTTTATAACTTATCATTTACAGTTAATAAGAGATCTACACAGCTGCCTTCCATGTGAAAGTCTTGTTCACTTAGGGTCACTTACAGTCTTACAGCTCATGAGAAATATGGTGACAATTAGTAATGTTAAAATGTAGTAATGCCAAAATGGCTTTCCAGCCGTCAATAAATTACATACTTTGTGCACTCATATAGAGCAGATCTGCAGGTATCATCAACCCAAAAACCTAATCTATGCCACACAATAAGGAAAACATTGATTTTCATTTCAGAAACCCAAGGAAACCTAATAATGAAGCTATAGATGATGCTGGAGCACAAAGGAAGTGAAATGGCTGCCTTGGAAGATGATCCTTTCTTGTTTGAAAGACTATTTGTTCCATTAAGTTATCTTCTTTTACAGCTGTGCAAACAAAGGATGGGAACATGTGGAATGACTTTAAAAAATAAATGCTCTTTCATGGCTAACCCTAAACAGGAAAACATTCAGTTGGCTATATAATAGAGGGCATTGGAAGTCTGAGTTGCTGTAGTTCACCAAAAATAATAAAGTAAATAGCAGGCAGATATAAAACAAAGAAACTTGACTTTGTGGAAATTATTCTGCTGATAGCAGTGCCTAAATATTTAAGAGACACTGAATTGAAATGTTTAGGGAGCTCAGTAATTGTAAAACAGTTCTTATGTGTTCAGAACTCAAAGAGGGCCAATTGCGCAAAACCTGTGGCAAAAATCCTAAAACATTTCAGTGAGACCTGGACTAGCCCCAGCCTCAGTTTCAGAAACAAAACACTGGGCTAATGATGTTTTAGTTACAATTCTGTGATTTCAGAGTAATCTGCTGAAAAGCCAGTGTTGGCTCCTGTTTCTCACTGCTGTAGTGCATGCCAGAACCAACCTGGCTTCATCCAGCATCCACGTCTGACTCCAGCTGACTGTAAATCACTGCAGAAATTCAGCTGCTAATTACAATATTCCACATGGTTTTTCTCAAGCTAAACAGTTTACCCACGTTCAGTTGAAATGGCTGTCAGAAAGAATTATTTTGGCTCTCATCTGTCAATAGGCAATTTAAGATAAACAGCCTTTGGTTTTAGAATGCATTAGCACGTCTACCTGCTATACTTTTAAACAATATTTGATATGCTTTTCAGTTGTAAAATGATTGTATGCATGGCAAACACATGGTTTGCTTTGTCAAAGTATAAAGTAATGGAATACAGTGATTAAGTCAGTAGGCATCAGACTGATATACTTTTCAGGCATTAATCTCAAGTTGGGCTATGGGCTGGAATAATTTTCTCTTCTTCACCTATATATTTTTATAATTGAGTAACTAACTTCAATATATTAAAATGATGCAACAAACAAGCCTTCTTAAATTTTTCAATTAAGAGCTGCTTTGGTTTAATTACGTACGGAATCAGGTAGAAAACTGCTGTAATGTTGACTGCCAAATGAGCCTGTTTCATGATTGATTCTGTCACACTCCTTCAAACTGAGGCATACTTACATGCAAATGTATTTCATTTCTTTCATTTTAACAATAATGAAAACATTATAATTCCTACTGTCAAAAATGTAAGTTTTTAGTTTCTAGAGCTGAGAAAAAGAACGACCTCAGTCACATTAAGAACATAAGGCATAAGGGATCAGCTGGGTCACTGAATTCAGCACCAGCTTACAGACAACTTTGACTTTTAGCTCTGTTAGAAAGTTCTGAGAGAAAAATTTCTTTACTTGGAATAATCTGTTTTAGCCTGAAAAAGGGATCAAGAAGAACTGGCTGCATTTTTTTTCTTGTTGCAGTAAATAAAATCCAGGTTGCAAAGGGTGAGATAGACAAATTTTGAGAACCCAAAGGGCATTAGGACAGATTTGCAGAACATGGTAGGCATTTAAACTTACAGATAAATTCTTGCTGATGTCTTCCAAAATGCCCAAGCAGATTGAGAGTTTTTAAGCCAAATTGTATCATCCATAGCATATGGCCCTTAGTGACCGGAATGAATCAATTAATTTCATTAATCGATACATCAATTTCATTACTATAATGAAACGAAATTACTAATGTTTCTCTTGCTTAATAAATTGTTTTAAATGCTAAATGTTTCATAAATGCACTTTTAAAAAAGTAAACAGCATCTTTAAGTCAACTAATAAACATGGTTTTCTCTATGGTTTATTAACAACTTACCAAGATGCATTTATATACAGCTTTAGAATAAATAGGAATTATCTAGTAGATTAGAAAGAAATTATTCAACAACAAATGGAAAATCAAAGAAAGTGTGTGTTGAGCTATATACTTGCTGAAATTAATGTGTGTCTATGGAATTAAAGAAGAGATGTAGGCCTCTAAAGCAGGATTTGGGAGTAATCAAAACATTAAATTCCAGAAGTGCAAACTGAAATAATGATTTTGCAACTGCTGGCTAACAGGAATTTCCTGCCTGGCTGTCAGGCACTGTGGGTAATTCCCTGGGGGTTGCCAGGAAATTGCTATACCCAGACTGGGTACAGCCCCTGTGGTGCCCTCAGAAATGTCATTACACAGTAGAACACAAGGGGTTCTAGCTACTTTACCAATAAACAAGAAAAACTTCTTCCTCTCAGAGAGCCTTTAAAATAAAAATTCAGGTTGCTACATATTACAACCCATGAATTAAATCAGTAACTACAATCATTCCTCTTCGGTTAATATGGCTCTAATGGTGGAAAATGGTTTTCAGGGTTCCTCTGAAAAAGAAATTTATAGAGATGTGGCAAGCAAGTGGATCAATAAGACTCCAAACTCAAACTCATGAACACTGAAATAGTTCTGGTTCAAGATTCTTTTTCATTGCAGATCCTCATTTTAAAGACACAAAGGAAAGGACTGGATTGTGGTTTTTCTGCTTCAGAATTTTTTGTGACTACAAAAAAGGTAAAAGGTACAGTGTAATACCACTTGATCTAGCCCAGGAGATGTAAGCAGATTTTAAGGCAAAGGAAATAATCTTTCAGTATAAAGCCCAAACTTTTTTCTTCAGTACCCTATCTTTTGTATACAAGATGGGGCTGCAGTGATGATGACTCCAGGTTTAGCTAAGTAGAACTTGTCGGTCCAGAACTTTGAGTAATTTTTGTAAAAGAGAGATAGTATATAGGGCTGTTGGAAGATTGAAAGAAGAAATATTATCTCTTTGTCAAAGAATTTGCATACAGCCTCAGAGAAGGGGCCTGTGTCCCTGCTTCAGGATGTGATGCACGTGGTGCTGAGCAAGCTGCTCAAACCAGGTTTGGCCCAGCTTTTCTCAGCTGAGTTTTCAAGCCAACAGCCCAGGGTGCTGCTGCCAGGGAGCTCAGCGCTTCTACAGCACAGCTGGGCGCTTGTCACTGAGAGAGACCATTTACAGCAGCATGCCGTGACCAGGGGAATGGCTTCCAACTGAAAGAGAGTATGCTTAGATCACATTCTAGAAAAAATCCTCTGCTGTGAAGGTGGTGAGGCACTGGAACAGGTTCCCCAGAGAAGCTGTGGGTGTGCCATCCCTGGCTGTGTCTGAGACCAAGATGGATGGAGCTCTGAGCGACCTGGTCCAGTGGAAGATGTCAGTGCCCATGGCAGAGGGGTTGGAACAAGATGATCTTTAAGGTTCCTTCCAGCCCAAACTGTTCTATGGTGATTCTATGATGTGGCATTTGTAATAGCAAAATTGGAAAATGATCTTGTTTCTGAAAAATGTTCCCAAAGCTTTTGTCATTGGTGAGCATTTTTTAGACAACTTTTTAAGAAAAGCAGGGAGTTTATAAACTATAAACACAGAATGGGATTAAGATCTGACTGTACAAAAGTGGTTAAAAATTAATTATTTTCTTGTGGCCCTGCAGAAGATGCATTCCTGACATTGCAATTGCACTGGATTCCTGCCAGTGCAATCTGGATCTCTCTGTTCAGCATCTTGTGCTTGCACAATCCATTCAGATGTGTTTTACCTTCCCCACATCTTAGTAATCACTTCAGCATCCTACATTCCTGTGAAAAGAGCCTGGGTTCCTAAAACTCAATTACTCCCTAAAAACAGGAGTTAAGCAACCTGACACTCACATCCCTGCTGGATATAGTGTTCAGGTGTGGCAAAAGCACCATAGAAACACAGAGGACAAAAGAAATGAAAATGTTCTGTGCAATGCTTGGATAATTTGAGTTAAACAAGATCTGGAGCCATGCTGTTTATGAGGAAGATAAAAAGAAATCTGCAATTACTACCAGTTTACTAAATGAGGTAATGGACTTAAGAGGAAAAAAAGAACAATGGTTGTGTACATAAACACTGTAACTTGCATTTAAACAAATGGCAGGGAAATGGAAGTTGTCTGGGCAATACTAATGCTGACACTGCCTAACTTATAAGTGCTTGACTTCATAGCCTTAATGTTAACATTTTTTAGTCATAATATATTATTAGCTGCAACCAATTAGGGATGCTATGGCTCCTGCTGGTAACTGGTAAAATTTGCATTTAAATACAGAGAAAGATTACTACTGGCTATACTGTATTATTTAATTATACAGTCAGTTTAGAAATGAAATTATATCTGAAGCATTTGAGTGATTCCCTTGAGCAGAAATGATGTAATAATTATTGCTGCAATTGGCATGAGGAAACTTTGCTGAAAATCTAGAATTTCACCTAATCAGAAAATTTGATTAGTGGTCCATATGCAGCAGCACTCTGTGCTGCTGCAGAGTAATCTCAAAATGCACTGCAAGAAAAGTAATCATAGTAACTATGGACACTTTTTCTCATGGATCAAATTTATTGAGTTTCAAAAGTCAGTTCAGAATAATGTAATTAGTGTAAATTCAGTACCACGAAGGAAAAAAAACCACAACCAACCAGTATGGCTGTTATAGCTTATTACCAACACTATGAATAAAAATTCTGGTTTCTGCTGGAAATTCAACTCGTGATGGTCATTAGCTACAGCTGGTAAGGTCTGACAGCTTTGTGCAAGACAGAAGACCACATACCACAGACTCTGTGGCTTTGAAGACACAGAGGTTTCTAAGTTCCTTTCTGGGAAAAGAGGCATTAACAAGAAGGATGCATGTGTGCACACAGCTTTCTAATAAAAGTAGTGTGGGCAGTCTGATGGAAAATAAGAATATGCTCCCTCTGCCTGGCAATGAAAAGTCCACTCTTCAAGTAAAAAAAAAAAAAAAAAAGCATATGAAAATACCAACTCAACAAATTTATACAGAAATACATTTGGAAAACATAAAGGCAATAAAAGCAAGCTCCAGAGAGAGCACAAAATTTTTTCTCCCTGGACTTTGAAAACACAGAAATAGAAGGATGTAAGATCCCAACAGCCATTACAGTCCTCTAACAAGACAAGGATTGAAAAATTGAGTATATTTCTCTGGAGAGAGAATGGCATGCTGAAGGTCCTGGTCATTTCAGTCACTGGTTAAGAGCCCCCAGGTTTAGGTGACTGAATGGACAGATCAACCACTGCACATTTACCAGACCAAGCCTTGAGCTTAGGCAAGGCTGGCAATTAGCTTTCTAAGGTAATGCCACCATCAAGCCATGCCTTTGGCTGCAATCAGCCTCTTGTTGGGACGGGTGGTCTGTTATCTGGTTTGTAAGCCCAGCTGGTGGCTTGTCCTTTCTGTCGGATGATGTCTCACTACTGCCTCGTGGTCATTCAGCTGCAGGGCTTAGCTCGAGTTCCTGGCCCGTGTCCTTGGGCAGAGAGCCTGCTCCCAGACCCCAGCTTTATGCCACAGCAGAGTCATTGGCCTGCATCTGTGCAGTAAGAACTGCACAGGAGCCATTCTTGCCTTCTGTGCAGTTCTTATTGTGCCTTTTCACCAGTGAGCGCACACAGGCTGGTCCCCAGTTTTACACAAGGTCAGAGGTGCACCCAGCCCAGCCTCCTGGCCCCAAGAGAATCCAGTGGTGCTTTGGGTCAGAACCACCATTCAGTGCTCCAAAGTGTAAAATGAGGGCACAGAGGCAGGGAAGGTCCCACGTACAGAATCAGACAGAAGTAGTACATTTTTTTTTTAGATCATCTTAAATGCTTTTGAGCCTGCAGCTGCTTCTTGTACGTCTTGGGTCTGAGAGGAGTGAGGAGCAGCAGGTTTCTAATCACCTATCCATGAGGTGGCACATTAGAAATATTCTCAGATATACTACACAGTACTACAAGCTCTGAGGCAGATGGCAAAGATACCTGAGAAAATGTAAGAACTGTGCTGACCATGATACAGCGAGAACTTTTTGATTGCTTGACGTGCAACAATGTTAATAAAGTATATCTAGCTTAAGATTTGTGCTTATGAGCAACCAATTTAGAAAGATTATTCTTTGGGTAGAGTCATATTTCACATTTCGGTATGGTCACCCACCACCATCATGAACAAACCTCTCAGAGTGGGAACAGCAGGAAAGCTTTAGACCAGCAGAGTAAGCACATGATAGTGTGGCATAAAGTGCCATTTCCAGATTTCTGTAGCAATTGCTGCTCCTTCACAGAAGATTAGCCATCCTAGATTGAGGAAATTCTTTCTAAGAACCTATCAGTAAACAATACTCATGAATTTAAAAATATAAATCTCCTTTTGCTTGGCTCAGAGAATAAAAATATGTGTATTTTGATAGTGTATCTCAGGAGGGAGCTAACAGAGCTCAGGACTATACTGTAATGATCTGATGAAAAATGACTGGCATTGAATCTTAGATACCGTTCAGCTATAACAAAACCAAGCAGCAAGAATAAAAAGGAGGAAAAAGCCAAACCCTTCCTTTCCTCCTATCTCACCTACACCATAATTCCATGAAATCTTTAAAAAAAGCCCACAGAAGAGGAAATGCATGCTTTGTTTTGGAAAGCAGGGAAAGACATTTTACTTTGGTGTCTGTAAAGAATCCTGCTAAACTGTTTTACGATGTGATGAACATACCAGATGGCAGTAACACAGGAACAGCCACAGGGTTTGCTCATTTTGTACAACATTACAGATCTCCATCAGAGAGACCAGTGCTGAGACACCCACTGATAGCCCTCTTCACAAACTCATTTCCACTGAGATTCTAGATCATTTCTTCAAAACTGTGGAAGGGAGAAAATGTAAAAAATCAATTTTCCAATGAAATAAAACCAAAACCTTACCAGCAGCCTCTAAAGAGTTGTTTTTAATTTAAGCTGAATTTAGAATGCTTACGCATCTTGTTACTACAGTAGGGAAAATGCAAGTGTGATGGGCTGTTAGGAGGTTAGTCATTATCCCTTGATAACAATATGCTGAGATTTATTCTGTTTTTGAAGAGGCTTTACTGCAGATTCCATTTTTTTGTGTCAAAGGTAAGAAAAATGACCTTTTAAAATGTGTGGATCCAGCTCCTAGACTCTAAGACCAGAGGGTTCTAGTCATCCAGTGATCCCTGCAAGGTCATCCAGTCTGGTCCCTGAACAGAAACCAGAGGATTTTACCTCCAGATTTTAATTTAGTTTAGTATCAGCAAACTGGAGAAAAACAGAAACATGAAATCCTGGAATGACTCCTCTATCCCTGCTTGCTCCAGGCTGGCACTTCAGCTGTGCAGTTTGGACCTGAAGGGCATCCTATGCCACTTGCAAGTGACATTTCTGTTCTGCGTGAGCCAGATCTGTTCATATGGACTCAAACCTGGCATTCACGAATGCCAAGAGAATGACTGGCCCTAAAGGTGGCACAAGAAAACGACAAAGAAGATAGTGATGGATACGGAAAAGAACAGAAAGACTCATCATGACATCAAACATGATTTCTCTAATGTTTATTTTTGCACGCAAGGTGTTCCTAAGGAACATTCTGATGAGACAAATAGTTAATGGGTTTGGTTGGTGAGCTGTACACACTGAGAGATGCAGAAGCTCTTCGGATGGACACATTTGATCTTAGAGCACAGGATAAACATCTATTCCCCAATGCATTTAATTAAACTGTCCTCCATTCTGAATAAACAAATTAAAATAAAGCAACCAAACCACAAATGATAAATGGAGTATTATTATTATTTATGATTTCATCATGAAAAATGTTGGAAAATAACTAACTGAAAAAACCCCACACTGAAAAACACCTACTGAACAGCTACCCCCAGGCTCTGGGGACTAAGACTGCAACATTTACACACTTAGATAACTACATAGACACTGCTGGATCCACTACTCCCAAAAGAATAATTTTCAAGTTTACGTTCTCATGTTTGGCTTGTAATCCTTCCCTACATGGACTGGAACATAGAAAGGAGCAGCAGCCTGCTACCTCAGAAGTTTACGCTGTTGTGTGAGAACTACAGGAGCCGGCTGCTGGTAATCCTGTAAAAATCAGTATTCCTACCACAGCCTGAGACAAGTACACGGAATGGTGGCATGTAACAGCTATCAAAAGGTTGAGTCCAAACTTCAGCCCAAACTCCATAAAATATCACTGGTTTTATGTTTTCTCATCATGACAGCAAACATGATTTCTCTAATGTTTATTTTTGCACGCAAGGTGTTCCTAAGGAACATTCTGATGAGACAAATAGTTAATGGGTTTGGTTGGTGAGCTGTACACACTGAGAGATGCAGAAGCTCTTTGGATGGACACATTTGATCTTAGAGCACAGGATAAACATCTATTCCCCAATGCATTTAATTAAACTCTCCTCCATTCTGAATAAACAAATTAAAATTAAGCAACCAAACCACAAATGATAAATGGAGTATTATTATTATTTATGATTTCATCATGAAAAATGTTGGAAAATAACTAACTGAAAAAACCCCACACTGAAAAACACCTACTGAACAGCTACCCCCAGGCTCTGGGGACTAAGGCTGCAACATTTACACACTTAGATAACTACATAGACACTGCTGGATCCACTCCTCCCAAAAGAATCATTTTCAAGTTTACGTTCTCATGTTTGGCTTGTAATCCTTCCCTACATGGACTGGAACATAGAAAGGAGCAGCAGCCTGCTACCTCAGAAGTTTACGCTGTTGTGTGAGAACTACAGGAGCAGACTGCTGGTAATCCTGTAAAAATCAGTATTCCTACCACAGCCTGAGACAAGTACACGGAATGGTGGCATGTAACAGCTATCAAAAGGTTGAGTCCAAACTTCAGCCCAAACTCCATAAAATATCACTGGTTTTATGTTTTCTTTCCCTGAGTAATTCCAGAGGAGTTAGTGAGATCTTATCTAAAGCAGCTGCTAAAACACAGTATTGCTGATACTCTGAGTAGAAAGGATGAAACCAAGAAGCAGCACAAGCTGTTTACTGTTTCTGTGTGAACACTCTCCCTCCCCTAGGTCTCATGCATGCCCAGAACCATGATACACATGCTTATACTCTGGAGGCTGACTCGCTGCAGGACTGTGACAGAATGCTTTGGAAAGGACTGTCAAGTTTGGCCTCTGGTCAAAAGTCTGATAAGCTGCTTTTATACCTCCTCCAGTGCTGAGGGTCCCCAAGGGCCTTCTTGAATTAGAAGGTGTTTTCTTCATTGCTTAAAACAATGTGATTTATTTTTGTTTGCTTGTTTTTATCCCAGATCAACTAAAACAAAGCATCCGTCCTGAAGCAGGAAATATAAAGAAGACAAGCTACTTCTGCTTTTGTCATGAGACAAATTTGCCAAGATCAACCTCAACCATACTGTCAAAAATACTACCCTTTTAGAGAGGGAACTAGCACACCCTGCCTTCCGTGTGTTTTCCAGGAGGGCAGCCCTCACACAGCAGTTGCCCCAAGCTCCAAACATAGCAGCCAAGATATGGTCTTTTAGCAGCCAAGCTGATCCCTTGGTGTTCCTCACCAATGCCAAATCTCCAGGCAGCAGCCATGGAGCCTTTTTGCTAGAATCTGACATGATTAACACAATTGTAATTGCAGATGACTGTTTGGTCAGCCTTCAATGCCTGTGGATCAATGAGCTATCTAATTAGAAATCTTGAGATAGATTTATAAAATTATACCCACTGCTATTAAATTTACATGTCTCAAAGGAGATATATTTGAATTTCTGTAACGAGATTCTCAGCATGTTTGCTTTAAAGTAGTTCCCACACTCTGATGTTAGACAGTGTGTTTATAGGAGGGTCCCAAAAAGATACTTTTAATTACTTTAAAAACAGTGACAATATTAAGTCAAAACCTAGATGTACTTTTTAACTGGTGTGTGGGTGCGAAGACTCTGCCTGCAAGCATTCTTGGTGCTGGACCCAGAGTTTAGAAACAAACTGGACTTTTGTTTCCCAATGAGGAAATTGTAGTTTTAGCAATTAAAGGACTCCTCAGATTTTCCTGTGGTGACCAGTGACAGGACCCAAGGGAATGGCCTGAAGTTCTTGTCAGGGGAGGTTTAGGCTGGATGTTGGAAAAAGGTTCTTCACCCAGGGGCTGGTTGGGCACTGGAACAGTCTCTGCAGGGAAGTGGTCAAGCACCAAGGCTGGCAGGGTCCATTTCAACCAGGCTCTCAGGCACATGGTGTGATTCTTGGGGCTGTCCTGCATGGAGCTAAGAGTTGGACTCAATAATCCTTGTGGATCCCTTCCAAATCAGTTTATTCTGTGGTTCTGTGAAAGATGAACTTTGCTTTTCTTGTAAACTCCAATAGACTTACAAAAACATCTGGAGCTCTCCTTGGCTGGACTGCATTGCCCTTGAAGCTTTCTCTCTCCTTGCTCGGTTATCAGCAAGGAACAAGTTAAAAAAATATATTCCAGCATTGACTCTTCTATTCTTCAGGTCATTAAAAAAAAAAAATTATTGCATGTTTAAGTCTTACCAAATATTTTGGAAGCAATTGCTGGATTGTGTCTTAAGTACTGCCATCATTTTATAGATTAAATTGTGCTTTAGTGCAAAATTCCTTCTTGTATTTTATAGACAGCAGAATGATTAAATGAGTTTAATTATTTTTCCTAGAATAAATCAGCATATATTGAGATGATGAAATATTTAATAGAGATATTACCTCGATTAGGGAATAATTCTGCTTTTGCAACATTGTTTACAAAAATGATGCTATTCCCACTCTAGTCAAAGGGACTGCTCACAAGGGTAAAGTGTGCCTTGCTTGACCTCATCGTTATTCATTAATGCCTGTAAAAACTCCATTAGACTACTTACAGAAAAAACACAGAAAAAGAACACCAATAATCTTACTAATATTGCACACAAACTAATAAAACTCTCTGGCGCTCCTAGAGCCCTCTGGATTATCATCTCAGCCTTCTTATTATCTCTAACTGCAGTCCCAAACCTGCAGCAGTGGAAATTTTTTCACAAATAACTAAGAGTATAAAGATAGCAATTTTTTTCCTGCTGGATAAATTACCAATGAACACATTTCAATTTTTGCTATATATTAAAAAATACATGAAAATGGCACAGATGAATTATTTTGATTCACTGCACCCACAGCTATATTATCTTAGTCTCTTCTGCAGTTTATTTTCCTGATGAACTCAACTGGAATAATCTTTATGCCACTGCTTAATGAGTTCCTGACCAGATAAATAGGTGAATATAATTACACAATCATAGAATCACAGAATGGCTTGGGTTGGCAGGAACCTTAAAGATCATCTAGTTCCCACCCCCCTGCCATGGACAGGGACACATTCCACCAGACAGGTTGCTCAAAGCCCCATCCAGCCTGGCCCTGCTCACTCCCAGGCATGTGGCACTCACAGCTCCTCCGGGGAGCTCGTTCCAGTGCCTCACCACCCACAGCAAACCATTGTTCTTAACAGCTGCACTGGCCAGCCTCCCCAGTGAATACTGCCAAGAGTTCTTCCTCTTTCACTTTCAACTGCTTTCTTTCTTTGTCTGTACCCAGAACTCACATATTTTGTCTTCACTTCCATTTCCTCATTCTTTTCATGACTTCAACACTTTTTATTTTATGAGATCCTTCAGGTAAGACCCTGGTTTGTGCTACATGAGTTTCTCCACTGATCTAAGCTCAAGTCTGGTGCTTTTCTCAGGCTTTCTTGAATCACAGGAACAGACCACAGCTTCTCCACAGGCTGTTTGGTCACAGCTCTTAACTCCTCCACTGCGTTAGCACACCCTTGGATTACTAATATCAGTTGCCAGCATCTTTAGCAGGGTTGCTACACCACTAATATTTAGCAATTATTTCTCATTCTTTCCAACCTGATCTGCAGCCCAGATGACATTTTAAAGTTACTATTCCTCCCACAAAGGAAGGAAAGAATCCACAATATTTCACCCCCTGAAAAGTCACAAATCTCATCCCTTTCTCCTGACACAAGTCCATTGGTACCACCACACCATAGGAGGTGCAGGGTATCTCAACACAAGCTCTTCTTGCTCCTACTCTTCCTAGACAGTGAAGATTCCTTAACTGACTGTAATTTCCCAAACTGGTAGAGGGACAGGTCAAGGGTCTCTGCTGCAGCCATGGAAAAAGCACCAAGAGATTTTAGGCTGAAGAGAAAGCTCTGGGGAAACTTTATTGTGTCATTTTAGGACAAACTGGGGGCCTATAAGCAAGATGGGGACAGGTTTTTTAGCAAGGCCTTTAGAGACAGGACAAAGGGTGGTGATTTTAGGCTAAAAGAGGGCAGACTCAGTCTACTTATAAGGAACAAGTTTTTAACAATGAGTTTGGTGACACACTGGAACAGGTTGCCCAGAGGTGGCTGGTTTCCCATCCCTGGAAACACTAAAGGCCAGACTGGATGGGGCCCTGAGCAACCAGATCTAGTTGAAGATGGGGCTCACAGCAGCGGGGCTGGACTAGATGAGCTTTAAAGGTCCTTCCAACCCAAACCATTCTGTGGTTCTGTGATCTATCTCCACCCCTGCTGGAAGCCTCCAGGACAGACACACACCATGGGAACTCAAGTTTCCCAGGCATTTGGCCTGCTGCACCAGCTGGTCCCAAACAGCACCGAGCACAGAAGAGGTAGTAGCTGTTTCCTAGAGCAGAACACCACTGCTCAGCTCACTCTGATGACTGTAATGTAAGCAGTCTCCTATGCAAATATTTAATGTCCCATAATAAATCATATCTAAAAAATGCTGGAGAACCTGACTAACCAGATTAATGGGGCCAGATGAATTCCATCTACAAAAAAAAAAAAAAAAGAAAGGAAGGGAAACAGTAAAAGCAAAGAAAAATCTGCTGTTGGTGGCAGTTCTTACAAAACTTTAATTTTCAGTTGTGTCAAAATGATGTTGATGAATAGTGGTTTAGTTGGAAATTATTTTAATTGTATTTAAGGTAAAAACTAAATTGAAGTGCCTTTACACAATATTCTGAAACTAAGCTGCTGTTTCTACTACATGAGTCACAAAAACAATGAAAATAATGTTTATGGTCCAGCAGACTTGTAACTACACTTCTTACAGTTCAGGTTGCAGTTTAATATATTTTATTAATTTTCCAATTTTAATCTGGCACTCATCAAGGATGCCTCAGAAGCTCACTTCTCAAGTCCCTGCAGGGAACCACGTCTATATGTCTACTGCTGTTATCAAATACTTGAGAATGGGGTAGGTAAGAAGAGAGTAATTCCATCAAATTAAGCAAAAATATATTTCAGATGTCTGTGTATTCCCTTAGGATACAATCAAGGGAATTGATTGTCTGTCTTGTGTCACAAAGCCTTCAGAGAGATGTGGGATGCCTGAGTAAATTGTGAGGGGTGGGAAAGACAATAGATCTATGCTTAGATACTTGCATTCTCAGACTGACTATGAAAACCAACCCATTGTTTGGTGGCAGTGTGCATGACTGCCAGTTTTCATTTGCCACAGACAGCAGCAATAAGAAGATAAAGTGTGCAGTGTCCTCCTCTGCAGCTTTGCATTCCTACCACACTGGCACCGAGCCTCCCCAGTGAAAGACAGGGCCAGAACGCCAAGGAGACCTGGGCTGCTGCTGTGGGCTGGCTGTGCGTGGGAATACTTTTTGTAGCCAAACCATTTTTTGCTGCTTCACATCTTTGTGGCATTACATCCTCCAGTTTTCACTTCAGCTTCCAGATCCATCAGACTGGAACCAGAACACCAGACAGCAGCAACGTCTGAGCAGTCTCTCCTCACAGCCAGTGCAGCAGATGAACTCACTCTCTTCAGAGGTAAGACTGCTCCACCTACACTCACACTGAGTTTGAAACAGAAAACCCTAAAAACTGCAAGTGATATTAGGCCCATTGAATATTTCCCCCTAGTGAATATTTTTTAAAAATTTTATATTAAAATATATATATCAAATATCAGTTTAATAATATGTATTTTGTACAGCAATATTTCAGACTGTTAGAAAGGACCATGCCGAAGACATGCACTGTAGCACTAGTGATAGTACACTAAAAATAATCTGATTTTTTCTATTCATCAGGATACAGAGCTCAGCAGTTGCAGGATATTTCTCCCTTCACCTTTGTTTCCTCAATATGAGAACAGCACATAAACCAACCCATGGCACCTTCTTCAGAGCTGTCCTCCTTGACATTCACCCTCTGTTAAATAAATTATCTCGTTAAACATGCAGCTGCAGCAGTTCCATATGCTTAAGGCCTGAAGCACCTTTTCTAAAGGTTTTCTCATGTCAAGCAGACAATATTTAGTTTTATTATTTGTGTATTATATAAAAAGCACAGCAGTCAGTAGCCCTTTTCCTGGCTACACCAGTTAATCCCAAACTTAGGCTAATGCTACTTTATTTGACTTTTTAAAGGGGTACAAGACTATTTAATTTATGCCATGTGAAACAAAAGCACCCTTGTGTTTGATTCTTTTTTTTTTTTTGTAATCACAGCAGAAAACACTCATTTTAGTGTCAGATTCCTCTTGAAGTTTGCCACATATCTAGTGGCAAACAATATCTTAAGCGCACAGCATGCCACCCATCATTTCCAAGGAATTGGCAGGTATGAGGAAATAGTATGATGAGGTGATTTCAATGATAACTTTATTGAATGGCATAAATTATAACAACTTTATGGACAACAGAAAGCTGGAAGAAGTGGCTCACACCCCAGGGAAGGTGTCCAGAGGATGTTTCCAGGCTCTTCTTGGTGGTGCCAAGCAATAGGACAAGAAGCAACAGGCAGAAACTGATGCCCAGGGAGTTCCACCTGAATATGAGGAAGAACTTTACTGTGCAGGTGACCAAGCTCTGGAATTGATTGTTCAGACGGATTGTGGGATCTCCCTCACTGGAGATGTTCAAGAACTATCTGGACACAATCCTGTGCAATGTGGTCAAGGATGACCCTGCCTGAGCAGGGAGGTTGGATCAGTGACCCCCTGTGGTCCTTTCCAATCTCTCCCATTCTGTGATTCTAAGCGTTTCCCAGGCATATAGTAACAGATTGTACTAGTAATTCTTCTCTAATTACTCTTGAAAGGTCCTTTGGTGTGAAAAGACATCATCTGTTATGGCATGTGTACATCTTCCTTTCCAAGTCCCTGGTCTCTTCAAATTCAAGTTCTCTATCTGCATTTTCATATTCTGCCTAAAGCACAAATCAACTGATATTAGGACAGGTTTTTGTGAGCTTTTGATTGCATTACTTTTAGTGACTGTAACATTATAGAACTGCTGGAGTTCTGTACCACATAACAAAATTCTGGCTTTTCCCTACATATTGAATTTAACGAGTTTTCTTTTTTACAAATGGTAATGCTTGAAAAGTAGTTTTAAAAAATCTTAAGTTGTTGAGCATAATAGTGTAGAGTATTCATCCTCTTAAAGGAAATTGTGGCTTGTGTAAATAGAGGAAAAAATTCAGGGAATGACTTGTGATAAATATCTACCATAAAATTTATTACTTAATAATTAGGAAAATAAACGAAACTATTACTATTAAAGTTGTGCAATTTCCACAACCTAATACACTGGCAAATAAGTCCTCTTACAGTTTGTAGACTTACCTGTAAAATGCACTCATATGTTCAGTACAGCTAAATTCAAAATACAGGAACAAAGAATATTTTCACAGTACAGGAAGTTTTTCATGGACATCTTTGAATTCAGGTATGGTAAAAACCCTTTAAAAATGGATTTAAATTTGGTATATGTATGAAGGTTGTACAAATTTCCTAAATCCCTCCTGATTCTCTGATCTCCTCCAGAATTTATGAATTATAAATAGCTGCAAACTGGTAATTATATTGCAATTAAAGATTTATATTCTTAGCATTTGGTTTTTAGGAGTTTTGCAGGAAAATAAATAAATCAGCCTTAACAAGTGAGTGGTACCAGCGATGTACTTTCAAATGGAACCTCACTTGGTGACAAGGTTGATGTCATTGCGTGGCTTGGATTGCATACTCATCTGTGGCCTGGATTCTGCAAAGGTAAAGTGGCAGAATTTTGGGAGAGAAAAGTGCAGAAGTATGAAGAGACAAAAAAAAAGTGGGTGAACCATCGGTGTAACAGATATAAGAGAAAGGACATGAAGGCATGAAAAGTAGTTTAGATGTTGACTAGTGTAACACACCAGTGTTTCCTGAACCTGGCAAGTCCCAGCTCACCAGGAGGAGTTTCTCACTGCCCCAACAGTAACTCCAATAGTAATTTAATAGAATAACTGAGACCATGTGTCTACATTCCTGCTTGCTTCTGCAGGAACATACACGCATGAGAGGTCCACACACAAGAGCAGTGTCCCAAACAGAGTGCAGGGAGCAGAAATTCTTGATTCTCAGCTCATCAGACAGTTTATTGCCATCTTCAGGAGAATGGAGAATTGCAATGTGCCCCAATCATTTTTAAGTTGATTGCAAGTATGAGAAGCAAAAGAGAAGAAAACCGGGTGTGAAAAGACACCACTGGGGCAATTTTATTCCCTACTATTGTAGGTGGACTGAAAAGGAAGAAAGTGTCCATTCAGAAACAAAACTACTTTTTTAAAATAATCTGCTTATAAAGTCTTGCATGTTAAGAAAATATAAGATCTGGCCCCTTTTAAATTTTCTAAAGGTGAGGATTATACTTAATAAATTGCAGGACAAAGCCATACATCTGAGAAAAAGAATTTAAATGTTCAGGCTTTCCATTGCCTTTAGAAGACTTCTGTAGAGAACTGCCCATTTCAGAGAATCATGAAGGCAAAATGGAGTAATTTGGAGGACACTGTGGGTATGTTGTATTTTCATACTGGAGTACAGTGTATGATATCAACATAACAATTTGTAGGGTCATACAAGTAACATCATGTTATTGGAACTATTGAAATGGAAAAAATAAAAGCTCTGGGCAGGCAGCATGACTAAATGCAGTATATGCCATGAGGAAACAAGAGAACATAACAGTGAGAAAAAGTAAGGAGGTGAAGAATTGCTATGCCTACTCTACACCATTTGGATTACAACATCACCCCTCAGGGCTCCAGTTGTACAGTGGGCTGAACAAAACTGGTTGTCTTAGGCTGTGACTCCACAATTTATGTTGCTTGAACAAACCACTACTTATGTACATTTTTATTGTAGTTGCTAAAAATGTGTCCTGAGCAACAGCATGAAAGCCTTCTTAGAAAGAAGAGCTGGAATTCTCCCTGAATCCTCATCAGCACATTGTGTGAGAAGAAAAAGGCTGACATACGAACATCCTTTTCTTGGTCATCTATAAAGCATGGTCTGGTCATTATTGGAGCAGTGTCAAAAGATGACAAGATGTAGACTCAAGGCTCAAGAAGCAAATAGGATATATATTTGAGTAAAACCAAGACCACAAAGCATAAGCAAGTTGCTAACATATCCCTGTGAAGATAAAAGCATTTCTTGTTGGATGGGTAGTCAGGATGGATGCCTTTGGATATTGTCTGCACAAGTTAATTTTTCTAAAAACCATACTCAAATATTCTGTAAATCCTCAAACACAAGCAAACCAATTTGGATATGGTGTGAGGTTTGCACCAGGGAAAGAATAAATAATGGGAAACAAAGGCCACTGATGTAAAAATCCTCTTGAAAACAGCCTGAGTCCAAATGAAAAAGTCGTCCATCTTGTTTAAGCACTGGAGAGAAAAAGTTTCAACCTGCCAAAAAGTCTAACCTTAGGACAAGACTTTCTTCCCTAAGCACAACTCTGATCCAAAGAATTAGTGTCAAAGCTCTGTACAACAGGCAGAGCAGCTCTGGTACCTCCCTGTGGACTGGAACTTGAGTATAGCTCTTTCTCTGGATGCCTGCCCAACACTGCTTCTGACAGGAGTGGCTTGCTGGTCATCAGCATGGATAACCAAAACCAGCTGTATGCCAAAATGAGACAGATCGCTCCCTTTATGTGCCATGACTGCAAACTTTGACATTCCACAATAATGCTTTTCTGACGAGATATAAACACTTTGGATTAACCTTGACTAGAACTGGAAAGAGTTCAGAAATCCTGCTTACTTCCTGAACCAGGGATGATGTCCTTGGGAAAACTGCAGATGCAAGTGGCAAAATAAAACTGGAGGTAAATGGATGATGAACACATTTGTCAGACTAATAAAATAGTTCTCCTGTAATTATACCTAACATAAAAACCTTAAGACAGTTACACATGCATTTTGCAAGGCAGAGTAGCAAATGTGACAAAGCCAGGTGCTGTGTAACAGGCTCTGCATAACATAACAACTCATGAAATCATCACTGCACAATATTTAGGCAATTTTGCCACATAGCATGAGTTGTTCCCAACTGCTGTATACAGTATATGAAGCTCATGATTTGCTGGCTCTGAGAGCTGAACTATCCCCAAGTTGGATAAAGAGTTATGAGTAGGAAAAAATTCAGTTGTTCTCTGGGGTGAAGAATGGAAAAGTCAGCTGTTGATTAATACCCTGCAGTGCTGATCCACCCTTTAAATTCAGGGAGTGGAGTCAAACAATACCTTTGCTGCACTTCATATGGAAAACTGGATTTGTCTTTGGACTATTACTGTAAGTCAAGGGATACTCCCATCTGAAACAAAGGCTAATAATGTTGGAGGAAAGACATTCCCTGATTTCCACAGACATTGGGTGAGGCTCAAACTTTATGAACTTCTGGAGTGAGCTAACTGAACAAACGTGGCAGGCTGTATTTACCATTATTAAGGATTAATATTTGGAGGTAATGAAAAAGAGAGAGTTAATGTCACTAAATTTTTTTACAAATGCAGAAATTCAGACCAAATGTTAAAAAATCATCAAAAAATATGTGCTTTTCAGCAAAAACATTCACAGCCTTTTGAAAAATAATGATCAGAAACCCTTTATATTTGTTAAAATTTATATATACAGATCCAGCTTCTACTTGTTTGTCTAACTGACTTTTGCCTGCATTCTTTATTTGTTAGATTTATTTTAACAAGTGAACTAGAAATAAAAGGCTTTAGAATATCTTGGCTACTGCAGCTGAAAAACAGCTTCTGAACTGAAGTAAATCTGTGTCTCCTCAGTGAAATGAACAGACCCCTTCAGTCTGAACCAGCTGAGAAACAACCCCTTTTGGGCTGTTTTCTGGAAATACTTTAATAGAATGCATTCCCACAGTAAATACAATGTCATTGTCCTGGGCTACTGGCATTGGAACAAGACTAACATACACTTTGAATTTAAAACTCTGTCCATTTTAATGTCTGCTTTTCTGGCAGACACAATACGCCTGTTTTCCCTCCAGCAAAATCACTATCTTTCTTTGCTTTGCCAATTTTCCCCTTACATTTTACTCTGTTTTGTTGGGTCTTGTGTTCTGCAGGGAGGGAGTGGTGTCACTGAAGGAGGGTAGGTTTAGATTAGATATTAGGGAAAAGTTCTTTACTGTGAGGATGGTGAGGCACTGGAAGAGGCTGCCCAGAGAAGTTGAGGATGCCTCTTCCCTGATTGTGTTTGAGGCCACCTAGGATGGAGCTATGAGCCACCCGGTCAGCTGGAAGGTGTCCCTGCCGATGACAGCTGGGCTGGAACTGGATGATCTTCAAGCTCTCTCCATCCCAAGCCGTTCTGTGATTACCCTTCTCCTTAGCTCGGTGTGAAGCCAAGGCACGCCAGTCGGGCAGCGCGGGGAGCAAAGGGATGTGCGAGCGCCGGGCGGCCGGAGCGATGGCACGCTTGTGTTTTCCTAAGGACCGAGGCACCGGGATGGCACGTTTGTGTTTTCCTAAGGACCGAGGCACCGGGATGGCACGTTTGTGTTTTCCTAAGGACCGAGGCACCGGGATGGCACGTTTGTGTTTTCCTAAGGACCAAGGCACCGGGACACGGGCTGTGCCCGTGCTGGGAGGTCACTGCCGCACCAAAGGTCTCCGGCATCGCGCTCCCTGCAAAGCTCTGCTTCTGCCCCCTCTCACGCGTTTCTCTCAGCTCACAGGGAAAGGAACAGGCAAAGTTTTCGGTGCTTCTCGCCCACCGAGCCGTGCCGATGCTACGGGAGCAGGACCATCGCCACGGCGCTCCAGAAGGCAACCGCACCTGGCGCACACCCGCCATCGGACAAAGACATCCCGTATTTTCCGCGGAAAAATGCTCCGTAGTTTTAGCGGAAGGAGGCGAGCGGCGGTGCGGGATCGCTGCCTGCCGGCGGCTCCCGGCCCCGGCCGGCCCCAGCCCGGGCGCGGCGCCGCCAGGTGCGCTCCCCGCCCGCGGCACCGGCACCGGCACCGGCCCCGCCAGGGACTGCCCGAGGCTGGAGCCCCGCCGAGCCACGCCGCCCGGGATGAGCCCGCTGTCCCCGCGCCAGCCCCCTACTCACCGATCTCCCCATCATCGTTGTCATCATCTTCCTCCTCCTCCTCCTCCTCCCCCTCCAGATCCAGCAGCACATCCTGGTTCTCCACGTTCATCCTGCCCAAGTTGCGGTGCCCCGTGCCCGCTCCCTGCCGCCGGGAGCGCGCCCGCCCCGAGCCCGGGCAGCGCCGGGGGCGGAGCGGCGGCGCGGGGCGGGCGGCGGGGCGGCCACCGGCACCTTCCCGGCAGGAGCCGCCGCCCCCGCCCCGCCGGGCACGGCCCGGCCCCGCTCCAGCGGGAGCCCTCTGAAACCGTGGGTCTTTAAAAATGTGCCAAAATATGCACCCAAGCACTGAAGGACTCACCACTGCTAAATACCGCTGGAAATGTGAAGCCTACGGATGGGAAAAGCTCCAAAGCAACAAGCAGAGTTATTTGGAAAAGGTGGTGGAAATTGAAGGGGGAGTGCTCAAGGACTGAATAACAAGCCCATCTCTAGAGCTCTAGTAATGTATTCAACTCGTTGTTTATTATTTCAGAGGGAAGAGGTTGTCCTCATCTCCATCTTAGCCTCCAGACACATCCTAGGAGAATTTTGCAGCACAGAAAATGAAGAATCGTCACTAAGCAGGAATACTGTGGGGGCAGAAGTACTTATAAAAAGGGATTTAAGTGCTCATCAACATACTCATCTACTCACATGTGTTGGTTCCAGAAGCAAGTAAAGGGATCCTAAAGCTGCAAGACATCTGGTGGAGTGCCCAGACAGGAACTGGACTGAGGTGGAATAGTGGGAAGAAATGGAAATAAGACTGTAAAAATGGAATGAAGAAATGAAGGAGCAATATTTGGGGAAAGGAGAAGATAAAAAGCACAAGATACCATTTGAGGCTTTTTTTCCTGCACAAAGCAGGAAAAAACCCTATAAGCAATCTATTTTCACATTTCAGTCTGTTGTTGATACCAAAATGACTCACAGGACTCAGGATGTTTAAAGTACAAACAAAAAACTGGATGAAAAGCCATTTGTCAGATAAGCTTGTTGCTTGTTAGCATGGTTATCTGTTGTCAGGCAGCTGTGGTTAATCACAGCAGGGCCTGGTATTAGAGCAAGTCTAAGTGCAAGCACTTTCAGCAAAAAAGTAGTTAAATAGTTCAGAAATTTAATTGCAGAGTTTTGAATCAGCTCTGCTTGGCAAAGACCTTCTCTCATAGTCTGCTTAAGGACAGAAGTGGTCTGCAAATGCATCAGAACAGCTTTTTACTGCTTTTGTCCTGGTGATAATGCCTCACTGGCATTATGGTTATCTGCACCATCTGACACTGTGCATTTTTTCTCAGATTAGAAAAGACTCACAGAACTGAATCAGAGAAGGAGGGCAATATGATGGGGGGATAATGATGCATAGCAAGTTTTGTTCTTTTGTGTCATAAGTCAGAAACCTAGTGTGCTGCCCTGTGGCACATCCAATCTGCCTCTGACCATCTAAAAATGTGCCTCACTCACTGCTGTGGCTGCTTGTCAGGTTTCACACTCTGTGAGGTTATGGGGAGGGAGTGAGTTACGTCGCTCCCAGCAGGAGTGTTCACTCCAAGATGACTCATTTGCAGACACATCATGGTTTTGATGTGCCTGGCACATAGTTGCAGTAACATCTTTACATACCTGTATTGTGTAACATTCAGCTGCCCCCTTTTCTTGCAGGTCCTCCCCAAAATGTGGTCCTGGCTGGTGAGATCTTGATGCACAAATGATGGGAAGAGGGCAGGTTACAGTCAAGGTACAGCTTAGTTTAGGATGGTGACGTGAGATTTGTGCACTTGGATACTCTCCAGGGACATCATTGTTACCTTGGTTACATACTTCCCATTTTCACATTTAATGAATGAATGAAAATCCAATAATAGCAAAGTTAAAAAAAGAAAAAGCATTTCAAAACCAGGCTTCAATAAAATGTTGGGTTTTTTAAACTTGATCCTACTAAAAATACAGGTAGAGGATCTACCTCCTGCTCCCAGCATAAAGATTTCTCCCAGTATTTTACAATATAGATTGTAATAATACAAATAAAGATTTTGTAAGCTTAATTCGACCTTCAACACCTGAATGTTCAATTTAATAGATTACAGAGCTGAGTTTTGCAGATACCTTAAAAACCAAGGGGAATATTGTGTGCAAAATTCACATGAAAAGCATGTATGCTGGGAAATGCATAGCTATTTGTTTTTTGACTTTGTACCCCATGAAAATTTTTATGTGTAATTTTGGTAAAAATACCTAACCTTCAGAAGCTCAGTTTTGTTACTCATGAAAAACAGATTTAAAAAAAAAAGTAAATGAAGACAAAAATGCAATAGCACCACCCTGCTGCCATCTCTTTGTCAGATAGATAATAGCAAAAGATCCACTCAAAGAATTGCAGTTGGGTTAACTCTAGCCAAGTTTTTCAAAAGTCATCTGAAATTAAAAAGTTAGGCTAACTAATCCCCACCCCATCCCAAGCATGACTGTGTTCAATTTTATTGAAGAAACAAAACTTCCTGGTAGTGAGAAACAGAGACAGTCCATGCAGCCAGTGGAAAATTGCTTCCATGGGTAAGGGTTTCATAGCAACTGTAACAATATAGGTCAGGAAGAGAGTAAAAGAGATTGTTTAGGCCAGTAGTGACAAAATTCTGGCGCAGGCACCAAGTCTTTAACTGGCGTGGATCTGGGCTGGCACCAGGAGCTCTGAGTCACTGGGCCTTTGACAAAGAATCTGGCACTGAGCATCAGGAAGCTTGCTGTCAGTCACTGCTCTGGTCCAGCCCCCAGCAGAAAGGCAGGTTTGAACATATCCAGGCACTGGTGACAAATATTTGCCATCACGTGCTTCACATTCTCTTCTGGTGGGGAGCCCATGAGGCCCCCAGTTTCACTCCTGTTGATACACAGCCAGAAGAATTTTGCAGCATTTGAAGTTTTCTTCTTGTCCTTTTCCCAGCATCTGTGAGAACAGCTGGTTATTGTTCTCTTGATAATGACATATTACATATGGAAAACTATCACCTTAATGCCTCTGAAGCTTTTCTCATCCAGATTACACAAATCCAGGTCTTGCATGCTTCCAGCACAAATCACTGTCTGTGCTTTTCTCTCTATTACAAGTTAATGTAAAAAATGCAGTGCGAGAATCTATGGTAGGAGAAGATGATATCATTTTACAAAATCTTTTCAGTACATTGGCTTTACCCACTCACAGTCCTTTTCTCAATGATTGCATTCCTATACACTCTCTCATCCACACAGTTACAAGAACCAACAAGCAAATGTCCAGGTGGCCTGGGCAGGGTCACCTGTGTACAACACAGAGGACCAGGGGGCCATGGAGCTCCATCCTTGAAGATACTCCAAAGTCACCTGGACACAGCACAGGTGGTCTTCCTGTAGCAAGGGGCATGGACAAAATGACCTGCAGAGGTCACTTCCAACCTCAGCCCAACCTCAGCCATTCTGTGATTCAGTGAAGGGATGCCAGGTATCAGGTCCTCATCATCTCCCCTGCGCAATGATAAACTAATTTTTGGACAGATATTTTGTACCCAAGAACCAAAAATCCCAATGACATGATTCTTTTGCATTGGACTTCTGCTTATTTCCACCTCCATAAATTTAGGCAAGTCTGGCCTGAGTTCTTTAAGGCCAGAGTCTGTGTTATAGATGGGCTAGAAATAAAAGGAATGCTGTATTTGATGTGAGGTGATGTGATATTACTTTCTTTTGTTAGAGGTAAAGTCTTCTGCTGGGAGGCAATCTGTGTTCTCATTTGACTGGAATGGTAAATGCAGGAAACAGTCCTCCTTTCTGTTGGGAACTATGGCCTTCATTTAATATGAATATGGTTCATTTTAACATTGAATATAGTTCATTTTTATCATGCTTATGAAGTTTTATCCACTCATCCTTCATTTCTGCCCTCTTAATATTTCTCCTACCTGTCAATACCTCTGTACACTTCGTTTCATTGCCCCACCCTTTATTTTAATGTACTGTGCTCAACAACAAATACTGTATTCCAAGTAAGAACATATCCACAGTGAATACTATTGCTGTACCATTTTGGACATGATTTTCCTTCTAACATGTCCACAGCAACAATTTTAATTTTTGTCTTTTCACAGTTGTCAACTCATTTTTCTATTGCATTGTGTAATAGGTCTTACATCAATTTGTCCAGCAGTTTCCCATTTTGTATTTCTGTAGTTGATTTTCTGTTCCTAAGTGGACATTTTTACCCTTGTTTTTATAATATTTCCTTATTTGATCTGTTCTTTCTCATTTTTCAAGATAATTTTGAATATGAGTGTTTTTCTTGGTGTCAGCAAACTGCTGGGGGACAAAATTCATATGGTCTAAACCATTGGCCTAGCAGAATAAAGTCCATGAGCATGTAGAAAGCACAGTCAGAAGATTTGGAGGACTGGTAGGTCAGGTGTGCTCCAAAAAAAACCTTGGAGGGAGTTTTGTGGGAAAGCTATCAATTATTGAAAGATATTAGGGCCACACTGGAATATTGTATCAGTGCACATGAAATTTGGGAGAAACAGCAGGAGACAAGAATCACTGTGTGAGGATTTCTTTAAGGACACAGGAGTTGGAGTGGTTCATCACTGTGGGATTCATTGCAGAACAGAGAACACAGCTGTCTTTCTATTCTGCATTCTCAGTTGGAATGAAAGAAATAATTATCCTAGGGACCAAACAAAGTCTATTATTTCACATTTCATAAAACATTAGACTTTTTAATAACTGCTGGGATATTGTGCCTTTGTGCCTGAAAGCAGGGGGCTTTAGCACCATTACTGAAACTTTGAAACTCAGTAACAGAAAAGAGATCATTTGAAATGCAAAACCCCTGCTATAATGGAAGAACAAAATCAGAGAGAAGATAAAACTAACTAAAGAAATAATAAATAAATATAATATACACTTAATAAAATGGTATTTCCCCAAGAAATTCCCTTAAGTGCACCAAATTATTCACAAATTTGCTGCATCAACAGTCAGTAAAAGAAAATGTAGAAGAAACTTCTTCCAGTTCACCGCACCATATATTTTTCCTGTATTGTTAAGTTGGTGCTTGCAATCTGTTCAAGCCTAGAGAGAAATGACTGTGAAGAGTTTTGAGATAATTTTGTTTCATCAAGCTCTTATGTTTATTTCAGTCTGATTCGCAGATAAGGAGAGCAGTGAATCATTAAGGGAAATTAAATTACCCAATTTCTGTACAGCTCTAGTATTTTTCTTTTACCTCAGTTATGTTTCCAATTGCATGTAACCCTCACAGATTTCCTAATTCTCACTCTTGCATGCAGCCTCTAGTCTGAGATGACAACTTCAGTCTCTTTTGCCCTCTATTGAAATGAATTGGTAATAACAATTACCAAGGAAATGTGAACTACAATGCATAAAAGAGGATATAAATGATGGATCTCAGACCAGTGACGTGTGTAATTACTTGATGCAAAAGTCTTGTAAGGGCTGCCAAGTCTTCTGCTGACTCCTACCTATGAGCTTCTTCTGCCTTCTTTCTCTAGCTGTCCTTAGTATGGTAAGTAGATGTGGTAATCATCTGGGAAACCTTTTGTCTGATATTTCTAATCTGTTTAATACCAAGCTTTTAATTCCTAGGAAAGGTATGTACATGGCCAATGTGTATATTAGAATAATAGTCTAAGAGTTCAAGCACTGTTATTTTTCTAACACAAATACCTGAACTCATTTAGTTCAAAATATTTAAACTTCAGGGAGATAACGAGGTTATTTCAAAAGGTGAATTATGAACAATAACATTCAGTCATTTTCTTGGCAGTATGCTGTTCTAGTTTTATGATATTTTAATTCTACTTGCAAAAAGAAAAAATTAAAAAATGTCCCAAGTCTGTCTGGATATCTCTAAGTCCCAGGAAACACCCACCTGTGTTGGTTAGTCCAGGTGAGCTATGTGACTAACATGGTCAGGCCTTTCAAAGCCAGGGCTTGGACCTCTGTGACCTCTGGGGATTCACTGAGCTGCTCTGTGGTACCTGGGCAGCACTGACCTCCCCAGCCTGACTGCTGGGGGAGTTATGGCCCACACCTGTAGGGCAGCCAACAGGTTTTGTCTTAGTGCTCTGAAAAAATGCAAAGAGCTGCATTTAGCCCTGACCTGAACCCCACTGGACTGATGGGTTAGGATTAGGGTTCCCCACTGAAATCGTTAAAGTAATTTGAATAATGCTGGCATCTTTACTGTGTCCAAGTGCAGGTACACTCTGCTTGGGAAAGTAAAGGATAAATAATTTGCCACACTTGTTGCTAAGTGTTTTTTACAGTGTCCCTTTCGCAGTTACTTGGGAAAAATGTTTGATCTAAGCCAACACAGAAATGACAAAACCATAGCTGGATGTTTAGACTACAAAAAATATACAATGAAGTCTTCAACTGTTTTTCTAATTTGAAACAAGAGCTGTATGTCCTGGAAAGATAAAATTTGTGAATTTTTGAACATGAGAAGATAAAACTTACTGGAAAAGTTGGAGTGACCATAATATTGTGGTAATACTACAGGTTTTTTTCTGCAGCTGCCACAAAAACACACATTAAAGAAAGAGAATGTTTCCAGAAATTTGGTCACAGAAGCCACGATATTTTGTCTTTAATAAAATACTTTTTTTAAATTTTCTATTTCCATGCTGGCTTACTCAGACTATCTTCCCTGAGCAACTGAGAGAGCTCCACTCTGTAGAACCCACTCAGCAATGTGTGTCACAAACTTACCATTCCATTACCAGTGGAATAGATATTATTTTTTCAGGAAAAACCTGAACTTATATGGTGACAAATATGCATATGGGAGTTTATCAATGATAAGGTTAGAAGGGCTTCTCTCGGCAGTTACTTGTGCAGGTTACATCCTCTGCCCTCATTGTCATCATTTCCCCTTACTGCGGTGGCTGATGCATCCAGCACTTCAGCCAATGTTCATTTTAACTGCAATTCCAGTGGGATAAGCAAGTGCTACTTCTGCATGCTTTCAGTAAAGCTCTCTATTTGTGGTAAGCAAAGTGCTTTCAGTGACTGCTGCTGTACATCTCCCCCACCACCTGCAAGCACTGATTTTCCATTAAAAGTTGAAGAGAGAGGAAGAAAGAGGAATTCTGAAATAAATCCCACTCTTAGGTAAGTGACTTAATGTCAAAATACTTCCCAGCACTTTTAAAGATAATTTGGTTCTATCCTGTGGCCATGAAACTTTCTTAAAATAACTTGTCAATAACTGTATCCTGCAGGGACAGAACAGGACCTTCTGACATTAATGAAAACCTGGCAATCAAACTTCATAAGGCTTTACTTATAGCTGAAGAATGAGTATAATTGCACACTTAACACTTAAATGGCTTATCCTTTATTTCCCAATCAGACTTCTTCTATCAGAATGGGCTGTTCTTCTGCTAGGGATGGTCTTAATTTTTCATCTTCAGTAACACTGCTGTTTCTGGGTTGTTCCACTGTTAAATGTTATGTCTGCACTGGCTTGTGGTCATGTAAGTGGTATAAATCAGTAGACTCCACAACTGATGATGTGAGAGCATTCTGTGGCAGGCTTTAATGCTTGCACAGGACTTGGAGGAGCACATATATCTCCTGTATCCACTCCTCTTCCCCTCTGCTGCAAAAGGAAGTGATCTTGTCACCAGTCCTTCCTCCTCCTCCACTCTGTTATGTCATGTTGCACATCACTGTATTTCAAATTTACTCCAAGGAGTAATTACACTGACAGGCAAACAGCGAGAGCTTTGGTCCTCCTGAAGAATGTAAAGAAAGGGTTTTGCTGTATGCTGGTTTGGAACCCCAGGAGGATTACCCACATGCTCTGCAAAGTATCTTTATTGCACTTTAAAGAGAAATGGATATTTCTTCACATGTCTTCCATGTCTTGCAAATGCCAAGAAAGAAAACCACTCTTATTTACTATGAAACATTAAATATGTATCTATATATACATATACACACACATATATACATACATATATATATATATATATATATAGATATACACAGAGTGTGAGAATTTCCTTACCTCAAGGTATGAGTCAGTTTTAAGCAGCTTCTTTTTTCTCTCCTTGTGTTATTTTGCTTTTCTTGTTTTCTATTGAAAGTGAGATTATATGAGCCTTAAGGTGTTGGGTAAGACTGATCTCTTTGCCCAGGTAGAAGCAGAAAAGGAAACAGATGTGTGAGGAAGCTGGGACCACAGACCAAGTTACCCATCCTTTGCCAGGTGTTTGACACCTTTGGTGATTTTAAAATGAGGAGTTTTCTGTTTGTCTCTGTGGCTTTGTCCTCCTCAGTGCAGGCTGCTGCATCGCCAGGAATGTGGATGCTTTCTGCTGCTCAGGATCCTGTTTTGTTAACACTTCCTCCTTCGGCCACTTGCCAGAAAATCACCTTGGAAACCAAGGCACCAGTTTCCATGGTCACTTGGAGGAGCGTATGTTTCCTTCCATTGCATGGGGTATTAGGAGGAGGAAGCCCACGAGCTTTTTTTTCCAGAATAAATTCTGCAGGATTGGACTCAAAGAGCTGCATCTCGACCTTATTTCCTCCATCAAATCCCCAGTGAAACCACCAGAACTGCAGAGGATAAACAAGTGCAAAATGTGGCTTTACATTAATGTCCTCACAACTGAGATGTGAAATGACATCTTACAAACAACTTTCTCTGAGTAATAAGTCAGAAGCAACTCAAGAGTGAGAAAAACAGGAATAAAAGAGAACCTTGCTTTCCTCCAAATGCCAGCACATAAAATTACATGAACAAGAAAAAAAAAGTCTTTAAAAGCACTTGCCTGATGGTTGAGGTGAAAACTAGCAATAGCTGGTCAAGCTAAAGATGTGACTCTGCCACTACCCCACACTCAGAAAGGGCCCATGGCTGGTTGTGGAAAAAAATACAAGAAATAGCATGAGCACTTTTCCTGACTCCCATGCTAGTTGGATTCAAGCACCGTAAGATCAAAGGCTAAAAACGTAGAGGAGGAACTTGTTGACTTCTTCTAAGGAAAAACAGAAATGCTCCTCAGGCTGCTGTGTTAAGGCTTCTCTCTCTTTTGACCACCATAGGTTGCATCAGAAGCATCTTCACATCAGGCATTGATTCAGGTCAGAGAAAGCAGCAAATTTTAATACTAATCTGTGGTCTAAACTTTTCCAGGTAAAGGTTGTCACAATTCCACTTTCATCTAAAAGTTAGTTTCCTTCTGAAAGGTGCTATACCCATCAAATTCCTTAGAGAAACAACATGCCTAACCACAGGATCCAGAATGATGGTTATCATGAAGTAACTAAATCCATAATGTGATTCTGCAAAGTACCAGAAAATCGATTTAACATTTTGCAACAGTTTTCCAAATCTGCAGTTTTGAAGCCATGGTGATTGCTTTGTGAACAGCAGCTCTGCTTGCTGCTGTGGGAAGTTAAAGTTTCAAAGCAAGAAATCTTCCTTCCCATTTACAGATGGGACCATTCTCAAACTTGTGTCTGAGACACCAAGTCACTAACAGCTTCTGTTTCTTGATTCTTGCTTTTTCTAACCTTCCATTCTGAAGGCAAATTAGTAGATAAACAGGAAATTAGGAGAACCCAAAGTCAAATACCGTAAGAACATTTTCTGTTATATCTGATGTTTCAGTATAGGGATGTGATAGATCACCGCCAATGCAAAGAAGGGTGTGAACAGCTTTGATCTTATTTTGCTGAAAATATGAGCTGACTAAATGCCAACCAGCCAGTCCAGGAACTACACAAAATGGTAGCATTCCTGATTAGTTGCTCTCTCTGTAAGCCAACACACCCTTGCAACTCAAAATGGCCCTGTGTATTATTTTCCACATGATACCGAACTATGCAGAAACTAAATTATGTGACTGCTGTGGTTCTTTCTAAATGAATTTAAAGTGAATAAATTTAGTAAATTCAAGCTTTTTGGGGACACCCTGGCTAACCTGGCTAACCCATTTAATCACATTAACTCACAGAATACATTTGTGAGAGCTCCTGTTCAATGATAAGTTGGTTCCTGCTACATGATATCCCCTCAGAACACCCAGGATGCTTTTACTGTATTTGTATTGCCATCAGCAACTTGGATTCCCCTGAAAGCAGCTGACAATTTGTAGTAACCACAGCTCAAGTGAAGAGTTCACCTCTCACAAATTGAGCAATTTTGTGGGTGCCCTGCAAAGCCATGGATAGAGTTACAGCCTTTAACTGCTAACAGGTGAGAAGAAAATCAACTCTGCTTAAATTAACTTGAAAGTTCACTGCAGAAACATGTATCTGTACCTTTAATACCTATTTATTTGCAATTTCACCACCTTGTTTTTGTATTCTATCAGTTATGATCCGTTTCTAAACAGATACTGTATTTACTGCAATACAGATTTCATGTCTTTATGGGCAGGGTGCAATGTGAATTGGAGCATTCACTGTACCCTCAGGACCCCCAGAGAGGCTGTGTTCTCTTAAGTGTTTTCAGTTGTTGGCCATATACTCCAAATGCCCTGCACATGAACTGTTCAAGCAAAGTCTAATATTAGGCCTGGCTCACTAACCTTTATTTACTTTTTGCTAGGAGATTGCTTTCCTTCTAAATTATGCATGCCTAAACTGCAAACATCAGTTTCTCTTAAACTTCCTCCCTTAGCTGGATATGACTAAATTAATTATGTTTGTTCTGTTAAAATTGTTTTCAATAATCCATTATTTTCTGGTGCAGCTATTTAAGCAGAAGCAGCTTGGCTTGGCCATAGGAATGTGGCATGTCAAACTACTCTATTTGTCACTCTTTCTAAAATGACATTAAAATAATTAAACAACATGAAATGGCTGTGATTTTAATTGAGAAAAATTTAGGAAATGCCAAATGTTGGCTGTCTGCACTTTCTTAATGGGTTTACACAGTGTGTGTACTTTAGTTTACACTCCATAAAGCTGCATCATGTTCACTTTTTCCCACCAGTCTTATGGAAAAATAACAGCAACAGCAGCAACAACAATAACATAATTACACATAATTATTATGTGGACAAAAACGTCTACATAATACTTAGTATTCTCAGGAATGGAGCCTTAGGTTGCTAAAAATTAAATAATATTGGAGCCCTGCCTTGGGAAGCCTTAAGAATGCGTGCTTGTGACAGATTCACTTCAGAGCAGAAGAGTCAGAGCAGAGCCCCAGGAAGGTAAGTTGAACACAGCCCTGCACGTGGACAGTAGAAATCCTGCCCAGTAGATGCAGGATAGTGTGGCTAAAGCAAAACACAGAAAGTTTCTTCTCTGACAAGGTTCCAAGCAAGGGTCCTATGGTGAAAATAGCACTTTTTAATGTAACTTCAGTTAGTGTCAAAATGTAGAAGTTTTTTCAATAGCAGCCTTTGTGCATGTACACAAGCAAACAAATCTATACTATTTTGCAGTATTCACATTATTTACAATAGAGAATGAAACTTCTATAAAATAATTTCTCGGATCATTTCTGTCAGTGATGCATCTCTGACACTGAATATATTGTATATGGTTTTACTCTCAGACTCTGAATATAAATGTCTTGCTCCATGCTGGTTTTGGTTGCCTCTGCAGAGTGATTTTTCTCCTTCCAAATGTGACTGGCAGCTCTTAAGAGCAGCACACACATGCTGCAGCTACCTGGGGACACAACACTATTAACTTCCCTCAGATTTTCCAATGCATGTTTATGTTTTGATTGTTGGGAAGAACTTTTAAAAACAAGGTCATACATGAGAGAAGGAGAACAAGGAGAGAATGGCATTTTAGCTCAGCACATGGACCAGCAGTGCTCTGCCTTGGCAGTGACCTACCCTTTGCATTTGCAGCAAGGAGCTCCTGCTGACATCACCACCCACCCCTACCCTCCAATCTCCAGTCCATCTCACTTTTTGGGCTTGGTTTATGACATAGGAGGTTGTACAAGTCATAAAGAGAAGACCCAGTTACTCTAGTCTGGAGAGCTGTGAAGAGAGCTCCAATATTTCAGGATGGAGATGGGAATTTTAAACCTTCCTGTTCCATTTCTCAGGACTGTGTAAATCCAGCCATCTCTCTGTTAGCAGGGGCAGTGGAGGGGGACAGTCCTTGGTGGAGCTCACCTCTATGTTGTTGGGAGGGAAATCTGGTCCCTTTTAATGCCTTCCATGCATGAGTCTTTATGTTGGACTTGAGAAATCATGCTTCACATGTTCCTGATGTTTCTGCCCTTAGAGACACAACTCTCCTGGTCCCACAGACAGTCCTAAACATACTTTTCCCCAGATATTTCTAGGGACATTCCTTCTGGTGTAGCCTTCCAGGGCCAAGGTGCAGTGATGCTCTGTGATGTCCAAGAGACATCCAAGCAGGCAGATGAGATGCAGAGGACATCAGAGAGCACTGCTGTTTAAAATTACAGCCAGGCACACCTGGCTGTGGGCTGAGACTGATGTGCTGATGGGCTGGTTCATGGAGGAAGAGTCTCTGTGGTCAAGAGGGGAACAAACCAAGGTGCTGAACCCAGTTCTATGTCTGCAATTCACAGACCAGCTGCCATGCCTGCCTTGCAGTCACGTGATACAGTGTTTTGACCTGGTTTTATAGCTCTTTTTGTAGAAGAACAACATTTCTGACTCCATAGTCTGATCTTTCACCTTTGATATACCCAACTAGTGCAAAAAGATTTTTTCTGAGCTCCTCAAACCCTTGCAAACATCAAATCTCAAAGTCAGAATTTCATTCTGAATGATGGTTTCAGTGAGGGTAAGGGTGCATTATACTAAGGCTTGGACAAAACGTCCTTGTGGGTGTTTTTTGTAACAGCTGCATTTAACTCATAATAAAATATAGGAAACAGTAAAGCTTTTTCATGGAATCAGACAGCTGAAAAAAAAAGGCATTGCCAAGATCATAGCAATTATGCACCATTGTAAAGGTCCCAGAAAAAAATGGGGTTTTGATCTGCATAAAAATGCAGAGGTGTGGACACTCTTTGATGGAGGTAAATGTGAAAAGAAACTGCAAAACTGTTGCAGGCTGACACAAAAACATCAGAAAAGCAAGCAAACAGCCATAGCAAGTATTAGGCATGTAGCCTGAAAAAAAAAAAAGTCAACAGCCTGAGACATCTTCCCATGACAATTCCACTGCAAGGATTTAAAAACTGAGAATAAGATTGTTTTTTGATAACTTTGGTTTTAGTCTTTGTACATTAAAGGGACAAAAGTCTGACAAGTATCTATTGTTTTTTCTTTCTGAAGGAAACTTCCACTAAGACTCTGAACACTGAATAGCAGTTCACATTCAAAAAGAAAAGCATCTGTCCCCAGAATCTTGTCACAGTTTCCTGTGAAATTCAATGTATTATGCCAGGAATAACAGTAACAAGAGCAACAGATAAATATCATTATGGCCTGTACTTGTTTCATACCTCAAAAAACAGCTCCACCTCTCCTTCCTGCTTTCACATGGAGCTGGGAGAGACAGTGAGCAGTGGTAGCACTTCTCCATGGACATGGGCTTTGCTCAGCCAGTAGGAGCAGGGTATCTTGCCCAGGAGCTCCTACCTCTGTCAGCCTGGAGAAACCTCCATCTGCTCCTTATTGGGAAGATTAAGGCTGTTTCCAGGCTTGAAGTATGCCCTTGAAGCTTTGAACACCAGGAATACTCTCTTTCTGGTGCTATAAGGGACCTCCCATGAACCTGTAAGGGGTTAATGGAAGCACCAGGGAGGACCAGCCACTAGGTCTGGCTTTGAGCTAATAGATTCTCCTTCTTTGGTGGGTTTCTTGCCTGTACAGTAGCTTGGGCTCCCTTGAGGAACACATCTTCCTTCATAATCTGCAAAGCTTCCTCATAGCATTGTCAGAAGAGAAAAATCTTTTATTTCATGTGAGATCAAAGGGCCAGAACCCACGGAGTATCACTTTGACTAACATGGTCTAAGTTAAAGAGACTCCTTACACCACAATGTGTAAGAAAGGAAAGGGTGGTTGTAGCAGAAAGCCTTTGGAGGTTTGTGCAGACAAAATGAGTCACCAAGAGAAACTGTGTACTGAAAGTAGGTAGAAAGCTCAAGCCTGGAAGCACAGACTAGCAGCTCCTGTGAAGTTTGTTTGTGCATTTGTCAGCCTGAGCCTTATGGGACTAGTTAGTTCTTTAGTATAGTTCCATCTCCTAGAGCTCTTTGAAACTTTCTGTAGTCGCACACAGCCCTGAAAATCCAAGCTAGGCTTAGTATTTTTGTGTTCATAGTATTTTTGCTTAGTATTAATGTGTTCATCACTCCTGAAGTGCAGAGCTGAGAAGAGGCCGCTGACATCCATAGGGTATAGACAGAAAATAAAGCAAAATGATAATTTTCAAGCATAAGGGTTTATTAAGAATGGTGATTCTGGCTCCTTTAGTTATGGCCAGTGGTACAATATTCTCACAAATTCAAAAGAGAGATGCTACCTCTTGTGAATATAACAGCTTAGTAAAGAAAATAGTCTCAGAATACATACCAGCAGTACAAAAGAAAAAAAGCCTGCCTATTAGGAGCTAACAAAACTTGGAAATTGTTTTAAAGAACATAAGAATGTGCCTTGAAATTTTCCTATTTACATTTTGATGTAGGTATGGCCATACAAATGCTATGGGCTTTGAATATCTGAATGTCAAGAAGTTGCCTCTTCCTCATCCAGGAAAGGTGCCTGTCAAGTAAGCCAAACTGCTGGGATCTGTCCAGCTTTTGGGAAGGATGCAGGAAGGCAGAGGTAAATCTTGTGTTCTAGCTTCCCTTGGGTGCTTGGGACCCTTCAGCAGTGCTGCCAGCACATAGGAATTTTATGAAGTTTTCCCCATTTTCTGCTGCCACACTGGCCACCATCAGATGGTCTCAGCATTCAGTGAAGGAGCCAAGTGTTTGCCTGGTCCTACGGATATCTGTGTTTTAAGATGAAACATACTGCTAATCAGAACTAAAGATGAACTCTTTCCCCAGTCATATCTGGGCTCGCTTTTCATGGAAACAGGTAATCTACCACTAGTGTTCATTAGGAGCTATAAAATGGTGTGTGTTTTGGTGGTACTGAGATGGTTGGTGTGAAGGTGGCATTTGTAAGCTGCTTCATCCTGTAATGTCACCACTGTCACAGGGAAGCTGTCACTAGAAAGCCTCAGCAGATGTTATTGCATCATTCAGCAGGGGAGATGCCATTAGGCATTTCGGCTGGAGGAAAGGCCATTATGCTTCAGAACTCCTTTCCAGTCCCACATAGGTTAATAATTCGTGACAATTGTTTAGTTGATCTTGATCTAAGGATCACAAGGCACAGCTAGGCTAAGAAATTCTGAAGGCCACAGGACAAATTATTGTTAGACCAAGGAAATGCAATGGAAATAATCCAGGCTCACAGTCTGGCAAAGGTGAGTATGTTTAATTTACAGACTGCTTGTCATAATTGCGTGTGTCTGCCTATAGAAGTGGATCTTTATGGAAAAGGTTACCTGAATAGGCCAGGACTGGGTAGTTTTGCTAGGGGAAAAAAAACCCAAAGAAAACCCCAAAAACCAACCAACCAACCAAACATTCCCCCTGCCCTTCTAATTAGCTTTGGATAAAATATTTTCTTTATATTTAAATTTTCCCACAAATAACATAAAATAAATTATCAGAGACTGCAAGGGCAACTATAATACCAGCATTTTCTACAGAGGCATTCTTAGAGAAAGATGTTCAAACCATTCATACTGAGGTAGCTCCAATGATTCCAGTTGCAGTAGGTGACTTACTTACCCAATACATATATGTCTGTCTGTAATCTAGAAATACACTTAAACTGCTATTGAAAGTGAATGAAAAAGAATTCCTAAACCTACTATACTGTTTTGGTGGTAAGACAACCGATACCAAATTGTTATGATCTTATATGAAAGAGTACAGAGTGATTTCATCCGGGCACTTAGTTTCCTGATTGTTTTGAAAGAGTCACCACTGGCACGGAGTGATTTCCACTGCTGTATTTCTCAGCGTGTGGCAGTCATGGTAGTGCAATTAAACACACATTGACTCATGCATGCCCAGTGCAGGCACCAACAGCCCCTTCACTAAAGTCACTTTTAGCCATGATTTATATGCAGCGCTGGGGTAGCTCACTGCTGTTTATACACCCACCAGCTTTGTCAAGGAGCGGGGAGTGTTTACAGGCGCCTTCGGAGCTGGAAGGAGCCCGGAGGAGTGCAGGCAGCCTCCTGGTGGCAGCACGCTCCCACGGACCGAGCACGCCCACCCTGCTGCAGCCCGCCAGGAAGGGCAAGCAGTCACCCGGGGGGATAGAGAGGAAAAGAGAAAAAAAAAAACCAAAACCCCAAACTCATCCCGAAACAAAAACCCCAATAACAACAACAAAAAAACAAACCACAAATCAAAACCAAAAAACCAACCAAATACCCCCCTCCAAAAAAAAAAAAAAAAAAAAAAAAAAAAAAAAAGAAAAAATAGGAAAATAGAGAAGGAGGAAAAGAAAGAAAAGTGAAGAGGAAAGGAAAGGGAGAAAAGAAGGGGAAAAGAAAAACGAAAAACACAAAAGGAAAATAAGAACGAAAAACAGCACAAAGAAAGAAAAAAGAAAAAGGGAAATTAGGGAAAATAGAGGAAAAGGTGAGAAAAGAAGGGAAAAGAAAAGAAATGAGAAAACAAAGTAAAGAGAAAAAAGGAAAAAGAAAGAAAAGGAAATGAAAACAAATAAAATTAAAAAAAGAAAAATTAGAAAATGAAAAGATAAAAACATTTATATATAGGCTTTTTAGTATGACAGGTTGGGATTTGGAAGTGTACTTAACTAGAGAATATTAGGTGACATGTCTCTAGGAAAGTAAAAATAAATTTAATCATTCTTTAAACCTCTGGAGACCTTTAAACAACTCAAAAGTATTAGACATTTGTTGACATTTTGATGTAAATTTTACCACACTATGTAAAGATGAAAGAATTTTGTATGGTTTATGTACTCTGTATTTGAATATACTATTTTCCTTGTACATAAATTCTTTTAGTGAATAGAATTTAACTCATAAGTTACATAGAATAAGAATGATTTGGTATTTTCAACCACACAAAGGATTAATACACAATAAAATACACAAGTTCTGCTCACATTTTTACCTCCCTGTTACTTGTTTTAGTCCCTAGTAGATGATTTCTTAAAAGAATGAAAAGCCTTCCCTTGCAGAAATGACCTTGTAGCACTAAAAATTTAGCTTTGCCAGCACAGGGGATGCAACATGGAACAACACCAGACAAGAATCTGAGAAACAAACTTGTGGAAAACTGATCCCCAAAATAGATGGTGTTGGTCCCTCCTTGACTTCTGCATACTGGAAGGAAAATTGCAACAAGAAGTGCACTACTGCACTAATGGAGCTTTCATCCTTTTCTCCTGCAAATCCTCATACCAAGAATTAAAAAAGAGGCTGAATTCAACCAAGAGAAAATAAAGAGTGAAATCCTGAACATTTCAGTCAATTGAAATGATTGATAATCCTAGATTTACCTTCTTCCCTTTCCAAACCTAACCCACTGAATCCACCCCACCAAAGAGAAATGTCCCATATTGTCCTGTTGAAGTGAGGTCTGTCTGGAGCTCTCATAGGCAGAACCCCAGAGCTGTGAAGTTGCAGTTGCTCTCAGTGCCTGGAAAGCTCCTTCCTTGACCCCATCTCCTGTTGCTCACCAAGGAAACCCAGGCACAGACACACAAGAAGATGCTTTCACCAGCTGGATCTCAATGCAGGTTGATTTTACAGAGAAGGAAGAACTTCTAGCAGATTAACGTAATGGCAGAGGAACTCCTATGGACCTTCCCTTTAGACACACATAAGGAGTCAGGACTAAACAATAACTTTCAAGGTCTCTGCTCACTCTTTTGTCTTCAGATGCAAAACCTGGTTCTGACCATAAGTTCTGTGGACTGGATAATAACATACTTTCATGTTGACTGGCACTTAGAAGTTGTGTGTTCATGACATTTTCAGTTTAACATATCTTCCACTGTCTCTGTCTGTAAGGGGCACTATTTCCCCCCCAAAAATAACAATCCAAATGCAGGTTATTTTTGCCAAACATGTGAGTAGAAGCAGCTCCTTCAATTAACAGAAGAAATGGTCCTATAGGTCTCTATAGGATCCCATTTGGCTGTGGAAATAATCTGCTCACGTTCAGTGTGCTGAAGTAAAGGAACTTTATTTAGAGAGTTTGTATTTTACAGCTTTTTTCTTTACTCTCAGGCACACAAATTGTGTTATCTCTGTTTTCTGTGTGACAGACTGGTACTTAATCTTACTCACAAGACTGAAAATCCTTTTGTAAATGAAAGGAATTCAGACTGGATGCAACCATTATGCAGGAATGATTCAGATATTTGATTTTGCCTACAAGGGAATGATGGAGACATCATGGGCTAAGAAAAATGGAGGAAAGTTAGTGGTGCTCTCTCTCCTAGTCCTGGCAAGACTTCCCTCTAAGACAACACAATCCAGGGAAGATATTGAAGTGACTCTGATTCAAGAGACCTTTTTTGTGATTTAAGTAAGAGACCTTTCTGTAATTTACTGAATGGGAAAATATTTACTGCTCACATTTTGCACCTTCATGCTAGGAAGAGAAGTTTCATTATTTTGATCATTTCAGTGTAAAGTTTTAAGGATATGATTAGGTTTGAAATGGAAGTATTTATTTTTCATTTTGTCAGCACTTTTTATTCTGTCTAAGCAAATAATTGTAAGTTTACAAATACTGAATAGACAATCTAAGCCCAGGACACTGACTATTGAAGAGGCAGGCTTTCCTTACAGGTTGCCCATAGTCTTGGAAACCTTTTGTGGGCAGAGCTCTTGCTACCATTGATACACAGAAAAATTGTGTGGTTTTTTTCATGTTGAAAAAACAGACTCTGGACTTCCAGGAAAGGAATGGTACTGCTGCTTTCAGTTTATACACTATAACTTTCAGTAGATGCAAGCCTTTTAGTTTGGGGTCACACCTCCTTGACTATTATGAGCTGAGTTCAAAGCAAGTTGAGTTGGCCTTACCATACCCATTCTTCTCCACCTGGAATCTGCAGTCCAGGACTTCGGTGGCAGATTTTGGTGTGAGAAACCTGCCCACAGCCCTGAATGATTGTTTGCCAGCTGTCTTGTCTGCTGGCATTAGTGTGCAGCCCTGTGCAAAAGCTGCTCCTGGAAAGGCATTTACTGAGTTCCATTGTTGCAAAGGAATGTAACAGGATATACCTATACATTTCTTCAGTCATCTTGGTTAGGCAGAAGATTGGATTCTGCTGTCAGACTATTACAAACTGGTATATGTTACTAATCTTAATGTATTGATATGAGAACACCTATTAGACACTCTATAGTGCCAAAGGAAAGCTTTCTACAATGCTAGAAATTTGTGTGCTTTTGGCTTTTGCACCCCGTTTCTGCTCTTTCCATCACCAGAAGTGAAATAAATCACCCCTGATAAAGCCTGTTATGGGCTCTGTGAGCAGTTATCATGCTTCCTTGACTGCTGACAGTGAGAAATACTACAGCTAAAATTTGAATACATTATTGGAATTAAAATTTACTATGTAAGTAAAAGAGATCCAAGATATGCAGCAAGGCTTAACCTGGGTAGTTTGCAGAGTTTAATGCTAGAGAGTTGTAAAGAGTCTTTAAAGTCTCTCTTATTTATTTGTAGCACTGTAAACTGAGGAAAACAATAGGTTGGGTTTTTAAACAATTTATTTACAGGAAAGTAGAGCAGCAACTGTCTAAGTGATTATTTTATTAATAATAGTAGTTATATAAATATTAGAATATAACTCAGAAGCTACAGATTCCTTGTTTACAAATGTGATGTTCTTCCTTCATTCTGTAAAAAACTCTGTGTGTGCTAACACTCCTGCTCTCCAGACCTGTGCATTATATAGAAGATTTTCAAAATAACTGGTTCCTTTTCAAAACTTGCATAGACACATAGGTCAAGCCCTCATGTGTAGCTGGAGAGATATACACTGTAATAAAACTTACATGTATAAACTTCCAATTCCTGTATTTTTTCAAGGTTTATTACTTTTTCTAAATATCTTGTATAGTTTTTATATATATATATAATATATACGTGTGCAGATTGGTCATTCCTTAGAAGAGATTTTTACTACTCACAGAAAAGCTGGGAGACAAACAAACAAACAAAAAATCTGCAGTCAGCTATTATGGAGTGGATTTTTATATTCTGAATTTCAGTCTGCTGCATGCTATACTGAAGTCCAGTCCAGTATGTGCCACTGAGTATGGACTGACCCTTCTCATTGAGGTAGGAAACTTGGTGCATATGGCATTCTCTAGAAAATACCACTGTCTTCACTGTCTTCAAATGAGAACAAGAAGAAGTCACATAATGTGCTACCCTGAGGAGCCTTGTGATTAAAGTAAATTGCATGGTATGAATTAGCAAAGAGGAATGAAACTGGCTAATTACAGCTCTAACCCCTCATGCTCCAAAGACCATGCCATCTGAAGATGTTATCTTTTCCCTTAACTACTGAATCATTTACATCAGACTTCATGAGACAGCTGGTCTGAGACAGACCATAAAAAATAAGAGCATGGGTCCCCCTTAAAGCACCACATCTCAAATCCTAGCTGAAACTGCTCCTAAAATGGATCTAGAAGACTTAAATGATGAGCAGGAAGCTATCTAAGGGCAATCAGTGGAAAACACAAGACAAAAAAAGTCTAAACTCACTACTTTTCTCTTTTGTTGATGCGTATTCCATGTATTTGTATATACTCATATTTCAGTACTTCATACACGACTTGTTTAAGAACTGAGACCATACTTCAAGCCCTCGTCTGAGCGTATTACATGCATTCATTATTTAAAGCATACAGTGTTTCCTTGATTTCACTACTCAAAATAATTTGTGACTTCATAACATTTTATTTATATAACAATTACTTTGATTCTCATTGTTTGAATCACAACTGTATCGTTTCACTGTAGTTAGTTTTTCTATGCTTGGGATAGTTAAGTTCACTTTTTAACTGACTTTGAATTGCTAGCTTCATAAATTTTCTATAAAAGCCTAAAATCCTGCAGAGTTACTGTTTTCTATCAAGGCTGCAACATATGTTTACCAATCATGGATAGTATGAAGTAACCTTAGATGATAAAGTCTCTTTGTTCTCCTTATGATCAGAAAGTCTCTGGTCACTTTGCTCACATTGAAGTGGGGAAAAAGACTACTGCAATCCTGGATATTTGAATCTGTCCTCACTGACAGACAGAAAAAGCTACTTTTTAAAATCCCGAGTCAAATTCAAAATGGAACAGAGTTCTATGTAAGAAAATAGGTTATTTTTATTTCACTGAGTACAGATAAAATTTAAGCTCAAAATTAATGCAGACATGCATATTCCTGCACTAGAGCTGCATTGTCATTAAGAATCCTTGACTATAATTTTGGTGTCTTTGGTCTTAAGGTAAGTTGCTATTGGTGCTGCTACTCTAAAATGCCATGATCAACCTTAATTGGCTTTTTCACACAAAGCTTTGAGCTATACCAAAGTTTGGGAAATTACATTGGAATACATGAGGAGATCAACATGCTTCCCTTCCCTACTCATGAAAATTGAGTTCAAAATTTAAAAACACCAAGAACAATATTTCTCAAAATAATTTGACCAAAAGAAAATTAAATTTGAAGTATTATTGTGTTTTATTATGTTCTAATGATTAAATGAAATGTTGAACCACTATCTTTCAAAAATGGAGGATGGACACCTAATATTACCGTGAGAGGCAGCAATGGTGAAATCAGTAATAACCTTGGCAATTGCCTTGGTTTCCCATCTCTCTTTAGCAGTCACAACAGATACATCAGTGGAGCAATTTGTTTCTTTGCTTTTCATGGCCAACTCCTCCATTATACAGCCTGGCTTGCTGTCCAGGCTTGAGTGGTCTGGAAGTGTGGATGAAAACATCAGCTGGCTTTAGCAGCACCACTGCTGTGGGCTCAGTTTTCATGCTAGGCGGGGAGGTCTCCACCTGAGTCCTGCAGCGAGACAGGCACAGTTTAGTGCAGCTTCTGGTGCCAGCTGTGGATATTGGACCAAGCCAAACCAGTTCCAATCTCCCACCATCTCCCTGGCCAACGGAGGGAAGGCTCAGCTTGGGATAGTTAGGAGTTTCTACACAAAGTCTCTGTGGGAAGAAAGGCACCCGGGGAAGAGGACCTGTTCTCCATCTACCAATCAATCTTTAATTAACCTCAGGAGGAAGAAAATTGTAATTTAGGTAACCTGTTTGCAACTGTCCAAAGGCAGAAAAGCAGGCAATACTGCTCTGTTGCTTTCATTTGCTCACAAAGAGCAGAGACCACCCCTTCTGTCCCTCTGGAGTCCCCAGGCAGGTCAGGGCCATTCTTTGCTCCCATCACCTGAAGGACATACTGGTAAATACCAGGTCTGAATTATGTCACACATCACATGTGAGAATTTTTCCTTTTTTCCCAAAATAAAAAGATTTTTTTATTTCTGCAAAATTAAATAGAAATACTAACTTTACCAATATTTGTTTTGCTTAATTTTTCTGTTTCCCATTTCAAGCATCTGTGTGAAGCTGTATTTTAAAGGGACAACATACACTTCTTTCAGAGTAGCTTCTTTTTGAATTATTTTATTGGAAAGCATGTTGCCTAGTCATTAAAAGAGAATAAATTCTGCCCATTGAAAAGAAGGGGGTTCTTTTTAGAAACGTGTTTTGCCACTTTCAGAAAACTTACCAAATCACTATTTATATCTACATTTTTTCTTCTAACAATATAAAATAGAGACAACAATAAAAGCTCCTTACCTACAAATAAAGTTTAACATAGAGATGTTTCAAATGCAGTGTTCTGGGCTTACAACTGTAAGCCTATGAAAAGAATTTAAACAATTATTAAATAAGCTGTTGAGCTGCTGATACCTGACCCCATATTGGTTCATAATTTATCCTGAATTATGAATTTACTTCATTAGTCAGATTAAACATTAATTACAAAAATAAATATTTTAGGGCTAAACTAAAAGTGAGAAATATTCACTTTCTGATAAAATTGTTGATCTGTCAGTACTGGAATCTC
Source organism: Emberiza elegans (assembly GCA_024865655.1). NCBI lineage: Eukaryota > Metazoa > Chordata > Aves > Passeriformes > Fringillidae > Emberiza > Emberiza elegans. The sequence goes on from JALJVW010000910.1 coordinate 24,648,580, forward strand.
AGCCACTGAATCAATAAACTCTTTGCTTCTCATATGCAAATATTCTCTTACTGTGATCTAACAGATTAGAGAGGTTTTCTTACAGTTAGGTTTTTCAAGGTCAAAGATTAATGAGAAGTTATGATAAATATTATTTGCTAGATATGACATTTAACACACATTAATGTAATTAATCTCTTAGGATGTTTAGGTAAATTGTGGTGTTTATTATACAAGGATGCATTGCAAAGTTATTTCATACATGGGGGATTTTCAAAGTCCCGCATGATGACATTGATGTAGTGCTACTACTCTGTTATAATCTTTGTATATTATTTAAGTGTAACAAATACTTCATTCACTGCCTGCCCTAAACTTTGCATTTGATGACATTCTTGCTGCTGTGTTAATATCGGGTCTATTAAGCTGGACCTCATGGTCCATTACCCTTTCTTTAGGCCTGACCTCATGAAGTTTAAGGGTCTTGAGCACAGTGTGAAAAAGCAAAGGGTTTCACTCTCACCCAAGGAGCTCATTAGGACTTTATAGAAACACAAAAAATACTCACACAGTACCAACATTTGCACTGAGGGATACTCACCAGACAAACAGCCTGGTGTCAGGAGGTGTTCATTGTTCCCTTTTTCCAGGCCTGCACACCAATTTAGCAGGCTAACTAAAGGGATCACTCATTTGTAATCCCCCATTTCAGCCTTTGTAGCACAGATTCATTTGCCAGCATCTTTTAACTCTGCTTCCTTGAAATTCCCATTTCACTTAAGACAGTGTATTTGAAATCAACTGGCTACTTGAAATACACTGGCCAGGATTACACTTGCCAAACGCTACAGCGGGATTTGGAGGTTGTCTTTGTTTGCTGCCTCAAGGCAAGCAAACAGTCATTCACAGCACATCTTTAAAAGATCTTTTCGCAAATCATTTACTGACTGAGGGACAGGTTCTGCTCTGTTTACCTGCATTGAATAATGCTCCTTTTCTCCTAGGTTTTAGCTGATTTATTGAAGGGATAAGGTGATATAAAAGCTGCAGAAGGCTGTCAGAGTCCGACTAACCAAGATAAGAATAAGGAACTGCTCTGTCTTCTGCCACTAATGAAACAACTTCGCACTTGGGCTGGAGTCCATCTGTGCACCTGTCGCCACAAAGTTTCGGCATCTTTGGCAAATATGCTGTGTGCTGCTAGCAGCTGATAGCACAGTTCACTATGGCTTTGGGTGCAGTCTAAACATCTCCCTATATCATCAATAGATCATTAAGGCTTTTGCAGTATTCAGTCTCTGAGCACAATGACATAGGTTGTGTCTCAACCATATTTTAAATGGGTTTTCTTTTATATTTAAGACTTGGACACGAAACTCCAAAGTACTGATTTTTAATTCATTCTCATTTTTTGAAAATTGATGCTCATTGCCTTGGGCAGCAGCAGCCAGCTCTCTGGGGGGCAACCTTTGGAATACTTTTCAGAATTTCCACACTTCCCATAAACACAGGAAAAACAGATTTGCAGGCCAAAAGGTGTAAATCACTTTACACCAAATCTAAAGAGTTTTAGGTTTTCAGGCAAACAGGAAAAATTGTGTAGATAATTTTTTTCTGGCAAAGATTCCATTTAATATTTCACAATAAGGTATCTTTACATCAAGGCAAGCTATTTAGCATCCCAGCCATTTCTCACATTCTCTGTGATATGTTTTGCTCTAAGAAAGAGCAACTGACATTAAAATAACTACAGCTTTGGGTTTGACCATGTGTGAAATCTGAAGTAGGGAAATTGTTGTTCACACATAAATGGCACTTAGGTGGGTATTCCTACTATTCCCCTATGTTGATATACATTACACTATGAAATCAATGGAGAAACATACAGCAAGAATTTGCTAATTAGTTTTAATATATCAGCAACAGAAAAGTAGTACTGCATGACATCTGTTTATTTTGGTTATGAGCAAAACTAGTTTTGTTAGTCCCTGTTTAATTTTTCTACTTCAGAAAAAGCCACCATGTAAGTCAATGTGGTGCCATCAGTGGATATGATGTAAAATAAATACAAACAAAAGAGTCTGTTAAGGAAATATCATGTCACTTCAGAATCACCAGAATGCATTTGGGTCACTGTTAGAGTTCAGGAATGCTGTACATTTGCTGACAAATAAGTTCACTGTTAATTCTTGGTCAATGAACCCTGCCTGGAGTATTAGGTGAGATTTATTCACTACTAAAGCCTAGCATAGAAAAGCTTGTGTCCTGCTTGTTTGTCAGCCATTACAAAGCTAAGTCCTCAAATCTCCATGGTCACAGTTTGGTTACTTTTTAGTTGTTATGCCATCTCTATGTCATTTTCTTGACTGCTAAATTTACATCTCTGGGAATTTCCTAGCCCCAGCCCACAAATGTTTAATCTGTTTACTCTTAAGTAAAATAGTGAATATAATTTTGAAAGGGATTACAGGAGAAGATGAAGAGGCAAACGAAAGATTCCACACCTCATTTGAAGGCAATCCAAAAGCTCAAAGGAAATGTTGAATTTCGATGCAATCAGAGGAGGTAGAAAAGGAAGGAATCACTGGTCTTCTGAAATGACCAGTGAACATGCAGTGAAAATAGTGATTTTTTGAAGATAGCAGCCACCTACACCATTTCGGTACCTTCAACAAGTGGCAGGGCCAGAGGACAAAACATGAAACCAGTTAGCAGCAATTCCAGCATAGCCCCTAACAACAGTGTTCTAAATGACTCATGTGAAGACTCATACTGTCTTCATTGTGAAGTCACTGAGTTCATCCTAACAGCTTTTCAGAGATTATTAAACTGATCTGATATGTTGATATTTGGATTCAGGAAGTTGCAGAGCCGGTTACACAATCGATTTTGTTATCTCTGCTTTGGGGATGCAGAGATAGGGGGCTTGAAGGGGCAGAGACATTTAAACAAACAGCGTCATTTCTGCAGTGAATGTCTGATTGCAACCTAGGATTTTGGCCTTTGGCCTCCAAATTTATTTAATCTGAGACACAATCAAGACACTGCAAACAGGAAGGCTCCTGAAGCTATCACATCAATAATCTGTAAATTTCACTTTGTTCTCTCGCAAGCAAAACAAACAAACAAATGGAGAAGCCATTCTTCCAGCTGCTGTTGTTCTTAATTACAATGCAGAGGAAGAGTTAAGTCAGCAGTTAATTGAATGGAGTCCAGTAAAAGTCATTCTTTTTAATAGCAAATGTATACTGCTTGAAAGTTTGTTTGAGAAAGTGTAGCATAAAAATCAACTATAGATCATTGACAATTTTAATATTTCCTGTATGGATTTGTTTGCATTCTTAAACGCAAACAACGCAGAGGCTGGGTGTAACATTATCTTTCAACATTTTTCAGGGTAGTATTTGTATCTTAGCTGAAATAATTTCTTGAAATAAGTGGCATCTTTACTTTGTGTTCTGTTGTGTTCACCAGAACTTCATGCCTAGGTGATGGGGCCCAAGTCCTTGGTGAAGTGGGAGAAGCTAAAAAAATAGCTCTATCTGATAGAACCGCTCAACTTGAAAAGTTTTCTTCAGACTTACTTGAAAGTAAGTAGAAATAAGATGAGTAAGGCCAAGGCCCAGCTGGAATTAAATTTGGCCAAAGATACCAAGGACAGCAAGAAGAGCTGATTCAAATGCACCAATAACAAAAGGAAAACAAAGGATAATATGGGCTATTAGTAAGTGGAGGGGAGGATCTGCTAACAGAGGACACTGAGGAGGCCAATGGAATCCTGGGCTGCATTAGGAAGAGCACTGCCAGCAGGTCCAGGGAGGTGATCCTGCCCCTCCACTCAGCCCTACTGAGGCACATCTGGAGTGCTGTGCCCAGTTCTGGGCTCCTCAGTGCAAGAGAGACATGGAGCTCCTGGAGTGGGTCCCACAGAGAGTGACAAAGATGATCAGGGGAAGGGAACATCTCTCTTGTGAGGAAAGGCTGAGGGAGCTGTGCCTGTTCAGTCTGGAGAAGAGATGACTGAGAGAGAGGGGACTTTGTCAATGTCTATCAATATCTGAAGGGAGGGTGTCAAGAGAACGTTTCCCAGCTCTTCTTGCTGGTGCCAAGCAATAGGACAAGAGGCAACATGAGGAAGAACTTCTTTGCTGTGCTGAACACTAGACAGATTATCCAGAGAGGTTATGGAGTCTCTCTGCAGATATTCAAGATACTTCCTGGGTGCTATTCTGTGCAATGTGTTCTAGGATGACCCTGCTTGAGCAGGGAGATTGGATTAATGACACAATGTGGTCCCCTCCAATTTTATCCATTCTGTGATTCTGTGAAATTGAGGACTCTAAGTATTCTCACTGAATAGTTATTATGTACTGTTGTAGTTAACATATTCAGTAAGTCCAATCCCATATTGTTATATTTATCATATTCCATGGCTGTATTTAACATATTCCATATGTCCATATTAGATAAGCCCCAAGTTGTTATATTAAGCATATTTCATTAGTCCTGTACCTCTTATTGTTGTCTTGTGGGCGGCAGATCTTCACAGCACAGGAACAAGATCTTCCTTAGTCAGAGCTCCATCATGGTTCTGCCTGACTAAGTAGCCCACTCCCCTTTTATCCTAGTTACCTTGACAAGCCACAGCTGCAGCCCAATGAAGAACATCGCAGCTGCAGCCCATCAAGGATAACTAGGACTTAGTCAGGGTAAAGATATTTAAGTACAGGTATATATAATATGTATTTAATACCTCCTCCATTCATAATACAAATATTCAGGGCCTTCTACAATGTACCTATGGCTAAATATAACTCATACTGACTTTTATGTCTACATGTACAGCTCTATGTACAATGGATGGTGCCTAGCCAATCTCTAGACCTTCCAATTACAGTAACACCAAAAATGTAAAACCAATACAGAATAGCAAGAATAATGCAACAACAGTACTTAGGATAACTAATAGAACAACCAGAATAGGTGTAAAATAAATTGATGCTTTCCAGTGTTAATTTTGTAAAAAATAAACCAGATGTGTAGCACCTATAAAGGATCATACATTAAATATAACAGAACCTCAAAAAATTGTATGATCTCATTGAATTATATAAGAGTAGTAGATATTCTAGTGTGGTATCAAATGGTAAAAAAACCATGAAGGCAGGCTTAGATGAGAACAAAGAAAAGGACAATTACATGAGATCTGAAGTGAAATAGTCCATGAGGTGCAAAGATTGGGCTAAAGTCTAATAAGGGCAAATGATACTGGGATATTACAAATGCATCTTCAAGATGAGTTATTATATTAAAACACAGCTATTGGTTTGATATCTAGGAGAAAATCAGAGAGGTAACTGGGCTTTGAGTCAAAACAGCATAATATCTTTTAAGTTGAATAAAATAATAAAAACCTCCATAGTGTCAGCAGCTGATAAGTGTCAAAGAAAAGCCTGCGTGTGACAAAGAGAAGATCCTGTAGCAGTGACTGGCAATAATATATTTCAAGTAGCTGGAGAATAAAAATGGCCTCTTGTTAAAGATGGCATGAAGACAGTCAGAAAACCCCAGAGTCATAAATCCTGAAAGTGACCTATTGCCTGATCAATTCTGACCTTCAGAAATTGCATTCCCAACCTGGGACATTATCAGTTCCTACACAGGGAAATTTCAGGCAAGTGTAGCCCCTGGAATGTGTAGATGATTTTACTGTTTCACACTGATTAGTACGAAACTTGGTATTTTAGCATCAAATCAAGTGATGATAGTGTCATAATACAAGTTTTCAACTTTTTAAAAGAACTTTTAGGCAAAAATGATCAAGAAAATATTTTCCAGCTAAAATCATTTTGTCAGTAAGTGTTTGACTAGCTGTAATGACTCTTACATGGTCCCATTAAGATGTTATTTTCTTCTTCAGAGTATAAAGTAAGACATTTAAATGACATGAGTGTGTGGTGAAGAAAGAAGTAATTGTATACAAAAGAGTAGGTGCTGTGCAAATACCTGGCTAGATTACGATCTAACTTAACTGAGTAATTGATCACATCCTTTTGACTTCTATTTCAATGAGTTGAGTAGAGGGTTTAAATAGAGGTTACTCGGTGCAGTAATGTTCTTATAGGTGGTTATTGCAGAATCAAAGTTTATGTACATAGGACTGACAGAATGACCAACAGTGATAGGTAAAATAACACACGGTAAAGATGCCAGAGTGCCTTTCCCTAGCAACTACATTTCTTTCTAACATTAGTCTGTCTCCTAAATAATTTCTTCCTGTTCCAGTTAATTGATCTCTCAAATACGTGCTACCTAGGTATAATTTGTTTTATTTTAAAAAAATCCAACAAACCACAAAAATTTTTTCAGTAATTATTTGGGAAGATAACTGGCAAACACATGAACAGATACACACTAATCAGAATGGATATAAAGCAAAATTGTGTTTAACTAACACAATTAACTTCTTCATGGGAAAAACAATGAAAACTGACAGGTGTGAAGTAGGAGACATCCTAAGTTGACTATGAAGAGGCTTTTTAATTTAGCATCACATGAAAGATTGATATCTACCATCATTAAACGTGGTATTGATGGTGGCATCTTACACTGGGGAAAAATGGTTCCCTAAATGAGATAAGAGAACTGTATTAAATGGATATAGACTTAGGGATGTCATAAGAATTGTAATGATAATTAGGTTTAGAATTTCCTCCAGTTTGCACACTCATGCAAAGGAGAAAAAAATTATAAGCTTGAATTCTAGTTAAAAAAAGAATATTTGAAATATAGATATTTTAAAGTAATGAATCTTAGACCATATTTATTGTCAAAATTTATTCTTGCATTTTTAAAAAAATAATTAAAGAAAAGTTTTTTAGAATAGTAACAGAAACACAAATACAATACTTGATACCTGTAAAATTTTCGGAAAGGAAATATCTTCTTTGCTATTTGTTTGCTTGGAGACCAAAATGTAAATGAACAACTATGATTTGATATGCTAATTTGGCCTTACTTCAAAAGCAGAAAAGCAAAGAATGCAAGACACAGAGCACAGGTAGTAACACAGTGTATCTCCTATATGAGGAGCTTCTAATCGACAGAAAAGGCAATTCTTTCCATGGCAGCCTGCAAGGAATAAAAAGAAGAAAAAACAGATTTATTATGTACAGTTCTGTATTTTCACCATAGCATAGTTTACGCTTACAGCTTTGCACCTCATGATACTCTGAATCTCATCACTCCCAAAATATTTAAGATATAATTTAATAACTGGTAAAATTTTACTAGTATTAACACATGCTTGAAATAAGTGTTCATGTCAGGAAAAGGAATCAGTACAACAAGAAAATTAACACCATTCTTATTTGAAAAGTATTCCTAAAATAGATAATGTTCTTTTCACTAATTTTGACTTATGAGTTTTCTAAGTGATATTAAAAAATTGGTGAAGACCCATAACAGAGGTTAGACAGAGCATTCTGTTAGGACAAAAAATAGCAATGCTGGTTGACACAGCTTATAAAATAGTTCATTTCCAAAGATATAAGTACCCACCTACTGACTATATTCGTTTTTTCCATTATTAGCTCAAGCAGAAACCCTTGGAAGTTTTAATCATACAGTTTCAGCCAGATCCTTACCCGACATAACCTTTGAAGCATGATTATACACCCCTGTGTGTATGTCACTGGCCCAAACAAATTTCTCACCAGCTTCTGGACAACTACAAAATGTAGTATTGTAGTCTCACGAGTTAAGCACCTCATGGGCTCTGAGTTCTCCTAGACTATGGGAGTCTGTCACCCCAAGGGAGAGGTCAGCAACCCAGTGGCCATCACACACCTAAGCCATCACTGGAGCATACATTTTTCACCAAAATTTCTGTTAGTGTCCTTTTTGTTCAACAGAATACAGGTGTGTATAATGGATGGAAAACCAGATTAAAGCCAGTAGTTAGGGCCTCCTTTAGCCAAAAGACATTGAGTTACAAGATGATACCCATTTTCATGCTTTAGCCAGGTGTACAGCTAGTCAGGACAGCTAATGCCAAGCCTAGAACAATCCCATAGCAGAATGTGAGGAGTTTTCCCCAGGCCACAGAGTGCAGCTTTTCTTAATGCCTTCTCTGCTGTCCCACAGACCTCCTAGTCCTCACTGTGCTCATCTTAAGTGACATGGCATGTGATACACAAAATAATAATAAAAAAAAAAAGCAAAACAGTATTTTGGTTTAAAAAGGGCTATCTGCAAAAATAAGAATTAATATTTTTACCTAGAGGATGCCCAATTCCAGAACTTGAGGTTTTGTGGATTCTTGTCTTAATCACAGTACAAGGACCCATAAATAAAGGTTGTACAGAAAGATCTAGAAATATTGTTTCTTCACCACCTTCTCTCAGCTCAGGGAGCTTCCTCTTGAGAAAAGAGAAATACTGTAAAGCTTATTCCTTATATGGAATACTCACAATTATAACATGATTAAAAATCAGTTTGATGTTGCAGCACTGTTTACACAGACCTGTCATCAGGAACATTGCTCCTGAATACGAGAAAAAGTTCATTGGATAATTCAGGTTGGAAGGACCTCAGGATAGTCCAACAGTCAACAGTTTCCTGTTCATAGCAGTGTCACTTCTGAGTTCAGACCAGATTGCCCATGGTTTTATCAAGTTAGGTCTTAAAAATTTCTGGGGATAGAGACTGCACAGCCTCTCTAGGAATTTTCTGCCACTGCCTGATTGCCCTCATGGGAATTTTTTTTTTCTTTCTATCCAGTCTGAATTCCTTGTTTCAATTCATGCCTCTTGTCTCCTGTTCTCTCTCCATGCTCTGTTGTGAAGAGCCTGACTCTATCTTCCTGCTAACCTCCCCAGAGGCACGGGGGTGCTGTTGGTTGCACCCTGAGGCTGCGTCTCTTTCAAGCTGAACAAGCCCAGTCCCTTCAGTTTCTGCTCTCTGGGCAAGTGCTTCAGACCACAATCAGCTCTGGGACAATGCTGAACTCACTCCAGTTTATCAATCTCTTTCTTGCATGGTGTGCTCAAAACTGAATGCAGCACCCGGATGTAGCCTAACAAGCATGGAGGAATGCGGAACAAATCCGTCCCACAGCCCAAAGGCTGCATCCCTATTCACACCTGAGGCAGCCTTACTGTCAGGGCACATGGTTGCCTACTGGGCCCCCAGGGTGGGCCATTCCTGCAGAGCTGTTCCCCAGCCTGGGCTGCTGCAGGGCTGCTTCACTCTTGGGGACTGCACTTCAACTTTTCCCTTGCTGAATCTCACACAATCCCATAAGCTCTTGTAGTTTCCCAGACTGTCCTTTTGGGGGATGGTTACAACATTTGCCTTTCTTGACCTTCTCCAGTTGTTAGGGGCCTTTAAGTCTCTAGGACCTTCCAAGGTCAACAGATAATAGAGAATCACGTTTTAAACATGAGGACATAGTTAAACGTAATTTACTCCTATTTGTTCCAGAAGAAAAAAAAAAAAGGTTTAACAATGTTAGGAAGACACCATTTGCTTTGAAGACCTCAGATGCAGTGGGTGAAATCTAGACTCTCTGGAAGCCTCTGACAAAGATCTTCTTGCCTTCAGAGGGAAATGTAATGGCATTTATAGTTCTGTGAGGGGTTGGGTTTCCTTGCTCGGAAGCTGTATTTGTCAAAGTAATTGAAAGCAACTTTTATTTTTTAAAAGGTACCTCTGTTTGCTCCAGGCATAATTCAAAGTCCTCAACAATGGAAAGACTATTTAGGTTCAATTAGATCAGATGTTTAATGTGAAAATTTCTGTAATTAATTAACCCTGTTAATCAAGGGAAAAATAAAAAATCTGCATGGAGCTTCTCACTGCTGTACAAAGTTAGGAGTGTTTGCGCTGTGTACTGTGTCTTTCCTATTAGGTATTATTTTAATGGAAGAACACAGGAAATTTTCAGGAGAAATTAAATGATGCAATGAATCCTTTCTTTCTAATTAATCTCAGAAAACTGCACAGATTTTACTGCTGCAGGAATGCTCAGGCAAAGCATATTTATTTTACTTAGTCTAAATCTAAAAGTTACTTTATCTAAAATTGTCTTTCTACCTGACAATCAAAGAATTTGTGTGTTCCTGTAGGGATTAAGTCAGGAAGCAGTTTTCAACAACAACAAATTGAAACGTTTACACAAGGAAGTGTTGCTTTTATAAGTGATGGGAAACTTCAAATTTGATTACAAGCAACCTTTGGCTTCCTATCTGTTCAACAATAGGCCATGTTGTTAAGGGCAATTTCCATGCACAGCATGTGGGTCCCATTTTTTCATCCTTAGACATGGTTGTTTACTGTTCAGAACTGTTTGTGCATTTTAATCAGGCTTATTCAGCAGCCCTTAATAAATCACCACTAAGTGAATGTACCAAAACAAGAACTATTATACAGGATTTGTTCCCCTTATGCAGTATTTGCTGCCCTCAGGTTCCACTGAATATAAAAATAAAGAATAAATGGGTAATTGAGTCAAAAGAATGATTATGAGACATATGATTTTAATGCCTTTTGCTGGGAGTTGCCTCCAGCAACTTCTGTTAGCTACAGGAGCCTGCCTTTAAATTCAGCTCGGGCCAGAATGACTTAACAATTGGAACCTGCCTTCAGCTCATGGCACTGGAAGGCTTTTTGAGGGGATGAAGCTGACAGCCCAGTTCCTTCCTGGCAGACGTTTACGTGAGACAAGGCAAAAGTCACAGAGATAAGTGCTTAAACATTCAGGTATCTTGGGGTCTGCCAACAACAGAGGAAAGCACTGCTACTAAGAAACTGCTATGAAGAAGTAAATAGATCATTTCAGTTACTAATATAAGAAACAGGCAGAGAAGAATTCTTTTTGCATAGTCTGGTGAACAAAAACTTTCCAAAAGAGTTTCAATAAATGGTAATGGTTCCATTAATAAATGTTTTCTGTGATAGCTCTACGCATAAATAGAAAAAAGTCCAGAAATGAAGAAGTATTTAATCTTCAAAGATTTTTCCAATCTGGCTTTAACTGGATTTCACTGCATTGTATCCCTTCCTGTGAAAAACAGGGGAATTTTATAGACATATAGATCATGTGCAGGAAAGATGTGACACACATGGCATGGTGCCCTACATATGTCAAAGAGTAATGTCTGAGAAAAACAAAGGAAAATACTTAAGTATTTGTATCTGAATACAAAAATGGCTTGTACTATGTAGGGCAGAGCTTTCCAGAAACTACTGCTGAAATGTAAAATATAATTCTGGAGATTATTTTGCAGGTTCTTTGCCTTGATCTGTCAGTTTGCCCTACTGAGGCCATAGGAGAAATGAGGCTGGGTAAATTAGGGCTCTGTTTCTCTTACTTGCAGAAATCCTGCTTCCTTTTGGGTCACAGTTCTTGGTTAGGCTACCCAGCCCTGATGCTGCTTGTAGCCATAAAAGCTTTGTCCAGCAGTCAGCAGCTATGCAAGACCCCCCACCTACTCTCCTGCTGGATCATAACCCCTACTGCAGCTTTGCAGACCTTTTCTTCTCTCCCCCAGCATACCAATTTGTTTGGGTAGCACTTAGGCTGGTTTTCTAAAAAGCAGGGTATCTGGGGCTTTTGCTTCAATATGTTACTGTTACCATGATAATAAACATTTGTGAGGAGAAAAATTGCCACAATGTAACAAAACTCTGTTAGCTAAATAGTGAGATTTCCTTTGGGAAATTGTAAGGCTCAGTGTTCCATAAGCCTAACTAATATAAATTATCATCTTGACTTCAGTGGTGCTCAGTTATCATGATCAGCATGGAATCTAACCTTTCAGCTAGCTGGATCAAGAAGGCTCAAACCTTTCAAGAATACCACACTGAAATACTGTTTTCTTCAGCAACACCTTGGCTAGACCTACACAAAAGATAGACCTGAATTGTGCAGGCAGACTGCTCAATTACTAATATCAAACTGGCAATTGTGCCATTGTTCCTTTGAAAATAGGTCACAGTCATTTCACATGACAAAAAAGAAAAGATGTTTTCCTTTGATAGATGAATAACTACTCAACAATAATGCTGTTTTATTAAATTGTTTGTTCTTGGGCAAAATGTGGCCAAACCTGTTTCTTGTGCATCACTTGCAAACAATGCCCAGCTTGGACCATGTTAGGCTCTTCACCCTGAATTTAGATTTTTTTTTTTAATTCTATTAACAGCTTTGCTTCCCTCAGTGAAATAAACACAATCTCCACGAGTCTGTGCTGGTGTGCAGTAAAGAGAAACTGTCAGAGGAAACCAGTCCACTGTGTTTCATGCAGTGTTACCTGAGCAGGACTTTTACTTGACTAATGGACCTTGTAATATATCCTAATTGTTAGGTTGAGACCTAGCTGTCAAGATTTTACTTCTTTCACAACTGCACATGCTATATGTGTTTTTCTTTGCATTGAAATTTCATTATATTACCTAACACTTCAGTTAGGAAGTGCCAGTGTCATTCAAGTCAGCCATTTGGGACCTAACCAAATTGTGAACCTTCACCTCAGTAAAATACTTTTGAATGCAGTAACTCACCTCAGATGCTCCCCTGCATTATTTTACAAAGTGTAAAAGAATTTAATTATGTCAATAAGTGGGCAAATATCCTTTTTTTTTTTTAATACACAGAACTGCACTTAAAACTCTGCTTTTTTTTTTGGAAACAATTATTTCTAATGTTTAAAGACAATGTTTAAAAGAATCAGTACCAATTTCTCTTTTCAAAGGGAAATTGAAATGGAGAGAGTATGCAACCCCTGATAATATGATGGTGACTGATTTGTCTCCTCCAGCCTTATCTGCATGTATCTTATTGAAGGGCCCTTCTAGGTACAGTAAAGAAATTAGTGCAGTAACTGAAACATATACAGGGAATAGAAAAAGACTGTCCATATGTCCCAGTTACTTTGAAACAGACTCACCTGTGCTGGAGCAGTGCAGCACCATGCTGTGCCCTTTGACCTGAAGATGTTAAAGCTTTGGAAACCGTGTCAGCAGCTGTAAAATAGGAAATATGAGGTAAGTAGTCCACATGAGAGAATGGACAGAGGAAGTCAATGGGAAAGGGAGGAGAAATAGAGAAAACTGTTACCCTCTCACCTTCTTTAGGCCACTAAAATATACTGTTAGAAGAACATTTAATAATTAAGTCTTTTGGAAAAATGTAGCTTGAAACTATGATATGCAAGAGGACCACAGTGCTCTGATCGCAGAAGTGGCTGATACTTTTGACCACTACGGTTAATCCAAAATTGAAAACTTTCCCTGAAACGATTACACAAGTTTCTAACACCATCACTATCCCCAGAGGACAAAGATACACAATAAAAGTTGTGTGAAATACCCAAGCCACTCAGAAAACACCTTGCTCTGATTTTTATATCACCAGATGCCTGAAGTATCAACACTGCTGTAAATCATGTCAAAGTGTATGAAACAGTACTGGAGAAACTACTGGATAAGCTCTGCATTTCATATTAGCAGAGTTATAAATATGACTTATTCTTAGGAGCAGAAATCATCTTCTGAGAAATCATTGTATGTTTTAGATACTTTTTTCTGAATCTTTTGTGGTAGAGTGGGAAGAATAGGTTGTGCTACTGTCTAACTTAATATGAATTACAAGTTCCTTTATATAAGCTCTCTCATATGCTTTGTACTATTCCTGATATGTCACAAGGGTGAAAAAAAAAATCTAAATTAGGAAAATGAAATTTCCAAAAAAAGTCCTGTATGACTGATGCATTCCATGTGTGGTTTCTTCAGGAAGAAGCATGGCTAAAAAAGTTTAGTCACATCCATATATCTAGCTTTCAACATGTGTTAAAATCACGCACAAAAGTCAGGGTACATGCTGCAGTAAGATTTTGTGCACATCTGCAACATAACTTGACAGGGAATCAATTTCTTTTCACACTTCAATATTTCACTTCTGTGTATTTTTTTGCAACTTGCTGAGCTCTAATGCCAAGCCAGATTTGACAGAAATTACTTCAGTCATTTGAAACTGAGCTGTTGAAGCTTTTTATGGAACTGGATTGAAAGAATGCTAATTCCATCTGTGTTTGCTCAGAATGATGGTGACTCCTAAGCACAGCAGTTTCCTGGTGAATGGTTAAGTTCAGCTGGGAGTGCTGCGAAATTCTTTAGCTCAATCTAGATTTCTCAAAAGCCTGACTAACCTGGCAAAGTTTATATTGCTTTCAGGATGTCAGGACTGTAAAAAAAGAAACAGCAGGAGGTAGGAAGAGAAGTAAGTGTCAAGGCAAACTGCCTCCTCAGAAATTAGAATGGCAACAACAGGGTGCCCCAAATCTTCTAATGTTGTGGGCTGGATGCCAGTTTTGCTCCTTCCGCATAAGGCAGCTGTGGCTTGCAAGGATTGGAAGGCTTGCAAGTGGCTTGTGTGGGCAGCTACAGAGGAAGCCAGTACCCAACACAAGCCCACCCAGGCTCTCCTCACGGCTGCCCTTTGCTGCTGCATATAGAGCAAGACAGCAGTGCAGTTTCCTACTTTGTTTTCTGAACATGGACTATGTTTCCCAGTGCACAGAAAATATTTACGAGACAAATGGAGAAAATACTGAGCTGTGACAGGACTCAAACCTGGCCAGAATGCACAAATCTAATTTTCCTCTCCTTTCACAACCTTTCTTTTCCTTGAAAGACAGACCAAAGGTTTCCCCAGGCCACCTGCGGTACACCCAATCTTAATGTGGTGCAGGTAACACTCATATACCAAAAGTCTGCACAGTGCAAGTAACCACAACATTTTTTGGTGACAGCTATGCTTAAGAAGTCAGCTTATAATGGGTTCATGGTCCACATCAGGTGGGTGTCATACCTTTTATTTGAACTGTGTCCTAAGCTTCATGGTAACCAAAGCAACAGGTGTAAGCCAGAATACTTTGGGGATGGTACAAGAATGTAGAAATTAAACATATAGTCAAAACTTAAATGCCTCCTGCACAGTTGGAGTTTTGCTCCTAGTTTGCTGAGTGTTATTTCTACCATTGCTGTTCTGAGGTATCTCTGAGCTGGAGATAACCTAAGTGGTTTGCATCCAGGTTAGCATAACCTGACTGAATTACTTTCTTGGACCAGGACACCCCTGAAATGATCATCACCAAAATCTCAAGGGAGCATTTTTGAATGTGGAAATTTAGAGCAAAATCTGACTAAAAGTCCGCAGCAGCTCTGCAGTGATGGCATAACCCAGGCCCAGATTCCCAAACTTGGTAATACATTGAAGAACATACTTTAAAGACTGCTGTCTAACATGCTCAGGTTAGACAAAACAGTGTGAGACAATTATCTCCAGGAGTGTGGAAAATCCATCTAACTTGGAAAATGGCAGATAGCTATGTTATTACAAATACATTTCAATGTAAGTCCAAAGCATTTTTTGCCAGAGAAATTCAGGATCAATCTCAAAAAATGCTTTGATATGATTAATGTATAATTCCTTTGGCTAGAATATGTCACTCCAAAGCTTACAAGCAGAAATGTAGAGAACATGGTATTATTTTTATTGGAAAAGCAAAGTTGGAAATCATTAATGAGTTTAAATAGATGTTTCCAAAGTGTCATACACAGAGTCCTGTAAAATTATGACTGGCTAGAGCTGCATTTAGCACATCTAAGCAAAGACAGCCTTAGAAAAGACTTGTATTTAATTACCTCATCTCTGTCTCCTGCAAGTGTGCATCTGTTTCTATATCAAGATCCTTGTTCTTGGCTTTATGGAAGCTATATGGCTTCCATAAAGTTTGAGTGTCTCAGGCTGCCAGAGAGGAACATTCTGTGGATGCTTGAAGGCAGATGGCTCACACCATGTCAAGTCTTCACAACAGAAATGGCAGGTGTGCTGAAGTTTTTGCATATCTGATTTTAATAGAAGGTAAAGGGCATTTAAATTACTAATTTCTCTTCTTAAAACAATTTTATGCATTTTATCCATGCTGATTGGAGGTGCCTTTGGGAAAATTTGTAGTCAGGAAAAACAGAATGTGAATTTGCCCTGGGCTAGGTAGGACGCTCCCCATATTTACATGCTTCTTTTGAATTACAAAGCTTTTCAGCTGCTGCTGTCACAAGATCCTGGAAAATACATCTTCTCCTGAGATATTTATGCTACCAGTTTCCAACACAGCTTATGCTGCTCCTTAAAATAAAGGAGCTTCTCCATTATCCTTTGGAGATCCTTGAGGATACCTTGAAGTAATATCATTGAATCACAGAATCATTCAGGTTGCAAAAGAGCTATAAAACCATTGAGTTCAACCATTAATCCAGCACTGCCCACTTCACCACTAAACCACACTCCTAAACACCATATCTGCATGTATTTTAGATACCTCCAGGCTTGGTTGGCTTAAACACTTCCCTGGGGATCCTGTTACAATGCTCAACAACCCTTTCACTGAAAAACCTTTTTCTAATATCCAATCTAAACCGCCCCTGGCACAACTTCAGGTCTATTTTTCTTGCCCTATTGCTTGCTACTTGGAAGAAGAGACTGACCCACACCTTGCTACAGCCTCCTTTCAGGCAGTTGGAGAGAGTGATAAAGTCTCCTCTGAGCCTCCTTCTCTCCTGGATAAACAACCCCAGCTCTCTCAGCCACTTCTCAGAAGAACTGAGTTTCAGACCCCCTCACCAGCTGTGTTGCCCTTCTCTGGATATGCCCCAGCACCTCAATGTCCTTGCTGTAGTGAGGGGCCCAGAACTGGACACAGCACTCGAGGTGTGGCCTCACCAGTGCCAAGTACAGAGGGACAATCACTGCCCTGGCCCTGCTGGTTACACTCTTGCTGATACTGGCCGGGATGCCACTGGCCTTGTTGGCCACCTGGGCACACTGCTGGCTCATGTTTATCAGGATGTTTAACAGCACCTCCAGGTCCTTTTCTGTCAGGCAGCTTCCCAACTACTCTTCCTCAAAGTGTGTAGTGCTGCATGTGCTTGTTGTGACCCTAAAGCAAGACCCAGCACTTTGTGCCTTGTTCAGCTTGATACAACTTTGGCCCATCAATGCAACCTGTCCAGATCCCTTTGCAGAGCCTTCTTGCCCTCCACCAGAGCAACACTTCCACCCAAGTCGGTGTCATCTGGAATATGACTGAGGTTGCACTCAATTTCCTTGTACAGATCATTGATAAAGCTATTAAACAGGACTGGCCCCAATACTGAGCCCTGGGACATCCCCCCAGTGACTGGCCACCAGCTGGCCTCCATTAAACATCCCTCTCTGGGCCCAACCATCCAGCCAACATTTTACCCCGCAAACAGCGCATCCGTGCAAGCCATGAGCAGCTGAGCACCTTTGGGTAGATCCCATACAGCCCCAGAGACTTGTGTCTGTCTAAGTGGTATTGCAGGTCACTGACTGTTTCCTCTTGGATTATGAGGGCTTGCATTCTGCTCCTTGCTCCTGTCTCCCAGGTCAGGGGACTGGGATCTCAGAGAAAACTGGTCTTACTACTAAAGACTGAGGCAAAAAAGGCATTGAGTACCTCAGCCTTTTCCTCATTCTCTGTTCCTGTGTTTCCCATCCCATTCAACAAAGGACGGAGAGCCTCCAGGGCCCTTCCTTCATTTGTCACAAAGGTGTTTATTGAAACAGTTTTATTGTCTTTTATAGAGTAGCCAGGTTAAGTTCTAGCTGGGTTTTGGTCCTTCCAATTTCCTCCCTGCAAAACCTCATGACGTCCTTGTAGTCCTGCTGAGCTCCCTGGCCATTCTTCCAAAGGTCATCAGCTCTCCTTTTTTTCCCCGAGTTCCAGACAAAGCTGTCCGTTCTGCTGTCCCAGTCTTTTGGCACATGGGGACAGCCTGCTCCAGTGTCTTTAAAAGTCCCTGCCCTTCAGGACTGCCTCCCAAGGGACTCTTACCAATGAGGCTCCTAAAAAGGACAAAAGACTGCCAAGGCTTTGAGAGTCCAAGACAGCAATTCTGTTGAGATCTCTCCTTAGTTTTCCAAGAATAGAAAACTCTATCATTTAATGGCTGCTGTGCCCAAGACTGCTGCTGACCATTATATCACCCACAGTCCTCCTCTGTTCACAAACAGCAGGTCCAGCAGGCAGCTTCCCCAGCTGGCACACTCACCAGCTGTGTGGGGAAGTTACCTTCCACACAGTCCAGGAACCTCCTTGACTGTTTCTTCTAAGCTGTTTTGCATTTCCAGTAGACATCTGATAAGCTGAAGTCCACCATGAAGACAAAGGCCAGAAATGGGGATTTACCAGAGTGCAGACCAGAACGTTAGCTGTTTAAACCTTAAAAAAAAAAAAAAAAGAAAAAAAAAAAGAAAAAAGAGCTTGCAGAAAAATCATATGTATGTAAATTTGGCAAAAAATGTAGATACTGCTAATATGCCAACTTGCCATTAACATCAGGAAATTTCCATCAAGGATGGAAATGCCATCTGAGAGAGGGCAGAGCTGATGTAGAAGAAGGATCATTAGGGAGACTTTGATGTAGTTGCAGATTTTGTGCTTGATATGTTACATAAATTGTCTGCCCTGTCAGTAAGACTGTCCTCTGAGTAGGGGAGGCTTAATTGAGTGTTTCATGTACCCCATTTTTTAAGTTTTGCAACCTGAGAAATGTATCTTCATGTTTTTCAAACACCTGATACAAGCCAAGATACCCAGTGAAAGCAAACTGTCTTCTGCTTTAGTCTCATTAAAGTAAATTAGTAAATTGACAAAATCCAAATGCAGAGCAAGTACTTTCCAAGTTTGAATAAGCAAATGAAAAGAAGTAAGAGCTACTCATCATGTGAATGTCATCTCTACTTTCTGAATGTATCTGGATAATACACAACAAAAAACTTTTCACATCCATGGCTAAGGATTCATTTGTCATGCAATTCCAGGCTGCATTCACCAGAAAGGATCTGGATTTTAGGGATGCCACTTGTTTTACTCTAAAATCATTCCATACTGCAGATCTGAACAGGAATTTGTATTTTCTTGTGCTGTGCTCTCCAGCTTTTGACAGGTAACAACTCTTGGGCCTGACTGTACTCAATTATCATATGCCCAGAGGACAGACAGAATTTGGTAGCTACTGCTCAGCAGATGTGTGTCCCAGAGACCAAGTGCTCAGAGGCTGCCCAGGTTTAATGAGTTCATTTTGCTATTCTGCTCTCTGCTCTCCCACCCTTGCTTAACATCACACAACCAGTTTGAGGTCTCCACTGGGAATCGCTTGAAAAATAGTATTTCCTGTCTTATTTAAAACCTGAGTCCTGTGATTTGGTGGGGTTTTAGTACAGCTATGACAGCAGAGTCAGATCATGAGTGAGATGCCACTGATAGATGAAAATCAGAGAGAAGAGACTACTTAAACATACATTGCAAGGCATGGCTTAAACCCTGGAACTAGAGATGCAACCTGACATGAATTTTTAACTCATCATGTGGTTGATCACTCTCTTCCATGCAGTCAAATGCTACATGTGTTGATAAACCTTTGGGTCCCTTCCAACTCAGAAGTGTGTTGTGCTATATTTTTGTGTGTAGTGCTATATTTCTGTGTGTTGTGCTTATATTTAATAGAAACATGAAACTTGCTAATCATACTTTACCAAACTACACAGCTGAGATGATCACATTAGTAGCCACTCTAGCATCAAAAGTAGCCTTGGAGGAAACCAAAACCCAAGTCTGTCTTTGAAGGTTACAGTCTCTGACAACCAGAGTTTCCCTGGTGAATACCTTTGATTCATACAGCACAGCTGGATGGACTAACTGCATATCCCAAGTGTTGAATTATGGTTTTCAGTGTCTTGGGCCCTGGGGAATTCTCTGAGAATTTGATCAGTGAAATGAAAGACAAAATAAATCCTTAAGTGTGAATAAATTTATGAGGGGTAATTGGAAAGGCAGCTACTTGCAATGCTCAGAAGCCAGTGCCCTCCTGACTTGTTTCTTTCCCTTAGAAACATAATTTCTGCACCTTATACTACAACAATGCGCAGTAGCTTCAGATGTTGTCTGGGATACAACAGCCTGGATTCTGTCCATTCTACAGCAAGAAGCAAGAGTCTCAAAATGCTCATGAGTAAAGTACTTGCATTAATATCTTTTGATGAAGATTCAGATTTGCAAATACAAGTGCCCAAGCTGTGGAAATTGTTTAAGCTGAGAACACTTATGAGAATGTTTCAGGGCAAAACTATCAGACTCATCTTGGACTTCTTCCTGCTCACAGCCTGTAAGACAAAAGGTCAAAATACATGGGTCTCTGGCATGAAGCAGCCTTTTCAACTCTTAGGCTCCCATTCACCACATCTTAGTACCAATGGAATTAAGTGCCAAAAGTCTAGCAGGGCCAACCAACTCAAAGATGTAAAGGAATGATTCAGACATGTGAGCATCTAATTTATATTCCCCAAGGTTTTACTTAGTCCCACAGCAAGTTAAGACATCCTTCCCGTTTCTCATCCGAGGGCACAGATGATTCCACTAGTCCAGCTGGCTTTAGCTTTGAACCACCCTGATGTCCAGGGTTATGCCTCTGCTACCATACAAAAATAAGGGATGCACCTCCTCCAGAGGATTTTGTAGGGAATATCCTCAAGATTATATTGGTGAACAGCTGCTTTGAAATAAAAGGATTTCTCTGCAAAACAGGAAGATGCTTTCAGGACTTTGGAAAAGCATTCAATTTTAACTTTCTGCTTGCATGTTTGAACTGCAAAATGAGACATCTTTGTCATATTACGTGATCTGTAAGCAAATAAAGAAGAATACATGTCAGGAGGTAGAAATGGACTAAGCTATTCTGGACAAAGAATGTTTATGCCCACACAAAGCTTCGTCCAACATCTCGAGAAAAATATGATTAACAGTACTATGCTGATCTTAATCAGATTTATTAAGACAAATGTTAAAAATCCAGCGCGCATGTTGTGTGTGGGTAACTAAAGGAAAAAAAAAAGGCCAGATAAAAATGCCCAGAGGGAGTGAGCTAATGACTATCTTCCCATTACCTCATGGGATCATTAGGTCGACATGATCTCTCCGCGGCCAGCACCGGAGCCACTTCCCCGCCGGGACGGA
Source organism: Emberiza elegans (assembly GCA_024865655.1). Taxonomy (NCBI): domain Eukaryota; kingdom Metazoa; phylum Chordata; class Aves; order Passeriformes; family Fringillidae; genus Emberiza; species Emberiza elegans. The sequence goes on from JALJVW010000910.1 coordinate 24,669,660, forward strand.
GGCCAGCGGCCTTTCCCTTCGCCTGCCGTCCCCCCGCACAGGTGCACCCTCAGCGGGAGGCGCGACCCGCCGCCATGTCGGGGCGGGCACGGCGGGACAGCCACCTCGGCTCCCGCCCTGCCCCCTCCCGGGGGGCTGCTGGGCAAGGCGGCATTGTTGGCCGCGTCCATCACTCCTCGTCCCCGGCTGACATAATGAATGCGCTTGGACACACCTTCCAGCCCGGCGGAGAGGCGCCGCGTCTCCACGGACAGCCTCACCGAGCCCTCCGCTCCGCTCCCCGCAGCCCTCGGGGAGGCGCCCCGCCAGCCCGCCCGGCCCCATAGCCCGGCGCCCCGTCCCAGCCCAGTGAGGGGCCGCGGCGGCCGGGCCGGGCTGGGCAGGGCGAGGAGGGTGCAAACTCTCGCTATGCTGCCCAGCGCCGTTTACTGGGACCTGGTGGGCTCCTCGGCTCTCCTCAACCTGCCGGCGGCGCCGGGCTTCGGCAACCTGGGCAAAAGTTTCCTCATCGAGAACTTGCTGCGGGCCGGGGCTCCGAGCCCTGCCCAGCTCCGTCCCCTCCCCGCCAACCCCGTGCCCCTCAAGCTGTGCCCCGCGGCGGAGCAAATCAACCCCTCAGGGGGTCCCTTCCCGGCAAGATGGGCTTTCCAAGTGCTTAACCCCTCGGCGGCGGACGGCGGCCGCCTGCCAGCGCGGGCCGCGGCGGCGGAGAGAGGCGGCGTCTTCCCGCCGGCAGCCACAGGTGAGAGCCGGCCCTTCCCGCGCCCTGCCGCCGGGGAGACGGGACCGAGGGGCTTGCCGAGGGCTCGGCCCCGCGCTCCGCACGGCGGACACGGCGGCAGGAGAGGCGCGGCCGCTCCGAGGAGCCCGCAGGCGGCGGCGGGACGCCGAGCCCCGCGGGGGCCGTGCCGCCGGGGCGCGGCGGGGGCTGCGCCCGGGGCTCCGGCCGAGGCTCTCGCCCTACCGCTGGCCCCGGGACGCCGAGGAGCGGGTGGTGCGGGACGCCGGGCGGCGGCTTCCGAGTGCGGCCGGCCGGCGCACCTGTGGGTGCGGAGAGCGCGGCAGAGCCCGCGATGGCCGCGTCGGGTGCTGTTCAACGCCCCTAATCGCAGTTCTTTCAGGTCTTGACGTCCCGCAGCCTCAAGAGGTGGTAGAAGCTTCGCCGCCAACAGGCGCTCCAGGAAAGTCTGAAATTCCAAGTTTTGGGAGGAAGGCGAGCGGTCCCATCTCCTAAGTAGCGATAGCTCGGGAGGCAGAAGCCCATTTCTCTACACGCCCTGCCTTGCGGGACAGCCGGGCGTGGAGGACCCGGCTCCTCCTGCCAAAAGGAGAATTAAGCCATGTAGAACAGGCAATTTTCTGGAAGTTTTGGCAAAACCAGGGATGGGGGAAAATTAAAAAAGTTTTAAAGAGGTGTAAAGTTGCGTTATCAGCCGTTCATCCCGGTGGGAGTCAGCGCCCTGCCGGGCGATGGGAACCAGCTCGCGGCCGCCGGGGGCCCGCAGGAATCTGTGCCATAGGATTGGAAACAAACATGTTTACAAAACCCATTCAGTTTCTTGAATGTGCCGATTTTCGTATAGATACATTTTGTCTGGGCACGAGCAACATACTTTAAGAAACTGATTGTAGCCAATTCATTAAATTTGGTATATAGTATTTTGCTTTTCTGTTAGCATGCATAAATTATTCCAATATTATGCGGTACTTGAAGAATTTTTATTTATGGTCATACAGTTTTAGATGCGTTTAAAAAGAAAATCAGACAAACAGAATTGTATTTATTGAATTAAGTCTTTGAGATGTGAAACCAAAAGGCTTGTTTTGAAAACAGAAGTAATTGTTTTCTTTTCAAACATAATTTTATTTCAATTAGATTCTGCAAACTGTTCTTCAAATTCCAAAGTAGTATTTAATCCTTTAGCATTATGTACTTTAAAGGTAGGCAGGAGGGAGTCAAAGTGTACATTAAGGTTTCTGAATGCTCCTGACCCCTCAGGTAAGTGTCACCTAAAGCATATCAGTTACTTAAACGTGTTTAACTAACTATAGGCTAGGCCGGGGAACAGGACAAGTATCATCTTCCTGCAATTCAATGAATATTATCCCTGCCTGCCCTTTGCCCTTACCCTGAAAAAATAGTTCTAGAGAAAATGCTATATTTATTTGTGGAAAGAGAGAAGATGCCCCAGCATTCTTATTTGCTAGAGGTAAAGGTATTTTGTTGGGTTTTATTTGTTGTTGTTAGTTTGTTTGACTGGGTTTTTGTTTGTTTGTGTTAAAAAGCTGTGGGTAAATTGCTGCAGAAGTTCCTGAATGTCAAGTTTTGCAAATGCTTGTTTCCAGGATTTTTTTCTTTTGATTGACCCATAGCAGTAGTTGTGATTTTAGTATGTTAGCTCTGCCTAGTGATTTGGAGTCCAGTCCTATGCTTCTTCTGATTCCACAGCTCCCACAGATCTTGGCAAAAGCACCAGGCTTTTAGATTTGAGCAGGGAGAAATACTAGTGTTTCCTCATTCATCGTGCACCCAGAAGAAAATTCTCCTGTGACTGTACACTTGTGACAGCGACTTTTATATTCTAACAGGGATCTGTTGATTCTGATCTCACTTGTATGTCTTAAAGTGATGAGGATGCTTAGTTGTCTCAACATTCATAAATTTGAATTAGACTGGAACTGTCTTGCTGAGCCAGTTTGTGGTTTCTAAGGAGTCTCTTGTCTCCAGTGTAGGCATATACTGAGGAAACTGTTCAGACCAGACACTGCATTTGTGAGTAGGGCTGGGGTGGTCAGGCTGTGTGTAATGTTTCTTGTTTATACAGTGATAGGGCAAAGGAGCATTTTGGCAGAACAAAAATTTTAGCCTTCAGGGACTAATGAAGATATTTTGACTAAAGAATTTGTGCTAGGTAGGGTTTTTTAATTTACTGTTTTTTTTTTTTTAAAGAATAAGCTCATATTTGGAACCCCAAAATCACGTGCCGTTTTGGAAAATCTTTCTTGAAGTCTTAAAAAAAGATTATTGAAAATAATAATGCATTTTTTTTTAAAAATCTTTCTGAACTAGCAAGTTCTTTATAGATCATGCAGGGACTAAAAGTTCCCTAATAACTAGCTTCACATAAGCCAAGTTGTCTTTTATTTTTTTAATTAAAAAAACAAAATAAAGGAAATTGAGAAAGTACCAGACTTCTTGGAAACAGTATATTACTCATGTTGTCCCAAATTCTGGTGAGGTCACCAAAAGTTCTCAAAAAGAAGGAAGTATAAAATCACACTAGAGACTTAACTAAATAAGCTGAACCTTTTTATATGTATCCACGGTACCTACAAAGGGAAGACTTGAAGAAAGCAGTCCATTTTAGGGTACCTTTTAACACTCCATAAAAGTGCTAAAGAATGAAAATCCTTTATTCTTTCTGTAAATTGGAAAATGTTTATCCATGGTGGCAAAGGAGACCAGGTGGGTTGGCATTCTTGAGCTGGGCTATCTCATCGTGGTAATTTCTCCTTTTGCAACTCCTCAGCAACTGAGTTGTATCAGCAAGTTTCCTTCCCATAATTTACAGGTTTCAAAGTATTAGTTGGACTATTTCAAGTGCTTATCTGCATGTGTATTTTACATACATCTCTACAAAATTATCTTGAATAAAAAAGTGAACAAGAACTCAGGAAGTGTCACACCCTAAATATTACATCATCTAATGAGCATGGTAGAAATAAATACATTTACTGTCTGTAAAAGTTTAAATAATCACTTTCCATCACTATATACATTAAAAAATTAAATGTAATCATTGTAGGTGTTTGAAATTAGTTTGGTTTAATTTAAGAAGAACATGAGCAAAGAGCATGTTACATAAAACTTAGGAAAGAAAAGCAGAAGGAGCATTACTGCTATACGATAAACTCAGGAGCCTTCTGCAATGGTATGCCGATTTTTTACTGGCTTGGGATTCCCACAGGCTTTCTTGCACTTCACCTGAAGCCCCTTTGCTCTGTGCTGTCCTCAATTTCTTCTTGCTAATCTGGGTTTTAGTCCCTTGACTCCAAGCCTATTGTTATCTTCTGGATAAATTAGAAGACTTGACAGTTTTCTTCAGTGTTTTCTGACACATAAGAATCGGCTAGACGATGCTGAGATGCTGTGTCTTGTAGCACAGGTGCTGTAAAGAGGTCCACTTCAAGTATTTCCTCATGACTTAGTTTCTAGAAGTACTGGCTGGCACTAGAGCTGAATGACCTCCTTGGGAAAGGTGAAGTTACTCTGCTACCTGAAATAATTTTTCTAAGTATCTCTTCTTAAGTAATTTGTCCAGGAGGAGGTTGGCAGTAAGTGCTGTACAGTGTGAATATGGTCATGTGGCAAGAATGTGGCTTTCTGCTTTAATTTTGGTATTTTTGTAGATGAACAGAGAAAGGAAATGGAAAACTGCAGCAAAACAAACAGTGAGATAATTCCATTGTAACACCTGCTGAGAAATTTATTGTAGGGAATTTTTGCTTCAAGCGTCAGAATACAAGAGAGCAGAATGAAGGACAGCAAGCACAACAAAAGAGAAAACAAAAGAACTATATAGTAAATATAAATTGGACTTAGAGTAAGCATCTATAGATGTGCTTTATACGTATCCAGATACATTTGTGCTATTGCTGTGTCTTTTCTTTCTGTAACATTTGGGTACTTTACATTTTGATGCAGTTATCATCACATTGTGCCAGTGAGATAGGAGAGATTTCTATTGTGTAGAGGAGAAGCTGGAGCAAAACCAAATAAGGTGACTCTCCTGAGATAATACAGATAACTGGTAACATTGCAAGGAAATTAAACCAAGTCTTCTGCAGGCTAAGTCTCTGGAAAATTATGTCCATTTTTTCCTTCTCAGGTGATGACACAAATTCTATCCTGAATCAAACATATCTTAATTCCATATTTAATAAAGTGTCTTGTGTTTCTTTATGACAACCAGGAGACAATTAAATTACTGAAATTTAAGTGATATTTTTTCTTTCATCTTGGACCTCTTCTTAGTGAATTAATGCTTATTAATTATTGATTTCAAGCCAACTGGCAGCCAGGGTGTGTCCTCAAGCGACATGTAACACTAGCTTTCAGAAAAATAAAAGACAGGAAAGAGACCAAAGTTTTGTCTTGACTCATCTAACTGAGGCAACAAGTTGATTGGCAGGTCTTAGGATTTTCTTGTTTTGTTAGTGTTTTCTGGAGATAGAAAGCTTTTTTAAGGTGGGGAGATCTATTTGGCATCTTTTCTTATTCCCTGATTGCCAGGAGCACTGAGACACTGTAATTGTTTTGAAAGTTTGTCTTTGGAAGCAAAGAAGTTTTTGTAAGTATTAGAAATCACAGACTAGCACGTTTCCTGTTTCCAGTTAACTTTGTGAGCTATTTAATAGAATTGGTCTGGAATGGCCAGCATATTTTAAGAGTGGCTGCAAAATGGCTTTTAAAGGACAAACTGTTGTCCTCATTGTGAGGTTGCCAGAGCTAGACTAGTGCCAGCTACTCTGCGACCCAGCCGCTAGTCTGGCAGTCCGTGCTCGGTGAGGAGTATGAGCATTGGCTGGACACTGCTCCTTCCTTTGGCTGCTCTCGCGGTGCCGGCTCTTAGCAGGAAGAGGATCTTGAGTTTGGTCCTTGAGTTTGGCAAGATTTAGGTAGTACCAGTAGATCTCGGAGCTGCACTAGGAAGACAAGTGGTGGAGTTTGTACAAAAGAAATTGACAGAGTTGAAACCATGGAATCAGTCATGCTAACAGTAACAGAATTAACTTCTGTAAAATATATTTCGTACAGCAGAAAGAGCTGGTCTTCTGAAATCCTGTAGTATATTGCTCATGGTTTTAGAAAACACATGACTGTGGTAAGGATTAATCTCATCAGGCAAACTCAAGTGCAGATTTGAGGTTTTATTGTACTGTGTCTTTTTTATTTTCTGTTAAGAAATCCTCCTAAATTTTGGAAGGTGGGTTCTCTGCTTCCATTGCCCTCTGAAGGTGTTTTGCATTCTTTTATAAAGCAGCTCTGCAAAATAATTGATGCTTTACATCAATTGTGGTCAGTCATGACCCCACAGCAGAAAGGGGAGTTTGTTTTTTTTTTTTTCCAATTGAAAACTGGTATATAAAGGTAAGAGGTATATAAAGCAGTAAGAGGCTGTATTTTGTTATGTAGACCCTGATATTTATAATATTATACATCCAAATATTTTCAGTAACCTGGACTGTGTTTCTTTAAGGTGAGTTTTCACTTTGGAGAAGTGGCCTTTGCTTTGTGCTGAAAAGCTTATGAAAAATTTTCACGAGAGGCTGCTTTTGTCTGTAGTTGTAGCGCATAATTCTCTTGAGGTATTCTGAATGTGTGTTGAGAATGTTACCTCCTTGTGACTATGTGAATATCTCAAGTTTCAACTTGAAAAAGTATTTCCTTGTACAAATGTAAAAATACTAAACCCCTTTTGTAAAAAAAAAAAAAAAAGAATTCGCCATGTGTTATTTTTTATTCTAACACTGTTTATATTATCTTAGGACTTTTGTCTGTTTGGAGCTGGCAATACTTCAACAAGTAACGACTGCTCCAGGTAAAAAACAGTTGGCTAATCAGTGCATACCACTGGAATAAACGGTGCATTTTGGCCTCTTGTACAATTTTGAATTAGTGCTGCAACAATGAAAAACCAGTGAAATGTCAACTTGCAGCACCTGACCTTAATTTTGCCATGCTTGAGGAAACAATTTCTAAACAAATTGTAATATGTTGAAAATCAAAGAAAATAACTAATGACTTTGTAGCTGAATTTTTACATTTTTTAGAGTCTTTATGCCTGTACAGATGATGGTATTCTTTTGATGTTACCTATGAGGGACAAGAAGAATGTCATGGTAATTCAGCTGTTTAATAAAAAGTAGGTGTCTTGTCTAAGCTGTAGTCAATAGAAAGAGATGCCTCCAGAGACACCTTCTGTGTCTGTTTTAAGGTGATGAATTGTTATGTAGCACTAATTCTCTCTTCTCATTGTCTGGACAGGAGGCCCAGACAAGGAACTTGGGCAAGACACTGAACTTTTAGACAGAGAACTGACAGTGACGCCTGTTTTGACAAGAACTGGTAATCATAAATTGCTGAGGCAAACTAGTACATGGACATCCTGAGGAAGGACAAAGCCAGAAAAAAATTGGAAATCCACACATAGATTCCCATCTTCTCAATAGCAAGGCTGTGTAGGAGGCACGGAGAGGGTAAAAAGCCACTTTTACTCCTGACATCAGGGTACCCATGGAGTCTTTGGCAAACATTGTGGAGTTTGGTTGTTGCTTTGGCTTGTACAGGTGAGATCTGACCATGTATTGTCACCAGGCTCAGGCTGGTGTATTTCCTCAGGTGGTGAAAATCACGTACAACAAATTACAACATAATAATTAGGCATGTGAATGATGCCTCTGAAAACTGACAGTGATTAATGTGGTTTCAGATAATCTGCAGTGTGATGCTCTTGGCCATTACATTGCTGTAGATGTAAGTGATGATTATGCTGTTAGCAGATTTCAAGCCCATTTTGGGGGCTGCTCTGCCAGTTTTTGAAAGCCCCACCACGACCCAGCATAAAAATGTAAGCCCACTCCTTTGCATCCATGTTTTATGTATGAATTAAAAATATAGATATTTAGAACTTTAAAACCCTTTCTCTGAATGTTTGGCAGTTTTTAAAAACTGACCTGTGGATGCTACTCTGCTTTACCCATTTGGCTTGACTTCGTTTGAACATTAATATTTATTCCTGTGTTTTACAGGAAGGAATAGGAAGCAAATAGTAACTTTGGGAGTGCAGGAAAGCCAGTTCTGAGGGGTCCTGCACCACAGGCTTTTGCAGGAAGTTTTTCCACTTCCATGTGATGGCAGTTGCTTTTGGGTGGGATATGGCAGCGGCTGTTGCTTTGTTCTTGCAGTTGGCGGCTCTTCTTCAGCTGATTGAAATGCTTTGTGGGTGCACAACTGCTGCTGGAACATTGCACTCTAAAGACAGTAACTGCTAGGGAAAGATCAGTGACTCATCATGAGGTCCAGGGCTTGTGGTTTGGGAGCAGAAATGCAGCTCAGCTGGATCACTAAGCTAGCAGAGCTACTGCTGGACTGTTTTCAGGGAACTCTTCATGACATGACACTTCCCTGCAGCTTTGCAAAAGCCTGCTTTAAACATTGCCAAGAATGGATGTAGGTAGGAAATTCCAGTTGTGCCCATGTTATGGGCACAAACCATCCAAGGTTCTAAGATGAAATGTGATAATTTTACTGATAATATATTTAAGTTTCCTGCAAGGGCTGGAACCTAGGCATCACGGTGGAAAGCAGTTCATGTGGACTTAGCATGTTTGGAGAACTGAAGTGTTCACGCAGCTTGAGGTTTCTCTGCTCCTGTTGTTAGTTTTGTTAGCTGGCTCTAGGCAGTTTTCTGAATAATCTTTTTGGAGGTGTTCCAGCTCTCTTCACAGGCTGATACCACATTTTTATCAGTTATCTTTAAAACCCCCCAACAGACTAGCAGAATGTGCAGCGAAGGAGCCTGTATGGATAATACCAGAAGTTTACCATCAGTTTTACTTTCCCTTAATAGCCATTTTCCCTTCACCCCTTCTCACTTTCCTGATGGCTGATAGCCTACACTCTTTACTGAGTTATTTCACAACAGTAGAATTAGAAAGAGTAAACAGTGTCCTTAATAATAATCCATTTTCAAAGTTGCATAACTGAGCTGGACTGTATTTAGCAGCCTTACTCTCAAAATGATGGATAGTTGGAAGGAAAACTTCTGATCCCATTGTCAGTATGACTTTTTCTAATGGAAAGGCTTTTGAATTTATAATATTTTCAGAGCAGACAGTGTCTTTTAAAACATTAGTATCTGAACTGCTTTTTGAGTTTTAGCACTAGATAAGCTTGAGGTCTGTTTACATGTTCAGTATTATTTTATTGTCTGTAAAATTATTTCTGTTCACTACAATAAATGTAGTGAACACTATTACTAGAATTTGCATACAGCACCAGTGTCAAAAGTATTTGTTTTATGAAAAAAAACTCAAACCCTAAGTTTTTAATACTTTTGTATATATTATCCAATACATTTTCTTTTAAGGTATATAGTACAGTTTTTGGAGTGCCAAAAGGCACTTTGATACTTTTCATGCATTTGTGAAGCTAAACCTGTAAAGACTAAACTTTGTGTAACAATTCCACACAGTCTCTGTTTTATAAATGAAGATATAAAGCAGAAAAAGACTTAAGTGTCCTGAATACAAATTATTAGGATTTTGCCCCTGCTTTAAGTTCCTGTATGTCTTTGGGAGCAACAGCTGCCTTTTGGTTACGGTGTACCTCATTCTGGCCAAAAAATGTCATAATTAATATTCTGACATCTCAGCAATTTTCAGCCTTATGTGAACAGCAAAGAGTGTTTGCTTTAGGTCTCTTGATCAACAGATATTGATAGAGTTGCTGTGATGTATGTGAAAAGAAAATAATAGGTAGTGCTTCCTCTATATTGTTCTCAAAACTGTATTATGCCATTTCTTCAGGTACAATTTCAGCATAATTCTAGTCAATTTTAATTCTGTTAATGGAGTTCCATACAGGTAGTGGAAGCCATTTAATGTGATGAACTGTGTTCTTTTTATTGAAGATAAAAAATAGAAGTATATATACTTACATATACACTTCTATAAAATATAAGGATATGTTGAAGCATTAACATTTTTCTGTATGTAGAGCTCCCAAGACAGCATTGAGTATCCCTGTATTATGTCACATTGTTTTTACTGATGTAATTCTGCAGAACTGCTGCACATTGGTTTGAGTGCAACAGCTTCAGTAGATGAAGGGGTGTAGTTTCATGTATCTAATGTAGAATTCACCTGTGCATCAGTATAGCTGCAGCACATTAAAAAAGGTTATGAACTGGACATACATGTTGGCTATAGGCATAGAGAGACATCATGGCATTGTTTATTCCTCGGTATCCAGAATAAATATTGAGAAGTGAGCTCAGGAACCTCTTTGTTCAAAGTAGGATTTGAAGATTTCACCTGCATCTTTCTTCTTAAGCAAATATTCTGCTTCATAGAGAAATGTGCCCTGCAGGCAAAAAAAGCAGCAGTTAGTTGAAAGCATTAAGTAAAATGCTCAGGTAAGCCAGCCTCATGATTTCCATCAACTTGGGCAGAATTAGGGTCAAGATCTCTTCTGTTTGCATCATGGTACTGTGCTACTGTATTCAATCATTGTCAGCAGCTTCCATGGAAATATATTGCTTGTTTGGAGTTTGCTTAAGCAAAGAATTTGCTGAAGTTTTTACTGTGATCCATCTTCAGACCTTTATGCTTGCAGTTTATTTGCTGAGAGTGTAGTGAGTGGAGGAAACTGTCCTTTCCTATTCCTGTTGTTACTTACAGGAGCATGCTGTCTGTCTGAGTCAATAGCTTGTTCAGTTTTCATTCATCCAGGTGTCTTCTGCTTTTATCACATGCCATTATGAACCTCACATTATCAAAACAGAGCAAGGAACTGGAGAGAGTTAAGAAACTACAAGAGGGAATATCAAGGACAGGACAACATGTCTGACAAAAATTTCATGGCATGAATAAGGTGCTCGAGCAATGATTGGAGGGAATAGGCAGCCAAGGAATATCCAAGGCATTTAAGAAGAAAGCAAAGGAATGGAGTGTGCCATCTTCTGTATTCTAAGTTATATTTTCAGAAGTGGAGAGTTTTACTTGGATGTAAGGGAAATTTGATAAAAGCACAAGGAATGAGCCTCCCAAGGAAGGGAGGAAAAGCTCCTTCACCTGAGAGTCTGGGAATTTCAGAGGATAAAATACTATCAATGACGAGCTCTAATGTCCAGGAGGTTGGCTGATATTTATCTTCTACAGCTCCTGTGCTTCTTGTGTTACTCACATCCTTTCCAGCTTACACACTTCACCAGTTGCATTGAAACCCTTTGGATACATGGGATAGGTAGTATTTGGCTGCACGTTCTTGATGATTTTAAGTTTCTAAGGACATGGTTCCACGTTTGGTGGTCTTGTGTTGAAAAGAACCTTTAGAATACTAATGCCTGGTGTAAATCATTCTTCTTTGTAAATGTTTTGCAAGTATATGCCTTAAAACCAGGCTGTAAATTTGCATTTCATTAGAAACAGCAAAATTTCAATAGAAAGCTGTACCAGCAAAATGCTTATCAATCAGCAATTGCAAGTTAATACTTTAAAAAATGTTTAGTGTTAGACTTCTATAGCAATAAATTTTTTGCTCTGGGATAACAGCAAATTTAAGTGTCAGGAAACTTATTTTGAGGTCCTAATACGTATTTGAAAAATTAATTTTTAATGTTCTTTATTTTTGATTGCAGTTGAAAAACTTTTGCAAACTAGCAGCATGGCTTAGATACATGTACCTATTTACCTTTCTTTTTGATTGTTGATTTTTTTTTTTTTTTTTTTTTTACCCAAGTCTGCTGTTACTTTTTTTTTATTTTTTTTTTTTTCTGGAGGTTTGGACAACTACAGTACAGGCTCTAGAGCCACTTATTTTTGCTAAAACAAAACAAGAAAGTGACATAGATGTTTTGATGTTGATCACATTTTACAAGTGTACAGTTCTAGCAATGAATGATGTATCTTTTTCAAAACAAAAAAATATTCCAGGTTTCATAGTTAACTAGTATAAGCAGAAATTGATAAGTAATTAGGATTAATGGAAAAGCCCATGAGCTTTATATAGAAAAAAATAAGGGATAAATAGATAATGAAGATCTTTCCATGATTTGGAAGCTCTTTTTAGATATGAGAGACTTCAATTAAAAAATTCTGTAAAAAATTTACCAAATATTACCTAATTCTGTGAGTTGACTTTGCAGATTTTTTTATTGTATCAAGCAGAGCCTTCAGCAAGTGGTTTATTTAAATTTAGAGCGCTTGCCCAGCAAGACTAAATTGACAGTCAGAGTAACAGAATCAGGCCCTGTAGTATGTGCCTGTAGAGCTCAGCTGTTTCATCTCATGGCATTTTATAAATTTTATTCCTAAAGGTTTCTTGTTGACGATGTTATTGGTTTGAGTGGTGTTAACAGCATTTGAGTTTCAGCTGATTTTTTTTTGTAAGATGACATGCTTACTAGAGTTATTTTAAATAACTTTCAGATTCATTATACTCGTTATTTCAACAACATATAATTGAAACAATATGTTCAATGCCAATATTTAGGAAAACTCCCATAATTACAGCAATTACAGAAGAAAAATTTCTAGTCTGCAGAGCTTCATTCTTATAAATATAGGGAGAGTTTTGCATATTATAGCTAAGCTACGCATGTAAAATAACCTTGCTAAATTAAAGAGCAATTACTTGGTTTATCATTGTTTGCCTTAAAAATATCACCATGTTAAAAAAAGGAAAAAGAACTTGTGGGGCAGGACTTTACACACTGACTTTTTGGAGGACTGTTGTTATGAATATCACCTAATCTCAATGGATAATCAATTAGATCTATGCTTTCTTTGCAGCTCTTTCCAAACACTTTTTTCTCCGAGCCCCGCCATTCTACTCAGCATGCTGCGGTGGGTCCTGTCAGCACCCTGCATCCCCCACTGCTTTTCCAAGTAAGTTTTTATGCTTCATCAGTAATGCTTGAGTTATTCTGTAAACCAAAGCAGCAGGATTTAATGTGTTCTGGAAAACTAATTGGTGATGCAATGGCAGCAGCTAATTCCTTAGTAAAATCACAGCAATCCTATTCAGAGGGTTTCCAAAGATTTATCAAACTTAAGTACACTGAGCAATTGTGAGAGGTTTCTAATGGCATTGAGACACCCAGACAGAGCTAACCTAGGAAAGTGCCTTGTTTTCAGTTTGCTGGAAACAATTCTTTAAAATCAGTAACTCTTTTAAAAATCAGTGTCAATAAACATTTGCAAATAAGAAAAGAGCTGGAGGATTGTAAAATGCGTGCTGCATTTTAATGTTTGTTAGGGGTAAATTATGATTCAGGAAGCTTTAGCATTATTTAAATACAACCATCATTCTTTTTGTAGCAGTCAAATGTGTGCATATGTTTAATTTTGTTTCTCTTTTTTAACCATAATGTAAAAAATTGAAGAAGTGTATTGAAGAGAATTTTGACCAGTGTTCGCTATCTATTGAGGATTAAGAGTCCATTTAATCCAAAACTAAATTTAACCTCGATTGGGAAGATTGCAAGCCAAAGTTTAAGAATGGACAGTCATGATTTCATACTTATGGCTCGGGAATGAAAACAGAAGGAGCATTTCCTCTTTCTTCGAAGCAGAAAAAAACCCCACAAATTGCTTGTCAAATCCAAATGAAAATTGGAGCTTATATGTGCTCTGGCATATACTTTTTTATCACAGTTGCATTCAAACCATTCCTGACTAAAGTGCATGCTTTTTATGAATGTTTCAGAAGGGCAGTTGCTAAGTTGAATGATTCTTGACAAGTGAGGCAGCAAATGCTGGCAGTTTAATGAGCTGCAAGTTTCTGAGCACCTCTTTAGGGGGCTGACACTTTCCCACAGAGCGTTTTACATGGCCTCGGCTCTCCCACAATGGCTGACAGCACCATGACCAATCACCACTTTCACTTTACTCATCCACACGCGACCTCACCACAATTTTTCACTGTGCAGATGAACTTTAGGAACCATTCCACATTGAAAAGGCCTGGGCAAGGGTCAGTTGCCCTTTTGTATGGCCATAAAGCAATACTCTATGTGCCAGTCTTTTCTCCTGTCTCACATTCCAAGAGATTTTCTGGACACCATTTAAAGCACTTGACTGAAAAATAAAGCAGTGAATGAAACTGACTTTTATAGACTCATTCTAGCTCATCTTCCCATATAACCCTGTCTACCTGAAAAGGGATTTAGTGGATGAGCTGAGTGTATACAGGGACTTGCTGAATACATAGGCCCATTATCAACTGTGGGGATTGTTTATTAACCAGGACTGATACACTACTATTTTGGAAGTGACCTATTAATTGTCCATTTAACTAGAATGTATTGAATTCTAATGAAAAAATGGAAACCATGACTAAAGCTTTTACTTGCTCCTTCAAGGTGGTCTCTGCCATGAAGGCAAATGAAGATTGTTCCACAGATTAAGAGGACATTTATCACTATATATTAGGATACAAAGGAAAGACTTAACAAAAATCAAATCAGTAACATAGGAAATAGTTGGTCACATTTATGTCAGCAGAACACTAAACCTGCTGCATGTTCAGAGTGACGAGCTGCAAACTGACATATTTAATTTTGCTGGAATTGTTGAAATGTTTAAATGACTGCCTATCCTGCTGCACTGAAAAATTCTATAATCCGCAAACTGAAATTCAGTTTTTGTGTAAGAGTTGAAGTGCATTTTAGAATATGGCTTATTTAAAAAAAAATTCTCTAGGCTACTCAGTTGGTTGTAGGTTTCAGATTTTTGCTCCATAGGCTGTTTGTTAATGCTTTTGAGCATTCTGCTCATCATTAAATTTTGTTCAGTTAATCTTTTAAAATCCATCACATATTGTGCCTTAGAGTATAAAGATGCCTCTCTATTAGTCTAATATAGGTGTTAAGCTGGACCCTACATACTGCCTGCACAGGAATTAATTGGTGCCTTGAGGCTCCAGCAGGAGGTTGTTTCTTTGCTGATTGACTGTTAACAACCAGCCAGGCAAGACAAATTTTAAGGGGTCACATAATTTGGCGTCCTCTGTCCTTGGCTGACAACTCCATTGTGGAACGGAGGCTGGGAGGCAAGGACCAGCCCTGTTACGCCTCTTCCCTTGCTGGTGTCTCTCATCCCACAGTGGGGATGAGAGAAGATACCAGTTCTGCTGCTGGTTCAGACTGTACCTTCCAGTAAACCTGAGAATGGCTGACAATTCAGCAGAAACTATTCAGAGGCTACCTGGAAAAAGGTACCTAAATTCACTAAGTTTGAGAAGAAGGAGAGAAAGCATGCTTGAGGAAGGAAGGCTCCCAGCTTGCTCCCAGTTTTGTAGGTGTGATTGGAGCATGCAGTGGGGGTTATGAAGGGGCTCTGCAGTCCCCAGAGAAATATCATCCTGGCTTGCCCTTCCATTGTGGTATTTTGACTTTTGTTCTGCAGATGGTTTATTGTGATTTGGATGAAGTCTGACTGTGTATCACAGTGTAATAAATATCAGGACATTAACCAGTAGGTTATGATTTTTGTATCTGGTCTTAGATATAATTTTGAAAATTGAAGTACATCTGTATAAATTAAGGATTATTTATACTGTAACATTGCAAATCATAATAATTATTTCTTACCACATGCTATTATGAGTGACAAATAAAACCATCTTGATTTCTTGATGTGAAAAGTTCAAGAAAAGAATTGACAGAATGCAATGGGCTCTAAATCAGTAACGTTTCACAGGGATAGTTTCATTTTAGGGAATAATCATTGTACACTTGCTCAGCTTCTGTTGCTCTGCTCTACTGGTCAGAGCAGGAGGCAGGATGCAGGGGCAGTGTAAGTAATATCAATATCATGTGTTACCACTAACACATGGCTACAAAAGTATTTAGTCAACTTTGCAAGACATACAGAGATACACTTCAGTTTCTCATCCTTATACTACAATATCCTCAATACATGTGTGTGTTTTTCTGTGGGTGTTTAAAGATACATATACCCATGTGTATATATGTATAATATACAGAAGTTGAAATGTGGTGTAGCCCCAAGGACAGTTTGTGGAAGCTGCATCTGGATTTCATTAGTATTTTCCAGAGCACTATACAATTGAAAAAGTTGAAAAAATGTATGTAATTTCCCCCCCACCCCATTACAGCTGACTTGAATAGATAGACTTCTACACAAAAAAAGTGTTTAGTATTTTAGAAAATCTGATTTTCAATTTGCTTTTGGCTTTGGTATGAATTTGTAGGAATTTAGCAGCAGCACACCTTTGCAGCTGCTGTAACTATAAGCTGGGAGGGAAGTCTAGGCTTGTGGACTTGAGAAGGTGGACAGCAGGAGGGCAGCTTGCATCTAAATTGCCACTGCTACAGCAAGATTGTGGGGGTCAGTGGCTGTACAGCCATGGCACAGGTTTCTGAGCCAAAGTGCAGCTGTTTCCTGGCCTGCTTGCATCTCCCTCATTATCACATGCCCTGCCTGATGATGGGCCCTGTTCAACTGATCCCTGCTCCTGCTTGCTGAGTATTTGAGGGAGCTGGGTGCACTGGAAGCATATGAAGCCTCACCAAGGACTGCTTCTCATACACCATATCTCTAGGGAAGAGGGAGCATGGGAAAGCAGTATGGCTTTAGGTTTTATTGAGTATGAGGAACACAAGAGATTTATCTTGGGGTTTCTGTGCTCTTTGTGTAAACAGTTCTACTTCTTCACTGCAGCTCTGTCCCCCAGCTTTGAGGCTGTTTTTCAGGGTAGGGCTCCCTCTAGGTGTGCATTGAGGGGATGTGATTGGATACACTGAAAGCTGCCCTCCCAGGACTTGCTATGAGATGTCAAAGGATTAGAAACCAGGCTGAAAAAAGTAAGTCCAAGTACTCTCTAAATCCTCTAATAAAAAATTGTTGTAGTTTCCAGAATAATTAAGTGAATGACCAGGGATTTTCTGAGAAATATATCACTCTGAAACTCTTTCATTAGTTAAAAAAAAATTTAAAAATTGAGGAAAGCCTACTTAGTTTCTTTGAGTCACTATTACAGACCACTTTTATCTCATTTTACATTCCACACAAGGAGTAAATAAACACATAGGAAAACTTATTGCAGTTTACTCAGTGGTGATGACAGGCAAAGAAAAGTCACGTTCCCCCTGACTGTATTTGAATTTTGCAGTAGCATGGGCTCTGTCCTAATATTCTTCTATGAACTCATCTGATTTTGTTTGTACCATGTCAGGGGGAAACTCTTGACTACTGACAACATCTCTAGATCCAAGTGAGGATTTAATCCTCAATGAACATGACTGAAGCATTACAACACACTTATAACACCAACAAATTAAAAGTGGGACAAGCGTCTGCAACTATTATAATGAACAGCACTTAATATTTCTCTGATATGTGCTAGATGTTTTGGGAAATTCTCATCTATTTCCAACAGGGGAGGAAAGTGTGCTGCCTCTTCTGACCCAAGAGTCTAACTCCAAATCCCGGAGAGGCATATTAAGAAGAGCTGTCTTTTCTGAAGACCAGAGGAAAGCTTTGGAGAAAATGTTCCAGAAGCAGAAGTATATTAGTAAAACAGACAGGAAGAAACTGGCCCTTAACCTGGGTCTAAAGGAGTCTCAGGTAAGGAATGTACTTTTGGGGAGAAATCTTTAAAATGGCTTTGAAGGAGGAAAATTGAACTGTGCCGGGGCAGCCCTGAGCTTTTACCTGCAAAGACCTCAGTAAACCAATGGCAGTTTAAACCAGGGAATACTCAAACAGTTTCCTGGTTTATTTTCTGTTTGTGTACATTCAAAAATTGGTGGCTCCATTTTCACACAAAGAAACATGACCTCTGTGTTTCATTTCCAACTCCCTTTTTTTTGCTATCTGACAGAGCTCCCTTGGAAGCTGTGGGGTAGGGAACTATGCTCCATCCCACTGCTCTAAAGGCATTGGAAAAAACCTGAGAGATCATTTCTTCATTCCACTGAGCACCCTTTGCATACACAGATGAACAACTAGGGACAAGGCAGTCAACAGCACTTCCTCTAGAACTGTTCTGCCAAAGAGACAGGCAACCATTCCTATGGAAAGACACTTGACTGCACAAAGAAAAAGATTTTCAGAGCTAAGAGATACCATAAGAAGAAAAACTTTGCAGGATGACCTGCTAAAGCACTCCCACTTTACTTGCCAATTCCCATTTCATGGGATTGTTTGCATGAGTCTGAGTTGGTCTACTCTAGAATTTTAGAGTTTAGCTGAGGGTCTAATGCCTCCAAGTGAGCTGTTCTGACTGAACAGCTACATTAATAGTGGTGCTGAGCAGCAGTAGCCCATTCTGGAATCATTGGGTCTTCACCTATCTGCAGATAAAGACAAAGGAAAAATGCCTGGCTTGAAGAGCACAAAATCTGAAAGAAACTAGGGGAAAAAAGTTTGTGAGAGCATGTAACAGCAGAAAATGAACATGTTAGTTGCTGACAGGTAAGATTCTGAAGGTGCTGGAGTAGATGCCACCCTCTAGATTGCAGCTGAAATACTGAGAGGTGACAGTACAATTTTGTTTCTTTGAATGCAGTAGGAGTGAAAGTGCTTAAGATACATGTGCAGAAGCTATCTTGGGGACAGAAAAGCCTGAGAGTGGTGATGAGAGTTCTTGTCATCTCTATCTTGGAGATTTTCAGAACTTGAAAAGGCTCTCAACAATTTGATCTAACTTTGCAGTTGGCTCCAGTTTGCACAGGAGGTTAGATCTGGTGGTCTGTGGTGGTTCCTTGCAACCTGATGACTCTGACACTGTTGCAAGCACTGCAACAATAAACACAAAACAAGCAGTGTGTTGTTTCTCAGTGTGATGTACAGAACTGTAATCTCTGCAGGAAAACTATTTCAATTGAAATGTGCAATTGCACTCACCAGTGTGCTGCCTAAAAAAATTCCCAAAATGTAGTCCAATTCCTAGTATTACAGTTATTTTCTTGAGATTATTTTCTGTGCTCATGTTATTCAAGAGAGCTTGGGTGTGTAAAAAATAATGTAATGATACATAGATAACCACTACCACTACAAGAATATAATTTTGTGATAGCAACAGACCAGAGGATATTAATCTCTTTTTTTATTCCCCTCGTGAAAGGAAGAGAAATTGCTATGCAGGTTACTTCTTCAATTTTCTGACCAGTTGTGCTGGAGGAACAGTACCTGTCATCTAAGACAATGATTCTCAAACCTTTGTCTTCATGTCAAGTATCTGAATACTAGACCTAAATGCAAATGTTTAAGGGAAAAGAGGACACAATCTGAATAATTTGATTGATCACCCTCACCTTTATTCTCTTTGTGTAAAACCAGTTCCTGGTTGTATATTCCCCCAAGCTTTCCCCAGCATTTCATAAATGCCTTTGAATGCATGTGTTAGGAATTGCAACTCAAAGTTTTTTGAAAAGTTGATTTTATCTCAAAATCACATGGGTTCTAGGCAACTCCTGGAAGACTGTAGTCAGGCAGACAAAATGTCTCTAAATCCTCAATCCCATCTCCTATGTCACAACACAATTTTCTGTATGGCCAAGCTGATTTTAGCTATGTTTGTGAAAGGGACAGTCATGCTTCTTACGGCCCCTGCTTAATAGAGACCCTCACACCACCAGTCATATCACTTAGTTTTCTTAATGATGATACTAATTTTCTCTGGGAATTCTCTTCTGTCGAGAAGGATGTTGCTTGTAGGAAACTCTTCTATCCCTAGCTATTGGGATGTCCATTTTCCAGTCTAAGCTAGGTAATCTATTGTGGGTGGTGAAAGTCAAGGTGAATATTTGTTCCAGGTGTAGTAAATAGTGATGGGAAAATCCTCAGTCAGCTGGCTTCACTGATTCTCTACTGTAACAACAAATAATGAAGGAATGTGAAACTAAGAGGATGGAAAGGAGAAAAGGGCAAAATTGTTTAAAGCAAAGAATAATAATAAACTCTTGTTAATTTGTAAACAGGTGAAAATCTGGTTTCAGAATCGAAGGATGAAATGGCGAAACTCCAAAGAAAAAGAAGTGCTTTCTAACAGGTGCCTCCAAGAAGAAGGTCTTCAGGAGAACTACCTCTCACGATCCACCATGAATTTTACCTCCCCATGCCCATCTGTGTGGGAAATGTCTGAAGAGCGGGCAAGTCCAAGGTGGAGGGAGAATTCTCCAGGAAATTCTGAAAGACTGACTACTACACAACCACCTCCAAGAGCAAATTCATTGCAGAGCCCACTCTATTTGTATCCTGACCAAGACACTGCAAACAAGGCATCATCAGGTGTAAGAGAGTAGGGGCAATTTGTAAATGGAGTGGGAGAGTGCAGGCTTCAAATGAGCAGTCTTTTAAGATTAACAATATTTGAACATTGTAAAGCTAACTAGTTTATGCTTCAAAAATATGCTAAAGTCTAACACCATTAAAACTACAAACAACTAATGACTAAAGAAGTATTCTTCAATATTCAGTCTTTTCTTGTGTCCTTTCCAGTCTTGTACTGACCTTAAAAGTAAAATAGGAACTGATGGTAAGTAAAATGAAGTGATGAACATGAAGCTGAATTTGTGCTCTGATTTATCTGCACTGTATGTGATGCTAATTAAAAACACACTAATAGAGAATGACTTTTATCTCTCATTGTAGTCAGACCAATTAATTTCTTCTATGCATGAGATAAAAAGAGCTCTTCTCTCAAGACAGTAAGTGGTTTTGGGTTCTTTTAGAAATTAATGAAATAACACAATAGATTCATATGGAGAAATACAAGCATTTTGGTGTGTTTTCTCCATCTATCTTCACCTATGTCAGTGTTCAATTAGCTTTAAATAGTCGCAGGTCAGCCAATAACCTCTGTAAAGTTATGCAATATTAAAAGGCAACCAGCCTAAAATGTTCCACGTTTAAGTAACTCTGATGAGAGTGTGTACTGGAAAGTGCAATTCACTGGCTTCTGTCTTTCTGTCCATGCATGAATCTACTAGCATTCTTAACTTTGAATTGCAGTGTCTTTTTTTGGCTGTTGGTATAATCTTTTGTATTTCAAAACTGTAATGACAGTGTGCAGAATTGTAGCCAAAAATGCAGTAAACAACAGACCCATAACTGAAAAAATTGCTACTAGAGCCAGTTCAGAAAATTATTTATGGAGATGATGTACCAATGGTAGCATTATTACTGTCTTATTGCTGTTTAAACTAGTGCCAGTAAGGACACATTAGTATATATCTGTATCAAAGACAGGACAGTATTCTGTGTAATACAAGTAGCCTCAAATATTATTAAAGCTACTTAAAATTATTTGCTTGCTTAATCCAATTTAAGGAGGTCAGTCTATGAATTTAGGTGTATCTTTCTTTGTTTTATTTGCAAATCTTTATAGCTCAAAATGGGAGCATATCATTCACTTTCTTTTTCATACATTTATGGATACCTTTGTTGAGAAGAGAGACTAAAGATATTTTATGTTACAGGCAAAACCTTATGGAAAACATTATGGTTTTATAGGGACTATTTTCTTTCTGGCATTCATACATTTTATAGGTGAAAGATTATGATAATCTAGTCTGGCTTTTCTTATCATATATGCCTTGAATGTTTCTGATTATTCTGATTATTCTTGCCTTGAGCTCCAACTATTTTGAACTGCAATGTACATCTTTTAAAAAGCTGTGCAATTGTTGTGGAGTGAGTTGTTGTTTAATGTTTTACCTTTTGATAGATGATTTACTGTTCTCCTTGTTACATTGTATTGTATGGGACATGAAGTTAGGATACATCTGCAGCTAAAAACTTGAGATTGCAGTGATGATCCTTGTATCATTTATGCACGATAAGGTGAGTTTTGTACCTTGCCTTGTGCATGTCCTGCTGTCTTGGTGGCCAAATATGCAATCCTAGTCTTGCATTATGTGGCATTCCTTGCATGTGATTTCTTCTGCTTGATTTAAAGAAAAAAATTACAGAATAATTAAGAAGTTATCTATTCCTGCATTTACAAATTTTCATTAGTGTAAGCTGCCTCAACACCTACCCTCAGAAAGCCCTTAAACACATATTATACACTGGTCAGTAATGAGAGGAGTTTATTCCTCTCTTGCAATTGAAATGCTGGAACCAACTCAGATTCTACAGGAAGCATTTGGTGGGGAGGAGAACAGACAGATTGTGTACACATAGGGATGAATTTGGTGTTGAAGTCCTGCCCTGTTTGACCAGATCCTGCCTGAAGAACCAGCTAGGGTTAGTAGCCCAGATGGTTGTGAAGTTGCATTGCAGTATTTCCAGAGTACCAACTAATGATCAGGTGGTCTGCATCTATTCATCAGTGCTTCCCATTTTGGAGGAAATCTGTATGATAGGGGTGGTGGGGTTTTTTAATCTCACCATTAATGGAAAGGGAGCCTTCCCAGCTGCTCATATTATTTTACTGCAAGTCAATGAAGCCTCAGTGCTAGAAGCAACACATTTGGAGATGGGAGATGCGATTCAGAATGCTCCTTGGGAAATTCTTTCAGTTCATGCTGTTGCAAGCACAAAATGTGAACTACTGTCAAAACTGAGCTGATGTGCTGAACAGAATACATCTGAAGGCTGTCTCACTGAGGCAAAGGTCAAGCAAGGCTCATGCAGCATTGGTTTCACAATTGTAATATTACAGGTGTTTTAAATTCAACAAATTCTAGTTTCACTGTAGCCTGTTAAAACTTAAACCATTTCAAGGTTCTCCAAATCTCTTAACACCTCCCATCAGTGCTCTTACTTTACAGCTAGAATGAAGTTTCAGTATGCCAGATAAAAGATTCTTTATCTGAAAATGCTGACCAAGCTTTTTAAAAACCCTAAAGTAAACATCCAAATCTTGAATCATATCTAAAATAGTCTGATTAAATTATGATTTAGGCCCATGAAACACACAATTTTGATTCCTCTGATTTTGTGCTAAATAAAGGAGAAGTTTCTCTTCAGTCCATACTTTGAAAACTTGGTAAATGAGAAATAGCACCCTGTACAAATACAAAAATATATTTACAGTGCCAATCTTTTCTTTGTGAAGGATCAAGTGGTATTTGGTTTCTTCAAATATGGTATGCCTACTGGTTTTAGAAAGAACAAAGAGAGCACAAGTCTGCAAAGTGCCCAGCAGATACTTGAACTGCTTCATAACAGGCACAGTGCAGAGGTGAAAGGTGTTGTGCAGCTGGTATAAGGGAGTGACATGGTAGATACCAGTGACACCTAGGTTAAAACCAGCAATGTGCTACTTATTCTTCAAAGATTTGACCTGATGGATGATCTTGCAGCATGGTTGTAGGGTATTTGAGGTATTTCCTGTGTGTAGCATTTTGAGACTATAGTTATCAGCTGTGGAGTATTACGATGGACATTTATTGAAATCCCGGGACTGGGGAGAGTTCAGGTACCTCAAATTGCAAACCACAGTTAAAAACCTCATCTCTTCAGAGGCTGCAAACAAAGCAGATACTTATACTGACTGGGCACCTCTCTGTTTGTTCTGGCAACTTATCAATGCTAATGTAATACAACAAGGACAGGGAGGAAAGGCTGAGACTCAGTACTCGCTTTGTTAACCGAGCTGCAGACTTCCATGTTCTCAGGCTGTGCTGCTGACACAGAGATCTCACTGCCCAGCCCAGCAGCCTCAGGAAGAGAAGAGACTTTTCTCATCCCACCTGTTGAAGATCCTTCATACAGGTCTGAATGTGGATCTTGAAAGTATGTTCTTAAAGACAGGCTGAGGAGCTTCCCTGATACCTAAGAAGAGGCTGCTTATTTCCTTCTAAGCTCTTGGACTTTTAAAATGTATCACAATGCAGATTTTTGCAATCTGTATCAGACGCAGCCACAGTCATATCTTACTGCATGTGAATAGCTGTGGGCCTGTGAACATGAAAGACCAGCTAGCTCCTCCATGGACCTCATATAACATTGTTAAAAACTGGATTTTTAACAGGTGTGTCAGCACTTAAACTTTAGTTGTATATATTTACAGTAAAAAATGATTTTTTGAAAGTTACCTTGTTTTATTTGATCCTTTGCCAAACAGGAATCAAGTATTATGATCTGCTGAGAACAGGGCTGCTTTAAGGCACAAAACTGCATTACTAACTTCAGTGTCAGAACAGTAGTACAAAGGTCAAATGTCACTCCTGAGCTGCAGTAATACATCAGATTTGTTTTATCTGCTGTGATTTACTAGTATTGGGTTTTAAATACCAGTTGCCATCACTGTAGCCACACAGCTCCTCTGATGAATGTATGTTCTGCAGTCAAAAGACTGACATAAATTAAGTGAATTCACATGCTTCAGCACCCTCTACCAACTAGAGTGTTACTGATTTTCACATACTAGAAGGAAAGACAAACCAATTTTATGATAGCTGTAAATCCAGTGCCTTTAGAAAGGAACAGAGAGGAATTAGAGTCCAATTAACTTAAGACTCAGCTTTGAACCACAGGGAGACCTACAGAGAAAAAAAGCCCCTATAGAGAAAGGTTC
Organism: Emberiza elegans; assembly: GCA_024865655.1. NCBI lineage: Eukaryota > Metazoa > Chordata > Aves > Passeriformes > Fringillidae > Emberiza > Emberiza elegans. The sequence goes on from JALJVW010000910.1 coordinate 24,693,940, forward strand.
TCAGTGGATGAAATTCTTGTGGACTGAGGAAGTATTTAAATGAGTGTGCTTCTAAGGTGTGTACCTGGTGACTGCTGATCACCTTTACTGTAAGGTAAACTGGGATAGTTAAACCTGGGTCTGAAATTCCCCCATGCAGACTTGTGCCAAAATTCATGGCCAGAGAATGGTAACTCCTTGTTTGTATATTGCTTGTAATTCTGAGCACTGAAGCTGGGCACGGTGGACAGGGATGTCAGAAGGTAACATGTCTGTAGTGATCTTCCAGTGCTTTCTAAAGCACACAGAAATGCCACTTTTTATAAGCATTCAACCCTTGAGGAATTCTTCAGTTTTTCCAAGTAATTTTATTTACAGGTCAATATTTGAATGCAGGTAGCCGAACATGCATGTATGTTGTGCAAAGAAGACAATTCAATTTGTTTCTGTTTTGCAATCATGGGTTTAGATAAGAGCTGAACTATGAGTGACATTAGCCACTTAGTCTACCATGGAAACAAAGATTCAGTCTACAAGATTCAGTCTAAATTTAAGATACACTATCAATACCATTTAGTGCATTATGAAAGGAACAAAATGAATTTTCAGTCACTGGAAGTGTCTCTGTTGTATCCTTCATCATTCTGAAAAAATGGAAACATTATGATGAGGAAATCACTGATGTGCAAAAGCCAGTTCTAATAATTGGAACAAAAAATTGCACTATACAAAAATGCCAGTATTCTGGGATTATCCTGCAGTGCTTCATGAAATAAGGTCTGAAGAACAATGGAGATGTTTTAATTCTTAAATTTATTTGGTTTGGTTGGCAAGAAAGTTTAATGGAAACAGATTGTTTCACAAATGGAAATTATACCATTACTTACCTATTTTGTTGCACATGATGCCAGTGCTTAACTGATTTTCTGATTTTCCGTTAATTTACAGAATTGTTTCTCCTAAATTAATATTCGGATATAAATGTGATGGATTCTCAAACTCCAAAGCTTTTGATGGTAGCACACAATTTAACATTATCAAATTCTCCTAACCAGTTATGCTGCTGCCTTGGAGGAAATCATGCAGGAGATGAAGTATTCCCCTGTGCAGAAAGCAACCATCACTGTATTTCTGTTTTAGGCATCGGTGGCCACAGAGAAAAGGATGCCCTTTTCAGCCCTCTGCTCAGTTGTTTCCTCAATCACAAGAGGAAGCAAAGCAATGCCAGCAATATAGGAAGGCTTTTGTTTTACCAACATGCCTCGCTTCAGCCAAAGGCAAAACTGAAATATAACACTAATGAGGATGAATGACTGTAGATAACACTTCGGTGCACTGTTCCTCGTGTGCCACCCACTATCTCATTTTCTCTGTTTTCACATTTCTGTACAGCAGAACGTTCCCAGGGTTTAGCACTTTGGTGGAGGTGAGAGTTTTTTGTATGACCCGCTCCGTTTGCGAGGTTTTCCTCCTGACCCTCCGCTGCACCCCTTGGGACGTCCTGCCAGCTGCGGGTACGGCTGATTTCTGAGTCACCATGCAATTGGCTTGCAATTACTCGCCACCAAGCAGGACCAGGGGGCACGGCCACCTCCCGGGGGAGCACGGCCGCCTCCCACGCTGTCCGCCCCGTCCGCGGCGCCCCGGGGAGCGGGGCGGGCCACAGCGGGTCCGGAGGGAGCCGTCAGCCTCTTGGGCGCAGTGCCCCCGCCGTGTCCGTCACCCCCGCCCGTGTCTGTGCGCCCTCGCCTCTGCCGTGTGTGTGCCGGTACCCGGCGGCGTTACCCTGGCACCGCTTGTGCCCGCAGTGAAGGCGCCGTGGCCCCGCTGCAGCGTTTGGGAGGCAGCAGTGACCCCTCGCTGGCACGGGAGGCACACACCGCCGGCAGGCTGCTGTACTCCGCGACCGAGGCTACACCGGATGGCCGCAGTAATGCTACAGGTATTAATTGCTACTACATCTTCTGAGATCACAGCTAGATGCATGCAGTGTGGGCATCCCCCTCTGGTTCTGTCTGTTTGCTCAGAGGAGTCTTCCCTTGCCCTCTTTGGAGCTGTGTTTTGTTTCCAGAATTTTCCCCAAATCTGCCCATAAATGCTGCTATTTCATTTTGTGTTTGTGGTATCTTACTGCATAAGGAACTGCAGCTATAACTTCTTCAGGGCAAGCACGATGTAGCCCATTGCTTTTCTACCATACCTGGCACAGGCAGGGACCAGATGTGAATTGTGAACACTCACAAGTACAGCAGCCATCTACCTGACAGGAGATATCTGAGGATATTTGAAGTTACAGGCATGTAACTAAAACGTTGTTTCTCTAGTCTGCATAAATGCTTCTTTGACATCTTTCTATGCTAGGTTTCTCAAGCCCAAATTTAGTATCATTATTAAATAATCATCAGCATTTTACTCCTTGTTCTTGCTTGCCTGAGCTCTTGCTACTGTCAGCAACCATCAAGATCATGGAAGGCCAGAAAAGAGCATTTAGTGGTAAAAAAGTCAAGAATATTAAAAATAAATCCATGTTGATTATATCTACTTGTTCAAATGTCTCAGGCTCTGAATGCAAAGAAGTTTTGTTGTATGCACTGCCAGCAGCACCACCTTGCTGCTAGGACAATGTGATTTCCTGAAAATACCTCAGAGCTTTCATATTTTTATTTGCAATGGAGTTTGTAAGCATTACTGTAAAACCCAAGACCTGTGTCAGCATGTGGAATGGGAAAGAGACTTATTGCTTCATCCTGCTACTCCCTGCTCCCTTAGACTGAAAATTTCTGAATATTTCTGCTATTTGGACCAGAATTCTGACTTACTTTTCACAAACGTTTTCTTTAGGAGTTTCTACTGAAATCAGTGAAGCCATTACAGATATAAAAAAAACACATTCAAAATTAATAAAAATACTAGATTTTATGTGACACATATGAAAGCCCTCAGAAATCAGTAAGACGTATGATGTGAATGTAAAAGTCTGGCATAGGCCCTGCAGTTAAATGAGCTGATCGACATCAATGCCCCTCTTCACTGTTAAACAATATTCTGCAGGTAGCTATGTATGTAGAAATGGGGGAAAACATTTTCTTTAGGGAAAAGATATAATTTATTGATAGTATACAGATGTACCACAGTTTAACAGATTGAATCTTACTTTCAACTATGTTGTACCTATGTTTCAGCTTCTGTAAGGCTTTCCACAGTCCCCACTTGACACCCTTATCTCCAAATTGGAGAGACAGGTTTGAAGGCTGGACTATTTGGTGGTTAAGAAATTGCTGGTTGGATGCATCCAGGGGATTGTGAGCAGTGGTTCTTATGTCCGGGGGAGGCCAGTGATATGTGGTGTCCCTCAAGGTTCTGTCTCGGGACTGGTGCTCTTCAGTATTTTCCTCAATGACACTGAGTGCGGCATGGAGTGCATCCTCAGCAAGTTTGCAGATACAAAGCTGAGCAATGCAGCTGACACAACAGAAGGAGGGGATGTCATCCAGGGGAACCTGGACAAGCTTAAGAAGCGGGCCCACAAGAACCTCATGAAGACAGTCTGAGATTTGGCATTGTTTCGTTTATAGAAGAGAAGGCACCAGGGAAAGCTCATTGCAGCCTTACATGACTTAAAGATTGCTCATAAAAAGAGGAAGAGTGGCTTTGTACATGGATAAAGAGTGATAGGATAAGGGGGAATGGTTTTAAACAAAAATATGAGAGATTTAGATTAGATGTCAGGAAGAAGTTCTTTATTCAAAGGCATGGTGAGGCGCTGGAATACATTGCCAGAGAAGTTGTGGATGGCTCATATCTGGAAGTGTTCAGGGCTAGTGGATAGCATCCCTGCCAATGGTGAAGTGGGGGTTAGAACTCGATGATCATGAAGGTCCCTTTCAACCCAAGCCATTCTGTAATTCGATGTATTTATCTAAACTGTGAATCAGCCACAGTATTGTCTGCCACAGTGTAACATGCAGGAACATTTATTTATCTAATGCTAGAGCACTCCTTTTTATCAGTGCATTACACACGAGGCTTTATTTAGTATTTCATCTGCATTGGTCAACTGTGCCAGTTTCCAAAGGATTTTAAAAACACTTTCCTATTAAAATTACTGTGAAAGTGATAATTTAGAAGTTCTATTTTTTTTAAATCTTTATAAGCAACATGCTGAAGACTACTTGTTAAGGGATTACAATTTAGCAACTATTTTCTGGCATAATCCTACATTTGAGAATTTTTAAGTAGCTTTGTACTTTATTGGAATCTCTCCTAAAACAGTGAATGAAATCAGAGTCACTCATCATGTTTGCTTCATTACTAATTGATAAACCAGTGCCTTCAGATGATGCCATTCCATTTAATGAATTGCTGATGATCCCCATTGACTGCATCTGTATTGAAAACAGGAAAAGAAGTTCAACTTGTAACTACACATACAACAAATCTTGAAAATACTACTGCAGAAGACAACTGAGGTGTCACTCCACTGGGCTCTGCTACTCCAGATCTTTCACATACCTACTGAAGATATATGTAAAGATCCTTACATAGAACAACATTGTCCTTTTATCCTTATGGTATCTCTGCAACTTTTAAACTAGACTGAAATTTCTTGATACACTAGTAATGAATACTTCATCTGAGTTTAAATAGAGGAACCCCTGTTTGGTAGTCCTTATTTCCTCTTGAAGTATTATAGCAAATCAGTCTTGAGATTTTTTTAGCCATTTATTTTTATGCTTTTTGTGAAGGGAAACTCCTAACATGAGCATCCACCAGTGCTGTTTATTTAACCTGGTGAATTCTACAGACTGTGATCACCTCTCAGAGCAGGTGCTTCACAACAAAAGCAAGTTTAGAATTTTCCTAATTTTAAACAGAAAGATGTAGCTGCAAAATATGGAATGCATTAATTTTTGTGATTGTATTTATATCCTGTGTAGAAATATCCATGGTACAGATAAATCAATACTCCAGAGATTTCCCTTTTAGTAATAGCTTCAAAGGTGTTTTAGAAAACATAAAGCATGTAAATACACAAAATTGTGTCGCTAGTTTAGAATTTTCTTCAGCTACAGAATGAAGAAAAGGTCAAGCTTTGAGGTTGAACACTTCTGAACTTTAAGGCCATTTTAGCCCAGAACCATGGCTGCATTTGGATGATGGAGTTTCCACTTGTAACTCTGAGTCACCCTAACCAGGGCTGCATTTTATAGTAGGGTACAATTCAGCCTATTCTAGTGGTGACCTGCTTACCCTTTTAAAACTTTTATTCCCCACCTGTGTTCATGAAGTTGAAAGGTGATCTACTAGTGTAAGATGCTAGTTTATCAATCACTTTTTTTTAGTGAAACAGACACCCTGGCAGTGTAGCCATTGTAGAGAATGGGTGCACAGATTTCATTTGTTCAGCCAAAACCAGAGTTAATTTTAGATATAAATGCACAAAAAATGCAAAGGTCAGGACTTAAGCAAGTAATGAGAAGACAGAAATTGAAATAACAAAGAATTTCATCCAATGATTTATAAATAATCTGGCATAATTTGGAATGGAGTTTTGAAATTGTTTTGTGACTGACATCAGATTTAAGCAGTGCCACTGTTGTCTTGAAGAACTTACCCCCGTATAAAATTATTGCCTTAGGAAGGAGCTCTTTACATCACACAGCAGTGACACTTGAATTGCTTAGAATGTAAATTAACACAATTATTAAGCATTTGTTATGGTCTACCCACATCTTCTCTCCTGGCCTGGAAAACTCAAATAACTACTGGCTCATATATGAAGAAACAAAAGGCTTTAGCCTTTGTACTTGTGTGTGTTGTTCATATATGTCATATTAATAAAATGTTTCCTCACAGATATGGACTCCTATAATACCATCTACATATCTGCCAATCTATAGCTAAGTCACATCCTCTGACAGAAAGATACTTTGTTAAAGTAATACTGTAATACTGTAATACTTCAAGTATCTTTAACAAGTCCTGCATTTTGCTGAATAAAAGCCTCCAAGCCCCAGTGGGAGCAGACATTGCCCCCTCCTCGAAGTCACCCATGCCACATAACTGATATAAATAAAAGCTACATTGAAAATCTTGCCTTTTCTGTTACTTTCTCGACTCCAGTCTTCAGCTCATGTACCATATTGCTGATTTGCTTAGCTTTGCTAAGGCTGTCATCAGGTAGCTCTTGATGGTGCTCAATATGCTGGTTAAAGTGGGACAGTGGTTCTTTCCAGGCTTGCAAAAGTTTCAGTATCACGTGAGTTAGTTCTTCTCTCTTATAAATTGAAACAGTAGAGAAGGAGTCTGTTACTTTGCAGCAGATCATATGAATACTCTTAGTCTCATTGGGAAATCTCAGATGGATCAAGATTTACAACTGCAATTCACTACTAAAACACCACTCTGGTTATTTATATATATATAAAATAACACCCAGAAATTGTATTTGTTGTGTTTTCAGCTAACACGAGCAGGGCCATCTTTCACTGCCCTTCCAATGGACCTTCTAGAAGGATGTCCTGGGGGAAATGCCTCACTTCATCACAGCCAAACCCCAAAATGTTAGCATTTGTCTTTGTCTGTCTCCTAGAGGCAAAAGTTTCTCCCACTGGTTTATCCCCAACATCACAATTTGCTTTTTCTCTATATGAACAAACTCTTCCTACTCTTCTCTAAACTAATAATGATTTTTTTCTCTTTGCCATCACAATGTGATGTAAACAATTTTGCTGTTCTTTTCCCCTTACCTAACTGCTGATTCAGAGATTTACTGTTATTTCTTTCTCCTGGTTGCTTTTTGTACTTTGCAGTGATACTGATTAAATGTGACTTCTTTGCCACACACACGAGTTTCTAAGTTTCTGTTCCACAGAGTTTGCCTCAACAAAATCAAAGGATGTCTGTCAATCATTCTGATGAAGTACTACTGCAATATCCTTATTATAACTAGTACTTATGATCCAATTTAGGTACCACATACAAATTTAAACTTCAACTAATTTAAGATTCATATGCAATACCTCTGCGATGTGCACCTGTTTGGGGTCAAAACTCAGCAGCCTCTTTCATCCATATTGTTGATGAAGCTCCGGAAGCATAAAAACCTCTCTGCCTATCTCCAGCCCTACTGGAGTGGGGGACCATTACAGCATGATGAATGAGACATTTTGGGGTTCTGACAGGACAGGAGGAGTATTCCGCTTTCTCCAGGGCGGGGAGAAAGAAGGCGGTGTGACCGCGGAGTCTCCTTCCCGTCCCCCGGCCTCGCGGTACCCCCGTCCGCCCTGTCTCTGTCCGCCGGCGCCGCCGTTCCCTTACCGGGATTTTTTGGGCGTATTCTTTGCCGTTGGGGGTCAGCATCCCCGACGTGTGGCACTTCCGAGCGGGCCTTCCCAGCTCGTTGTCACGGGGAGGAAAGTGTTTTTCCTACGGGGGAAGAACACCTAAACGTGCACCGAGAGGCGCCCCCCTACATCCATCCCCCGACCTTTTCCCTCATCCCGCCCGCCGGCGGCCGCTCGCAGGGCGGCGCAAGCCCCGCTCCGCGGCTGCGGGGCCGGCCCGGCACTCACCAGCTCGGCGTAGAGCGCCGTGGAGAGGCTGTGGATCCTGCCCGAGTGCCGGATCACCCGGTCGAAGAGATCGGCCACGGTCAGGGGGTGACAGCCAGCGTCCCCCGGAGCGCAGACCAGCAGCCACAGCAGCGCCGGCGCCGCAACCGCACCTGCGGAGGGCGGCGTTGTCGGCGGGCCGAATGTCGGGGCGCGGAATGTCGGGGCATGGAATGTCGGGGCGCGGCATGTCGGGGTACGGAATGTCGGGGCGCGGCATGTCGGGGTACGGAATGTCGGGGCGCGGAATGTCGGGGCGCGGAATGTCGGGGTGTGCCCCGCCCGGCCCCGACCCCGCCGCCCGCCCCCTCACCTGCTCGCCCCGCCGCCCAGACCAGGGCCAGGGCCATAGCGCTGCGGAGCCCGTGCCCGGCGCGGAGCGGCTGCGATCGGCCGGCGAGGCCCCCGCATCCCCTATATATGCCGGGATCGCACGGCTCCCCTGACGTGCGCGGCCCGCGGGCACCGTGAGCCAGCCCGCCCGGAGCGGCGCTCGCGGCTCGGCGGGCGGACGGGAGCGTCCCTTGCACCAGCGGGACCGACTGCCCTCGGCAACCCACCGGGGCCGGCAGAAACGGGACTGACTCCGGGGCTCGGTGCTGGGCTGTACCGACCCCCACAGCCCGTCACAGCCCTCTCGTGGGCAGACAGGGGCGGCTCCGGCCCCCGCGCAGAAGTGGCGTGGGCAGGTCCGTCCCAGCGCGTCCGAGGGGGTAAGGGTGAGAGAAGGCTAGGAAAAGAATGGAGGCTAGGAAAACAAACTGCTTCATGTTCATGGTAATGGGGTTTACAAAAGGGCAGAAATGGGCAAAATGAGGGGTAGGAGAGAAGCCTGGTCTGGTGACATTCATCTCTTAGCCATCTTTTCAAATCACACTATTATGATCAGATCTGCTTCTCCTGCTCCATTGCAGGTGGTGAGAGGTAAGACTGCTGAAGAGGTAATAGCTGGTGACTGCATGTTTGGTGTATATTGCAAATATACCTTAGGATGGTTGATGCCATGAGGCTAAACACTCAGGGAGTAGTGCAGCAAAGGACTTAGATCAGGATCCCTAAAGGGGTGCAAGTCCTGTGGACATGATTGGTGTCCTCTATTTTGGGGCACAAGATCCTGAGCAACCCTCAGGACATTTAAGAAAAGTTGAGATGCTGGTCATGAGGAAAATTAGTTGACTCTGCCCTTCTTACTGGGGTTTTTCACTGCCAAGGGAAAAGTTTACTCAGAAATGAGGATACACGTGACATGAAATTGCTATCTTTTCTCCCCAGCCATTATGCTGGAGTTATGTATATGTTTTCTAGCCCCTGAATCCTGATTTCATTTAAGGAAAATTGAAGGAATATACATGTGCCAGAATGATGAAAGTCATCCCTCTCTTCTCCTTTTAAGGGCAGCTGGGTGACTAGGACTCTTTCTGGAGGTAGAAGACATGAGTTTGACTAGTTCTTGGGCAAGGTGAAATGGAACTCTGTCACCTATATTCTGTGTAGGTACTAAAAAAACTGGTAGAAAACAAAAGAGGTGTCTCCCTCTCTAGCCAGATCTTAAAAGAAATTGTCTGCCACTGCTTCTGCATAAAGTCAAGAGGCATTTCCAAAGGACCCATGGTTTGGAAGGCTGGTAGCCCAATGTGTTTATATGATAATTTTTACGCCTCCTTTTTTAGAGCTTCTAAAATTAATTTTAAAAACAGCTTACTAAGATGTGCCTAACAAATAAAACAATGCAGGTGATTTCAGTGTTTAGTGCTGCTGAGCCAGTTCTTACTGGGGACCATACCAATATGGCAATAGCTCTGAGCTCTTTGCTAGCTGATAAACTGCCTTGTGGTCCAGCTGGAGGGTTGGAATATTAATATGAATTAATTCTAATAAGTGTCATAAAACAAGCAATCATGTGAGAATGCAATATGACAGGATCTGAAAACCATTGGTAGTCTGCATATGGAAAATACATGGATCACTGATTTATTTTTATTGGCCAATAGCCATTTTCTTTTCTTTTTCATGTGTTTTGGAGAAATTCTGATATATGCATATCTTAAAAAAGTTCCTTAAAATATTAAATTTTTAAGATTTGAAGGAGCAATGAACTTGAACTCTGGAAAATGTAAATTACTTGAACAGCAACTCTGCCCCTTCCAGCTTGCCAAAGATTTATAGTGCAAGATCAACTACAGTTCATTATGTATTCAAGAATATCTCCTGAATTTACATCATGAAGGAGTAAAAGCTGGAATGAAAAGCTTTGTTTCAATCAAATACCATCTACTATTGATTTGAACCTTTTCCTATAACAACAGGCACATTTTATAGCTCAAGAAGGGACATGTCACGCACTTCTGCTCTGAAAGCTGGCAATACAAGCTCTTGAATAAAACAAGATGAAAACTATGTACCTGGATCTTGAAAGGGAAATTAAACTACCTACTTAAAGGAGTAAACCACTTTCAGAAGGCTGGATCTCAGATCTGTTGTTTTCTGACTTCTGTAAACAGAATCACTTCATGTAGAATTGTTTGACTTTTCTCTTCTTACTTCTCTGCTCTTCTCTCTCTTCTCTATGGAAACAGCTGTTCAATTCATGTCTCCTTGCTTTCATACAGTAATCATGTTGATGATTTTGTCTTGATTTGTGTTGCTCTTGATTTTTGCAATCTTGAGACTCCAAAGACATACACAATAAATACAAGGAAAGTAAAAACACACAGTATTTTTCATTCCATCTATTGATATAGCTGAGAAAATTAAAAAGTTAAAAAAAATCAATTGTTTGCAAACCTCATCTTGCTCTGGGATGTATATTTCTTGCCTTTATATCTTTCTACTTCTCCTTCCTTTCACTCTTCACAGTTCAAACATTTTATAGTCTTCTCATCTTAAAGCGACTGGTTCTTGTCTCCAGTTGTCACTCTGGGCAAAATCCCTCCTTGTCCTCCATCTCATCAAATAACTTCACTCACTGAGAAGCTGCTTTTATTCAGTAATTCACTAATCTCTGGTGGTGAATGGTTTTGCCTGTTGATTCTCACTTGAGCTCAGGGTGATGAGTATAGAGTGAGCTAGTGCAGAGAAATCTCATTTTCTGGTTGCAAATGTAGCCCAGGAGCTGAGGGAGCGTGTGCTTGATGCATCAAATGGAGCCGGTGCACTGAATCTTTTTCTACTCCTCTGCTGGACAGCCTTGTACAGACATTGCATTTTTGCCTCCCTTGGGGCTACAGAGATGTGACTGCGATTGCAGCACACAAGTAGAGAGAAACATGGTTTTGAAACATCTGCTCTATTCCAGTCCTCTGGAGGAGATGAATTCCTTAGCTGGTGTGCTGGCCACTCATGAGAATGAATTTCTGTGCTATTTTGGGTGAGACCTGTATGCACATAAAGATTAAATAAAACTGATGATATGGACCCAGTTACAAATTCAGGTACTTTAAGTTCTGGAACCCTTCATGATTATTATAATGTGTTATTTTACATCCTACTGAAATGGTAGAATCAACTGTGTAAGGACAGATTGCGGTCTATGTGGAGTGCCAAGCAGAATATTGCTGTGCTAAACAGATATTACTGTAAATCAACAATTTTCACCATACTAAGCATCATGCAAGTGAAGTGGGGAAATCAATGTCTTAATACTTTATTTATGATTTTTTTAGGATATTGTTTCAATTTATCTTTTTTAAGAGGACAACAATTCTGTTCTCATCTCTGTTGGCTTCAGTGGGCTTACTTATATGTGTGAATTTAGATGTATCTTATAGAATATATACTTAATATTGATTTGGGAAGACAGATCGAATCACAGGAAAAATAGGTGAAAACTTTGATCCTCACTGAAGCTTCAAAGGGTAATACACCCTATGAAATCTTAACTTGGAATTTTAGGTCCTTTCCTACACAAATTTTTGTTTGTGAAATTTAATTATTTCAAATTAACATTATATATTTTATATAAACTTTTTATATTTCAGTTTTGCAATTGGTCTTGAATGTAGCCTGGGGAAACAAACTGGATTTGAGCAGGAAAGGTAGAATCTCTAATTAAAATATTTAATATCATTTAGACAATGAAACTTTAGGAGACAAATGTTCTACATTCTATGATGTTCAATTCCATTGACGAATGCTCTCACTTATAAATGCAAAATAGTTCTAAAATGTATTTAAAAATATTTGAAAAAGAGAAAGACATGGTTGAATCCTACTACTTGAATATTTACAGATGTTCTTACTGCCTTAACATTACTGAGAGGGGTCAGGTGTCATATTTTACCAGCTGCAGATTTGGGAAATGCTATGACGGAACCTTGTTTTCCTCTAAACTACTATAAAGGAAGCCAGTCTTCTCAAAAGAAGCTGCACCCTAGCTATAAATATGCATCATCCTCCTGCTTTCTACTTCTTACAGTGTCCATATAGGATAGTCTACACTGTGTCTCTGATGTGCTGTAATAATACTAAGTATTTCAAGTATTTCTCCTGATATGAAGTGTGTCACTGCTGTGTCAAGAGGATCAGTAGTAACATAATAAAAAGATGTGTTAAACTTTAGAGGAGATGTGTTTCTATTTTAACAGTCCTTTTTTGTAGAGGAAAATAAAATTATGTATTTAATATTTGTAAGAGCATCAATCAAAAATGCACTCTTTAGCTCATAATCTGAAATTGCCTGGAGATAAATTTCAGGTAAATTCATTACCTAAGTTCTGAGAATTTTAGGGAAATACAGATATCTCTGTCACACAAAGGTGGCAGTTTCAAGGCCATGTCCCGGTGCCCACTCAAATCTCTAATCAGCTTTGGCTGACTTCAATAAACACTTGGCTGGACCATCATGCTGGTGTAGCTTCACTAACATTGCTGTATTTACTTTTGGTTCACTGATGTCACAAAGACAAGGTTTGGGTCCTGACTTTATGTTATTGATAAGCATTTGCAGTTGAAAATGAACTGCAACCCCCAAGGTTAATTCTCTAATATCCATCTAGATAGAATACATGCTATGTCCTCTGTTTAGGAAATCAAATTATTTAAAGCATTTAGTAAAGTAGGGAAGAAGACACTCCGACTGACTACAGATTTGAAATTATGCTTCATTTAAATTGTAACTTTGCGTCTGCCACCATATTGAAGTCATCATTGAAGAACAGAATCTTGTCAGAGGTACCAAAGGTCCAGGGTTTTTATCAGTGTAGTATGGGCATAACCTAACTGCAGTTAATTTAACATCTGTCTAGTGTCAGGTGTTGCCAAGATGTGCATCCCCCACTGACATAATAATATTTTATGGCATAGAGGAGTTGGCAAAATCTCAAGCTTTGCTTTGTTCACTGCAGAAATCACAGCAACAATGACATAAATATATAGATCCTCCATTTAAAAAAAATACTTTGTAGTTTCTGCTACATTCTTTTCATATTTTCAAATATTATCAAAGCATTTGACTACTCCTTGCTGAGTCTGGAAATACTAACTATGCTTTATGCAAAGGAATCTTCCTTTACCCTCTTTGTGCATAAAAGTTAATATGTTTAATGACATGACTGAACAGTATTTTTTCTCATGGTTTCTACTTTGGCTTATTCAACTGAATAAGTGGCCATTGAATTTTGAAGTTTGGTTTTCTCCTGGTGATCACTGTATGCTCTCATGCCTGTTTTACTACCCACTGTTCCAACCCATTCTGAATACATAATCATTTTCCTTTTGGAATATCTCTATTGCTCTCAAATATATGTCTGTTCATACACATTAGTTAATTTATTATCCCAGCATATTCCTGAGGTGGATGGATGCTATCATGCCCATTTTGTAGATAAGTGAAAAATCACAGTGAAATTATGTACTCATTTGGATAGTCAATTTGCCATTCAAAGGACATGAATAGTACTTGAAGAAAAGCCTCACATCATATATGAAAAGCTTCATATATAAGTAATATCTTTACTGAACTCAGATATAAAAGTCTTTTGTTTAGGTCCCGGCTCTGCTCTTCTGAATATGCTTCCCTCACCACAACTACAGGGAAAAAATAGGTAGTTTCACCCACCTCTGCTTGGAACATTGAGGTCTATTTTTGCTTTTCTTATAAGGCAAGAAGTTGATAGCAGTGGTAAATTATTATTCATCTCTGGGGAAAGGGTATATTTGGGTATATCTGGGAAGATATGTGTTGACACTGAGGTTGCACTAAGTGAGACGTGGGAACGTTTTGTTCCCTCTCAAGCTGTAGAGGGGCTGTGCTGTAGTTAGACAGAACTGTCAGTCTTGTCTCCAGTACTGAGACATTGATTCATGGTAGGTATTCCCTTCACCAAATATTCCTAGTACATGAATATTTTCTCCAGTTCTCCCCTGCCTTCTTGTTTTGAGAAACCTATTCAACCTGTTGCATGCTTTTTCCTACATCTTTTACAAGTCTTTCTCATCAGAGTGAGCTTCTAGTTATCCTATGTGCCTTATTAAAACCTAATATTCATTGTCTTCCTTGCATCAAACTTTTTTCCCCTTTCTATTTGCTTTCTCACTAGTTAGGCCTGAAGATTGACTACTTGTACCTGAAGCTTGGAAGGAAAAATTCAGGTCCTGCTCTCCTCTACCTGTGCTTCCCAAACTGCTCTACATGGGACTGGTACACATCCTCTCTGTGTTTGAGTCAGGCATGTTCTTCTTTCAGGGTTTCATAGCGCACGTGGAAACAGAGGCAATGCAGGCGAGATGGTGCATATTCTGATCATGGCCAAGATCTTCTATCCCCTGGTAGTTTAGAGCTGCATCATCTCTGGGATGAAGGAGGTTGAGTGGAGGGGGGAATTGGTTAGAAAGTTTCCAGCTAATACCAAGAAGGTAATATTGCATGTATGCATAGTGTTTTCCTTTTCCAAAAGGTTACAAATTGACAATAAGAGGATGAATTTGCACAATAATAGAAAATACCTATCAGAGCTTATAGTTTACAGTTGAGTTGTGCATGGCTTTTGTGGAACAAATCTTATTCCCTTAAAGACTTTTCTAGTCCCTGCCCTCCCCACCCACAGTACCCAGGGGTTGGGGCAGGCAGTGAACCAGATCTCATGCTCCTGGGAGGTACTAACAGTATGCACTACCCTGCTTACAGGTGGGTTAGTGCACACTGTTAGTACCTCCCAGGAGCATGAGATCTGGTTATTAGTAGAGGTGTGTTTACTGAGTGGAAAAGTGACTCTTCCAAGATGGTGCAAAGAGTCCTCCTGGCTGGGAAAAACCGCCACACCTTTCAGTTCCAGTGCTCTAACCTCAGGAATCCTTCCCTGGACAGACTAGGTGCCCCATGCTGAGAAAAGACTAGTGCACATGCTTTTGACATTTATGTTACAATAAATATTATATAAAGTGACAAATTATTCAGAATCAGAAAAGAAAAACTGCTCCTTCTTGTTCTCTAGAGGGTTTTTGTGTGTGTGTGTGTCTTTCCAAACCACTGACTTGTACTTCCATTTATATTCACATGTTTATGGACTTTATTCTTGTGTCATCTGACTGCAGCCATGTGACAGCATAGCGATAGCGAGAAACCCTGCAGGTTTTCTTACTAAACTGCTGCAAACCATTTAATAGATTGGAATAAGTGCCTAACCTTCCACTTTCTTATGTAAGATGATGAACATAGATTATTTATAGAGGCTGCTGTCTCTAAATATTTTTACTGTCACATGGAATGTGTGTCTGTCTTTCACGTGTCTCTGTCAAACTCCTTGGAAAAAATAAACCTACCACCAAATGTTAAGAACCCACTGGTCCCGTTGTGTGTCAGAGTTGACAAGGATGAAATATGACATACTTAAAATAAAACTAATTGGAATGAGTAATGTGTATATATATATATATATAATTATCATGCTCATATGTTGACATCTAACTCTTGCCAAAGGAAATAATTAAATAACAAATCACTGTAATGTAACTTAAGGCTTCATTCCAGCATTTTCTAATAATCCTTATTGTTCCCAGGACAGGAATTATTTAAAATGAGTGGCCAGAATATCCTTTCAAAAGGGAGAAGCAGTCATGCAAATTAAAATTTACTTTCCCTTGTGTATTTGCTCTAACTGACCTTTGTGTGAAAGAAGTGCAGAGAAATAAAAATTCTGAACCAGACATAACCAGCCAGGAGTACAAGACTCTTCCAGTCAGCTCTCCTCATCTTCTCATCTTTCTGAGAAAAGAAAGACATAAATTCCATACTGGAACCGTGGGACACATGGAACTGCAGGGTTTTCCTGGACTTTGCAGGGACTAGTGTGTCACTTGCCAAGATCTCCACAGCTCTTTGGATCAGGTCTTCTTGCTCCAGCTGAGTCCAGGAGCAAAGGCAGCTGGAGGCCAAGCACTGCTCTTTCTTGTGCACTCACTGATGCTCATCTGCTGGTCCTCATGCTCCATGGGTGCTGTGGCTCTGTGTTTATCTGTGGGCTCAGTCCTGCAGGAGGCAGTGCTATTTGAATGGCAGAGTCTAAATCACAAGTGATGGGAAGAGTCCTTACCCTGACAGTGTTTCTGAAAATGCCTGATGATGTTCCTGATTTATACACCAGACACCCTATCACCTCTAAATGTGTGTCTGCTGCCAGGGATGGGTTGTTCCAGCTGCAAGTAGGCAGGGTAGAGCCTGTCAGAAGAGTGGGAAATTGAAGCTTTAAGCACACCAAAGCCAAGAGCAACTCCGTTACAGAGATTTCTGCTCCCTGTGACTCCTGTCTGATCTCCCTGACCACAAGATGGAATAGAAGAAAAAACATGAGTAGAGAAAAAAGGAGCATGGAAAGGCCTGCTATGGAGCAAAAAGGTTTGTGTTTCTGATTAAATCCATGATGTTTTAAGACTCCAAGCCTAACCAGTCTTGTGGTGTGGCATGAGATCAAACTGCCTCATTCAATTTTATCCCTTTCCCATGGATTTATAAATCTGTCTAAGGGGTAGGTGACTGGCTGTTCACTAGCCCTAAGACATATCCTAGTAACATTCAGCTTTTCTCTTGTTGGTAAATCCAACAAAGTAAAGTCTATGGTATTAAAAAAGGGAAAAAAGTAGAAAAAAATTTCTGGAAAAAATTGGCTTGTGCTAAGAGAAAATCTGAGAAGGAAAAGTAAACAGAGTTAACAAAAAACATAAGGCCAGACAGAAGGAACTAACAGCTGTTCCTGCAAAAAATATACCTAATTGCTTTTCCCTGCAATGACCAACTCAAATGTGAAGCTTGGAGAGAATGGGAGAATAGGAAGGGAAGCCAGTTTGAGGCTAGAAAACCTGGCAAAAGGACAACGTACCCAGGTGGCCAAAAATGTTCAGCACTTCATGCTCACTGCCCAGACTGGTCTGTCACTCAGCAAATGACAAGAATGAGCAAACATTTCTTCACCTCTGACATAGGCTAGTGAAACCTTTGTGTTCCCATCCCTTCTGATTTAAGTTTGCCATGTACTTGACAAGATACTGTTAATAGTGTTGGGGATTTTTTGGAATGCCAGTTGAAGAAAATTGTAAGAGATAAAATTATATTATAAATAAAATGAAGAAAATCTAACACTGCACTTTTCTCAGTGTTATCTTATGAGTGTGATATTGGACTGTTAAGCTCTTCTTAGGTATACAGGTGTTTTAGTTGATGTTTGCACAAAAATGAATGAACCATCACATGGTCAAATGGAAACCTGTGTCTGACATTGAGAAATAAATTATAATTGTATGTCACCAGCTATCAATGATCTTTAGGAAGTGACAATTTCTATCAGTGAAAACTTGTCCTAGACTTTGTAGTGGAGAATGTGAACCCTGAAGGAACCATCACAGGCAGACTCATTAGCAAATGCTCCTTTCTTTAAACTACAGACAGAATATGTTGACAGTGAAACTTAATAGCCAAGAATATATTTGATTTAGAATTACTGAACCAAAGACTGTAAGATTTTTATAGGGAAGTATGCTGTTGCACCATCTTTCTTATTTATTCGGAGCCATTAATCATTATGCTACAATACCTAAGGCTTAGCAAAAACAGTTCTGGTGGGTTTTTTAATGTGTATAGATTTTGAACTATAGCTATTTCCTCATTCTTCACTCCTGACATGACAGAAATGTTTTCCTCTCTTCTCCCACTGTCAAGTCCGTCATGTAAATGTATGTAAATATACAAGTCACTAAGTATGACATTAAGTAGCCATACAGAGTTCTAGTAACTATTTGCTTGAATAGCAACTATTTGCTATTTAATTAAAATGGCGTGGTTGTCTGTTTCTTGGTCAGTGGCAGAGTATGTCTTTAGAAGGGAAAAACTGTCAAAGCAAATGAGTATAAAGACATCAGCTCTGCAGAGTATGAGAATATGTGTATGGCTATGAATGTCTGCTAGCTGAACTGATCAGTCTGACAGCTGCAGGATTATTTAAAGCCACTCCTGAATACCTCTTGGAATTCAAGCCTAAAATCTTAAGGGCTACATCCAGGTAAGACCTTCTGCATTTGTGGAGAATCCAGACCCAACAGGGTGGTCTGAGGAACAGACAGCAGCAAGGAAGTCCTGCAGAGCCACCTCTGAAATTTTAGAAGACGGAAGCTGAAATTAAATGCTCTCAGGTGAGATTTGCCATTGTACTTGGGATTCTCATTCAAATCCAGTGCTAATGCAAAACTGACTCCAGGCAAGATTTGAAAGAAATTCTTCATTTGAAATAAAGACTATTAATAATAATAGTGATGTGACAGGTTATATAAATTAGAACGAGATATTTTGAAGTCTGCAGTGATAGTGAATAGGTTGATTTCCATTTTTTTCTGTAATGTGCATTGTATATCATTTCACGGGAGAGAACTCTGCTTTAGAGTCACGTTGTTATCTAAGCAGCCTGACTTTTATCAGGTGATTTTTCAAAGGGACAAAAAAAGGGAACAGAAAAGAGATGGGAAAGTCGGTGGGAGCTTAAGTCAGGGTCTTTGAAAATGTTATCTTTAATTTAATGTTTTTTAGGTAATGTATAAATATTGTCTGAGAAGCTCAGTCTATTGTTTAACAAGTTAATATTTTGTCTTTGCCCATTAGCAAATATTTGACTCATACAATTCAAATCATTAAAAGTGTGCTTCAAGCATGAGCACGTGTGGAACTAATTTTTGTCTGGTGTCCTTATCATGTGGTAGATTTTCAATGATTAGGAGACATTGAATGAGTCACTTCATAATGCAAGGTTAAATGAGGATGATCTTGTCCAGAGCTTATACTGTCTTGAAGGGAAGGAGGTCACAGCAAAGGTTTTTCTCCATTATTCTATAAATTTACCTTAATTTTGACCTGTAGAAGTATCCTCTAGTTGGGCAATAGGGAATTTTGGTTTTATACTTAATTAATTTTTAGTCATATTTTGTCATTGGATATTGGCCTTTCTGTTTTCGTTGTAATTTGTGGTATTTGTCAGTTACATGACAAAGTGAAGTTGATATGAACTAAAGGCTACCAAAGGCCACTAAACTCAAGTCAATCATAAGCAATAAATCCAAAGATTGTAGAGCAGTAGTAGTTTATCTTGTAACTAGATTTTTTTTTCCAACAGCCAACATGTTTCTTGTCTATTGCACATGGTATGGTGTTGCCTTTACCGTCCAGTTTTTACCATTGTAATTTGACACAGCACCACTGACCTCCATGGGGCTGTGTTTGCTTAATAGCAGTGGATCTTCCAACTCTGACGAAAAGATTTGATAATTTGCCTTGTGGATTAGAGTTTCTTTTTTTCTCCTACAGATAATTACTCCAAAAACAATTTTGAAGGGAGAAAATCCAGGAGACCAGTGAACTGGGAGCTGGGTATTGGACAGCAAAAGCAGAGCAAGGCTGGATATTGGACAGCAGCTAATCTTTAGCTGTGATCCTTTACAGCAGCCTTTACCCACATCCTAGTGAGCCCTTGACTCGGGTCAAAGAGTGATGGCACAGCATTTTACACTCAGTTTGATGACCCTAAGGAGGATCAATGACCAGGATGTCAAGTCTGGAGGGGATGGCAAAGTGTCTCCGGTGAATCAGGAACTATTACTGGACAACATAATGAATACAGTGACACTGAAGCTGATGAAACACAGCATCAAGAGGAACAAGAATAAAGAGATGAAAAAAAAAAATAGTGTGAATGGGAAGGGGGATGGTAAAGTATAACCAGCCCTGAGTGGCATTGTCAGCTATCAGGATACCCTGACACAAGACAGGAGTACGGATATCCTCGCCAGGGTCTCTGGGAAGCAGTTGGAAGTGACACAATACAGTGGAAACTCAAAGGGGAAAGATGAGACCATTCAGTCAATTTATTTGGATATTTGTTGACCAGGCTGGAGAGAGGAGCACTATTAAATGGGGAGTGGAGGGTTGTCTCAGCAGAGTGGGTCCCTGGGGGTGGCAGAATTACAAGAGATGGACAATTACTATTAAATGGACAAATAATGTTTACTTTGTCTTGCTGAAGTCAGTAGGCCACCTGCTTTGATAAAAGTTGCATAACATTTTAGCACAAGTGAAAAGCTGAAATTACATGGAATTCAACAGCTGAAAGCAGATAAATTTTTCAATCCTTCTGGGAAGAATAAATCAAACCCAAATAAAAGTGCTAGTTTCCAGGTGCAAAGGAAAGAATCAGACAGTATGGTTTCTACACAACCAAATATTCATCTGGCCAAAGCAAAAAGCCATTTAAACAATGTTTCCTCAATTGAATGCAAACATGCCAGGGCTCTTGGAGATGTTTTGATTTAATGTGTATATATATTCCCTTTTCTTATACAGAAATATAAAAGGTAAGAAGGGGAAGATTTGCTTCTAAACAAACACTTTCATTGTTAGAACAGTTTAGCATTTATTCAATTATAAAAAATATATAAAATCATATCTTACAGCCATAAGAGCATAATAGAAGAAGACCTTTTGCAGCTTCCTAAAAACTTCACCAAAGTCCACATTTTCTTCACTTATCAATTACATCATCTGTCATTTACTGGAAATGTTAGGTTTTGGGGGTAGCTTTTCTAACAGTGTATGTAATACAGAAAATAAAAAGAAACACATTAAAGCTTTTGCAGACATTGTTATTACAAGCTATAAATTGTGTGAAATGTTTCTAGAGAAAAAAATTCTTAAATAGTTCAACGGTTTTGTTTTCTTTCAGCCAAATGGCAAAAGAAAGAGCATTTTGATATCTAACTCTGCACTGAGGTGACAGGCAACACTTGTGTTTGCAATCAAGGAGCTAAATGTCAGCATACTGTTTTTCATTGAGACATGAATTCAGAGGTCCTGGTGAGGGCTCTTTAGAAATTGACCTGCATGTCTAGCGTGTTTCTGATAATAGATTTTTAAAGACAGAAAGACAAAGAAAAATTTGAGATTCAGACCTAGCTACAGCAGTTAAAGCAAAATGGTTGATGGGAAAAGGGTCATGACTTCAGGAGTTACTTCCTTGCAGATTTATGCCTCCTGCCTGTAAATACATGGAGACAGGTAACAGAGGATTGGCAAAAGAACAATGTAACTCAGAATAAAGAAAAAAATCCCAGTCTCCCAAAGAAGAAAACCCTTTTATTTTTTAAATGCTGCACCTTTGGTTTGCCAAGAATGGTACTGAAGAGTTTGAACTTAATTTCCCTATTTCCCTTTTCTCTCCTTTCTCCTCTAAAAAAAAAACCAAAACAAAACCAAAAAAACAAACCTGGAGAAAGATTATTTTTTTAATTTGGGAAAAAACCCTCCAGAAAATTTGGAGCAGAGGGGTTTTTTCCCAAAAAAAAAAAAAAAAAAAAAAAAAGTTGTATTTACATTACAACATTCAATTTTATTTACTTTGGTCTGCTAGTTGTCTCCGTGAATCATGCAAAGTATTAGGGATATACATAAGTATTTAAATGGCTGGAGCTTTACTCATTGTCTTTGATTTCTGTTGGACTCCCTGGATATAAAAGCTCAATTCTTAAGACAAGTGTTTGTTATGAAAAAATGTACAGTGAAAGAAAACTTATTGGGAGAACTCTCAGCCTTGTTATTAATTTGTTTATACACCTGTTCTTTTCAAAAATTTTGGTTTTACTATCTTTTTTTCTTTTTAGAACTATTTTCTCTCTAATAGGTTTTCTAGCTTGCTGATCATTTAATTCTGATGTACTCAAGGCATTCATTAATAATATTGTACTTCTATTCCATGACCAGATGATATGCCCGATGTCTCCCAAGAAAATGGTTATCACTGTTGTAAGGTATCAGTAACTTTATCCTCTCTCCCAGTCCATATTACTCCATTCATGCAATGTTACATTTAATTTTCCCATTTTGCACACTTTCTAGCTTTGATTCTTTTCTTTTTCCTTTTTTTCATTTTGTTATCTGGTATCAGAAGGTGGTTGGACACTGGAACATGTCCCCAGGGCAGTGGGGAGCAGCACCAAGTCTGACAGTCCAAGAATTTGGACATTGCTCTCAGGCACATGGTGGGACTCTTGGGATGTCCTGTGCAGGGGCAAGAGTGGGACTTGATGATCCTTTTGGGTCCTTTTCAACTCAGCTTATTCTGTGAAACCATTGCATGTACCCCCATCTGGGTGAGAAAGAAAGATGTGGAAAGGATGGGGTAAAGTTGTGAGGACAAGATGGAGTTGGGATCATCACACAGAAAAGGATGCTGTGGGATTTCTGGGCTGATGGGAAGGAAAGGTATCAAGTGTAGGACACCTACAGTGTTGCTAATGGGTCTCTGAAAGTAGCCAGGCTTTCTAAGAGCGCAGTGTATGCCAAAAGCACCCTCAAAATGTGAAGTTGGGACTGTTTGTCTAGAGGATGGTACCTCAAACTGCCGATATTGTCAAGAATTTTGTGTTTTTCTACTGTTTAAAGTATTGAGGACCCTTTATTGATGGGTTTGATGTCACAACTCAATGGAAGAAACTCTTGCCGAGACCATCTCTAACCACTTGGGAAACCCTTGGAGCAAACGTGATAAGGAGTGGAGAAATGATTATTTTCTACCCCTTCTTAATAAAACCTCTACCACATGATGTTTATTCCTTAATTCATTTCTTTGTTTAATTTTTTTGGTTTTTTTTTTGCTTAATTTCCGTCTCAGCCACAATCAGTACCCGATTTTAAATTGCTTTTCTTGCCACAAGATGGCAGTGCAATCCTTTAGATAACAACTCGGGCGTGCAGCAAACTTCATTTTCTAGAGACAAACTTTCAGAACAAAACAACACTTTGAAGAGACTGTTTCCAGGGGATTTTATAGTTTAAGGAAAAAGGGCATGCTAGTTGTTTTAATTTGTTTTATTAATAAATCTGGCCAAAATAATTCTCCTGAACATGCACCACCACTGTTTAACTATTGGACAAATCAAACTAGTTCCATTAAATAGATTTGTACAGCAAAAGGAGGATTTTGTGGTTATACACTCTGTATGCATCCCAGATGGTTGCAATATATGGATGGCTTATTATAGTACATTTTTTTGCATGTACCTAAATGCAATCTCCTGCTGCCTGGAAGAAAGTTGGATCTCACAGTATGCCTAACTGCTTTGTGGAATCAAGACACAAGACCACTTTAAAGCTTGACATCTGGCAGTTCCTTAGCTTCCCCAACCTCCCTGCTGCAATGTAAAAATAACTGCAAGAGCATTGTTGGGTTTTATTTTTCTTTTGTCAATGGCCCAGAAGTTTCCATCTAGATACCAGCTGGGATCAGGTCTGGGAGGAAAAAAAAAAAAAAAAATCACAGCTCAGGAAATTATCCAAAAGCAGGAAGATAACAAAATGAGTCCAGAACCACAGTGCAGTCCTTCAAATGCTTCCTTCATAGAGCTGTGGTAAACTGTATAGATTTAAAGTTCCATGAAGGAACTTCCCATACTTTTTACATACAGCCAAAGGCACAAAAGATGGTTTGAAAGGTGAACTTAAAAACCTGCTTTCTTGCTAAGAATTTAAAACACAATGCCTGTCATCAGCATATAATAAAGGCAATTAAGGAGACTCAATTCTATCTAATTAAGTATAATAAGATATGTCAAAATGTCTAATTTTGTTGTTGCATTGATTTGCAAAAGCTTCTTTAGGTAGTCTATGGTTGAAGCCTGGGCTTGGCACTCTAAAGCAGCTGAGTGCAATTCTGCTCACTGCCATGATTCCCTGCGACCTTGGTGTCAAGGAGATGAAGAGAAAAACAGGGAGAGTGGTTCTTCTCTCAGTGTGTCAGTCCTCATCTCTGAAAGGAGAATGACAATTCATCCCTTCTTTCTCATCTGGGTATCTCACCTATTTTGAACATAAGTGCTTTAAATGATATTTTTTCTGTACTTTTGCAAAATTAACTCAGCTAAATTGCATCTTCCAGCAGTATGATGATACTGCTAACATTGTAATTAAATGCACCATCATTGTAAGAATTAAAATTGGATGTGACTTAGCAATCTTGTGTTAGAGAAGACATTTTCTCAAATAAATGGATTTATTATATTAGTTCAGTGTTATAGACTGTCCTTACTTAGGTGCTTGCTGACATGGGGATTTTTTCCTCTTAGAAGACCTCAGTTCACCATTTTCTTTTAACAACAACACATTTTTCAGGCAGTATAAAATGTTACAAACAGGCATCTTATTTAGCTGAATTACTATTGACAGTCAGGACAGGTGTAAGTGAGGTTAACAGGAGATACACTGACCTGCACAGAGGATTTTAGTCTACTACTTGCACTATAATTGATAAAACAGTTTAGCTTTTGGGAATTGCTTTCATAAAGTTTATCTCTGTTCATAAAAACAACACACTGTCAATACGTGGGAGGCACATTTATCTTCTAGTTTAAACCTTTCTAGACAAGCAGGCCACAAAGATTCCTTTAGTGGCTGGTAAGGAGCAGATACCCCAGTCCCTGCCCCATGGTCTGCCTCCATCTCCTGGACATACAGAACCATTTAGGTTGGAAAAGGCCTCCAAGATCATTGAGTCCAGCCTATGACTGGTCACCACTTTGTCATCTAGACCATAGCACTCAGAGCCACATTCTACAGGACAATTACAGCTGTCTTGTGCAGCATTCACTGCTCCTGCACCCACCTGTGAGCGTGTGCAGATAAACCCCAGTTGCTGCCATGAGGCTGACCCTGGCAAAAGAGGCAGACAGCTGTCCTATTAGTTACAAAATAATCACCGAGTTCCTTCCCAGCCTTCCCCTTTCTGCTGGTTTGGGTAGGTCAGGGCCATGGGATGGTTCAGCTGCACCTTCCTGGGGACCACATGCCACAACAGGAGATGGATGAGATATGGGGCAGCCAAGCCTCAGGGGAGACAGTGGCCCAGAGCCACCTCAGAATGAAGTGTTTACTCTGGGACAGCTGCTGGGGAGCATTCGAGGAGGGTCTGGAAGAAGGAGGGATGTGGGTGCTTGCGAGGGTTTGGAGGTAAACCAGTGAGAGAAGACTTAACAAATACTTTGCAAGAGATTTCAAGACGGAAATTACAATTAAATAGAAAGATTACAATAAATGCAACAATACAGAAAAATTGGCGTAAATACACAAAGTCAGACTACAACCTGGCCCCTGTCAGTCACGGTGGTGGTCATGGACTAGTTAAGCAGTGGTTGCAGTCCTGCTGAAGTGGTGGTTGCAGTCTCGTCAAAAGCAGTTGGTTCTGTGGAAGATCTGGTCCTCCTGTGGAAGTTTGTGTCCTTCTGTGGATGTCCAGTGGTGGTAGTGGTCCCAGTCCCCAGACTGTATATCCTCAAACCCAGGCAGGAATGTTCAGTACTTTCCCCAGGGCAGGGAGCTTCACAACGGGGCTGAGTCATTGGTGTGAAGAAAAAGAATCATTATCCTGCCTGGAAGGGTTGCCACTTTTTCCTTATCTCACAAAACACCCAGCTGATAGCTTGAGGGGCTGGGCAGCTGTTGCAAATTGCCCACCATGAACAGTTCACCAGGAATAAGGTAGATGGATGTAGAAGACATAGTTTGGTTGCTCCCATAGTGGCACTCTTTCTCCTGTAACCAGGACATGCTGGGTTAGGTGTTTGGTCAGTCGGTCGCTGACCACCTTCAACTTAAGGAAGTTGTTAAGATGGGAATAAGTTGTACATAGAAACTAAAAGTTCTCAGGCCTATGAGTAATAAGTCATCTCCCTTTTTTCTTAACGTTACCTTGTCCCCCTTTTTGCACTGTAGGAGGAAGAGCACGAATGCATGAGACCTAATTAGAAAGAGCTGAGTTAGTGTCAAGTACACCTACACTTGTTAATGGAGCATGAAATAAAACCATGTATTGCCGCAAAAGAAAATTAATATTGGCCATGAAACTTTCTGTTTTATAAATGGGAATAAGTGTATCTGGTGCACTATATGACTTTCAATAGATTACTTTGCTTCAGTAATCTTAGAGAAACGACTCCTCAGTATACCTGGGGCCTATAGCACAAAACCTATCTGATCGTAAGAGACCATTTCATCCAATTTTTATGACCAAGTTAAAGTCTGTTCTGTTTGAAATTCTCTATCCTGAGATAATAGCCTCTCAGCAAAATTATTTTAACAGTTTTGGCTAAGCAGCCTAGCCAGTCACTGAGAAACAGATTGTTTTGCCCACCAGTATGGGGAAGGAGACCAGAGACTAGGGAGTAAGCAAGGTCATGATGAAAAGTTTGGATGATTCTAATATGAATACGGAGACTGGGTATTTCTTCACAGGAAAAGACAGACTGGAGAGAGATTGAAGAGAGGAATAAATTCTTCTGTAAGTAAAACTAGCACTGAGATAAGAGATGTGGAAATACAGATTTCCTGTAAAAGAAAGCACAATTGTACTGAATGGAGAGGAAAGAGACTGACAAAGTTGAGGGCAAATTAGAGCTACAGAAGTAGCAAAAGCACTTACACTTGTTAGTCAAGAGCTGGAGAAGAAATAGTCTCTGGATAAGGACAGCAATAAGTAAGGAGCAAGTTTGGAGGAAATGGTCAAGGAAGATCACATAGGCCTCTGTACTGGAAAGAGAATCCTAAGACTGACAACAAAGATCTTTAGTATGTGATCCAAAGCTTGTTACCAATTTTATAATGTACAAAACTTCATTGTGCAATGTTTAATTCCCTCTTGTACTTTTCTTAAAAAGGAACATGTATACCAGACTCCAAAGGAAAGGTTTTTTAGATTAGGGAAAGAATTAATAATCAGGGAGAGAGAAGTACATACATGTAGATGAGGCCTACTTTCCTACACACTCTGAACCCTCTCAGACAATAAATTTTCATTTCCATCTTGATTTTTATTATCACATTAAAACATCCCATATATGCAAAACAATCTTCACAAAAGTCCCATGAGATGGGACACAGGGCAATCAGGATACTTTCCTCAGATGAAGACTATAAGACTGAAAATGTAAAGAAAAAGTATCCACTGGTTCTGAAAAGTTTAGGAACTGGTTTTCAGAGCAAAAGCTCTTTTCATAGCATTCTGACCAGCAGTTTCCACTCCAGAATCTGCCTTATGTTTTGGCTGGGGCATAAAGAAGTCCTCCAATAGCCCTAATTTTTATCTAGCTTACTTCATGAAACACGTTCTAGCCCTATTGGAACTAGAAACTTTATTCTCTAGTGACCCCAGTCATAATCATACCCAACAGAAGAGGAAAATATTGGATCCAAGCTCCAAGAGTCCAGCCTAAAGGCATGAGGTCGTTCATGTTGTTTCCTGCCTCATATGTGTAACACTCTCCATGTTTCCTCACTCTCTGCAGGTACTCTGATTTTTCTGTTCCTGAAGTATTAGTTGATACAAATCACTGCAAGATGGTGCTTTCTGTGTTCTCTCAGTCTTGTTTCCCCTTTCTGACATTTTCTTCTGAAGGATTTGTCAGATGCACAGAGGAATGCAGGATGCTTATGAACTGCCCATGGATGTTTGGCTGGACCTCTCATCCCCTCAACTAACCCAAAGTTTCTTATCAGGCACTTGAATAAACATCCAAGCATTCCAAATATAGCTCTCCTCAAAATGCTCTGTGATTTTTCTAGAAACCCCCCTGTGTGCAGAGGATCAAGTCTAAGTAGGTGTAAAGCGCTGTCATATTCAGAAATGTACTGAGATTTGAAAATACCTGTTTATGTTTTGTGTTTGTGCATGAACACACGCATAGAGAAGAGCATTAGATTTAAATTATGTGCATTAGTTTCCACCAATGTCTTCCCTTATGCTTCTAGTAAATGCTTAGTAAGCAATAATGGAGAGTTCACCAGGACCCAGACCACCCCATGCACCTGCTGTGGTGATCTTTACTCTTCACTGGGCTTTTGTCTCCCCTCCATTGGCCAGCCCAGTCTGATGCCATCTGTCAAACAACATCCTCTCTGAACAAG
Source organism: Emberiza elegans (assembly GCA_024865655.1). Taxonomy (NCBI): domain Eukaryota; kingdom Metazoa; phylum Chordata; class Aves; order Passeriformes; family Fringillidae; genus Emberiza; species Emberiza elegans. The sequence goes on from JALJVW010000910.1 coordinate 24,721,945, forward strand.
GCTCTGTGCCAGCCGAGCCACACAGGTTAAGAGACATCTGCAAAGCTCTCACTCCGTTTTGGTTTTTTTGTCAAAATCTACTTAAAAAACCCAGTTTCTAAACCCTAAGTCTACGTTAAATAAAGTTATGTCTAGCAGCTAAAAAGTCACATTTAGTGACTTAGGTTGTTACTGTTTCTCTCACCTGTGAGCATGTTCCACATTTGCTGATGAACTTTTTTGCAGGAACTTCTGGTGCTATGGTATAAACATGCAGAGAGTTAGTAAAGGTTTCTAAAATTGCTAGATTGTTTTATTGTGCACCCAGTCATAAAATGGATTCAGCAATTAATGGCTGCATTGACATAATTTGGAGAGATTCTGCAGGAAATGGATAATTCTTGGTTTAATTTTTCCTTGTATTGTTTCTGATTAGGACCAGAAAGGTCATTAATTCAATGTAGCCAATTAAATTCTGAGGAATTGCATTTTTCCTTTCTGAACAAGAGTAATTATGCTACTGCTGCACTGGCTGCAGTCTCTCATGGTAATAAAAGCCTGGAAAACAAAGCCACAAAATCCCTGTTGATTATACAATGTTTTTTTTTAATAGGAGGGAATTGTAAAGAAGGTATATTGAACATATTCACCAACATAATGAAGAAACACATACCAACTTCTGCTTTGTTTTGCTGAAGATGGTTGAAAAAAACCCAACACCCAAATCCATGAGCCCTCCCCTTACATCAGGGCAGCAGAACAAAACTAGGTTCATGGTTAACCATTGGAATGATTTAAGCCAAAGGCTGATCACTTCACTTTTCCTTTTCTGTACCACTTCACTTTCTTTTCTTCAACCACTCTCTTCCTTCATCTCCATTTGTGATATATTGGGAAAGACATAAAAAACCCCCATAAAACACAAAATGACTGAAATGAGCACAAGTATAGAAACAAAATGCAGCTGCAAGAGGACAAAACAGTCAAAGTAAATACAACATAAAGAGAAAATTCAAAGAGCATATTAGAAATAATGACGTGAATTCAGCTGACATGTGATTTGTCATTTGGGACATTTCACCATTGCAGCTGAAAGCCCTTCATAGAATGAAGTGTGTTTGGGTACAGTATTTGTAACCATTTCTAAAGGAAAGGAGATCTGAAAATAAGTTTAGTTAGTTCACAGCTGATATTTTCACTAGAATAAAAATAGCTGGTGTGGGGGAAGGGATCATGGAGAGTGGCAAAAAGCAGGGGCTAGTGGGTGTAAGCCTGAAGGACTGTTGGAGAAACTGCTCTCTCTGCTGCAGCAACCTCCTTCCAAGGTGAACATATGCTTGCAGCCTCAAAAAAAGCAAACAATTTGTGGGAGGTTGTTTATAAATCACATTAAAAGAAGGTTTTGCAAACCCCTTCCCTATCAGCAGCAGAGTGCACAACCTCCCTGTTGGTGTGTGGCCCAAAAGGCTCATCAGTGAATCACTACACGGGACTGAGAGAAGCTGCAGGCTCTGGCTGAGACTTCAGCAGGCTGGATTGGAAGAAAGTGAGGTGTTCAAATGACCTTTCTTTAAAATGTGGTGTGAATCTTGAGTGTACTCAACATTCAATTTTCTCACCTCCTCTGCTGTCATTTCATCTCTGACATGCCCTTTGCCAGTTACTATTTCTTATTTTTTTCCTTGGAGGACTTTGGAAATGTTGAGCTTTTGGACATTCATCAGTGTCTAGCAAGAGAAAACTGGATTTGCTTTATCTTCTCTAGAGATTTAGGGATTTTAATAATTTAGTTTGCCTGGAAAACTTGGGAAATTTTATGGTAAGAAAAAAAAAATGGTTTCACCAAGGTAATTGGGCTGCAGAAGTTGACTATCCAGATCATGGGGCAAAACTGAAGTTCTCCTACAGTAAGTTCTCCTACAGTATCTTTTTGAACTATCACTTTTTACTTGAACTCTAGAGAGAGCCAAAGTTGATACTTGGAAACTGGACTTAGTAGTATATACTTTTTGTTCACCTCAGTTTAAGGAAACACCATTTCTTAAGAAAATGCGGTGTGGTTGATAAAATGTCCAGTTAAGACCTTTAAAATGACTCAGTCTTTCAGAAGAGACCCGTACATCTCTGGCAAGTACAGATGTCTCACTGCATAAAACAAAGGTGGTGGTAGAACTTGGATCCATTTTATAACTTGCTTTATGCCTGGTGATGGATTGGTACACATCTAGGTCTGAGCTGGTGTTGTGGTTTAACCCCAGCCATCAGCCAAGCCCCACACAGCTGCTCGCTCACTTCCCCACCAGCAGGACTGGGCAGAGGACTGGAAGGGTATAAGCTGGAAACTCGTGGGTTGAGATAAAGAATAGGAAAAGAAAAAGCTACACACAAGCAAAACAAAAAGAAACTACTTCCCATGGGCAGGCAGGGGCTCAGCCATCTCCAGGAGAGCAGGTCTCTGTCACATGTAATGGTTACTGGGGAAGACAAATGCCATCACTCCAAACACCCCCCTCTTCCTCCTCCTTTTCTCCAGGGCATACACTGAGCACAATGGCACATGGTCTGGGATCTCCCTGTGGTCAGTTTGAGTCGCCTGTCCTGGCTGTGTCTCCTCCCAAACCCCCAGCCATCCCCAGTCTCCTTCCCAGCGTGGCAGTAAGAAAAGCAGGAAAGGCCTTGGCTCTGTGTAAGCTCTGCTCAGCAATAATGAAAACATCTCTGTATTACCAACCCTGTGGTCAGGAAAAATACAAAACACAGCCAAATACCAGCCACTGTGAAAACAATTCATTCTACCCTAGCCAAACCCAGCACAGCTGGTCATCTAGACTTCCTTTATAAAGAGAAATTGGGTCTCCTGTGCTATTATCATCTCACCCTGAAGCCAACATCTAAAGTGGGCCAGATGACTCAAGACCTAGAAGTGCCTCCTCCAGATGAAGGGTATTTAGTGTTATAAGCTCAGATGGAAGCACTTGTATTGCAAATGTCTCAGGTTAGGTGAAATGAATATACCTATCTACATTTTTTCCTGGGTTGTCCTATAGAAGGCTGAGAAGTTTTCTCTAGAATTCAGTCCTTAATTTCTTTCTAATTTCTTTAGTTCTATTGGGTCATGTTTCCTAGACTGTTTGAGATTGATGGTCATGAATAAGATCTTCATTCTCTAGAGCGCTCAAATTGCAGTTACAGCAAATCATTTTCTGCAATGATCATGATACAGTTTATCTTGAACAATGTTTTGTTGCATTCTTAATGATGATCCACATTAACAAAAAATTATTCAATTTATCAGCTCTTCTCACAAGAGAAATATTGAAAAAAAAATTAATGCTTTCCTCCACAGAAAGCTAAAGCTGCAACCCAAGCAAATGCAAACTGGAAGGTTGTGTTATATCACAAGGCCTTGTGCCCTAGGATGAGAGACATGTGTGCTGTAGCAGGTCATGCTGATGGTGGAGAAGGGTGGTTACAGCCCCTCTGAACTTCCCCTTCTTTCCATCTAATAAATCCATACCTGCTTTACGCTCATCAATGGAAAGTCAATGCAAATGAGAGCTGGTATAAAAACACAGTGTGCTATTTATCAATTGCAGTGGGGGAAATACTCCTTCTTTTGAGGAAGGCACAATGTCTGTCATCCCACTTGCTTTTATATGTAACCTATTCACCCCAAACTCATACAAGTGAAATGTAAATCTACCTGTCTCATATTCCAAAGTGTCCCACTGTGGTACTCTGCTACCTGACAGCCCAATCCATGCAATGATTATAATCTGATATGAAATATTATAACCTTCCCCAAAATACTCACTTTCCCCACAGGTTTTTCATCAGTTCTGTGTCATGTTCCAAGGCACGCACTCTTTTCTCACAAGCAACATTTGTATGACACAGAAGTCTAAGCAGGTAGAGAGCTGGCACAAACAATGGAAAATTGCAGAGACACTTAGCTGTCAGACAGGAGATCTAAAATTCAAAACTCTGGACAATCAGTTGATACCGTGATGTGGTTTTCTTAATATTTTTAGAAACAAGTGTGCAGCATGTAGAATATATGCTAGAAGATGAAATACAGCTCCATCTTCCTGAAGAAAACAGAAGTAATGTGGAAAGTTAACTAAATTATTTTTCTTCCCTTTTTTTTTCTCTCATCTGCAAAGGAAAATAGACCTTTTTTTCCTGCTCTCCTAAAAGATTGATGAAAACAATGCATGACGTGCACATCAGGAAAATGCATCCTGACATTTTTGCACAGAATATGCATTGCACGTTGAGAGATTTTTGCTATAAAACTGACAGTTTTGGTGCAAGCTGTTCCTGCCATAACTACAGGGGATGGAGTGCAAAAGGGAAAAGTATGATTTACACTATACACATTTGAAATGAACCTGACAGGCTACAAGGTGGCTCATGAAAAGGTACCAGAAGGTATCTAAAACTAGTTCCCATACCTTTTATAGAACAGCATCCCTAAATATTGTACTTGCAATGTAGTGAACTGATTACAGGAAAATCACATGCTGTTTTACAGATTTTCACATGTATTATAAAAGTACTGGTGTGGACCAGTGAATTCAAAGCTTTTCAAGATTCCATTTCTTCCCTCAAATACTCATAGCACAAAAGCAAATTTCCTTTAACACATTTACATGAAAGAAGACTGCTTGTTTATGAAAAGATTAACAAAAGTGACCATGCTGTGTCTGCATAGTTCTGAAGACCTTTTACAAGAAATAAAAATGGTGGCAGTACTCATAGCAAATTAAACATTTGGCTGCACAGAATGTATATCTATCAATTTTAAATGAGACTACTTAAAAATATTTCTTATTGTATAAAGGTTATCATCTAAGCTATAATATATTCAAATTCAATACAAAATGTCATTTTACTAATAAATTCCTTATGCTTTGAAATTTCAAAGAAGTGAAAAGATCTTTAAAAGCAATGATTAAATATGCAAATACAACCCTTGCAGCTGTTTTATTTAGAGAGATGTACCTTTTAAAAAACTATCTATCTGCAGAGAAATCTTATTTTTTTTCTCATTTTTCTTCTCCGCCTCTTCCATTTTTAATGATGGATTGCTGTACAGTAGGCTGAACACCACACAGCTTCAGTCTTCCCTATTAAATTAATCTAGGGAGAGCATTAGATTTCTAATCTTGGACAGTGTCACTTCCATTCCCTCATTGCTTGAGGGCTCACCTGCTGTCACCTCAAGCTAAATCCTTCTCATGTATTTACATGAACCACCAAGTTTCATGAGACTGCCAAAATAAATAAGAGCAGCAGGATATGGCCCCATATTTATTTCATTAACAGATTTCTCCAGTGTAACTGCTACACTGAATGACGGTAGGGCTCTGCTCCTCCCACCCACTAGTTTCTGGGAGAACAACTTGATTTTTGTTTTCTTACAGCATGAACTATTTAGTAAAGTTGCAAGAAATGTGTAAGTTGGGCATGCCTTCCAAACCCAACTCAATATTTGTTTTCCTTGGTATTGTGGTCTGCTGCTATTCTGCTCAGTACCTCCTGGGGCTCTCTTTTTTTCTTTTTGATTTTTACTTGCCTGTTTCTAGTTTGACTCCTTCTTTCTAGAGGTCTTGCAACTCCCCATGTTTAGAAAGACACATGATTGACAGAGCTACTCCGATGAAGTTCTGTCAAACCAAGACTGAATTTTAAAGCTCACTCAGAAGGTGAGAGACTATGACCAATAAGAAGCAAAATAAGAATAATAAGAAGGAAGACAAAGTAAAATTAAGAAGAACCCTTCACATTCAGAGAAGCTGCTGCACATCAGTTGGAGTTGGAGATCCACAAAAAAGCTGGAGCTCAGTTGCATCCTTTGGAACTCATCGCACCAGACTGCAGGAAGCGAATCTTTGATTACACAGAAGAAAGCTGGGACTTGAACCATAAAGTGATTTAACTGTCCCTGTAGCAGCTTGGGATCCTCACGACCTCACCTCTTGCAGTCTTTTTATTTGACTCCAAACTGTATGCCTACTCTACTAATCTAGACATTCTTCTCCATTTCTACATTTGGTGCTGGGTTGTCTCACTGCTAGGTGGGATCCTCTACTAAGGAAGCTGCTGCTAGCTTTGTAAAATCTACTGCAGTGGGAATGAAAATTCTGTCCCAGTCTATACATCTCTCACAGGAAGTGAAACTATTTGAGGGCAGCTAAAACTTTATATTTGCCATCTGCTTCTGCAGAGCTCTCAGAAATTGACTACTGCAGGTCAAACCCAGAGGAGACAGACCAGTACAAGATAGAAATGTGCTAAGCAGTGCAAAAGAAGACAAATTTCTTTCCTAAAACAAGATTGGAATAATAATTCTGAAGAAATCAAGAATGTATAATAAGCTGTTCAAAAATTTTATTTTGAATGATATTGAAGTATGGGGTAATTATGAATTGGAGACCTACAGGTTCATTCCTCATTTTTCTGAGCTCAGTCATTCATCTTGGTTACCTGCTCCAACAGGACTAGAGATTCTCCATGTTGCCTACCTCCCCCACAGCATGCCACCCAGAGAGCAGAGCTACCATTTCTCATGGGCTGGTGTCCAAAAGCACCTACAGCACACCACTGAGTTTTTGCAGAGCGATTATGAATGCAATTCAGGAGGAGGAAGGAAGAAGTAGAAGGGGAGGGGAGAGAAAGAAGTACTACTCATTGTCATGGAAACATTTCTCCACTGTATTGTTGCCCAGCACTGACAGATGTGGCTTACCAAATAGTGTCAGAATCCATCAGCACTGGCACATGTGACCCAGTGTCATGGTTTAATCCCAGACAGCAACCAGGTACCATGCAGCTGCTCCCCAGCTGCCCACCTTGGTGCAATGGGGAGGAGAACTGCAAAAAGTTAAAACTTATGGGTTGAAATAAAAACAGTTTTACAACTGAAATAAAGTAAAATAATATAATAAATACTATAATAATATCAGTAATGAAAAGGGACAGGGGGCAAGAGGGAAAGAGAGAAGGGACTAAAACCCAAGAAAAACAAGTGATATGCAATATAAATGCTCACCACTCAGTGACCAGGGCCCAGCCCATCCCAAGTAGTGATTGGCAGGTACCAGCCAACTACCCCCAGGTTTACAGACTTGGTATGGAATATCCCTTTGGCCAGTTTAGGTCCTGGGCATGCTCCCTCATAGCTTCTTGTGCAGCTCCTCACTGGCAGAGCATGGAAAACAGCAAAGTTTTTGACTTAGCCTAAACACTATTTAGGAAAAGTAAAAACATCAATGTGTTATCAACATTATTTTCATACTAAATCCAAAACACAGCATTGTACCAGCTACTTGGGAGAAAATTAACTAACTCTATTCCAGACAAAACTAGACCAGTATCCAGCTGTTATTCCATAATATTTTTGTCATGCCAGGTCCCAGGCTTTCCAATACATTGGAGCTAACCATCATCACACTTCCAGTCCTCTGAGATTATATATATAGATAAATATCTAGATACATATATGCACACACACACACACACACACACACACACACACACACACACACACACATTTATTTATTTATTTATTTATTTATTTACATACAGACAATATTCACTTAGGAGCAGATCATCCCTCTTAGAGTTTGTTGAGTTCATTCAGTCTGTGACTTTGGGCTCTGGCTGGATATCTGCAGTTTTGCTACTATTGCACAGCTTGTATATTGCAATCAATAAACTACTTGATCCCAGTATTCCAAGACATTTGCAGTAACTTGGATACTTCACTGCTGATGAAGACAAATGCAGGATATCTGCAGACACCAAAATCTACTGTGGGGCTGTTCTACATTCTAATGGTTGATTCTAAGTAATGTATTTTCTGACCTTGAGCTCTGCATTTATTTTTGAAGACGCTTGAGAATCAGTTTCAAATTATTGGAGGCATAGTTGTAATCTCCATTTTCTTCTGAGCGCATTGCTTTCAATTCCCATCTGTCCTTTCAGACACTTCCTCTATTAAATGGTCACAGAAGATGAATAACAGTAGTGTGAATTCTCCAAAATGGCATTACATGTTATTCTGCTACTTATTAATGTTCTGTGTTCTTTTATTTACGATAACCTTGTGAACATTAAGGTAAGATGGTATGTATCCACATGGTCTTTACATCCAGCTGAAAAATGACACAAGCATAATATTAACATCCAAGGAAGGGAAAAACAATAAAAAGTAGGAGAAAAGAAGAGAAAGTATGTTTTAGGTGAGAAATTAAAGGAAGACTCTTGTTACTGTGTTTTTGGATGAGTTCTTTCTCAGTTGTCCAGGTTTAAAATCTAGTTGTGTAATTAATGTAATTGTCAGAAGTTTATGCACTTCACTTGTAACACCTATTGTATGCTAATGTGTCTTTTCCAATTGATTTCATTCAGTCACTTAATACACACAAAAATGAACACTGCAAAATTTGTATTGCCTTTACTGGCTCCAAAAGCTCCAAGTAGCACAGAGAGCTTTGAGATCAAGGGAAAAAAGGTTTTGCTTCTATGTATTTCCTTCATATACTGGATGGAGTGCTCCATGATCTATGTACTTATTTGAAGTATCTTAACAGTATGGTAAACTTACCCTAGGAAAGGAGCACACAGTAGTTGATTAAACCATTTTCAACATCACTGAACCTGTAATAAAATATTTCAAAGTCTATTACATATGAAACTATGTTTTGCACCACTTTTCTGGCTTCTTTAAAAGACTTTAAGGTCATGAAATCTGCTTCACCTCATGATTTCTGGTGCCAATGATAGAAGATAATTTGTAATTTTAATTCAAGGATTGTGATCCTTCAGGTGACTTCTGTGCACAGGTTCACCTCTCCTTTTCTGCAGTGCATACAAGCATTGAGCTGGCTTCAGTTGTCTCTCCCTCCACTTATCATGGTATTGCCCCCAGGTTCAAGTCTCTAAAACCACAGCTCAGACTCCAAATCTTTTGACATTTCTTATGTTGGCCTTTAAGAAAAAAATAATTTCAGGGGTCTCCTCATTTCTTTTCTTGCTTCAGAGATTTCAGCTGCATCTTAGTCATATTTTCAAGCTTTTATCTACAAATATAAGTGAAAACCACTTTTTTTTTTAATTTTAAAATTTTTTTCTTTAATGAAAGAGTCTCATGCAATCACTTGCTGTTAGCCGTGGCCTTCAGAAAAACAGCAAACATCCCAAGAGTCGAAGTAAAATATGAGTGCTGCTGAGATAGCCATCAAAACTTCCCTGATTTTTAAGTGTTTTTTTGTTGGTTTTTTTTTTTTTTTTAATGGGAAAACTGTATAATTAGGAAGGGCAAGAAAAGGTACCACTAAGTTATGCAGGGCTTTATGGTCGGAATAATGTACAGGAACAGAAGCTTTGTGATGAACAGAAGGCACAGAGAAGAAAATATGTTTCTGTCAGAGCCATCTGTTGTGGATCTCCTCAAGCTCAACTCTGGATATGGGTGGAGATCTCTGTAAGATGATGGAAGAATTATCTGTTGGTAGGAGTTTTTAACTTGTACATTTGGTCTGGGAAGTTATGCTACCAGAAATTGTGAAGTCCTGGTATTTTTGGATGAGAAGGTCTGCATGTTCTGCTATAAGGTCACTATATCTACCAGAGGAGATCCTGCTTTAAACTCAGAATCTTACAGAGTTACAAAGGAACTGGCTGTAAAAAATCATCTTTGATCAGTGATTGTAAATCAGTTGAAACAGGTCAAAAAGTAAGGTTTTGGATTCAGAATGACAAATTTGTGTGTGTGAAATAAGGCTCAGCAGAGTTAAGAGCTCAAAAATTTTAATGTGAAGGCTTGGAGTTAATTTAAGCCAGTGTATTATTTAAGAGTTTTCTTGCATATTGCAGGCACAAGAGGAAAATGGTAGGAAAGGAAAGTTGACCCACCGGGCAAAAATAAGCACTGGCCCAAAGCATTTAAGAGAAAAAAACCTGCCTCTAATGGAAAAGGAACTGAAAGTTGGGATCGCTGGGTCTCAAAGGGCAGAAAATGCAGAGCTACATCAAAAACATTCAAAAGCCTTGCTGAGCTGTACCTCGTGAAAAATACCAAAAAAAAAAAAAGAGCAGGAGATGCTATATTTTGTTAAACATAAAGAGAACAAGAAGAGCTGCTGACTGACAGATACAAATGAAAGATTAATCCCAGGTGTGGTCAAACAGTAAATGAATCCCACTCCCAGGATCTGGGACAGAGATAGCACTGGGATGTGAATGAGGATGGCAGGGTGGTGGAAGTCATCCCTTCCTGAGGCAAAGCAAACAGATGGCTCGTTCACACAATATGCTGCCATCAGGTGAGAAGCAGCTCTGCTGCTGCTGTGGCTTGGCTGGGTGGAAGGCAGCTGTGCAGTGGGCTCTGCTGGGCTGCACCAGCGTGGCTGCAGAACAGTAATCCCTTGCTCTCATGCAGCCCCTCCACCCAGCACTCACTGCCTGGCAGCTTGAGAGGCTCCATCCCATTTTGAGCCATCCTTAGTGAAAACCTGAAGAAAAGCTGGCTTCAGCACCCACTTGGCAATGTGGGAAACTTAGTTCCAGCCCAGGCAAGCAGCAAGTGACACTTCCCCACCCCCAGACTCTAAGTTAGGCAGATGGCCTTGAGCAAACAGAAATTTTATTGTAGGGTTTGAACATATTGAAAGGGAAAACCTGAGCAATCTGCCATGGGCAGGGCAAACAGTTAAAATAATTTGCTGGCACTAATCCTGACTACATCTTCTCCACTGCTGTGCTGGGTGAGGTGAGAAGGGTTTGCTGGCTGCTGCCAGGTTGATAATGATATTGGGGCAGTGAGAGGTTTGGAGAGTTGATGATCCCCTAATCTTTATAAACTAAGGCAGCTGCATATATATTTTATATATATATATATATATATATATTTGTAAAACTCAACAAGTCCTGAACTATCAGAGCCCTGCACATGAATCTGAAATGTAATTAACACCCCCATCCAGCTGAGGAGCTGGTGGATGTGGGAGATGGTCCATTTGAGCTCCTCCTGCTCATTTGTTGGTGGATCAGCATATCTGTTGTCATTGCTTAGCAGTCCTGTCCTCTCTTCCTCCCTGTTCTCTAAGTCCTCAGGCTGCAGTTTCACCCTGCTTTCAGCACAGCCTGGCCTTCAGCCCTGCCTTTCCCAAGCATCTTCCCCTCTATGCCCCGGCATTCTTTCCGTTTGGAAAAGCTGCAAGGATCTATATGGAGTCCTTGCCAGTACAGGGAGCTTTTCCTGAATGCTCTTTTCCTTCAGTAAGAGTTTCTCAGGTTCTTTGAAAGAAGTGCCCCTGATAATAATGAACCTGCATGTTTGTTAAACTTATTAAAGATTTAGTGAAAAAAAAAAAAAACAAACCCAAAACAAACCCACAAAAGTAGGATTGGGTGATGGCTCAAATGTTACTTCTATCTGTCCAGACACTTCACCTGATCAGTAGCTTCTTTTCTCCCCAGGAGATGGTGGCAGAGTTCTTGTCCTCTGCTGGTGCCATCCCTAGAGAGAAACATGCTGCTTCGTGACAAGAGTAAAAGAAAAAAGAAAAGGAGTGTTTGAGGGAGATAATCACAAATCCTATTTGAACACCAGAGAAGATCTTAGGGAAGAAATATGGAAGATAAAAGCAAATAAAAAGTGGAGTGAATCTCTCTAGCCTTAAGAAAAACATTGAGACTGGGTGTGCTTCACAGGAACTAATATTTGAGTAAGAAATGACAGGAGATTAATTCTGACCTTGTAGAACTGAGGAGGCTGCTGGACAACAGGATTGCAGAGCAAAAGTTAAGTTGCATGTGAGGGCAGCCTTGGGGCCAGCCTGGCTCATTGTTTTCCTTTGTGACCTTGGTGTAAGAACCAGACATGTGCTTACAAAATCTGCCGATGACACAAAGCTGGTATGTACAGCTAATACAGTCCAGAGAAAGACTTGATTATTATGCAGGAAAAATTAGATGACCTTGTGGAACAGCAGAACAGAAACAGCATGAAATTTAATAATCCAAAGGGCAAAATCATGCCCTTGAAGACTAATCACCAAAATTTCTGCTGTAGGAAAGGAGTTCCTGAACTGGAGGAAGGAGAGCTGAACAAGCTGATTGACCATAGGATGGCCATAAGCTCCCCCGTGCTTAATGGCTATGAGAATAGCTAAAGATGATGCTCCGACACGTGCCTGGTGAGAATATGCAGCAGAGTTGTGAAGGAATTAGTATCATGGTAAAAGGTATTAAGCTCAGATCATATGCATTTCTGCTCATCTGTGTTGCAAAGATACTTTAAACCGTAATAAATGCAGGGAAATGCAGGTATGTACAAGCAGGAAAGGTCAGACGGGGTAGCAGTGATTGTAATTTCTGTGTTGTGTGTCCTTTATTCTCCTCCCTCCCCATAAACTTTCATGAAAGGTTTGCTGCTCTGGGTTAATGTTTTCCCTATTGAGTTATTCCCATCCCCTAAGGAATATTTCAGTCAACAGGCGAAGAAGTGAATAATTCCGCTTTCCACTGCTGTATAACTCCATGATGGGGTGAGGAAATGTTTACCTTTATTTAATTTGTTAAAGCATGGCGACAGTAGGACATTAGGCAAGAATGTAGTCTTCTTATAGTCCTGGGAAATCAGTCTATCCCTGTCAGTTGTATCCTCTTTCTGCTTAGGATTGAACAAGTTTGAGCAGGACAGACGGGCATGCCAGGAGCATCCATGTTGTGGGGCTGGGTGCTGGCAATGACAGCTCAGGACCGAGTGCTGGTCCTTCCACATGCTGCTCCCTCTCCCAGCCCTATTGCTGGACTTTGTGGTGTAACTCCGTATTTACATTAGTGCAAGGAAAAGGTTTTCAGTACAAGTGCACCTCTGGAATTTTCCTCCTCTTCCCCCTTTCATATATTGTGGATCACTTGGGGTCAGAAAAAGGGAAGCAAATTCTTCCATGGATTGGCCAGGAGGAGCTTCCAGCAAAGCCCCTTCCAACAGCACCTTAATGTGTGAAAAATATCTTGCCATATGGAAAGGCTGTTCATTTTTTTTTCCTCTGTGCACAGTTTGGCTTGCCCCACGTTAGCAGAGGCTATATTTAGCATGTCGTCGGTGTTTTTTATGAAGAGATATAAAAACTCCCACAGCAGGAGTCCTCTGGCTCTGAGACTGGGTGATGGAAGGAGGCTATGACAGACTGCTTAGCTGGCCCCACTGTTCAGAACCATCTGCTTGCCAAGGTTTCTCAGCTATGAAGAGAGAGGCAGACACTGCCCTTCTCAGCAGTGGTATGTCACTGTGAGTATGGAGTACCACTCAGAGAGTAGGAAAGGTTCAGATAAAATTAAATCCAAACTATTTAAATAGACAAGCAGGAGATTTTTTGTAATATTTTCTACTGTAAAATAGTCCCTGTAAAATAGTTTCTTATTTAGTTGTAAGTAAGAAAGAAAATATAGTAGTTCTCTCTTACATGCAGTTCAGCAAGGCTCTCCCATAATTCGTTCACACCCTATTAATGAGTATAAGCAGTTTAAGCAGTTTGTTTAATGGCCATATCTCTGCAGTTGCTTATGCTGAACATAATTTCCTTTCCTGTTGCTAGCTTTGCAACAAGTCACAAGAATTATTTACAGACACCTTAGTTTTATCTAATTTAACAGCTTTGTGTTGTCAGCAGTTTTGCCATCTCATTGTATTCTGTCTCTTCCTGGTCATTAATAAATAGATGGGGCTGGAGAAGGAGTGGAATTAATCCCAGCAGTGATCCTCTGGCACAGTTCTTGTGGCATCACACCCTTACCGCCTTTTCATCCTGGTTATCTGCCATTTATCTCCATCTTTTTCTCTCTCTTTTAACCCATAAAAGGCCTTATCTCCTACCCCAGAGCTCCTGAGTTTCCTTAAAAGCCTTGTGGTGAATGATACTATCAAATGTCTCTGTAAATGCATATCTTGTGATTCTCTTTTAGTCAATATTTTGCCACCACTTTGTAACATTTGAACAGGTTAGAAAAGCACAGTTTATCCTCACTGATAAGTATATCAATTTATCTCTGCTGAGCAGTGCTGACTTGCAATTTATTCATCCTGATTTTTTCCCTCTCTCCTACATAGCACCTGTAGGTGTTTTATAAGTATTTTAAATGATTTTCTCAGCTATTTTGTCCATTAACGAATTAAGGTTTTTTAGATTTCTGTTTTGAGGGTCATTCTTTAGAGCTATTTTAAAGATTGCTACAGTGTTGGCCATTTTCCAGCTACCCAGAAGAGTGGCTGTTTTAATGATTAATTACATATCTTTAATGATAAATTATGGTAGGCTGAAATTGTGTTCCATTCTTAGGATTTCCTCAGTCTCCAATAAATTCCATTTGGTTCTATGAGTTATTGGAACATATATTTTTGAAGATATTACACCACTGATAATTTTGATATCTTTACCCAATCGGGCTTTCACATCATTGCATGTAACTTCAGAGTAAAGATTCATTCTCAAGCCCTTCTTTTCTGACTCCCAAATGGATCATTTACCTTCACTGCAATCTTTCCTCACCCTGTGATTTAATTCTTTACACTTAGCAGTCCAGTAAACCTTCGCAGCTTTCCATATCAGATTTACTTGCATTGCTTCTTTGTCATCATGCCTTTGACTGGTTTTGCATATTTTCTGAGGTTCAACTTGATGTATGAGTTGTACTTTGCCTGTCAAATCTTCCATTTTATTTGCTATGCTTTGAGTATCCTTTCCTGAAAGATGCTTTGGGGATAAAAATTGTTCCTGGAATTTTACCATTTAATTATCCTATGCCTTCCCTTGTTTCTTTGTTCTGAACTGTGGAGATCTGTTAAAGCACAAGTTATAAATAGCTTCCACTCTAAAGTTATGAATAACATTTAAAAAAAATAAATTATTTCTCTGGGAGAAAAAGACTTGGTTTAAATGCTGATATTTTATCTTAAAATGCTGATATTTTATCTTAAAATGCTGATATTTTGCTCAAGTTACTGATCTTGAATATGAGTCCATTCACCCAGAATGGTAATTTTATCAGCCTCAAGGTAAATATTCATGTAAATCAATCATAATTATTCTCATAGTAATTATTGTACTTGGGACCATAGTCTCTGAAACAAATCCAGTAGTTAATGAACTCCATTACATGTAGTATTTCTTCATGCTTAATCATTTTGATTCATGGCATGTGCTGTGTTTACAGCACTGGATTTGTTTTTTTCAGATCTAGAATTTGTGTGCTAAGAGTCAGTTTCTCCTACACATGTTGAATTCTGTTCAGTGGTTTAGGTAGCACATTTTAACTCTTGCCTTTATCTTCCTCTAAACAAACTAATCATTGAACATCTTTTAATATTCCCTTATAATAAGAGTTTCTTACATACAGTTGCTTAATTTCTTCCCAACTTAGTACTGGTTTCTCAATCATCCGTGACCCTTCCCTTCTGTATCTCTGTAACATTTGTTATTTGCACACCTGTGATGAATCCTCCTCCCCTCATTCAAGAAGATGTTATTTTACATGTCTAATTTATTTCTCAAGATTACACTGTTATTAGAACTTAGACACAAGAAGGCAAGGAATTTCCAGCATCTGAAGTTGTTTTTCCATCAGTGGTTATGTACCAAAGACATTGACCACCATCTGTCCTGACTAAGAGTCTGCCTCCCACACCCAAGCCCATTAAAATACACAACCTCAAAGTTAAATGTGCTTGAATAAGTAATGAGTAAAACTACAGGTGATGTTCATGAGAAATGCCTAGTGCTCAGACTTTTGAAAAACAGAGCACTTAGATTAGGACTAATCAAGTGTTTTATAATGAAATAATTTTCTGCTAGAAATAAGTCAAGAGTTAGATTCTCACTAGCAGGTGAGACAAACCAGGATGAAGAATAAGTTGTAATCAGATGAAGCAGGTACTTGAATGTGGTCATCGTAGACCTACGTGCATTTTTGCTATCCACAGCACAAGGAATGGGATCTAAAATATGCGTCTACGAATGATAATTTTTAAAAACAAACAGGTAGAAATCTTTATTTTCCTCTTGTTTTTCAAAAATTTAAACAATGGAATTTACTTAGTATCATATTCAGTAATGATTTTGCTACATGAAGTAAGAATTCAAATTTTGTGGCTAAAAAAGCAATGCCAAATAATATAACATTTACACTCTAGAATTTTGTATCAAATTCATCACCAGACTGTTCTGGCTCTTTGGAATTGGGGCTTCTTTTACCCCTGTAGGACTAACCCAGGAAGTGTGGGCTGAGGTACAGAGTCCATTTCTTCTTCCTAATGATGCAGGTCAGGGTTCCCTTTGGCTGCAGGGAGATTTGGTGAGACTGGGACTGGGCATGTTTAGTCTCTGCAGTGACACAGGGCTCAGAAATCTCCAGGCAGTGCCAGAGTGCAGTGCTCTTCTAAAGTACCTCTGGGTGTCTGGCAGCCTCCCTGCGTGTCCCAGCTGTGCAGGACCTGAGCTGACATGGCTTCAGAGCTCTCCTAGCAGGAGAGCCAGATGGGGCTCAGGTGTCTGCACCAGTGTGTAAACAGCTCCCCCACTACCCAGGTTGCTCCCTCTCTTCTGTATTTTTCTCTTTAGGCAGGAGAAATCCAAAGTCCTTTAAGGATTGGAGTTTGATACTGTTACTGCTAATACACAATACTACACTATTTGAAGGCCTTCTTAATTATTTGATAGACTGGTAGAATCATTGAAACTATTTCCATTGGCCTAATATATATAACTTTGGGTGTGAAACTGTACAGAGCAAGTTTGAAAAGCCTATTATTTGTTAGGCGGTTTAAGAGATCCTGTGATACTTTCTCTCCCAATACTGCAGAAGCAATTAGACTATACTAGGAGATGTAAAATTTGTACCTTTGAGGTCACAACCATGTTTTAAACTATTTTTTACTTTCTCTACATGCAAGAGCCAAAATCTAGCTTAGCTCAACTGAAAATGAAATGGATCACGACTGTTCCACAGTAGTCCCACCCAGGACACATCAGGCAGACTGGATGTTTTTAAGCTATCAGTGTTAGGTTTGGAAATTTGTTGATATGGCAGCTTGAGCACATGGAAAGGAAAGGAGAGCCCAGCATCACAAGTGTCTCTTGTTCTTTCTGAGTGAGTGAGGTCTGGGAATGGGGTTGAGGTCTTGGGACAGGGTCTGGATTTGGTCCCTGATCCAAAGTTGTCCAAAATCTCTCCACTGACTCTGACCGTGACTTAAAGCTGTAAAAAAATTCCCCAGTGTGTATATGTTGAACACAAACCTGTGTTCTCTAAAATGGCATCTTTTAATGGCAATAAAAGAGAGAATGCCTGGAGGATTCCTTGAGCCTCTTGTGGTCGTTAAAAATTCTGCTGTCAAATATGAATTTGTTCTAATTTGATTCTCAGAACCTAGATGGTGTTTTCCCTTTGCTTTCTACACAAAATCTTCTATTACCAGGAATTCTCTTCTAATTTTAGTACCTGTAGATGGAATTATCTTATTACATTAGGTGGTGGAATGAAATTACTCCCACCTTTTTTTGAGGGACTCGTACTCCAGCCTGTGTCTGGCTGTAGTGAGGGCTGCATTGATAATTTTCTCTATTACAGAAATAAGACATACAATATTAAAGTCTTTCCATGCCAGCTTTGTTATCATAAATATCTCTGATGGATATGCTGATTCATTTTTTAATAGGGGATAATACTTCAGATGAGAAAATAATCAAAGCACAGAGCACAGTTAGGTCAAGGTAATTTAACTCTAATCTTGCCTAGTTGTTATTGTGATCTGGACAGACAGAACTGAGATAATTAAATCTTGATCATGAACTATCCTCTTGTCTTTCATATGGTTCCATGTGCCAAATACAATGCCAGCAATCCTAGCTGACATTTTCGATGAAAAGACATTTTTGGGCATCACAATGTGTGAAGGCTGCCAGCAGGGCAGTTATCACTTCTACCTTACATCAAAGGGATGTGCACTCTCTTGGAGGAAGAAAATAAAGCTAGTATAAAAAACAAGACTTTAGCAAGGAAGGTTAATGTGGGGACCTTGCAACTCTGAAGAGTCAAAGTTCAAATTTAGGAAAAAGACAGCAAAACCAACACTTGCAGACTTTCTTCCTTGCCCTTGAATCAAACAAGGATCTTTGGGAAAACTCTGAAAAATACCTTTATGTCTACCTCTCATTAATGTAATTGCCTCCATTTCTCTTTCTGCACTTAGAAGAATTCGGCAGTACAACACCCTTGTGATTTCCACCCCACCTAGTGCTGCTTCTCCACTGCTGACTGCACCAGTCCACTCACCAAAGCTGCAACCTTAGGCTCAAGGTGTGAAGCATAATCAGGTGAAGATGGTATAAAACCCCACGAAGACATGAAGCATTCTGAGACTTAAGGTGTGTTCCTCAAATAGCTATAGTCTTTGTTTCACAGCTCTATTTTTGATAGCAAGTAAATTTTGCAATTATAAGTGGGGCGATATCAAATCAGTATGAAACATTCATAACTGTAGCTAAAATTGGGTGATGCCTCCTCAGCTGATGCATGCTTGAGAGGGATGCCTTTGATGCCAAAGCTTTTTAGCAGGGCTGATGCTGTCATCGTTGGGTGTGTAGCTTACTCAGTTTGTCAGTCTCTGCTGGGGCTTTGCCAAGTGCTGGCTTTAAATCCCAAGATCTCCTGGTCAGAAAGGCAGAGTGTAGCTTGCAGGATGCAGGATGTTAATACTGGTACAAGCTCTCACTTCAGGGGGGCTGCAAGACTAAAAAAATTCAAGAAGATGAGCAAAGCAGTTGCAGTGCACACAAGCTTGTGTGTGAGGAGGAAAAGAGAGAACACCTGCGTAAGAGGACTTTGCTAAAGGGCAGAAATCATCTGGGGAATTGGGAAAAGAAGACTTTCTTCTTCTTCAGCACATATCCCCTTATATTTGTATCTGTAAAGCACAGAAGACTGTGCTTTACAGATACAAATATAAGGGGATATGTGCTGAAGGGAGAGAGTACCACAAAAGAAATTCACAGATCTGGTTCAGGAAGCTGGCAAAAAAAAACTATCTGATAAACAACTGGGGTTTCTTCATAAACAGCATCTGAGATTGTCCTTCACTGTTGAAGCCATCCTTTAGGAAACAAGTGGAAATGGGTATGGTGGTCTCACTTTAGTCCCTCATGGCATTTTACACATCACCCAACAACTGTACCATTTTTACAGACGACTGTTTTCATAGACAGAAAACGACGATCATAACGATATAACAAAGACAGAAGTCCACATTGAAGGGTATTAACAGAAAGTGCTGCAACATAATTTGTCTCTTGCATTTTCCCTGACTGTAACTAATAAAAAGTCCTCAAGCCCAGCAGTATCAAATTTACTCAATTAAAAGGCTGCTTCTCTGTGACAACAGACTATTCTTCTTGTTCCACTTCAAAAAGTATTAATTATGGAACATCATGTTTTACAAATATTTTTTGTATAAATGCTGCATTAAAGCACTGTTATAGTGTTGAGTAAACAACTCTGTGTTTTGCAATATACTCTCAGAAAAAAGTTGCATCAGTGTTTTATAAGTAGGTCAGTGACAATTCCTTATGTATTTCTTAAATTCACATGGACTGTACAGATTTCAGCATAGAAATACATGGATAAAACTACTGTGAATAAAATATTAATGTTTTTCTTTAAAAATAAATAGACCCACATAAGCCGCAGTAAGAGAGGTAATGCTTTTCTGGGGTAGGATTGGCTTCTGCATGCTTTAAGAGCTCTACTTGGTTCAGTTTATTACCATATAATTAATATGAGTGTCATTAATATGAGTCTAATTAATATGATTGCAATTAATATGTGCATAATAAATATGAAATTCCCTTTGCAATGAAACTATTCATGAATTTGAGGATTGCAACACATTCCTTATATCTTCATTTGATATGAAAATTGGTGTAAATATAAGATTATGGTGACTGATTCCAGGGTTGTCTCCCCAAGAAGCCTTTTTGCTTACCCTTGGACAAAATGTGTTTGTGTTATTGTTGACATGTCCATCACTGTAGGATTACAGGATGCCATTTCATCCAAGAGGTTTTGTAAAGAGAAGGTTGTTTTAATGTACATGTAGTAATACCTGTGACCAGGTGGTATTTCAAAGAAAGCCCCAGGACAAGAATAAAAAGTGCAAAAGATTACTCTTTTCTTCTACAGTTGTTTCCTTGAGTGATCTCACCTTGAGCATTTGTAGGGGTAAAAACCATCTTAGCTCATCAAAACCCAGATCAACCAAGCCAGCAAAAAACCCCAAACCAATTCAAAAAACCCCTCATCAGTCAACCAAAAGTCTCCCAAAACCAAATAAAACCCAAACTGCCTCTAAGACATCTAGTCTTTGGAGGGCCTTGGAAATTGCTGAGACATGGAAACGTTAGTATCTGAAATGGGCTTCTTTAGACAGAAACTTTGCTTAACATAGAAAACAATTTCACTGATGCATGGTTATCAGAGACATATGCTGCACCATTTTCTTAGGTCTGTCTCCCTTTCCATGCATGGACTAGATTACGGTGAGCCTCGGTATGATATGAGTGTCATTAATATGAGTCTAATTAATATGATTGCAATTAATATGTGCATAATAAATATGAAATTCCCTTTGCAATGAAACTATTCATGAATTTGAGGATTGCAACACATTCCTTATATCTTCATTTGATATGAAAATTGGTGTAAATATAAGATTATGGTGACTGATTCCAGGGTTGTCTCCCCAAGAAGCCTTTTTGCTTACCCTTGGACAAAATGTGTTTGTGTTATTGTTGACATGTCCATCACTGTAGGATTACAGGATGCCATTTCATCCAAGAGGTTTTGTAAAGAGAAGGTTGTTTTAATGTACATGTAGTAATACCTGTGACCAGGTGGTATTTCAAAGAAAGCCCCAGGACAAGAATAAAAAGTGCAAAAGATTACTCTTTTCTTCTACAGTTGTTTCCTTGAGTGATCTCACCTTGAGCATTTGTAGGGGTAAAAACCATCTTAGCTCATCAAAACCCAGATCAACCAAGCCAGCAAAAAACCCCAAACCAATTCAAAAAACCCCTCATCAGTCAACCAAAAGTCTCCCAAAACCAAATAAAACCCAAACTGCCTCTAAGACATCTAGTCTTTGGAGGGCCTTGGAAATTGCTGAGACATGGAAACGTTAGTATCTGAAATGGGCTTCTTTAGACAGAAACTTTGCTTAACATAGAAAACAATTTCACTGATGCATGGTTATCAGAGACATATGCTGCACCATTTTCTTAGGTCTGTCTCCCTTTCCATGCATGGACTAGATTACGGTGAGCCTCGGTATGAAATGTTTGTAGTTCTCTTGGCTAAAACACATAGTTTCCATCAAAAGGAACAGCATTCCGGCCATCTGAAAGTATAAAACCTATTTTCTTCCAGGTATTTCCATACTATTCAAATTTAAGAAGGGACATGCCCTCAAAAAACTGTGAAACCGTGGTTTTAGAGTGATCAGAAAGTGATTCCATGGCTAGGCATGCATTTGAAACATTTAATCATCAATAGTTCCTTGTG
The DNA here is from genome assembly GCA_024865655.1 of Emberiza elegans. NCBI lineage: Eukaryota > Metazoa > Chordata > Aves > Passeriformes > Fringillidae > Emberiza > Emberiza elegans. Next base: position 24,743,548 of record JALJVW010000910.1, read on the forward strand.
TTAGTAGAAATCTATTTCTGCTCACTTACTTCTTGGTTAGCTGAATACTGTCACTATTGACATTTCACACAGCAGAAACACAGCTCCATGTAATGTGTATAATGTCTGCCCTGGGCTCTGCATAGATCTGGGGGAATAAGTAAAGCAGCTTGGATGGTGTTTTGAGTGATTTTTTTTTAATATATGTGAATATGAGTGGCCACTCCTTGGACATCTTCCGAGAAAGAAGCAGCTTATTAAAGGGATGGGTTTCCCCTGATTTACATGCTCCTGTTGCTTTGGCAGCCTCAGCAAATGGAGAATGTCACTGTCTGCTGGCAGCTGCAAAGGACTTTGGGCAGATGTTTGCCTCTTTTGCTTTGTTCACTTGTATGCCTGATCTAACTGGCAGCGGGGCTCATTACGCACCATTATTGTTCTAGACATTGAACCTATTTCTTCACAAATTAATTGCTTCTGGCTGACTTATCTGTAACCAATGTGATTGAAATAGCATGAAAACAATCAGTGATATGTGGCTGTCGCCTATTAACTCTCCCAAGGAAACCTTTGTTAAGACTGCTTTGGCCGCCAGTGGACTTCATGAGTTTGGAAGCACAGTTCCATGTTGGCAACAGGCTGGAGACAAAGCTTTGGTGCAGAAGAGGGGCTAGGCTGATTGGCATGGGGTGGGATGTCACTGATGACTATGCAACATACAACATCAGGGATGCTGTGTGACCCGTTACACGGGTGGTACCAGCAGCAGGGTTCCTTTATTTTTTGTTTGTTTTCAGACCAGTTGCAATGTGAAGTGACTGTAATGGCTTCACCAACTGGATGATAAAGCCTGTAGCCCTTCTGAGGGTGACATGCATGTTGGGCACACTGGAACTGAACTCTAATGCCTATGCTCTGGATTTGGGTTGAGGGATGGATTGCATTTCCCACTTCCATGTATAGACGCTCCCCTCTCTCTCTCTCTCTCTTTTTTTCCTTTCTTGTAAGAAATAGGGTTTTTGCTTAGTATGGTGCTTAGTATCTCAGTTGGTTAATTTAGTCCACAAAGGAAATTTACCATGGACTCTCATGGTTGTCTTGGTGAGGAGAAATAAAAAACCCGAGGGAAAGAACCGCTTTCTCTTTCAGCCTTCATAGTTATTGTTGAGAAAGATGTGAAAGGTTACTTGTAAAGATTTTATAATTTGCAAAGACCATGGAGGATGAACTGGGGGAGGTGTCAATATACAATACTGGAATCACCAGGTGACGTCAGGGTCTTACTGACATGCATATGAATTTAGGGAGAAAAAAAACCAAAAACCCAGTCCTTCATCCTGCAGAATTTGACAAACTGGCAGCAAGAGATTTCTGCCCTGCACATTGGGAGTCTATTGAAGGGAAGGGAAGAATAAGGCTATTCTTAGCCCCCTTTATAAGCACACAAAGTACGGCACAGAAATGTCACTTGCTGGGCCGGGAGGAGGGTTTGTTAAAGAGGACAGGACCGCTGCGTAGAATCGTCCTTTACGACAGGGCAAACGAACCTGCCGCTGCCAGCCCGGCGCCAGCTCTGCACATTCCCATCTCAGTCAGCTACTGCAAACGTCCTGATTTCTTCCCTTCCCCCCCACCTTTCCCAAATTATTTTTATTCGTGCTCAAAGACCCGAGGCTTCGCCAGACCCTGGACGGCACCACCTCGGGACGGGAACCAAGCGGTGACTTCAGCACAGGCGGACGAGAGCTGCCGTCAGGCAGGGGAGCGCCCCGAGGGTCACGGCCAGCGCCGCTCGGCCGCTGCCACCGCGGCCTCCGGGGGCACCCCGGCCCTCCCCGCCGCTCCCCTCGAAGTTCCCAGCGGAGCCCCCACAGCGGCTCCCGCTCCCCCGGCGGACGGGGCGGCGCGGCGGCGCCTCCCCCGGCCCTGCCCAGCCCTGCCCAGCCCTGCCCGGCCCGGCGGAGGCGGTGGGCGGCTCCTGTGGCCGTGGCATAAACCGGCGGCCCCTCCCGCCGCCGCCGCTGTCCCCGCTGGACGGCGGGGAGGGGAGCGGCGCTGCCCCGGGATCCGGGCGGAGCCTGCGGCGGCTCTCCAGCGGAGGGGCTCGCCTGGCGGCGGCGGGCCGGGAGCTGCGGGGCACGGGCGCGCCGCCTGCGGCTGCCGCGGCCTCGCTCGCTCGCACGGCGGCGGCGGGAGGCTCCGCCGGGCTCCCCCATTGTCTGCCCGCGGGCGGAGGGCTGCGCTGCCCGCACGCCGCCCACCCTCGCCTTTGTGTGCTCCGGCCGGCGCGGGGCGGCGCGGCGCCCGCCGTGATGCGCGCTGCGGGGCGGCGCGGGGTCCGCGCCGCTCGGTGAGGCGGGGAGGGAGCCAGCCCGTGCCCCGGAGGCTTTTCGCTCGCAGCAGCCGGAGGGGGAGACTATGGACTGAGCGCATCGCTGTACCATGGAGTCGGGCATCCGCTTGAGCACGCTCTGCCTTCTCCTCTGCCTGGGGCCAGGTAGGCGGATGCTGGACCCGCCGGGAGAGCGCCCGGGAGCGGGGCCGGCGGAGCTTCGCAGCGGCGATGCTCTGGCCCCTGGGCAGCCGCAGGTGCGGAGAGCGGCGGAGGGGGCCCGGGAAGTTGCGGTGTCGGCGGGTGGGTGACGGCACTTTCTGGTCAGTTTCAGGCTTTGGCGTGGACCCCTCGCTGCAGATCGACGTGCTGTCCGAGCTACAGCTGGGAGGCTCCACGGAGGGCGTGCGCCAGGTGCCGGGGCTGCACAACGGGAGCAAAGCCTTCCTCTTCACAGGTACGGCCGCCCCGGCCCCGCAGCCCCGGCCGTGCCCGTCGGGCCCCGGCGCCGCGCACGGGGCGCGTCCCCCCAGGTCCCCCCGCCGCCAGAGGCTTGCTCGCTTTGAGACCTCGGGATTCCGTACCTTCCCCTCCTGCTCGCTTTTCTTCCGCTCTTCTTTACCGCTCCCCTCTCATTATTTCATAATTTTTTTTCTCTCACCCCCCTTTTTTTTTTTCTTTAACTGGTAGACGCTTAATTAAAGTACAGCAGGATCGGGGATGGCAGATGGCATGTTTGTGAGTCGTGGGGTGCGGTGATGAATAATAGCACCACCCACTCTACCGCTTTACTTGGGAAACGCTAAACATATCCTAGTTCCAGCTAAGGAAAACCTCACTGAAAGTTTTATGTGAGTCGAGCAAAATGTTGAAATGAAGTGCCCCGGAGGAGGGAGGCAGATGGCTTGAAATAAGAACAACCTTTTTTTTGCCAAAGGAAAGTGGCCCTTTGGCGCTTCTGTGACATACCCCTCCTGAGCAACAATGAATGAGTTTTGGTCTCTTTTAGTGCTTGTGGTTGTTTCTTTGTTAACAGTGGGAATAGAAATAAAATAGTAGTCTGGTCTCTTCCAAAAATACATTTAGGAGTTTTATTAGAGATTATTAAACATTATTAAGCTTTCTTATACTGTAATTCATAAAAGACTGTGAAATAACTCTCAATATCTTGTTGAATATATTGGCATTGGTTACTTTCCATGCACTTGCTCGTTGTCAGTGTGTTTTTGAATTACACTTTAATAACATACTGATATGTTAAATGAAGCTGGAATCAACAATATTTTTAGGAAAAGAAAAAACCAAGTCTGTCTTAATTAAACAAAAAGAAAGCCTAAAACTGGCCTTTAGAAGCAAGTCTCTTCTCTGAAAGATGATTAAATGCTCCTTATAATCTATGACTAAGCAAGAAGGAGCGTGGCTCAACATCTGATGAAAAACAAGCACATCTCCACCTCAGCTTGCACTTTCAAGATAGGAGGACTTCATTGTTGGTGTCTTGTGTCATGCCAGGAGTTTAGCTTGGATCTGAAGAGATTTCTAGTGCAACAGGCAAGAGGCTGTGTTTCACATACAGGAGAGTTATGATCCAAGGGAGGTAAGATCTGGAAAGGGAATTTCTTTTTCATGTTTGCATTAATGAGATAATTTATCAGGAAGCTAATAGTTGCCAAAGGGGCTTTTTTTTTTTTTTTTTTTTAAGGTGACCTCTCTAGCGGTGTTCTTCCCTGGAGCTGCCAGCATGTGTCACTATGGACATGAATGTGGAGACACATGGGCATATGCCTTAAGAAACAGTGGCACATGCTGGCTTTAAACATCTGTGATGGGCTTGTGGCTGCAGAGCAGAGCCCTCTGTGAAGGGGGTGACAGCTTAGCATGGAAATGCATTTGTGTGCCAGTGGGATTGGTGTCGTGTCCTAAAATAAGTGTAATTTTTAAGGCATGGTTCTGAGTTGAATCCCTATTCTGCTACAGTGGACTGGGGGGAAGCTAAAACTCTCTTTGTCTTCAGTGGCTGCAGGATTTGAGGTTTGGAAAAATAAGACTTGCTGGTTTATTCTCCCACTGTCAGGACAAAAAATTACTGGGTTACTAAAGAATTACTTTTTTCCAAGTTTTTCCCTTGTTCTTTGCAATTACAAGTGTACATAGTTCCCAAATGGCTTAGCAGTTTATTTGTAACAAAAGAAGACAGGAGTTTTAAATTTTCCCAGCAGCCTTTTTATTTTGTTGAGAACAATCGGATGAATAACAAGGATGAAAACACTTGTGTCTAAATGATGGTTGAAGTCACTCAGTGTCCCTTAGGAAGTCTTTAATGCCCTGCAGGACTGGAGATAATTTTCCCTGCTACTGCATAAGATAACTACTGATTTTCTTACAGTAAATGGGGTCCTTACTGAGCAGAGAGATTTTAATTTTGAACTTGCGCTCAGAAATAGACAAATTTCCTTCCTTGATCAGACCACTGGGTCCACTTAGTCCTTTTTGTTCTGCTCTTAGAACTCACACTTTGGGAACATTGCTGCAATGTGTGCCTCTTAATGTATGTATTTGCAGTGTGTGAATTTCAAACGCGTGTGTGTTGCCTTGAAACTTGGTTTGTCTGTGTGGGTTTTTCCTTATTCCAGCTGAAGCCTTAGTCCTAGACAGAAAAGATTTTGTGGGAATGATGCAAATTACTTTAAATGATCTGTGAACTTACTCTGGAAGCTCCAACTTGTGATCCATCCTTTCTTTGCCTCTTGGTTTCTTCAGATAGCAAATCTTTTCTCGTATCAGATACGTATTTACAACACTTTAGTATGCTGCCTTTTTGATTGGCTACATTCTCAACTGATGTAAAGCCTTACTTTACATAAGCTTAAATCATTCAGAAGTCCTAAATGCTGTTCTCTATTTTAGAAGGAAATTATGAATGTGGCATATTGAACTGCCAACACAGGTAATAGACAATTAAAGATGTATGATGGGAAAATTATATATATAGTTAAAGCAGAATAGTCTCTTCTGTTTCTAGGCAAAAAGTCAGTTTTGACTGCTTAATTAGATGTAGCATCAATTTTCAATATAGGGGTTTAGCATCTCATTGGCTGTTCTGGAAAATTCTCCCTTGTGTAAGTGACTTTTCAAAGGTACTTGTATTTCTAGGTCATATAAGACAGTAAGCACTTACTCTTCAAACATAATTTTAGTCTGGCACTGTCCAGTCAAGATAATTTAGATTATACTCATACAGTCTTGTGTCATGCCGTGATTTAGAAATAATGTTAGCCATTTGAAATCTGCTGTTACTTGGACTTTTTTTGCGTTTGTGTGTGCACTTGACTTCAGCAGATTTAGGTGCTGGATTCTAAAGCTTTTTAGGTGTCTGGTGCACCTTGGTTGTCATAAATGGTAGCAACAGAATGCCACTGTAATCTATGTCTAGTTAAGCTGCAGGGACTTCTTTTTCTGGAAATGTGATTTGCAAAGTAATTGTAATATGTTCCAGTGTAGCTTGTGGGAAGATACAATTATGAGTAGAAAACAGGAGGAAGTCTTAAAAAATGTTAGTGTTGCTGTATGTGAACATCTGCCGGCACTTTCTAGCCAACAGCAGATATTATTATGTCAAAATATGTTGAGAGGAAAATTATTCCTCTGCTGGTCAGAGCAGCAGAAGTCAGAATATCTGTGTCACTAATGTCTCTCTGTTGGCAACTGTTTATGTAAGTCAGTGAAATTTTCAACACCTTTGTTCCTCCCTTTGCAAAACAGAGATGACACTTGGGTAAGGCCCAAACCAGATGGGTGGACTTGAAGTGTAATTAATGTAGTTAAAAAGGGCTTTTGGAGAAAATACACATTGTCATTCTTATAGTTCTTTTTGGTAAGGATACTGCATTAATGCAATTTGAGAAGATAGGTAAAAATGGAAGTCCAGTATAGCTACTTTCCTATGCAAATATGGAAATCATATTGCTTCAAGAGGACTTGTTGCATATGTAACTGCAGGGGAGTTTGAAGAAGCAGACAAAACCACAAGAACAGGGGCTGAAGGATGAGGAGGGTTTTGGATGACTGACTGAAGTCTGTGCTAGGAGATATAACATGAAGCTCATGCAAGGTCCCAGTGAAGCCAGATATTTCAACTGGCAGTAGGAAATGGTGTTCTGAGGTGTGACAATCTAAAGAAGGGCTGTAAGAGTAAATTGCTCTCTGGCATTTCACTAGGCAATAACATTTTGTCACCTTCCCTTTAAATTCTGTATTATATATATTTTATGGATAGAGTATTTCAGTAGTCTTTCTGGGTCTCTCTTGTCCAAAGAGTGTGTGTGTGTAGTACTGGAGACACCTTCCAACTGCCTCCAGCACCAGTGGAGAGGGGTGGAATGTGCACTGTAAATCAAAGGAAGAGAGGAAACACAAATGAAAGCCAAGTGATGTGTAAGGGGAGTATATGCCCATCAAAGGGTGTATATTCTCTGCAAAATTCAAAGGGACAATTAAAAGGTGAAGAGTGCAGTCAGATGGTCACAAACACAGAAACATGCATTTAAGGAAAAGATAAAAAGGACATGTCAGTCATGAAAATGTTAGACTTTATGTATCTGAATGCAGAATTTGGAATTTATTCAGAGGAGGGACTATTTTAGAGGCAAGATATGGTATATTCTAATGGGGATCAAGATGTGCTGTGAAACACCAGAAAATAATTTAATCTGTCAATGGGATGAATGAAAGGACTCGGCAGTTCTGTTGTTTGAATTGGTTCTGGCTGGCACAAAATGCTGGCAGAAAAAAAACCCCACCCCTAAACCAGGCTTTTTGGTATAAGTGATGTGTTATCTGTTGTTGTATGAGTGGATTGTTAGTGTGTTATTTTAAAATACTAGCAAGAAAATATTACTCTATCTTATATCCCTTTGGAAAGTTCACTCTGTTTTGTCTCATGATGTCATCTCTGGACACTTACTAAATAAGGAAGCTAAAAAAGCCTTAAAAGCAGAGATGAGTAAACTTTGTCACAGAAATAGGATTTACATTGCCTATGCACTTTACAACACACACTGCTTTTTCCTTGCCACCTGTCATTGAAACTGTGGGCAGATGCTTCCTCCAGATTCCAGCTGAGCCTGCTGAAAATATTACTGTTCCCAGCTGCTCATCACTGCCCAGAAGCTGGAGGTTACTGTCCCCACAACTCTTCCAAAGCAAGAGATTATCCGGGTGTTCCCATGCCTGCTGATGGCAAAATCAGCCAGCTTCAGGAGCAAACCTGGCTGACTGCAGTGACATGGATTACAGTCCTGTAAAATCCCCTTTCTCCAGCTGTAGCCATCTCCCAGAGGAGTGGTAACAGACAGTTGGGAATGAGGATGTTATTGTTGCCAACTGTCTTAGCTGACTGCAGAGTGAATACTTACTGCAGCTTGGTTTTTTGTCTTGCGAGCAAACTATTTTCACTCAGAAAGCACTGAATCCTCAAAATGTGGGACCTCCATCGTGGAGATCATCTGTAGATAACAGAAGTTTTAATCAAAGTTTAATTTCAGTAGGCACTGGCATGTTTTTTGATGTTAGAAATGCCTCATGTAAGCAATTGCTCTATGACAAAGTGGTAGCCAGAAAGGTTTTGGTGTATCTGGAATAACAGCATAAGCTTTCCCTTTGCTGCCTTTTACTTCTGGAACTTTCTAAAGTCACCCCTGCACCTGTGCAAACAGAAACCATTGTGGTAGGGCACTGCCAGGGTTGTGATTAATGCTGCTGGGGAGCCAGGCTGGGTGCTGAAGGAGAGCAGGAGAGCCCTGAAAAGCTGGGCTGCTTTTGCTGGTCTGGCTGCTCCTCTGAGACATCCCTTGCTCCAGAGGAAATATTCAGCAACCTCTTCTGGGAAGGAGGAGTAGTTGTAGCAAGAGGAGGTGTTTGTGAAGTGTCTGCTGCTTGAAGACCCTGCCCAAAAAAGGAGATTAGCGTGTGAGGATCCTGCATCAATTTTCCATCCTAAACCATGAATTTTGATGGATGGAGAACTATGATGCGCTTACCCCTACTGAATATTCATGAATATGCCCAGAACTGGAGACTGTGTTGGTTGCTAACTGTTTGTGTTGGTTTATCTGTAAAATAAAAGGGAAAAAGTTATGGAAGAAAGACTTAAATATCTTGAACTTCTGATTGATGCTTGTAATGGTAAAGTAGAGGTTAGGGCTGAGAAATGGAAAGTGAACAGGAACCTGAAGTATTGCAGACACAGAAACTGAGAAGAAAAGCTTGTAATCCCTGAATGTAGTCATTAGTGCAGAGTTGACACAAATAATGTTAAGGAATGACATAAAACTTGGCCTGTGGCATTTGGGGATTGCATCTGTTTTATGCTGAAAGTTTCTAATAAATATTGTTGTTGAGAATGTGTATTAGGCATTACTATCACAGAAGTATAAGTGTTAAGCAACAAAGTTGTTTTATGTTCAGCTCTAAAAACTGTCATTATCCATCCTCAGGAAAGGTATCTTACACAAAGTGTTATTTTGTTGTCCTTTTTCTTGTTTCATTTTCTTTTGGTGTTCTGCAGTGGGTTTTTTCTGGGGAGGGAATGGGAATAATCTCAGAGATTAAATATTCCCTTTAAAGTCTTTAGGGTTGCTTTTTTTGTTTTCTGTCACTTGTGGGTTTTGTTTTTTTTTTTTTTTTTTGCTGTGGTTGTTTTGTTGGGGTTTTGTTTGATTGCTTGGTTTTTTTTTTTTCCTCCGACTATTTTTTGCTACTCTCATCTCTTTCCATGTGTCTTGATACAGGCTCTTGTCACCTTTCAGTCTGTTAAATTCCAGCATGACATTGGTGGCTTTGCCTGGGCTTGGTAGGACAGCTAACATCTCCAGTCTCTGATACTTGAGCCTTTGGAGTGAATTAATACCTGCATTTATTTAATAGCAGGGTGTGACTCAATTTAAAGCAATGTTGTGTTTTACTGTGTTTTTGTGGACATGAGCCCGTGCTTTTCACAGCAAAGTTGTATCTGATACCTGCAATAAATTGAAGTCCCTGGGGGTCTGTTTTCTACTGGAACAATGATGAATCTCTTAATTTTTTTTTCTAATGAGTGTCTGGTTGTTCAGGTTAATGCAAATAACCATGTATTGTTTATATATTCAGGATTGCCCCAAACGATTCATACTGACTAACAGTAGACAGAATTGCATTTGCTTCTTCATGTCTTTACAATGAGGCCTCTTCTAGAATATTGCAAGTACAAAATCCTTGCTGGGGCTTGTATTATCTCAGGGCTCCAGCTGGCATTTTGTTGGAAGGCTGAAGATGAGTGTGATGTACAGCCCTAAGGCACGTATGAAAGGGGAATACATTATGATGGTGTCCGTGTGGGGATGTGGGGCAGAGCCCAGGTTGGTGCTGTGAGAAGGGACCTGATGGTTGGAGGAGTGGGGCCAAAGAGCCTCTCTCCCTGCTGATATCCCTGTCAAGGGCAGGCAGGCGCAGATGGCTGCTCACCTGGCAGCCTCTCTGGGCAGTGTGGCAGGGGACAGTGGTGTTGGCTGAAGTTAAAAGACGTGATGTTGACAGCAGGACAGCTTCTGTCCTGTCTGCCACAGAGAACCCAGCACATGTGCTCTGAGAGAGAGCACAGTGACCCTCCTAGGTAGCTGTCAAGTGCATCTTTCCATATTGCTGGGGGAGGAATGCGTTAGCAAGAGGAAGTGATGGGGGAAAATGAGGTCTTGCTACCCTTATGTAATTACTTTTTCTGTGGCATAGTTCTGTAGTCACAAAGTGTGCCTAAGACTTGGTAGGTTAAATTTTTTTTTATGGTTTCTCCCCCACTGCAGCATGGTTCATGGTTTATTCTCCAGTGAGATGCCACAAAGGACAGCAGCATTTCCTGCACATCCCTTTTAGATCAATCACAATGTGTGTTTTCCCTCTACTTTTTGCTTATAAGATGTGGGAAATAGGTTTTCTACTCTCCCCTCCTCCCCAGCTTATGTTCTTCTAGTCTGTATCCTCCAGAGTATACAGGTGCTACCTTGGAAAAATAGCTCCAGGTATGGTTAACTTCACTGCTTCCACTGAGTCTTAAGGGATGTACAGCACTGAGTTCATAAGTTATTTAAAACCATTGGTAAGGGCTGGAAGTTTTATATAGCTGTCACAGAAAACTAATTCTTTGTAGTGACTCTTCCCTATATTTTGTCCCATTTGGTTTTGTGCCAAGGAGCAGATCCACTGAGCAGCTGTATTCTCCTACCTGTACTACCAAGGCACAGCTGAACAAGGGGTGAAAAAGGATTTCTCACTGTTGGATACTTTTTTCCTGTCCATCTATTTTTGCCTGAACTCCTCTATATTTTGTCTCAATGTTTAAGAAATGCAATTTTTTTCCATCTTGGTATTGTCCAAATGATTTTTTCCTCTCAGGAAAATCTGAGGAGAAATATAAGAAAGGGTACTTTGGTTTTTAATTTTTTTTTTTGCCTGGACATGTTTTCCACAATAAGCACCTGCTATGAATGCTCACTTAGATATTTCAGATAGAGAAAAAATTTTCTGTAGCCATTTTCAACATGGAAGAATTTCACAGCAAAAAATTCTTATTTGTTAACGTTTTATTTGCTTTTGTTTTTTTGGTGCATGCTTTGTTTTTGGGGGTGTGTGTGCTCCTGATGACTTCAGAGAGACATGCAAACTTAGAACTAGCTGACATTTAGTCATCTCGTGAGCAGCTGCTCACAGTTCTGGGCTCTTGCAAGGTGCTAAAGCGATGGGAATGGTCTAAAAGGACCAGTAGACTGAAAGAGACTTCCAAAAGACAGTGTTCAAAAGGCTTTTAGCAGATTAACATATTTGCTGCAGCACCAAAATTGCTATGATAGACTGTAATGTTTCCAAGGGAGCCATTACAATCAATATTGCTAGCGATCCATAACTGAGAACTCTTTTAGTGGAATTTGAGTGGCTATTTCCTTCTCTGAAAACATGGAGTATAATAACAAAAAGACCTCCAATTGTAGAGTTAGAGCAATGTTTATACTCTGTTAGAGCTATGTTTATACAATTTCCCCAGCATAAATGCTTATTTAAGTATAATTAGATGGTGGTAACATCCATAGTGTTTATCCTAAAAGCGAAGATGGCATGCACGAGCCTTGACTCTGTCTGGATATCCATCAGTCTCTAGATACAGCTGTGTAATGATTCAGGAGGGTTCCAAAGGATATTTTCTAGTTTTAAGGTCAATAATCTGTGTTTTAATAGCTCCCTAAGCATGCATTTGCATATTGTGCCCAAGCTGTTCCAAAGACAGTCTTAAGATTTTCTGTAACATTAATATGCCTTGAACTTGAAATAGTCCCTAGATTTGCTCAGCTCTCTTTCAAGGGAGAGGGTTGACTTGAGGAAAACCTTGTGTACCCTGTTCAGTGTTGCTCTTATTAAGAATTCCTGCACACACCATTAGCATAAGGAAAGCATATGGGAGTATGGGAGGTTGAATTTTTAAAAAAATTGTGTCTGGGTTATTGCATTCACTCTGTGTTTCTGCATTTCAGAAAAATATCAATGAATTGCAGGGACTGAAGAGAAAAACAGCAAACCTGATTATACAGTAACAAAAGGTCTGGCTTAGTAAGAAAGCTTTTGAAAGAACTTGAGCATGTACAGCTTGTCCAAGAAATGACAAAAGTGTTGTATGATAAGTGTCTAGTATTAGAAGATTCTTAGTGGTTTAAAATGAAGGAATTATTTAGTATTCAAAGAGCTAGAGGTAAGAGTAATGTAATGATACTACAAATGGAGAGGATTTAAGATAAAAGAAGACTTTCACAGTGAACTAGTTTAGATTGTGGAATAGCTGCTGAAAAGAAGTGGTGGAAATCTCCATACTTTTGATTTTTTTAGAAGATAGCCTGAAATAAATATCTAGGAAACATTAGTTGTGCTGTAGTTATTGTACATAGTTGTCAGGTAATAGGCTAAGGAATGGGTGGATGACCCTTTAAGTCTTTCTCTACTATGGAGAGTGGAAGTGTTAGTGAAATTGATCAGGATAGGGAGAGTTTTTCAAAGACACAAAGTAGCATCAAACTCTTAGTACACAATTACCATCCTGAAACTTGTTCTGTGGTGCACTTACATATATTTTGATGATGCTGGGCTAAAATAAGCCTACAAGAGCAAATTAGAGCCTGGAAACATTTTATAATTTTAACTCATCCAGGTTTATACACTGAGCATCAGTTTAAGCCTGTAGCTGATTCTTCAGGGCTAGTGGGCACATTCGCAGAAGCATGGACTCAGTTAATACCTGACTTAAATAAGGACTTCTGCAGAACCTGAACTCTGGTCTTTCCCAGATGTCTTGAAATGTCTGGTAAAGGTTGGCTCGGGTCTTCCATGTGTTTTCTACCTGTCTGCCCTGCTTACAGCTGAGTTGTGTATATGGTATTCCTTGGTATCTCTCCTCTTTGGTGTTCTCAATTAAAAATCTTTCCTTTTTATGGCATCAAAACAGATATCCTGTGAGTAGAGATTTTTCCAAGCATGCCAGTATGGATGGTGGCATTGGTGTCCTATCTCCACCCTCAGGTGTGGTCTCTCTGCCACCTCCTGTTTCTGCTAGTGCTTGAATTCTGTTTACAGTTCAGGGCAGTTCAGCCTTCTCCCCCATCTGCTGCTGTTTGCTCAGTCTGCTGCTGGAGACCTGTGGCTAGCAACAGAGGTGTTGGATGTGTTCAGATACAATTTTTTTCCACTGGTGGCCTCCCTTCCCCTGCCCTGCTTGCTCTATTTTTGCTGTTAGGATACAGGTTTAAGTTTTCTGGTGCTTTTCATCTGTGTCAGTGGCTGTTGGCCATTCTCTTCTGTCAGAAGTTAATCTTTTATGGAGTCTGCATGGTTGTGGTCATCTACAAAATTATCTCATATTAATGTTTTCTTAAGCTCACCATTGTGTTGTATGAAAAGAAATCAGCACTTAAATTCTTAAAATATAGTTTTTGTTAGCTGAAGGCAGTTAATTAGCATTAACCCTAATGTGGGCATAAACCAGTTATACCCTAGAAAGCCAGGGATGAAGGAAAACAAGGATGAGAGATCCGAATCACTACCAAGAGGGAGAAACAGGTTCTTCATGAAGAAAAAAGGTAAACCTTCTAGGTCATCCACAGATGATTACAGTTGGGCTAGATGATCTCAAGAGGTCCTTTCCTGCCTAAATGAATCTATGAAACACAGGCGTGATGAGTTAGGTCCTCAGGAACAGCATACTCGTCACAACAAAAGGGGGTTTTGAGAGAAAATGACTGAGCAGAGAGCCTGAGTAAGTCTTACTGACGTTTGCACAGTGAGAACCAAGTGAGGGGGAGACGTGGTGTGTTGCTGAGAGGGGATTGAGTTGCCTACACCAAACATGATCCTAATTCAGAGGTGCTGTGGTGGGTGCTGATCTCATACGGTCTGTCATTGCATGATAGTTCACCACTGGAATAGGATATATTTGAGAATTTGAGTTGTGTCATATCTTCAGAGAGAAGGGTAGGGCATGTGATGCAGCTTGATCTACAACTAGCATAATCTGCCTGCATGATTTATTATTGCCATTAAGTTTGTGCTTTATTGTTGTTAATTGATTGGGCTTTGTTTACCTTTGGTAGCCTGCCTTTCATTTGGAAAAGGCTGGAAACACTCTCTCCTTCTCCTCCTCCTGTCCTCCCCTTTTGCTGTGAATTGAATAGCTGTTAAAATCCTGGCCATGCTATACAATGAAAATAAAATCAGCCTTTTAGTAGTTCTCATGTGTGTCATGCCCTTATTACAGTACCAGTAGAGCTGGAAGATGATGCATTGTTTTTCTTCTGCTCTTCAACGTCCCAGTGTTAACAGCATTTCTTGGTGCGACACTTTGGTTTGTTGTTAGGTCACTTTGACACAAAGTGCTCATGTGACAGTATGCAACCAAGCATAACTAGGTGCATATGCCACAGATGGCAGCTGCAAGGAAAACAAGGCAGGCTTGATTTTCTCCACAGGTTTCAAGGTGTTCTCAAAGCAGCTTCTAGAAAGCTGTTTTGTGCCTAAAAGGACTTCATGTTTATATACACATGTATATTTATAAAGCTATAGTAGCTGTAACCTTTTAAATATAGCTGGAATCTCCATTGAAATGAAGAAACAAAAGAAATCCCACTCTGTGCTACATCGGTGTCCTTGTTCAAACAAAGTAGGTTTTATAGTGGTATTGGCTGTGAAAAACATAAACAACAGAATTCTAAGTAGCAGTATGTGATTCTACCTATGAGGGAGCACATACAAAACATCTTCAAAACTTAAAAAGGGTTTAAGAATAGTGTTGGAGTATAGGCTAGGAAAAACTGGTAATCAGAAAAGCTATTGCAACTTAAAATTGATAAATTGTAACCTACAAATCACCAGAAAGCATTACAATGATAAATACATGGTGTAGAGCATACTGTGCAGCACACATTTTAATTTCCTAGGAGTGGAATTTCAGTAACAAGAACAGAAGTTTTTTATCTTCATTATTTTGCTGTCTTGTCATAGGTCCCCACTGAGTAGCACCTTCTCTCCTGGTGATAGTATCTTGCATGATGACAATTGCTGGGAAAGAGATTGTGTTTCTGGTGTACAAGGAACAGAAGTTTTCTGTATCATGTATACATTTCTAAAATTCCTTTCAGAAATGTTCAGGAGAGCACATTCTCATTTTCTGTGGCAGTTTGATAGGAGTTGTTTATTAACAGTCCAGTGTGGCAGGATCTGTATTGCTTGTTAGCAAATCAGCTGTTTCAGCCTCCTGTGCTGAGAATACAGACTTCTAATCTGGAGTTCTACATGTTCAGAGTTCCTGTTTGCCTGCAATTAGATTTCTTATCCTGTCATTTGCAAAAGGTTTGAAAAACTGTCAGAAATATGCTATTGCAGATACAGTCACTAGAACCTGTTCTATAACTATTTATCTTTTATTTAATTTTTGTCTGCTGAGTCCAAAAGTCATGAAATCCTTGTTCATGGACCTGACATTTTTGGAAGAGCACGCCTGACTTTTTGCAGTGCAGCTGGGTTGTTATACATTACAGGAAATTATTCCCACTTGTAATCCTGGTGCAAATTCCCTCTTTACTGAAGGGACAACAGCCCGAGGAAAGATGAAAGATGTCTAAGTGTCTTAGCATTGTGCAGGTTAAGACTAAGATAGAGAGAGCTGTGGTACCGAATCCATCACAGAACGATTCGGTCCCATCTGGCTTGTATGGCTTTCTAGAAGCAGCTGGTTGGTATGTAAGCTCAGAGGCTTAAGCCAGCAGCCACTAAGTATAATCACCCCCAAACTTGTTTTGTATCATCTCTTGCAGAATGCTTCTAGGCAGATTTTGGTGGTAATATTGTTAGTTCACAGGGAATATGTATTACATTATGGCTGTTGTTTTCCACAGACTGTCATGGATTTGCCAAGTCTATCCTAGTTGTCCTGACTCAAGCCTAATTGTCCAGGCTCTCAGTACCTTTCCCTCCTCTTGTCCCATAGTGGATTTGTTCTCAGCTATGCTAAAATGACTTTAAACATCAAAGTATGTAGCATATAGGTGAGCCAGTTTTGTCCCAGAGTGATATTACTGTTTTTGAAGGACATAAGTATGAACAGCCAATGTAATTGGGGAAAATGTGCTCAGAAACAGGTCTTCTGGTCTTTAGTGCCAGTCCATCGTGACTTGGGGGACTTTGCATATGGTTTGAGCTGGAGGAAAGCCCTTGCTGGATGACACACCAAAGCAGTAGCTGACATTCAGAACAGAGGAAGCTACAAAGCAAAGGCAGTTGGAACCTCCCCAAATGCTGCAAGAACAAACTGTGACATTTTCCCCCTTGTTTTTATTTGATTTAATGATTTGGCTTCAAGTCAGTTTTTGTTTCGATTGTTTCGTTTCAGCTGAAGAGCATTTTGCCCTCTTCCTTTTCTCCTTCTCATCTACTGCATTCCTCTCTGCATGTATCCTTGCTGAAGCATTTCTTTAATGGAAATAAGAAGGCAGAAATGCCACACCATGGGGGTGTCAAACTACAAGGGCAGTTTGTGGGCTACGTCCCTAAACAGTCTGTGGGGTACTCCAAGGTCCTGATCATGCCGCTTGGGAAATTAATTACTAGAGTCCTTGTTCCTGGCTTTTGTGAGTGTTCCTGGCATTTGCTGAGTTCTGGGGAGACCAGGTTGGATCCAGTTTATGGGGGATGCATAGAGGTCTGGATGTACCTGGCTGTATCTTAATGTATGTTTTGATTGTAGTGCTAGAGTTCACCCGGGTTTGGGAGCCGGGCAGTGCTCCTGGCCCTGTAGTGTAGGCACACCCTTTGGAATGGCCCCAGTGGGAGTCTTACAGGGTTAGTGTTTACCCTGTATCTTGTAGTCTTTTAAACTTCAGATTTGCAGATGGAACTGCAACAGCTTCCCCCAGACTCTTGCAGAGCTCCTTGCCACAGCCTTGGAGAATCCAACTCAGGTTCACGTGGGTTTAGAAAACTACAGCTGCTTTTTTTGCTGTTCTCTGTAAAACAACTGGCAATCTTTGAGAAGGGAATAGAAAAATTTATAGGTGAAGTGGTTCAGAATGTTTTATGAGCTGATCTTATATATCAGTTTAAATAGCAAAACAACCAGCCTTTCTACTGAAGAATTTAATGCATATTGCGTCTAGCAAGGCTTTTGTCTAATAAAGGTTGTTTTACTTCTTTATATCTTCATTTTTCATTAGAGGAATGCAACTCCTGAATTTGAATGCACTGTGTTCCCCTAAACTCCTGCTGTACTGTCAGCCTCATGAAGATCTTGCTATTGGATTGGCTTTGAATGCTGCCCAGTTGGCTGGGTGCAGCTTAGTTTATATTTGTTATCCAAATAAAAGAACCATATAAGGTAAACAGTTGCCCTTTGAAAGCTGTGTGAAATCCCTAGTTACAAAAATATTAACCAAAAACTTGAACATGGGAACGTGACAGGATGTGAATATATGCTCGTGACACTCATCCCTCCTAGTGTAGGAAATTGAAACAAAATTGAGCCAATTATATTTTTCAGCCCTCCTTCTTCTCACAAACCGCTAGAATTTAATTTGGATAGTTCAGCAGAGCTCCAGTCAGATGCAGAATTGATTTATAGATGCTGCTATTAGAAGCTGATTATGTGCACATGAAGCAAACTGTGGAGCTCAATTAGTTAGAATGCCTCCTTCAAAGGCTATTCTGCAGGAATTTGTTTTATAATTCAGTTCATACTGTACGTGTACTTTTAGATCTGTTTCAAAATTTTGAGAGCACACCCTTTGATAGGAAAAGGTACTCATTCCATTTAATAACTGTTTTGTTTTATTGTGGTCTGGAAATAAATGGTAGTCAATGGCTTGTCCTAAGTCTTTCCACAGTGTGATTTAGTATGTTGCTGGTGCTGTGTATGGAAATTTTCCTGCTTACTGCCCGTAACTTGTTTGTGGCTACTCCCAACACATTTTTTTGGGGGTTTTTTTTTTTTTTTTTTTTTTGTGAGGAGGCATAGCTGGATCAGTTAAGACTGGATCAGTTGCCTGTAATAGTTCCTCATAAGTTTTTATGAATGCAGTTGTCACCACAGGGACAATGAGAGCAGTTAAAAGGCTGGTGACTGCAGAGGGTAAAACTGCTTTGTTCTCCACTACCTGTTTGGACTGGTGGAAGTCCTTTGGACTTGAGGCGTGAGTCCTGGTGAAAGTCACTTGCTGTCTTTGGTAAAGTGCAGTAATTATTATCTCTTGAGCATGATTGAAATGACACTGTCTGCTCTTGACACCTCTGCTGGCGTGATGTTGGTGTTTGCTGCAGAGCTCTGATTGCAGATTGTCCCTGAAAGGGGAAATGTGTCCTCATAGTGGGGGCTTTTGGGAGCACAGGCAGCTGCTGAGCTTGTCTTCTGAAGGGCTGAGTTCCTGCAGGTCTTATGGCCAGTGGTTTTCTTTAATGGGCTTTCAGGCTGCTTTGTAATGTTAGCTCTTAAAGGATCTAGCCTGAACAAGGAGTGAGACATGCTTTGAGTTTGGATTTTTTGTTTCTTTAATTGTCAGTTTCATGTTTCTATAGTTAAAGATGGATTGATGGCACTAGTGACTTGTGAATTGTTGTGATCAAACCAAACACACACAATGTTCTAGGAAAATAAACCCAAAATATACGTATTGTGGTTAGAGACAAATTTCTCATTCAAACTAATAATTCTCTCCTTATTTTTGCACTCTAAGTTGAAAAAAAAAAGCCTCTGATTTTGTGTATTAGAAATGTTTGCAGTATGAGGTTTTTATGCAACTATTGAGAAACTGCAAATTATTGTCTAATATATACAGTTTGATTTTTCCAAGCTATTATGGAAGAAGCCCAGTTCCAGTGAAGTATTTTTGTTGGGTTTTAAACTGATTACTAGGAGACAAATATCAAGAAGAAGCCTGAAGCAATATTTATTGAGCACAGCTGGTGATCTATCAAGCACCTACTGCTAGTGTTCAAAGGCAATTGGAAGGAGGGATTTGCACTCTTGTGTTAGTGTGAAAAGAATGGATCTGACAGATCAAGGACCTTTCCGTCATCTTGCTTTTAAGAAATCCACCTGGTGCCTGCCCTGAGCAAAGAATGTTGTGCTTCATAAGAGTAGTAATAATTCAAAAGGCTGTGTAGCTTTTTTGAGCAGCAAGTATAATCTGACCTATTTGCAATACCAAAACTGAATGGCCATGTGTTTTGGCAGTGCAACACTCCAGCAGTTAGTGTGATGGTAACCTTGGTGTTTAGGCTGCCAGCATGATGCAATCAGGTCTTGCTGCTATTGTCTGTATGCAAGAAGGTTATCTGAGGCCACAATGAATGATTATAGGGTACCCAGATAAGGTTTTATAGAATAAAGGATGGAAATTTCTCATCCAGTATAGTGATCAGGTAATGATTCAGGGTGACATGAAGAGACCTCATAAATTATTCCTGCCTTGTGGGTGTTGTGGCTGCTCTGTGTTTCCCCTGCCTCTCACACAGATGAGCACTGGGGTGGCTCTGGAGAGATCCATGTGATGGTGAGGGTTTGTTTCCTCGCCAGAGCACAGGCCACCTGTAGTGCAGTGTTTACATCCCAATAGCTCCAGTTAGAGTAAAAAGGGCCTGTGGAAGGGGGGGATAGTTATGAATGTATGGGCTGGCCATCTTTAAGGGTAAGGGTGTTAAGCATATACTTTTTCATCAGTTTCTTATGAGAATATCATAGGAATTTGGTAGAAATTAGCTTCTTCTTTTTTTTTTTCTTTCTTTTGGGTTCCCCTTTGTGTAAAACAAATGAAATTCAACCAGGTGTGGCACTGTTCAGGAGCTTGGTTAGGACTTCACAGGTGCACAGTTGTTGCATTTCCCAAACAGATATTTAAATATTCCTGATCCATAAACCAAAATAAACTGTTTCTGTTAATGGAGAGCAGCATCTTCATAGGCCCAGCTTAGAGTAAAACTGTTTTAAGAACAGTGTAAACTGAGAGTGGTGTACTTGAGAGCTCAGCTCAAGTGCTGCCAAAAGAAAATCACCAGTTCTGTTGCTGTCCACTCTTGCCTGCTGTTCCTGAGTTAGTGTCCCCAAGTAGAGCAGAATGGTCAAATTGCTGTGACAAGAAGCTTGTGAACTGATTTAGTTCTTACACAGTTGATTACACATGCTAATGAATTGATTTTGTGCATTAAAAATGTATATTTTTTTTTCTGGTATAATGTATTCTGGAGATTGGGAATTATTTTTCTAGCATTTGACATCTCATTTGTAAATTATCTCCCCAGAGGTTTTAAGCTTGGGCCTTTTTTTATTTTCTATGCATGTTATGTGCAAATTCAGCAGAAATATTGCATCAGTCTAGGCTCTGTGTGGGTTTTTAAAAGTAAAGTCTTTGTTAGAATAGTGGCACATGTATACAATAAATGTTCATGACATCCTGTGCAAGAAGCAGAAGGAAAATACCACCCAAATGGAGTAGAGAGCAATTAATTAGTGATAAATTATTTTGAAATTTGGTGAATTTTTAAATTATTACTTAAAGCTGAGTAAATTTTTTGTTTTTTAAATTAGTTTATTTATGTATTTATGCTATTAGGCATAACATCTTTTAGAAGTCATTAAAAAGTTGCTCAGGTCACATGTCAGGGTTTAGGCTCATGTCTAATGTTGTCACTGTGCTTCACTGCTAGTGAGCCCAAATTTTGGATATTAAAGGTACCATCTGGCCACCCCTGGAGAAAGTAAGGATTATGACCCTGGATCAAAACAACGCACCACCCCTCCCCAAAACATAACAGGGGTCCTAGAAAGTGTGTTCTCTTTCATTTAAATGGCTTCCACTGCATGCAAAACTAATGTTTTAATTACTTTGATCCCTGCTTTTGCCTGTTCAATTGTGCTTCTCAGAAATATTGCCTGTTATCTTGTAAGCTCTTTGAATGAGAATGTAAAGTAAGATTTTATACTGAGTGTTTTTTCCTCTCATGTTTATTTTAGATACTTCAAGAAATGTGAAGGCATCTCCAGAAACAGCTGAAATCTTTTTTCAGAAGTTAAGAAATAAATGTGAATTCACAATCCTGGTGACCTTAAAACAAGCCCATTTGAATTCAGGGGTTATTCTCTCTATTCACCATTTAGATCACAGGTAAGTACTGATACCTGTCTGCTGGTTAATGAAAGAATATGAATTCATGTATAAAAAATGGAACATAAATTAGAACAAAATTTTTTGTGTAGCAGATAATTTGTAAATATTTATGGTGTTTGGATAGGTACATTGTGCAGATTTGTAAAAAGTCACAGGGGAAGGGCAAGAGGGGTTTTTTTTTTTTCTTTACAAGGGTGTGGAAAGCTAGTTCTCCATTGTTGTTCATAACCGCAAGGAACAGATTCTCAGCTGGTGTAAAACTGTCACTATGTATGTCACTATACCTACACTGACTGACAAAGCCTGGCCCTGTAAGTCCACCTCTTCATTGTTTTTGACAATGCAAGCAGTTTTAAAAAAAAAAAAAAATCCTCCAGTTATGGGTTTACATCTTCCCATGAATGGCAAAGCATTTTGCTCAAAATGTTGTCAACCTTAAAAAACTAAAGTGAATGACACATAGGATTTAAGGATTATCCTTTCAATAGAATAAAGACTGCTAGAGAAATAAGATACTTTTTTATATATATGCTTGAGTAATAGCTATTAAAGATAACTGCCCTATCATTCTCTGACAGAATAAAAAGGAGTTTTCAAATGTGCACTTTCTAAACAGTCATTAGCACAAGAAACAAGTGAGCTCTGTTTTAGGTTCCTAGTTATTTTTATTTTCTTGTGTACCATCCCATAATTCTTTCTTGACAGCATCACTACAAAATAACAACAACAAAAAAAGACATGTTCAAGCACAGCAAAATGTCTGTTTCTTTTACATAAGTGTACAAGTTTTCATTAGGAAGCATGGTGACAATTATTTTGTGCTGGAAGATTCTCCAGTCAATTTCTGCAGAAGAGGCCCCATCTTCTGCAATTTAGCTGTTTGTAAAAAACAAAAACCAAAAACAAGCAATGCACAAACCACAAAACAAGAAGAAGGACAACACTCCCAAGGATCATTATGCCAAGTTTATAAAAGGATTTTCATACTTGTAAAGGAGTAGTTAAATGTCTCCTGGATGGCATTAGATGTTCCCTTAGGCTTTTAATAAACACATTCAGGTCCCTTCTGTGCTAGGGTTGTATGGAGAGATGTCTGCGAGCCAGAGTAGTGTTTGTTCGGTTTAACTGTGCTGAAATGAGGGCTGACCTAGGTGTGGGTAATACTGCAACCAGACAAGCACCTTGTGTAGTTTCCTTTATGGTTTTAATGTTCTTTTATGATGAATGACAATAAAGACAAGAGAAAGTAGATGTTAAAAGGAAGCATTTGGATGGCTTATATTCAATAGCTGCTTCTTCAGTGCTGGATCTCCATCTCTGACCTTGCCCACCTCTGACCAGGGACTTGGCTGTAACAGTTCTTTTAGTTCTTAACTTCTTGTGAAGTCTCTGTCACAGCAGTCATTGTAGTTAGTGGGAAAAGTAGCAATGCCAGACCTGACTCCACTCCTTTGCACAAGCTTCAGCCCTTTTATCACACTGATGTCAAAGAAAGTTGCACTAGCATTGAACTGCTGCCTTGCAGTTCAGTTTACAGAGGTCAGTACTAGCTCTGACATTTCTGCAGTGAGGAGCTGAATGAAGGTGAAGAAGGCTGAAGGTGGCAATAACTGAAGGATGTAGTTAGTTATCACACAAGTACCTTTTCATGGGCTTTTTTTACAGAGCTTTCATGGCAACTAATGGTTCTAGGGTAAAACCATTTCTACGGTACAAGAAAATAAAAATGTTTAAGAAGTGGGAAAAGGTGCATTTATTAATACTTTGTGTTTTTGAAAATAAGTCAGTAAAAACTCATCTTCTCTTTGCATGGATCTAGGGATGTTGGTGCAATTATGTGAATTTACATTGAGGGCATTTCCTAAATTGTAGGGGTTTTAAAATGTATAATTTTGTTTATAAACTTAAGATCGTTTATGTAATTCAGAGTTGACTGAGTTTACTGATTCAGTCTGTGTTGTCTAGTTTTATGAAGTTGTTATTTTTGTTCCTTTTTGCTGGCTCCCTTTTGAGAATCATCAAAAATGAATACTTCCACTGAGATGTGGTCATGCAGCTATTTAAGGCTTTGTGTTAACAGGGCTGGTCTCACAAAGTTTCCCTTCTAATGTCATGTGTTGAATGCTGTCCTTGGGCTATCAGAGATAGAGAAGTTCTCCATGTAAGTCTCAGGACTTGGGCATTTGCTGAGGCTGGGCTGTTGCTCTCATCACAAAAAGATGCTCCTGAAATAATCTACTGAAAATATAGTAATCTTTTCATACTCAAATGCTTTGTTCTTTTCCTAATTGAGTATCAAAGCTGACATCCCCTCTTACAATGATAATGCATTTCTGTAGTATTTAATGTATTAAAATATTTTAAAATTAGTCTTAAAGTGAAAGAATCTGAAACAATACCTGTAACTGTCCTTTCCTAACTTGCCCATACATTTCCACAGACATTGCTTTTTCCCAACTGATTAGAGCAGCCAAGGAGTTCAGGCAGTGGCAGTTTTGGGCACAGTGTGGAGGTGATAATTTCAGAAAAAATTCTTGCGGTGTCAGGGAATTCAAATTACACATCAGTAATTGTTCAGATGAATTTCAAGCAGCTGAACACATCTTTTATATATGGCAGATTTATATGGCATATGCCTGAAAGATAGAAGTTGTAAATGTCTTCTTGGCTTCAGGGCTTTACCTTGACCAGAGACAGTGCCCTGCCTAAAATGTGTTGTACTTCATGGTAGCAAGGTAAATATTTATAATTGTGTTAATGAAGGGGTACCTAAAATCTTAGTAGAATCACTGTTAAACACCAATTGCTCTGTGTTTCATCTTTCAGTTTAAGCTGTATTATCCTCCTCACTAAATTTGTCTCACCTTCTTGATGGAAGAGTCAGCAGAGAGGTGATTTTTACTCTGTGGTGGGGTTGTAATATATGTTTGGTCTTTCTATTCCATCATATATTTTCATGTAATCATCAGCAGTGGAGCTGATGATAATGAAGCTTTTTCCTCCTTTTGTGGTTAGATGGCTTTATGTAACTAATCTTACATTCATATCTCTTGAGATACTGCGTATTAGGCCCTTAAAGGATGAAGCTGCTGGGTTGTAGTTTAACGATTCTTTCCTTTGGTTAGTGCTTTTTATATCCTGCAACAGAGAACTGAAATCAATAGCATGTTATGGACAGGCATTTCCTACGCTTAATTTGTATCTCTACTAATTTATTCAATTTCTGCCTTCCTTAGCATTTGTTTTCACAGCAGTTGGTGTCTTGTGATTATCTGCTGTCAAATGGGCTGTACTGTACAACAGTTTCAAACCTCTTTCACTATGTAGGAGGAACTTATCTGTGACATTTTCTCTCGTACTGATTTATTCTACAAGGAGATAAGTTGCCAGAGGTGAATTCCCGATGCATGAATTTTGTTCTCTCATTTGACCATTGTATTAAAATAGAGGTGGAACTGTATGTTCCCTGCTTTTGATGTATGAGTGTCAGTATTTCTGGAGCGCAACGTGAAGTGTCCTCTCTGACACCACAAAATCTGCTGCAAAACTCTTACACTGAGAAAAGCTTTCAGTATTTACCACTTAAGCCAATATTCACTACTTAAGCCAATAATTGCAGAGCAGATGTTAGGTAATATGGGATTAATTTTCTAACGTTTAAGCTGTATATGGCTGTTCCCTGTGCCAAAAGAGGCAGTAGCTTATTTCTGCTTTTTAGAACACTCCATGATGTTCTTTGTTGGAAGAGAGAAGGTAGTGTTTTGTATTTTGTTTTTTTGGTATTAAATCTTAGTTTGTTTCTTACTGGTCTGATAGTAATTATGAACGCACTGGAATTTATTTGTAACAGCTTTTGAATTCATGTAGTGATTTTAAACTTCTCTGGTGTCAGTCTTCTATTCTTTTGATGCAGTTTGCATGTTTCATCAAAGGTGTCTAAAAAAGGTATTTTCATTCATTCATTCATTTATTCATTCATTCACTTTTCCAATGCGTGGGAAGATTCTGTGAGACAAAGGATTCTCTCTGTAGACACTGACAGCTTGACCAGGCTCTTTATCCCAAAAGAAAATAGTTCCTTGTTTGCATTGGTTTGGGAGATTTAACTTCTATCTCCGAGCATGGTGTTAGATGGAAATATTTGTAAAGCAGCTATTTTGTGTTACACTCTGTTTAATGCCTTCATGGTGTCAGGAATGACCTGTTTCTTTGAGTGTTGGCTACAAAGATTATAAAAAAATTGATTGATGCCATGTCACTCTTGCTTGGATTTGGGGTTTTTTGCTTCAGTTTAGCTTATACTCTGACCAAAAAAAAAAAAAGAAAAATAAAATAATTGGCAGTAGGATGTAAGTTTCTGTAGTTCATGCACCTAACTGTTCCATAACTTTTTGTTAAATCAAGTGAGGCCAGCCTGTCCAGTGTAAATCATTGCAGTGCCAGCTAATCCAGTGTGAATAGTCTGAGAACATCTTACAGAATGCTCATATGCATGTGGAACCTATTGAATTGAGACTAGTGACAGGCCTTCTTGATTTAGAGACAGAAGATTTGTTTCTCCCTGTGATGTTGAAAACTGGCACTGAAATAGCTGAAATGTAAGTTTTGACAGATTTTGTTTTTCTTCCTATGTTGTTTATAAGGCTTTCTATGAGCAAACAAATAATGGAGAAATCTGTATTCTTTTGGGGTAGGAAATGGAAACAGTTATGTTGAAACTGCCTTTTTCTTTTACTAATATATCTACTAGAAAGTTCTTTATTGTATTTGCAGTCCTCTTGCTCTCCTTGGAGAAAATTTGTCAAGAAAAGGGAATGAGAGGCATGGTTTATGCCATTTTTTTTACAGTGATTGAGTTGAGAAAGTTCTTTCCTTGTTGATTTTTAGTAGAAGAGGAAGCTTCAGGCAGGCAAGATTCATATTCCTGGGAATGTGAATATATATTAGTGAGAACAAAATGGGATATATATTATATATTGATAAATGGAACTAGTAAGAGAGGTGAGAGGAATGAGAGCAATTGCTCAAAGACATGAATTAGTGTTTCAGAATTATTTGTTAAATTTGGGAATTTGATTTCATGTCCATGGCCCAAATAGGAACGACATGGGCAATGTGCTGTAATATTGGGGTTGAATTTTTCCAAGACCAAGCCAACACCTTTTGCAAGAACAGCTTTCCTTGGAGTGCTTTGAAGAGCTGGGTGGGACCTCAGTTCCTGCTTCTGGCTCCTTCTAAGCTCCCATAAGGGTTGTGGAAAGGCCAGCTGGGAGCCTTGCCTTGTCATCAGCAGTAGCATTGGATGGGCTGGAGGATCTTGCTCTTGTGATGGCCATGGGCTCTTGGATCATAGCACTAAACCCAGCAGAAGCTATGAACACTGCAGTGGGGGTAAGGCAAGATTTTTGCCACCCTGATTTGGTTGACCTCAAAATCTGGGGGGTGAGCAAAGAGGCCTCTCAAGTGAGAGGCAGGGTCTTGACTTCAAAGGCTTCCAGACCACAGCAGTCCTACTGAAATGAAGATGAGGGGCTGCAAGGAGTTGATAAGAGCAATATCTTACCAACATACATTTTTTCCCCACCTGCTTTATTAGTTTGAATCGGGCACAGACACTGAGGGGGCACAGTGTTGGAAGGGATTGAACAGCCTCACATGTTTGTTTCCTAACTTCCACTTCCACATCAGGGCACTGAATCTCACTTTCCTGGCTGCTACCTTGTGCTTCTTTCTGTGTGAGAGAAGCTGTGCAGTAGTAGCTTGTGCAGGTGCATGTGTGTGGATGATGCCTGTGAACATCCCAACAAGGAGGGTGTTCCTCCATGCATGTCCCAGTGCTGGCTCCGTCACCTGAGCACGTCGTGAATGCACCTTCCTCCTCCACAGCTGTTCTCCATATCTGTCCAGTGCAAGGAGCAGTGCTGTGCTGAAACAAAGCTGAAGTGCATGACTGTTTTTGTGGTGGAAGAAAATAAACAGGAGAGATGTAAATGCCACAATGATCAGTAGGTGTCTGACTGGGGTGCTTCAGAGGCATTTTTCTCACAAGGTTAATTTCTACTCTGCCTGATTTGGAGCAGGAACTTGAACTCTTTTTTTTCCCACCTTATACAAGTGCCCTGAGAAATGCCATTCTCCTTTTTTTTTTCTCTCCCCTTGATGCAGTGCTGATGCAGATTTGTTGGCAATGCCTGTCAAGGGCTTGCTAGTAAACCAAACAGTGCCCAGGCTGGAGCACTGGCTGGCTGATGTCCATTTTGCATAATTGTTAGCATCTTCCTTGGCATGCTTTTGTCTCCTGCAGTCTCCCCTTGCAGATGATGTCAGGGCAGTCTGTGAAGCAGCATTGGCCCAGGCCTGTTCCCACCAGTCAGTGTGGAAAAGCCCACCAGTTTCAGGGAAAAAGTGTGAGAGATCATCAAGCTGGATATGAGTTGAAGTGGAGCACCAGTTTTAGAATGGAAATTTGAGAGAATGGTTTTGCTGTCCTGCTGTTTATATGATCTATGTCGATATGGATAATACCCTCTTCTAATTTTTGAGCTGTCCTCATTTGGGATTTCTGCTTTCATATAGGTAATAATCATGGCATTAAACATATTTGAGAAAGTCTTCCAGAGAATCTTATATTTTCCCTCTCTCTCTCATTCTCCCATTTTAGCAAGGATGTCATCCTAGACTCCACAGGCTTTGCTCTGAGAATATTTGTTTGTTTCTGTCAAAAGATTTGGTTTTAATGGATTGATCAACGTTTTTGAACAAAAATGCCCTAAGTCAGAAAATTACAGGCTGGCTTTAAAACTGCATTCAGCGAAAGGAAGGGTCAGAAATGGAATTGGTGGCATTCCTGCCCATTGTGGATTTGCACTAAGGGCTGCAACTTATCCAGAGAAGCAAAGAAAATTTTTAAACTAATAATTCCCTGATAAAAATGCTACTCTTCTTTTGTCTAGGTAGAGCTCTAGATGGAAAAGGATAAACCAATAAGATCAAGCAGTAGTGTGAGTGGGAGGTGAGAACTAGATTCTTACAGGTAAAATGAAGCCACCAATTGACTTTTCAGATAACCATAGAATCATTTAGGTTGAAAAAATTATAATATGTCTGGGGATATTTTGGTGAAATGTTGTTCTAGGGGATGCACTATGCAATAAAAACTCGTAGTTAGTGTTTCAGAACACATAGTGTTGCTTCCAAATTAAGTGTTCTGAAACATAGAAGAATAAAACTCACACTCCTGACCACCCAGTCATGATACCACAGAAAATAGCAATTAATGCACTGCTGAATGTGGTAGTAGTGCTGCATGAGTTGCTTTTATATCTTCATAATCTATACCTAGCAGAATTTCTTGCTGCTATTATGCAATGGGGTCTACTGTGTGGGATCTCCTTTTTCTTTTTTAATGTTTTATGTAATTAAACCTAACAAAAAAGGCAGAACTTTGATAGCAGAAATCTTCAGATAAAGATTTTTTTTTATAAGTAATGGAAAAAAGGTTTTAAATTTTTTAACTTAAGTACATATTGCTCTTTAATTTTATTTATTTGCCTTTTTCTTCCAGTGTAGGTCAAAGAGAGACATGAAGAAATATTTTAGCATTATAGGCATAAGTGTGAGTAGGAAAAGTTAAAAAACCCCACCACCCTCTAATAAATTCATAAGCAGCAAACATGGTATTTTGCCTTTAGCTTTTGAAGTACTTGTCTACATGCTGTAAATGGAAGTTGAAATTATTAGTTGTGTGGAGTAAGTATGTACATTTGCTGTGTGAGAAAGGATACCAAGTGAGCCATCAAAGGCCTGGCGTTGCCAACACTGCCTGTTAGCTGGAATGGCCATAGCTCCCTCTTCTCAAACACTGCTACTGTGTGCACTGAGACCATCTGGTGTTTGACCCCCTAAAGCTCTAACTTTTTGCTGTACATCCTGACTTTTACTTCCAGAGTCTCCCTTGCGCTCCTCTGTCACCTCCCAAATAGCAGGTCATGCCTAGGCTGGTGTGACCACATGCCCTGTCATGGTCATTAGAACTCCACAGCTGAGCAGATCTGCTGAGTCCCAGCTCTTACCTAGAAGTTACAATAGATCAGTGCTGAGCAGCAGAGCAAACATCACTGTTTTCTGTCTCAGACTCCTCCAGGGCATTCAAAACAAATTTCTTCCTCTTACAAAGACAGGCTCCTCCCTAGTCAATACGTTAGGGATCGCTGGCTGGCTGGTTTCCAAGCAGAGCAGCTGATCTGATGCTGTGGCCTTGGATGTTCCCTTTGCAGTGGTTGTGCACACACAGAGTGATCTGCATGTTGAACATAGCAAAACATAAGCACATATCATCTCCCTGTGAAGTTAAATCCAAGTTTAACCCAAGGTGGGTGAGGTTTTTTGGGGGGACTTAAAATCAGGTAGGCTGGTATTGATTAAACAACCACAGAGATTACGGATTTTAGAAAGAGAGGGGCAGGTTCTGCTGTTGTGTTGGGTTTCTCATTGTGGTTTATTTTTCACTCCAATATTTGTTTGCCTTCTGCAGCATAGAAGACCTTGGAGCTGTTGGGAGAAGCATCAGTGATGTTTAAAATGGGATATCTTTGGCTGCTGCTCTCACTGCAATGACTGGGCTAGGCTAGGCTGATGGGGACAAGGAAGTGGTGATTCAGCTGATGAGGTTCCCCTGAAGCTTTTCAGCAATGAGATTCTTGGCTAGAAGATGACTGCAGTACAATGCAGTTACTCTTTCTTTTGGGAGCAAGTCCTTCAGGACTTAAGGGCACCCTCCTTTTTCTCTTAAATGATTAGTAATCTGGAGTGTACAGAGAAATATAAGAGTGGTTTTGTCACCAGACGTGAATTTCTAAAATCCAGGTCTGTTTGTTAATGCTTAGCATATTTTCTCAAAGATTCTTCCAAACCTTTGGAAACCATGCACCCAAGTGTTACAGCCTAATGGATGGAACAAGAAGCCTTGCTGTGGGCAGACTTTGCATTTTCACCCATATATGTTTGTCACTGCTGAGTCTTGTTCTATCTCCTGAAACTCATGAGGCTGAGACAGAGCGTGTAAGTCCAGGCAGTTAAACAAATGTTGAAAAGGGGAATAGCAAGCACAGCATTTTGTAAAAAAATTGAGTAGAAATGATTCACTTTCACGTCTGTATTTCAGCATCATGGCATTTGTTCAAGCTGAAAGCAGTATTGCTTTGGCTGTCATTTCACTTGCTTTTCTAATTGTGTTTTGCTTCTGCCTCTACAGATTATTAATAAACCATAAATGATTCTCCTAATAATTCTCCTAATGGCTGTTATTTTCTTTTTCATTTTGATGCATGTTTTCTCATTTTAAAGGTAGCTATATTTGTTAATTTACCAAATGGAAGAACAAAAGATATTGTCTGTGAATATCAAAACAGTGTGTTAATCACCATTAAAACAAAACCACAAGTGTCCACAGTTTCTGTGCAGCTTTGTGTAGGAAAATTTCCTTGCTTATTACAGCGTCATCGATTGTCAGCATCCTCTCTCAGCAGTTCTTAATTCATGAAATTTATACAGCAATGTCTTCTTTTTATTGGAAAATCCATGGTTCATCTGCAGAGGTTTCATTATCTTACATGCATAAGGGCAACACAGGTGTTTGTTTTGTACCTTCTGTGGTGACTGCATGTCTAGTAGTGTAGTTTCTTCCCTGCCTACATCTTTGTGTGCTGCCATCAGTTCTGCCATTGACTTGGAATGAAGGAGAGCTCTTAGTTCTACCAGCAGGTAATGCTTCAACATGTGTGGTGAGACACAGTAAGGCGTCTCGGAAGATCTCGGGATGTCACGCGGAGAGAGCCGAGATTTCTTTCCTCTCCAACTTCTTTCTTGATAAGATCACTCAAGAATGTAGCTCCCTTTAGTTCTAGCAAAGAATTCTACCAACTCTGTTAGTTTTCTACCCTCTTTTGACTATAGATGGCAATTTAAGGCCCCTCTTATCGTAACACTGTTTCGAGACCTATATAACCCCTCTGAACAAGAAATTCTTTTATGACCGTCTGCCATGTTGGTATTTGCGCTTTTTGTCAAAGGCCGAGCGACCCTGGAACATGTCCTCTTCTGAGCCAAGCCACCTGCTTGTCTTTATAATAAAGACAACATCCATGTCCATGCCTTTTGTTTTCCATTTATTTTCTGCAGCTGGGTGGAGACACTTAAAAGCTGCTGGAGGAGTCAAGTTCTCTAATGTTCCCCTTCTCTTTCGGGTTGTGGGTAACCTTATTTTTATCCTTGAAGCTTGAGTTGTGAAGGAGGTTATTAAGTTAAATGATGTCCTGCCACTGTTGAGCAATTTTTCCAGCCAGGCCTTCAGTTAGTTTCCACTTCTTGCCAATGCAAAAGTTATTTTTGGGCCATGAAGAGGTAAATTGATTATAAAATTTATATCTGACTCTAGTTAACTGCTTTCTTAATACTGGGGAGGAAGAAGAAATTGTCCTTTGCTGGTTTTGCAGAAAAACTAGTTGTTTTTGTGCTGGTGCTAGGTATGTTCCACTGTGAAACACCTTGAAAGAAGCAGGGATGTGCAGTAAGCCCAGCCTTCTCCTGGGGATGATGATTGTACAGGATAGTCTTGATTTGGTCTCATTTTTACTCTTCAGAACCACAACCATTGTCTTTTCTATTCCTTAATATAGATTGTCTGTTAAAGTAAACGGCATCACCCATGACATGTGCACTCAGTTTGCATGATGATTGCAGATGTCTGATTGCAGATGTAGCCACAAAAACAGACAAAAATGAGTTGTCCATTCTCCCAGTTGTTGTGTATCTCACCCCATCCATTATTCTCCTTGCTCTTTAAGTTTAGGTTGCATATGATTGTTAGAGAATCTTTATTTTTCTCTCTTTCCTGTGTAAAAATCATTTCCTTGGGGAATTTTAAAATGAAAAACTTAGTACTTTAAAAAGACAAACAGTTAGTCAGGCTTTTTCCCAGAAGATGCCTGACATGTGAGAGACAGCCTGTTTAAGAACTGAGTTTGGTTATGGAGTGCTTTTTAAATTGAACAGCTGGAATCCCACCATCAAAGCTTGTATTTGCAATCTGCTAGATTCACTTAGCACACTGCACTGCTGGTTTTTTGCTACATATATCCATATTTACATATATATGTGTATACATATATCGATGTATATATATGTGTGTATGCCCACCCTGCAAATACACATACTAATTTAACAAAGCAAATAAATACACATATATAAATTGTTCTGAAGAGTTAGCATTTCTTGATTTCATATATATTTGGAGAAATTTTATTACAGGAAATGAAAGAAGATGTAACAGTTCATATAAAAGCCAAGAAAGCAGTGTTCAGTTTCAGTCTTTACTTCCCTTGGTAATTACTAATGATGTGGCTACTGCAGAACTTGGAGTTGTCTTTTGTGCATTCAGGCCTTCAGAGTATTCCTATTGTGCTTTCATTGTATAAGGCAATTATTTAGAATAGTGTAATTCGGATCATATTATGGAAAATTGTTTTGTTAGAGGAAAACATATTTGGTTTGGAATCTTGTGTAGTTACATGAAAGTTTGAACCTGCTATTATTTGTCACTGAGAAGTGAGATGCAGTGGAAACCTGAAAAGGGTCTACTTTTGCCTTTGTATCTGCTTGTTTTTCTTCCTTTTTTTAAATAGTTCTTGCATGATGATGAGAAGATGTCTTATGTAAAATGTTGCTGTGCTGAAAAGAATGGTTCATGACATGATGATGCATTTATGGTACAGGTACCTGGAGCTGGAAAGCAGCGGTCATCGAAATGAAATCAGGTTGCATTATCGTTCAGGCAGTCATCGCTCCCACACAGAAGTGTTCCCATACATTTTGGCAGATGATAAATGGCACAGACTTTCCTTAGCAATCAGTGCCTCTCACTTGATATTACATGTGGATTGCAATAAGTAAGTAAAGAGTGCTGTTTTATAAGAAGTTGTCACATTTGGAATATTTGGGCTCCTAGTAAATTAAATGAAAACAACTTGGGATTCTATTTTCCTGTTCCTTTTCAGAATTTATGAAAGAGTTGTGGAGAAGCCTTTCATGGACTTGCCTTTGGGTACAACCTTTTGGCTGGGACAGAGGAATACTGCACATGGTTATTTTAAGGTATGCATTCCCTGAAAGATAGAGTGAAATAAATTATTAAAGGGATTGAATCATCTTTCATATGATGAGAGGCTGAGAGATTTGGAATTGTTCAGCCTGGAGAAGAGAAGGCTCAGGAGGATCTCATCAGTGTGGATAAATATGTGAGGGAAACGAAGATAAGGAATCCAGACTTATCTCACTAGGGCCCAGTGACAGGCCAAGAATCGATGGGCAAAACCTGCAACACCTGAAATTTCTCAACATCAGAAAACAATTCTACTGTGAGGCTTGTCAAAGAAAGACGACTATGGAGGTAGTCAGAAGCTGTTTGGACAAAAAAGTCGTAGGCAATCTGCTGTAGCTGGTCCTGCTTGAGCAGGGAAGTTGGAGCAGATGACCTCAGGAAGTCATCGGTTTGTGCTCAATCAGTTTGTGCTTCTGTAATCATAACACAGCTCTTGGATTGCTTTGAAATTGCTCTTTGGCCTTTGCTATTGGAGAGCAGCATACTGGCTACTAATTATATCTTAACTAAGCATGTAAAATCTGCCAGCAAGCATGGGATCTGTTCTTCTGGGTGAAATCATCCCTTTCCAGACATCATAGTTGAATTTCATGCTGAAATCTCCATGAGTTTCTAACAACATGCAGCTCTGCAGCTGTGTAACAGACATGTAGTTTCCTCAGCATTTTGCAAGCTTTGTGGAAGGGTCCCCATCAGAATTTGTTGTGGTCTAACCCCAGCTGGCACCACCTAGCCACTTGCTCACTTCCCTCCCTGGTGGGATGGGGGAGGGAACTGGAAGGGTAAAAGCTAAAAAATTTGTGGTTTGAGACAGAGTTTAA
This sequence comes from Emberiza elegans, assembly GCA_024865655.1. NCBI lineage: Eukaryota > Metazoa > Chordata > Aves > Passeriformes > Fringillidae > Emberiza > Emberiza elegans. The sequence continues at coordinate 24,777,550 of JALJVW010000910.1, forward strand.
TAGGTAAAGCGAAGCAAAACAAGGAATTCATTCACCACTTTCCATGGGCACCAGGTATTCAGCCATCCCCAGGAAAGCAGGGCTCTGTAATGGTTACTTGGGAAGGCAAATGCCACCACTCCAAACGTTCCCTGCTTCCTTCTTGTCCCAGCTTTAAATGCTGTATCTGATGCCCTGTGGTCTCAGATATGACCCCTTCTTTGGTCAGCTGGGGCAGCTGTTCTGCCTGTGTCTCTCCCAACTCCTTGTGCATCCCCAGCCTCCTCACTGGTGGGGTGGTAGGAGAAGCAGAGAAGGCCTTGCTGCTGTGTAATTTCTGTAACATCCCAGTGTTATCAGCACTGTTTACAGCACAAATCCAAAACACAACCTCATGCCAGCTACTTTCCTGTGAAGAAAATTAACTCTACTCCAGCCAAAACCAGCACAAACTCATTAAGGGTTTGCATTAATGTATTTTTCTTGACTCTAGTTTCTTTAGTCTTCAAATCTATTTAAGAGTTACAGCTTGTAAAAAATTTGCATTTTATTTAAAAGAGTATTTCTAAGTAACTGAAACTGCAGCTGTTTTCAAATTACTTTTTAAAGGTCATTTGCAAGCTTTTCTGCAGTGACTAACTAAAAATAACAATGAATTCAAACCCACCAAACTCTTGCCACATAATTATATCTTGACATTTAATCTTATGTCTCTAAAAATTATTCAGTATGCCTGTACATCTATCTATTTTTATTTCTACTTATTTTTCTATCACTGAATTGGGTCCAGACACGAAGCTGTTTATTCATAAGTATTTTTTTAAAATCAGGTAGTTTTTTTCTGTGGAGTTTAATGTTTTACATGGTGAATGAAAAAACAGTTTTTGATAGGTAAAAAGAATGTATCCTTTTGTTTTCTCTCCACTAACACATAGGGCATAATGCAAGATGTGCAATTACTTGTCATGCCTCAAGGATTTATTTCTCAGTGCCCAGATCTTAATCGCAGTAAGTCTATTAATTCTTATATCATAAAATGAAAGGTGTGCTTTTTACCTTCTTTCTGTCCTACAAACTTTTTTAAAACCTTGGATTTAAGTGTATTGTTTGTCAACTTTGGCATGATTGAACCTATTGTGAAATAATTTAACATGTATTGTATTATTCCAGCATGCCCAACTTGTAATGATTTCCATGGACTTGTGCAGAAAATTATGGAACTGCAAGACATTTTAGCAAAAACATCAGCTAAGGTAATGTTTACTAGGACTCTATTCATAGAAGAAATTAGGATTGCCAGTCTTTATTTGCTGTATTTTTAGATTATTCATGCTTGTATGGCTGTGTGCAGAACATCCCTGCATGGTATGTTTCCATCTTTATATATCTCTGCCTAATTTATACATACAGATTCAGTTCAGAGAGTTTTCTTGTGTTTTAATATTTTTATAGAATCATGAATTTTAATAGTAAAGAGCATCCAAATCCCTGAGCAAGGAAAGGGCTCATAGATATCCAAAATCTACCTATAAGGCTAATAAATCAATAAACTTAGAATGAAATAGATAACTGTGATTATTTCAGCAAGACTTACCAAGACTTTTCAAGGCCTGAGCTGCCAAAAGTGCATTCAGACAAAATATATGCAAGACAAGGAGCTAAGAATCAGGAACCAAACCAGGACTTTCTTCTTTCTTTCCTGTAGAATATTACACCAAAAGCATTCATGTGTTCAGGTGAAAATAGACTACTGTGATTTTAAATGTCAGTTCTTTAGATACCTGCTGGAATGATGTTATCTCGCTGCTTTGGTACACTAATGTTAGAAATGCCTTGGCTGAAGAGCAGAAAAAATTGCTAATGTTGTTTCTGGGCTTATTTGGCCCCTCTGTCTGTGAGTACTTTATGTGGAGCAAGATTCTTGATCAGTGTGTCCATACAAAGATGAGAAATGAGGAGCTGTACCCATCTTGACCTGCTTATTTTGTTTTGTGATGTCCCTGATGTCAGGGTGATAGGAAAGATGAAATGCATGGTGTCTCACTTCTCAATTTCCGTCTCTGAATGGCTGGTGGTTTAATCGTGTTTTATTTAACAATACAACATGATTAAATTGTTTTATTGTCTCTGATTGTGTTTTCCTAAATGTATTCTCATATCTGTACTGGGGACAGTTTGAATTGTGTTTTTACTAATGTGGAGGCCACTTAAAAATCCAAAACATTTTTGTGAACTGTAAATACAGTTGTCTCAAGCTGAGCAGAGGATGAACAAGTTGGATCAGTGCTACTGTGAGAGAACCTGCACAATGAAAGGCACAACCTACAGAGAGTTTGAATCCTGGACGGATGGCTGTAAGAACTGCACTTGCATGGTATGGCTATGGTTTGAGTGGAGAGTCAGGAACTCCAGTGTTTCCTCTGAATTTTATTGAGAACTTCCAGATGTATGCTAGGTACTAACAACAAAGAAGTTAAAAATCTGTTCCAAATCTAAGGAATAGTATTAATAAATGTTTTCCTATATTTTTGGCACTACTAGCATGTGTAGCTCCTCTATTTACCATGCACAGGTTCTAGGGAATATACTTAGAGTTCATGTTATTCCATTGCACAAACAGTTTCTCTGGAATTTTAATTCCTTGCTTTTTGTCTCTAAAAACACAGCCTTTTTCTTAGCAAATGATTTAATAGATCCCTTGTGCCCGATTTCCTTTGGTTGCCTTTGGTTACATCTCAATAAGTAATAAAAAGTAAAATGTCAGGGTCATATGCAAGCTTTGTTATATTACCAACGAAAAAGATTTGATGGATGGAAGATTCCCAAAGGTATCACAACTCCATATGTGATTGCAAATATCCTTCCAGGTACTAAGCTAGGGTGTCTGTATTGCTGTCCAGTCATATAAAACTCTTTCATTCCATTTGAACTCATTAAATCCTTAATCCAAAGGCCGTTAGAAGCCAATTGTTGTTGTCTGTACTGCACCTTAGATTGATTTACTGCTATCTATAACTGGCTAAATGGGTCTCTTTAAGCTTAATATTTTTTTTACCTTTATATTTCTGGATGGGTATTCATTTTGCTTTTAGTATTTCATAGCATCAAATCTGGCTGATAAATGTTTAAAATTCTTTGAATTTAGAGTTAAATTCATTGCATATTTTTGTCTTGGATTTTTCTCACAGCTATAATATTGCTACCTTTTAGACATATATTCTCTCTAACACAAAATCAGAAGGCAGAGTATTGTTCTGTGCAGTTGTCATTTCACAGTAATCTGTCAGTTTTTTTCCTGATTGGCAGAATGTTTTGCCTCCAAATAGGTTTGCCTCTAAAAAAAAATTTATCATTATCATCTCAAAGAGCACATCATTCATGTTAAAAGATTGTATGTGTGACATTCTGAAGGTATGGTTTCTGTTCTTGCAGTTATTAAAAGACCCACATTAAGCTATCTTTTTTGGACGTTGTTAGAGAGTTCATTGTGTTTAAAAATAGATTTTCAAGTTCCCGTGTTGGAGAACATCTCTGCTACTGCTAAATAAAACCCCCGTTAAGCACCTTTTGTTCTCCTAGAACGGCACGGTGCAGTGCGAGGCTCTGGTTTGCCCCCTCGCTGACTGTCCTCTCAACTCTGCCCTGGCCTACGTGGATGGCAAGTGCTGCAAGGAATGTCAGTGTAAGTTTCACTGTTGTGCCTCTTGCTAATGAAGGCTTTGAAATCTTAAATAATAGGAACCTTTCTGTAAATATGTCAGTGAAAGAACTGGCCATTAAATAGTTGGGCTGAGAGTCAGGGAACTTAGACTTCTCTGAAGTGTTCTGGTGAACTGATAACCAGAAGGTTTCAATATTTCATGTGGGATATTTTGTTTCAGTTTAGTTGTGTTGTTTTTATTTAGCACACATATATATTTTCAAAATTTAGAAAGAAGAAAAGATTTGCTTACAAAGCTTTCTGCAGACTTCCATTATCTATGTTTTAGACCAAGCTGCTAGAAATTCAAGAACAATTGCCTGGTGTTTAGCCACTGTCTCCAACACCTTTACCACATGAAGAGTGTACTACCAGCCTTGCATTATTAAGCTTAGAAATGGAGGTTCAGATTTATGATTCTTCTTCCTTCATTAAGAGAAAAGAAGAAACCAGCAAAACCCAGACACCTAGGAGTGTTATTTCACAAAAGGTCATAAAATAATTAAATGAAAAATGGAAAAAGGTGATTTATTTTGTCTTTTAGAATTGGATACATGATTAACTTTAGGTTTGATGGTATTCTGGTTTTGTTGCAAGTAGGGCCAGAGAAGGGGAATTTCAGGTTAATCTCTATCTAGATGGACTATAAATAGTATATTTCAGATTGATTATGTATTTGTATTCCATATGTGATGGCTACTTATTTCAGACTATGGTGGAATCTGCTCTTAAAAATGAGATGCACACACTTCTTGATTCTGTAAATGTTCAGATTGTTCTGTGTGGTTTCATCACTGTTCTACTGCTGTATAAAACTTCTTACAGAGTGTAGAGAAATACATAACTGGTTAAAATGACATGTTTTATGATAAAACTCAGGAAGACGTTTTGTACTCCATTGATCTAGCTCCCACAGGAGTTTATTAATATTTAATTGTGTTAGAAGTTACACAAACCATCCCTTTTTATGAAACCTTATTAACTTACTCAAGTAGATTAATTCTAATTAAGAGGAAATAAGAATTCAGATACTTTTTTTAACCAGCTGCACAGAACTTCCATGCATATTAGGTAACTCAGGGTAATTGGTAATTCAGGAATGTGATATGTGTGGCATTCAAGCCTCTAGTTGAGGCTGTTTCAATCTCTGACCATGTTGGTGGAATTTGAAAACATCCTCTAAAGTATGTTTTTGTAATGTACTGCCTGTAAATTGAGTTGGGAATTCTCTATCCGGGGGTTGGTGGGGAAGCACTCACATCATATGACTTCTTCCAAAGTTGTTTTTATTGCAAGTCTTGACAAAAGTCAAGAAATGTGAATGGGCATATGGACACTGACCTTGTCACAGAGCATTGATACTTCTTTGAATTAAGATGCAGTTCTGGTACAGCACACTGATGTTTACTCTGCAATTTCCTGTTTGATATTCTTAATATTATCAAAGTGTCTTAGCTTTCAGTGTTGCTAATTTGATGCTGGTACATAATTCAATTTATAGCTAACATGAACACATACCACTTTCTTGACAAACTACCAGAAAAATAATTAGATCAGAAAACAAATAAGAAGTGCTTTTGAAATTTTTTTTCCTAATTTCATTTAAAGTGACTTTTGAAAAAAAAAAATCACACCATTTTTACAGTGGCTGAATTCCAGGAACCAAAGGACAGAGAATGTAAATTGGAGTCTCACTGACAGGGTAGTTAAATTCCAGTGAAAGAGGAAATTAGAGGCAATGGAAGCTGCAAGACTGTCACTTATTCTCCAGGCCAATTTGGTGGAAATGCTAAGTTGTCTCTGAGTTCATATACATATGCCAGCTGTGTACTGTCTTGGTGTCTTCGGGTCAGGATCTGGGCTGATTAAGGTCAGTGTGCTTGTTGAACTTGGGTCTTGCTGGAGGGGTTCAAAGCTGAGTGGCTCCATTTGGACAGGTTCTGAGAATAACTTAATTGTTTTCAGTGCTCAGAACAACAGCAAGAGATGAGACTTCTGACTGGATAATCTAGAGTGAACACAGATGCCTTATAATTGGAAGAACAGTTTAGGGGTTTACCCCCAGTTAGGGAGTGTTGCTCATGGAGCCATATCCTTGGTTTTGAATAAGCAATCATAAGTGCTGAGAAAAAATGATGCCTGATAGACTGTTCTTTAGCTGGATTTAGTATTTGTTTCAAGACAGAACATGTATGGATACTGATGCTTCCTTCCTGGTATTTATGTTATCTGCTACCAGCTGATGGGCTGTTTCTGCTAGGCTGTTGTTTGAGTAGAAGTGCCCAGGCAGTGACAGCTGCTGGAACCTTTGGCTGTGTCTCACTCCCCCAGGGCTGAGTGCTTCTCTCCACACTTCTTCCTTTCTTCTGCTGGTGTTAAAAAAAACCCATCAAAAATCAAAAGAGTGAGATGGGACTTAATGACAGCTGGCAAAGAAGAGTTAAGAGTACAGCACTTCTGGCTCTTTCAGTGACCAGCAAGCAGGCTTTCTGGGATTTTTGTCAGGGTTTTTTTGTTGGTTTTATTTTTCCCCTCAGTGACAGAGGATGGAGTCATTCTGCATGGCTTTAGGCACGTCAAATTTGGGAATACAATCTGAAGTGGCTTCACTTATACTAGTAAATGAAATAGGGCAGGCACAGTCCTGTGGCACTTGTGGCTCACATGGCTGAAGTCTCTTCCCCTTTCCCACCCCCAGCAGATTATTTGCATCCAGATGGTTGGCTGGGAATGGCCTCTGATCAGGGCTGTGCCCCCAGCTTGTGCCTGGCACCGCTTCAGAGCGTCTTGGCTGGTACAGTGTGACATGGTGCCATGATGTGTGCTAACACTCAGATGCAGGGAGAGCTACACACCGTAACCAAGCACGTTCAAGCCTGCTGTCATTTGCTGTTTCATTTACCGGATGTGTTTCATTTACTAGATGTGGACATCACCAGTTTGGCTCTCTTGATAATGAGCTGCAGGGACTGGCACCTCCAGAAGGGACGTGGTGCTGGGAGGGGCTGGAAGGGATGGGATTAGTTGCCTTCTGGAAGTGGACATCTCCTTCCTGGGCTTGTATACAGGTGTTTAGATCAGATACTGAACTTTTAGACAGCTGAAGTTGTGAGAATAATCTTACATCAGTTACTGTGATGCATGTCAGGTGTGTAAGACAGGAATGGAAAGTGCTGGATTTTTAAGCTTGATTCTGGCATTAAATGTTGTGCTAAGAGACTTTCCCATGCTGCCAAATCCTAGGGATTAAATTTCAGCCCAGTCCAGCATTTACATTTTGGACAACAAAGCTTTGTTTTGTCTTGTTCAATGACATTTTGAACACTTTGGAAATTTCAGCACAATGGTCTATTCTTGTTTTTCTTAAATGTTTAGTTCAGGGAAGAATACTTAGTAAGGAATGGTTTAGATATTTTTTAAAAACCAATATTACTTTGACTTTGGTTCTTTTTGTAAGCCAAAGGAAAAAAGCCACAAAGCAAACAAAAAACCAAACCCTGACCTTCTCTCTTAACTCCATACCTTTGTTTCAGGCCATTCAGACAACTTGTACTGTTTTGTCTTGTGTGAAGGTCGATGCTGGTAGCATGGGGAATGGCAATGAATGCAAATTATCACTGTGTTTTCTATTAGCTGTAATGGGCTCAAAGAAGCAGCAATCTTCCAGGGCAGATGAATGGGCCAGTGTGTTGGATGTATGTTTCAGCTGTAGACAATGTAAAACTCAGTCCAGCTGCCATAGCATATATCTTACTTCAATGGGAGCTTCCTGTGGAGAATTGTTTGGAGCTGGAAAGAAGAGACTACTTTTTTCTATGCTCAATGCAATTTTAAAGAATTCTGAGAGGGTATGTGCAAAAGATCATTAAATTTATTTGTCCTCTGTGGAGACAAGTGCTTTGTGTGGTGATAGGCACCAATACAAATTGAGGGGAGATTAAGCTTCCCTACTGACCCTATAAATATTGCTTTAGACCACAGGCTTGGCTTAAGAAGTACAAGGACAAGTTCATTTATTTTAAGTGAATTGTGGAAGGACTGCCAATGTCTTAGCAGCTGAGAGAATTGGTGCTTGGTCAGCAGATCCTATTATGGTAATGTTTTCATTAGTCAGTGTATTAACACCAAGGCATCACCTCCAAAAGCTATATGCATTCTTTTTTAAAATGGAACTAGTGTGTTTTAAACAAACTAGGTGATTTTTGTTATTATAAGACCAGAAGTGGTATTTGTGCCAGTATCTGGTGCAGTAATAATTCCCATCACCAAAGACTGGTTTTGGGGAAGCAATTGCTCTCTTCTCATCACTCTTCCTCCCAGTGACACTGTAGATACTTATTGACCTAACAGAAGACTATTTAAATCCATCCCAACAGACTCCAGTAGAGGTTAAAATCTGAGCCATTATGCTCAAATCTGCAGGCTGTGATTTTTCCTTATACCTGTTTGTTTTGGTTTTTTTTGTCTGAGACAGGATATTTGGTGGGTTTCTGGTGCATTGTAGCCAAGTTCTCAGTCTAACACAAGTATTTTAAGCAACTTTGAGAAACATTAGGGCTGTTACACTGGATCAGGTCACAGTTCTGGTGCTAGCAGGTGTGGAGAGAGAGTGTGTAAAGGGGTTCTATAACTTGGATTTTTTAATAAAATAAACAAAACAAATATTGACATTGTAGCTCTTAATAACATGCACAGGTTTCTGATGCAGTGATCTGTCTTGCTGTCTTGCAGAAACTTAATTTTATGATTAAAATTAAAGGGATTTCCCCTCTTACTCTTCATAATTTACCCATTTTTCCCCCAAACTCTTCTGCAAACTCCAGCACTTGTAGCCTACTGACACAGAGAGAAGGAGCTGTGAAAGCCCATTTGCTTCTTTGCAGCAGCAATTGAGCATCAGCAAGAGTGCAAAATTTTCATCTAGAAACTTAAGGAATATGGGTTAAACTTACTCTGAAATAGATAATTAATCCAGGTAGTTTGAAGCATTGTGAACTGTTTACCAAATTCCATATTTTTACAAAATTGCCATTTTTCCCCCAGGCTTTCATCCTCTAGCCTTAGGTGACCTCCATCAGTAGCCAGGTGGGGTGCCAGCCCCGCCTTGTTCAGCCAAGTGCTGGAGAAGTTTCTGCATTGAGTGTGGCACAGAGATGAGGCTGCAGCTTGGAGAAATGATTAGTCACTGACTGAGCAGGTCATCTTATCCTTGAAGGAAATCAGAAGAAGGGAAATGGAAGAGCATCTCCAGCAGGCTGGCTGGAACATGGCATGAGTCTGGGGGCTGTGGGCAGCCAGCAGGCTTGGGGTGGCAGAGCAGGCATGAGTACTGCAGGAAGAAAAGGCAGTTTTTAGCAGTAAAACAATGATTTCTCATTTATCATAGTTCTTTAAAAAATGCACACTTTAGAATATAAAGGAGAAGCCACATTCTGGTTAATAAAAACCAAATAGCTGCTTTTTTTTTCAAATACTTATGATTGGCTTTTTAAAGAACATATGTGCATACAGAACATAAATTCTGTTCTTCTGAGGTTTCTTTTTAATACAAAAGTTCAGATAAATTAGCCTATTTCAGAATAGTATTAAAAGATATCTTGACTATAGCCAGCACTGGGTTGTTTCATAGAGCTGTGATATTTACTATAACCTCCTGTAGTCAGCATGCAGAACTTCTGGATGTTATTTAGCAGAATAGTGTCCATTCAAGCCTCTGCTTTCTGGATTTTCTGTGCTGAAATGATTCACATCAACCTTATTTTTCAGGCTTTTGAATTGCATATGATGATAGTACCACACTGGAATGCCAAATAAAAAGCATTTTTATTGTGCTTGTACTGTGTTGTACCACTTGTACTGCTGAGATGAATTATATTGTACTTTACCGACTGTTTAAACCATTTTATTACTTCTTGTGACTTCAAAAGAAAGTCACTATCCATATTCATTTAGAAATAGGACAAAAATAATTTTTCTATTTAAATACTTTTGCAAGAGGAAAAAACATGTCCTTGAACTCAGGTAGGTCAGTGGAGATGTTTTAGATTTACAAAGCTGTAATAGAAAAGCATCCTGGCTGCACCTGTCATTTGTGGATCCAGCATGGCTCCTGCAGTGTCCCTCTCACCAGAGGGATGAGGTTGGGAGGGAGATCTGGATTTTTCCTGGTCCCACCCTCCTGCTCAAGCAGGGCTGTGTGGAGCAGGCTGCCCAGGGCTGTGGCCACACAGCTTTTGAATATCTACACAGATGGAGACTCCACAACGTCCTGGGCAACCTGTGCCAGGGCTCAGTCACCCTCACAGTAACAAAGTATTTTCTTCACTCGAAATGGGTCTTTATGTGTTCTTTGTTGCCTCCTGCCCTGTTACTGGGCACCCCTGAGAGCAGCCTGTCTTTCTCTTCTTCAGTCCCTTCCACCAGGAGTTTACACACTTTGGGAAGATCTCCTCAGACACTTCACTTCTCTGGGATGTGTAACATCTCAGGAAGTTGAGACACTCTAAAAATGTCTTGGGGCCTTTCCTGTGCTGAGCTCAAAGCCAGCTGAAGACAATGGAAGGAATCCCCTTGGCTTTGGTGGGCAGGGCCATTCTAACCCATGACCCAAGGTGCTCAGTCTGTTACGTTTTCCATTGTAAAGCTATAGAAATATTCAAACCACTCTTACACCACAGCAGTATTTGTTTTATCTCTGTTAAATAGCCAGTGACAGAATTGTTAGGGGACTTTTGCTCCTGAGCATGTAGCCTCAGGTGACCTTTGTTCTTGGTGACACGTTCTCTGGTGTAATGTTTGCTTCTCTTCACACAAGTGAAACAGGCAATCACGCCTGTCATCATTTTTTGCAAGCTTTTGCTTCCTTGGGTGTTCCCCAAGAAGTAAAAACTGACAATGGTCCTACATACACATCTCAAAAATTAGCCACATTTCTATGTGTACCTTCTGTAAGCTGGGCAGAATTCCTCATCAGAAGAAAAACAGGGAGTCCCTCTGAGCAGGAAACCCATTCCTTGTATGTCTTTTGTTCTCTATAAATTAAAATATAGCTTACAGTATATTGAAATACATCTTACAGTATTTTGGACTTCTCAAAATATTTTGATCCTGTTTTGTTTCCTTTCCTACTTCTCCATGCCCTTTGAATTTTGTTTTTCCATGTTAGCAAAGGAGGACTGGGGGGAGTCAGTGCCTGTGCCTGTCTTAGACTTCTCATGCCTTGAAGGGTGGCTTCCTCCCAGGTGAGTGGCCTTTTAGCTGTTCTGGACCCCATGCAATATGGAGCTCCACTAGAGGACTCTAGATCTGGAAGCAGTGTATCAGTATAGGAGGAGAACTCCAGTTCTCTAAAATCATCTAGTTTTAGTCTTACTGTGTGCCTGAGGAGTGAATACTAAAATAAAGTATGCTTAAGAAAATCCTTATTCATTAAAATACATTACACTGGATATGTAGCAATCTGCACTAAAGAAGAAATTGGAAACATAATATTGGTAACTTTATTGGTAGAGAATTAAAAATATTTTTTTTACATGGAGAATTTTGCTTTAGGCCATGTTGTGCTTTCCTTATAACCTATTTGTTGAGGTTGTGTGGGAAAAGAGCTAATATTTTCCATTCCTTTTTCATTATATTCTTACCAGGGAGTTCATAAAATATAAAATACCTGCAGCGTATTATTATTATTTCAGTTTATTTCCAGTGCAAATAAAACATTAACATATGCTAGATATGAATATATTTGCTTTCAGACAGCTGGGAGTGGACAGATTGGCAGGGTTCCAGCTTCTAGTAAGTTGGTACCCTAACTTTAGTAATGCTGATTTCACCAGAATTTTCTTAGGTAGCTATGAAATAATAATTAAAAAAAAACCAACTGTTCTATTTATAATTACAAAAATAATCTAGGATATGTTTGTGTGCTGATTTCAATATGTTTGTTCTCAGCAGTGATGTGCTTATGTCTCTATATGTCATATGCTTATATCTCTAGATGGGTTTTGGTGTTTTTTAGGGTTTTTTTTTTTTGCTTTATTTCAGGGGTTTTGTGTGGGGAGTTGTTGGGGATTTTTTTTTTTTTGTCCCATAACCAGAAGCACATTGCCAAATCGGGAGCTTGTAGCTGATCTAGTTTTTGCCTGGACTTTTTATTCTGTAGATCTTGAAAATACCTATAGTATCAGTAGCAAACACCTTCAATGGATATGTGCTGTGGAAAAAAAAGAGAAAAGCCTTAGCTGAAAACCCCAGAACTCAAGGTTTTGGACAAGGTCATAGAAGTGTGAGAAGTTGGAGGCAGAGAGTACTGATGGAGTAAAGGCTTTGCAAAGCCCATCCAACCAACCAAATGGGATTCTTGGCTTGCACAATTTTGAAAAGATCAGTCTGCACTTGACATACTCTTCTTCAGAACAGGATTGCCACATTGACAAGGATTTTTTGGATGGAAAGCTGGCCTAGGGGAGACACTGGTAGGAGATATAGGAGTGTACAAGAAGGCATACATATGATTTTTTGATAGTGCCTATGTCTGTGAAATGAAAAAATGGAAGGTTGTCAAGGCTGAAACTCAATAAATAAATTATTGGAGGAAAACTCACCACAAAACTGTCAATAATGTGATCTTATTTCCAGTGGAAGGGATGGTAAAATATGAATGAAGTTGATTCAGTGTGATTAATATAAAATGATGTACACTGTTACTCTTTATTTGTCTTTTTGTGAAGACAATGATTTAAACCCATGTCTTTCAGTCTTTTGGACTGCAGAAGTTTGACATTTTTTCAGTGGAAAGACGTACTGAATTAAACCATCTACTGCTTGGTATACTTCTCTTAACCACTGCTTGCAGATATCTGAAGTGTGATGTATAGACCTCCAGGCTGTTATTGATCACTGTTTCTACATCTGTCAGCTCATAAAATATATTCAGCTTCAAATAATGGTCACTTAGTCCCATGTGAGACACAACTTTAAAATGAAAATCTTGTCTGATATGGTGTAGCAGACCTTTATCCTGCTTTCCTCATCTGTTGCCTTCAAAAAGGTCATTGCAGTCCTCTTTATTTGAAGAGTTTCTGCAGTTTGCTTTTGTCACTGTACCAGTCTCAGGACTCTGTGGTGTTTCTGTAACTCTGTTCTGCCAATATGGAGAATTTTTACTAAGTTTTGACTTTTTGGGGGTTTTGATTTGTTACCAGTTTCTACTAAGAAGAAATCCCCGTTCATTTGTTTTGGAGGGTGGCTGATCATCCTAAGCTTTTCTCTACAGGGTAGCTGACTAGTTTATTTTCACCTTCTACTTGTTGAAATTATTTGTGTAAGATTCTGATTGTAAGTGAAAATTCTGGTATTCCTCTTCTTGCTTTAAATTATTTTCAAGTATAATTTTGACTGTTTTCCTGATTTCATTTTAATTTGTGTAATTTTGTCAAAATCCCTTAACATTATTCTACATATTCTACATTATTCTACATTTTTTTCTTTTCCTAACAGATGAAGAAATTTGATTATATTATTAGGTTTCCTTTTTTTCTGTTGTCCAACAAATTATCCTTTTGTTTCTGATGTCTATGTATGTACTACATACATAGTAATATTAGAAATACAGTGACATTATTGTCTGATGTAATAAATTGGTTCAGAAAACACCTGGTTTCAGTTGTAAGATTCCCCCCATCCTGAAATCAAAGCCAGTAAATATGCTTGACTCATCTGGAAAATAGGCACATAACCTGTTTTTTCTAGTAAGCAAGCATGTTAGGTACTTTGAAGGTAGGGAACATGAACAGGCATGCTTCTCGCTGTTGTTATTTTGACAAAGACATGTAAATTCAGGTATTATTTCCTTAAAATGTCTCACTAAGTTATATTCATATTGACTAAAGTGCAGTGTTTCTCTCTAGGCTAATTTTACAGGCTCGAAAAGGGGGAGTTTGTTTTGTAGGTGTTTTCATCATGCTTTATCTAGAAACCCTGTAGGTCCTCAAGGCATGTAAAGGAGAAATCAAATCTGAGTATGGCACAGAAGAGATAACAATCTTGGGTATGGTTGTTGTGAATTTTTCAGACAGGCTTCTTAATAGTAGTAGCGTATGACTTCGGGATGCTTAAATATTGTCCACTGTCTTCCATGACTCTTTATGAACAGAGTTGGTAGTACAATGTGAGCCCCTAACCACACGTTTTTCATTTTATTAACTTTGCAGTATTCTGTTGCTGTGAAGAAACATGGGAATAAATGAATACATTTTCAAGGTATTAAGTTAAAATAGATGTATAAATTAATAAATCACATCCTTGGGGAAATCACTGCTTCTATCAGTGCCAGTCACTTCTTAAACCCTCTCTTTTAAGAGCATAGGAGCAGGCAATTCCAAAATGCTGGAAGTCAAGCAGATAAAACAGAAGATGAGCTTGACTGAAAAGGGATCTTTTGGATGGAGCTAAGGCAAAAAAGGAAGATATATGCCCAGTGGAAGCAAGGTTAGGGGACATGGGAGGAAGACAGAGATGCTGCTTGCCACTGTAAGGAGAAAAGTGCTGCAACCAAAGCTCAGCTGGAGTTGAATACAGCTCTGTATAGATAAACAGACTGAACTGCACAGTGTGTGAATTCTGCCTGATGTTTAGAAAGGTCCTCCTAAGGACAATAGGAGTATTTACAGATATGATTTTAAAAAAAATTATCAGTGACTATAAAACTTTCTTTCACTAAGGTTCCCAAGGAAGAAAGGAGTAGTTACATTAACAGCTGCTATGAACTCCAGCTTACTGTTTTTTGGTGATGAATCGGAGTATCGACAGATACATTTGGGAGAAATTAGCTGTGACATAGCAGAATCTGTGAACATCTGCTCCAGCTACTTTTAAATTTTTAATTATTCCAAATCCTGAACTGACTTTAGACATGAAGTATTGTATTGTTTGGGAATGCACAATGGGTAATAGTCACTTCTAGGAGCCTTGGGAAACAGCATGTTAGATGTACATAGGTTTTTTAAAAACTGTCTTTTGAAAATTTCTAAAACTATTGTTAATACCTGAATTTTTAATGTTAGATTTTGGTTAAATATTATTAGATTATGAAGGTTGGCATTGAGTATATAAAAAAATTGAGAAAGCCAGTTTGCGTAACCAATTTCAATCAAGATTTCTGAAAATGGAAATCCAGAAACGCTGCTGTCTGTGCTTAAAACCTTTTGCTGACCTAATGCTGAGGACTTAGCTTAAGAATGTTAAATGCAGTTATCTGGAGTGTTTGTGATTATGCCAACTAATCCTGTCTTTCTGGCTGAAGGGAGGGATGGAAGGATTGGCAGATTCCTTATGTGGGAACAGAAGTGGATGGAAGAAGAGTTGGGAGCATGAAACCCTGTCAGTTGCTGTACAGAGCTAGATGCAGGTGCTTTGAAAGAAGGGAGATGTAACAACAACAGTGGATGTGGTGCTCAACTCCTGGGAATGTCTGAGCACATTAGACTGGCCTGTGCCAAGAAGGCAAACGTGAGTATTGCTGTAACAGCCAACTTAACCAGGGGCTGCTGTTCCTAGGAGAAGTGAAAGAACTTGGATCTGAGAGGAAAATAAAAACAGTGAGATGGATGCCAGGTTACAGGATGCTGTGCCTTCACTAGGGAGGTGTGTGCAGCAAAGTGACAGTGCAGAATTTCTAGCTAAAACATCTGTGGAAACTGTTCTGAACCAAGGATATTCTGGTTGAGAATAATAGCATCTGTGGGGTCCCTGATAGTTGCTTAAATATGAGTGTAGTCTGTAAATACTTAAGTAATGTGACAAGCTGTTGGTCAAAATCCTCCATGACTGTTGAAGGTTGCTGTAAATTTTTGGAGCAGAAGCTGTGTGGAACCATTGACTTGGGAGCGTGGAAATATCACTTCCAAGTTTTTTCCACTGTAATAAATGCCAGCTTTACTATATGGTGGTGGAGCTTGTAGTTTTGTACCTTGCACAGGATCTTTTTAATGCTGTCAAATGAAACTGTCAAAATCTGGGAAAATGCTGCTGCTCAGAGGCACTTGTCTTTTGCTGAACATGTTCACATGATTTGTGTCCACAAAGCTGCAGAAAGCCACCATCTCAGTTGTCATGTGCAAAAGTATGTATTTTAAAATTACGTGTAATTGGTGCACTCTTTTTCTTAGTGGCAAATCTGGGCAAAATATCCTAATGAATGAAATACATTATTTTATTTTCCCTCTGCCGCCTGTTGGAAGTATGTGGGGAACAGAGTTGCACCTTGTAAGCACAGCTGCAGGAGTAGGTGCTTGTCTTGCCACCCATGTCATGTCCATGGATGGTTTTAACTTAATGGAGAGCACAAGCCTCTTTTTATATAATAAATTAATGCTGATTGGTGATATGTTTAGCTCTCATAGATTTCAAAATACTGACTCAAAAGTGTTCAAATCTTAAGCAGTTTTTCATTAATTTCATAAATTCTCAATACTCAATCTGAATCAGTTAATTCAGTTTCATCTTCCATGTGAATACCTGTGACTTGAGGCATTCTGATGGATGTATGGGTGAATTTAAGCGTGTCTTGAAGCATAAGGTGATCTAGGGAGGTGTCTAGTTTTCTAAAGTCTTGCTATTTTTCTCTTAACAAAGTTTTCAGAAAAGTATCTTTTACGACTAGCCCAGAAGTTGAGCTGAGAAAAGGTGGAACAAAGTACAAATTTCCCTGTCAGCATTTGATAACACGTCTATTAGCACCTTCACTAAATAAAGCTATGTCACTGGTATTGTGGATAGCTGACATAAGGAATTGATCAGATAATGTCAAATCCCATCCTTGTGGGAATTAAGCAGGCCTGTATTTGAATATTTGCCTTGGAGTTCTTTTTGTCTGTCAGATCCTTATGCTAGTTATAAACCTTTAAGATAATTGTAATACAGTTGTCATTTAATTAATATTAACCTCAATTGCTTTTCCTCTCTTGACACCCTCTAAGGCTTTTGTCTAAGGTGTTTGATTTTATAGTTTGACATTTTGCTGTGAAAATTGTTTGGGTATTGGATTGACAACAAGAGTGAATATAGTGAATTTGTCATAAAATGGGTGGGCATTTTGTTCCCATTAGGAATGCCCAAGTTTTTAAAATACTATGTATGTACTTCAAAATACTCCAGTTCTCTTTAACAAGCAGAATATGGTCCATTGCACTAAAGCCAAAGTTTTGCATGTCATTCAGTAGAACTGTTTTAGCTGCTCTGTTTAACCAAGCTAAAGTTGCAGTGTGAATAGCAGTAATGCCCTTTTTAAGGGAAACTGGCATCAAACACATTGTCCACATTGGATCTTTGCTTACCAAGAGATACCTCCATTTGTGCAATTAGTGTCCATTGGCTTTGATTGGCTGCAGCCTCTTTCCCAGACTCCCCTGTCTGGCAGCCTATTTTGAAAGTTTTACTCAGCTGTTAGGTCTATTTACCTCAGCTGAGCTGCTGTCAATAGAGTTTTCAGTCATGTTTTCACTGCTTTTTCAGAGCTCAGATTACCTGTTTAGTCTTTTAAGGATGACTCAAGGAGCCTGTATTCCAGGATTGAAATGATTTCTATAGAAAGCTTCTCAACAACTCCACATAGGATAGATGAATTATGTAATTTCCTGGTAGCAATTGATGGAAATATAGGAAATAAGAGAGGTAGGGGAAGGAATTCAGGATTTCAGATTGACTCCTTGCCACTGTGACTAAACAGCCTGTTAGTGTTGTTGGAGGTGTCTCACTCTGTAGATACTCTTGTGTGATTCTAAGACTGATATAGAACAATGACTTTGTGTTTTAAATGTAATAGAAACATTTAGCTTTTCCAGCTGATAAGACGTAAGACACAAATAGTAATTGGTTCCTTGTCATGGTAAAATTTCAAATACATTTTTCTTTTTTCAGCTAAGGAAGCAGAAGCAGATATATGCAGCTTTTCAGTAGTGATTGACTGGAAAAATTTGCAGCATATTTTTCAGCTTGAAATTTGGAATAATTTTGAATTGTTGAGGGAGATGGCAGGAAATGAAGTAAGTCTGCAGCCTCACTGACTGCAGCAACAGAGGAGATTGTGCAATCCAGAAAATGAGCAAAGAAGAAATAATGTCCAAATCCCAAAGATAAATGAGAAAGGGGTGAAAGCCGTGTCTAGTAATGATGTGGCTGTCAAGAGAAAGAAGTTCAGGAAGGTGGTGATTATCTCTGTACTTCTAAGGATAGAGCCACACTGTGGTTTTGCACTATGTAAGCTTGCAAAGTAGGATTAATGGGACTTACACAATGCCTAGGCCTTCCTCTCTGAACAGTAGAAAATGTAATCAAAGAGATTCCAAAGAGGAGGTAGGAAAACTAAGTGAATGAGACAGGTTTGGGGTTTTTTTCTGTGTGAGATAATTTTGGGTGTGTTTCCTCCCTGCCAACCAACCAACATAAGTGAACAAAGAATGAAGCAACATAGACTTAATTAGTATTTTTTAGGTTGTCCATTCATAATTACTGACAAATTTCACAAAACTGCAAGTCCCATCTGCCACTCATTGGGCAGTTGTGAATACAAGGAATTAAAGTGGTTTGAGGAGTTGACCAACGTGCTAAACTTTCTGTTTTCCCTTGGTGATAAGTCTGAATCCAAACTAGCTGAGATACCACAGGGAAATGTACGTGCATTCCTCAGGGGAAGGCATGCACAATGTAGACAGTGAAGGTGATAAATGCAGAAAGGAGAAAATGTTCTACTTGACATTCTGAGAACTCTGTGAACGGATGGCAGGAGTTCGCTGGGTCATGGATCTTGCATGGACATTTAAAATAATTCTAAAAGAAAATGTTGTTTGGAGGCCAGTGGGAAGAAGGATTGTGGAAGAGAAGGGATGATTTAACAAACTATTGATAATTAATTGAACAGACACAACAGCAAGGGGGCTCCTGAAAGATTCCTTTTGCTAGAAGAACATGGAGAAGATTCCATGTCATCACAGTGTGTTAAATAACACTGAAGGATAGTTGCATTATTAATACAGCTGTGTAAATGTAAGCAGACCTTGCTAGTAATTTTTTAGACTCTGTATGCAGATGCTTACCAGTGTAATATTTGATCACTTTCTGCATACAAATAGATAAAGAGTAGTCAAACTTCTAAGCAGGTGTTTTAGGTTTCCTGTTTCATCTTCTTAGAAATCTCTGCTTTGAACAATATATATTATTTTTAGGTACTGGGGGAATGTGGAAATTTGATGGCAAGAGGAAATGGTTGATGTAATTCAGCTGTAGATGACATCCTACATAGGCAATAACTACCAAGATCTGGAACAGCTAATCATCAGGTAATGTCTTGACTGTGACTCAGTCTATTGAATGAAAGGACTTAGGAAGATGAAGGATGATATGCTTCCCCAGAGAGATACCAATCACAAACTAATCAGAGTATCCTGGGAAGCATCTAGCCAAGCAGAATTTAAATCTTCACTGGACTTTTCCAGTTATACAGTACTAGTCCAGATGTTCATGTTGCTAAAACATCTTTATTTCTGAAGGAAAATAAAGACAGGAGTCACCAGCATCATGGGATGTTTACTGATTGTGACAGTTGCTGTCAGGAGGCAGGAGGAGCATTCTGTTCCATACTACCTGGGCTGTGGGTGTCAAGGGGTGCAGAGAAATGTTAGATTTGTCTTTCTAGAAATCTTTCTATATGTGCTTAATATTCACGTAACCAGATTATCTTAAAGTTTTTAGAAGCCTCCAGGTAGCCTGATGTAAATCTGCCCTTTACTGTTTGTCAAGATGCCTCTTCAGTGGGCAGTGGAAGAGGAGTGAACTGTCAAGAAACTGAAAAAGAGGCATTTGTGGCAGCACTGGGAGAAGAAAGGACAGTGTGCACTGGCAAACTTACACCATCACTAAACCCATGGGTGTCTGTTGTGATAAGTAAACATGGAGCCATGGTTTTAAGAAGAAATACCCCCTTTGAATGTTGTCAGTGAGACCAGCAGTCCATGAGAAGATATGCTTAAGTTTGGGCTTAGATTATTCAGCTTAGCAGGTTTTCAATTCAGTTTCAATTATTTTTTTAAAGTGGACATTTATTGTTTGTTGGGTTTTCTCTCTTTTATCAAACATAGTTTGGTCATTCTATATAGACAGGTCCCTGATACCTGGAGACATTATAACCTTGCTGGCAAAATTACAACAAAATGCTTGGATTGTTTATTTAGGGGAGTTCAATGGATGAGATATAATTTTCTTACCTTCATGGTGGCCAAGTATTGTGGTTGTGGAGGTGGGCATGTAAGCTCTGCTTGAAATTTCTGGCAACCACACAGGCTTGAATCATGCACTCTGCTGCCAAGTTTTAACCTTTGAGAAATGATCCTTGGGTGCATAAAGATACATGGGAAAGGGTCAAGGGCCATCTGGGCAAAGCCATCTCTTGCAGACTCAGAATTTCTAAGTTTTTTTGTTTCCAAGACTTTATGGAGAAGAGCTGATTTTCTTGTTGAAAGCAAGTTTTTGTGATACTGTGTCACTGCATTAGAATGGCTTCATATGCAAAGACTTCCAAAGCCTGTTGGTGAAATAAAAAAATAGCTTTGTGATTTCACACTAGGCTGGATGTGTTCTTTTGATGGTTCTTCTGTATATGTTATTTTCTATGTTTCTTTTAAGAATCAGGTTTGTTCCCATTAATGAAGAGACTGGATTCAGTTGACTATGCTTTGAGGTGGTTTGTTGTTTTAATTTTTTTTTTTAATTTGTTTTCCTTTTTTAAAGATGCCTGGGTAGTCTCACTCATATGTTCAGATTATTTTGGCTTCAGGAGCATATTTTCTTCTAAGATAGAATGACAGTGATTTTGATGTCTTCTGCCTTTTCTGTGAACAGTCATAGTCTTCCTGTTGGGAACATGAGGATGTGTTAACAGTTCATTGCCGTTGTGTGATCCTCAGGCAATGCTGTACTGTATTTTTTCCTGTCACATGTAGTTGTTCTTAGAAACTGAAAAGCATGGGACAAGGGAAAGGGCTTACTATTTTGAATATTTCAGTTTAGTGTCATGGCCTGTAATGCATAGGAGGTGATATGTATGACTGGGTGATTGTCTTGTCTTGCCTAGATTCAAGATCTGCTAGTTTGTGGTAAAGATTTATATAGAATTATTTCATATACTTCCTTCTAGGAGAAGGAAGTTTGGGGAGAAGAGGAGAGGTAGGAGAAACAGTATTGAGCTTTTATGACTCTTTGTGAGTCGCACATTCTGCGTGTAGTGGGTTGACCCTGGCTGGACTCCAGGCACCTGCACCAAAGCTGCTCTCTCACTCCCCTCCCCAGCTGTATAGGAAAGAGAAAATGTAACAAAAGATTAGTGAGTTGAGATAAGGACTGGGAGAGCACTTTGGATGCTTTATCACACAAGATAATTTATATTTTATAACATAATTATTAACAATATTTTTGAATTTCAAAACCAACATTTTATAAGTGCTATATCCATCACTTATTTTTAATCATCAGTTCCAAAAAATTTTTTCATGCTGATGAAGTAGTAAGAAAGAGCTGCAAGTTAAAAGACAAAAGTAAAGCAGAAATGGAAATAAAAGGAATAATGCTAATTAATATAGGTCATTCAAAGTAAAAAATGAATAAAACAAAAAGTCTTGTACTTTTAGATATTTTAAAATTGTCTAAAAATTGCAGTCTATTTAAACAGAATAGAGAAATCTTTCTATGAAAGTATAATTGATTTGCATCTCCAGATCAATGGTTAGCAAATTAGACCTCTAACTATGTAATCTGGAACTTGAAAGTTGTAACCTACTCCTGTTATTTCATGATTATGCTAACTTGATGAGCCTTGACTGTGTCCTAAGTAACAGAGACAGACATCTGATTTTCTGTACCTAGCAGTTATGTTACTCAGCCTTTATACTTTGCATAATGTAATTGCAGTAATGGACCCATTAAAAAAAAAAAGGCAAGACAGTTTGCTGTGAAGATGTTTTATGTAAGTCTTAAATACTGAATAGGAGTTTTAGTGAGCAATCCAGTACGAGCTGTGTCAGCATGCTGCTGTAAAACCTGGTGCTGCTGGGGTGCAGGAATGGCACCAAGGCCATGCTATGACAAACACCAGTCTTGGTGACATCTGTCTGTTATTTGATCACTGGAGACTTGATCCTGTTTTTGTTGGGGGATTAAAAAAAAAAGACAGTCACAAAAATAGTTACGGTACAATAAAATTCATATACTTTAATATGCCTTAGCAGTAATGATAAAGAACTGGGGTAATCAAGATACAAATCCATAATGTTTAAATAACATAATGTGTGAGGTGAGGAAACATCAGAGGACTGTGATCACAAATACACATGTGGCTTCAGTGATCAGCCTTCATCATGCAACATTCCTCTTCAAGAAACTAATTATATATTAATGCCACTGGCTCTGTTCTCACATTTCCTGTGCACTCGTGAGATGTGTTGCAGGCAGTCACCTTTCTTGGTGTCACCTGAGACATGTCTCTTCTGCCATCTCAGTAGCTATCTGTACTCCATATTGCTTCAACATCCTTCACCTTTCTACTTATGTGTGCCTTTTTGGGTACTTTGTGGGGTTTATTTTTCCTGTTGTTTTTTTTTTTCTTATGATATCCTAGAGTCCTGTAAGATGGGTTTAGAATATTCTTGCAGCTGAATCAGTCTTTTTATTTTGAAATGCAGTTCTCTTTAAGAAAATGTATCAATTCTATAAGCAGTGTGCCAACATGTTTATACAAAAATCATTGTGTTGTGTTGTTTTGTTTTGTTTTTTCTCTCTGAAGCGGTGTGTGTATTTGAAGGCAGAACCTACTTTGAAGGACAAAGAGAAACTGTGTATTCAGGCTCAGGGGACTGTGTTCTTTTTGAGTGCAAGGTAAGAATACTCTTGATGGAATAAAAATTCTTGCATGTTAGAAATATCAAAGTCACGCTTTTGAAATATAGATAGGTGTACCTTAGGAAGTGACAGAAAAGGCATCTGATAGGTCCTGTGTTTATGTTGTCTGAGTTCCACATCAAATTTTTGCAAATAAATTTACTTTGCCTAGCTGCAAGCTTTGATGATAGCGCTTGACAATCAAGCAGCATTCTTTTTTCCCTGGGTATCATCCCCACCGTCAGTAATGAAACATCAACAGATTACCTTATGTTTCCATCTGCAGTGTTATTGTTCAAAATTAGGTGCTCAGGGGTGAGAGATACACAGATGTAATGGGGGCATGGTTTGGAATTCAGGATCATTCTTCAGAGGAAAAGCTAGGGGGAAAAGAAGAAAAAGAGCTGGTACACCAGGTATCTGGTATTTCTAGTGATGGAAATGGGGTAGGCTTGGGGTTTTTATTTGTAAACAGAATATACCTGATGCTGAGTCAGTCTTGCCCTGCTGCATGAATAGAGCTGCTCTTCAGGGCAAAAATGTACTTTAAGGGTAAAATATACCTCAGGGACAGCTGTGGGTTAAGAATTACACAAACTGCTGCAGTGAGTTGTGTGTTGTCTCTAGGGGAGGCATGGGGAAAAATACTGTCAGGTTAGACCTGCAGGCTGTGGGCTGCAGTTGAAAACCTTAACACACATTTCTCAGCAGAGAAAAAAGAGGAGAGCAGTTCCTCTCCCTTCTCATCATGCAGCAGTCCATCAGACCAGTTTCTGGAAATCTCGAACATTTTCATACAGTTGTTAAAAAGTGTATGTTACAAAGAACTGGGAATTCTTATCTAACTGCTGTTGATTTTAATCTTTATGAGCTTAATTGCTGCAGTAAGGCCTTTGAAACCCTTTTGAGAATGGCAAGAAGAAGCTGGCCAGAAATAATTTTGGATTCAGCTGCAGGCTTTTTGGGGCTATGAGCTTGTATTTTCAACATGGCACCCAATACATGAATTATATCATTAGTCAATGGATATAATTAACAATGATCAAAAGTTATGTGATGTTGCCTTGTGTTCCTTGCAGCTGGCAATTGTGATACTGTATGAAAAAAAATGTTGGCTGGGCTAGTCTGTGTTTTGTTGATTAGGCTTGTTTTCTGGTAGGCTGCCTGACTGTATTGGTAGAAATTGTAAGCAGCAGCTTTGGCTGATTGAAATGTTGCTTTTTCAAGGACTGAAGTGCACATGGTTTCTGCTGAACAGCCTCGTGAATGATAATTCAGAGCATAAAATCTGTGAACTTTGTTGGTCAGTTAGGAATTCATAGATGGGAATTATTTTTTTACTAACAGAGTTCTCATAAAAGGATATAATTAATGACTTCAAGTCAAGAGGTATTACTCGGAATTGCACAGGTACTGCTTTCATGCTTGAAAGATTATAATGATGTTATCAAGGTGATGTATGGAAATTTTTCATTTTGTCTGGATGTAATTAAAAGCCTCATGTTTTGTTTTGATTGGCTGCTGCAGTTGTGCATGCTATAGGCATGCACTTCTCTGTTTGAATATTATAAATAAGTGAATGAAAAATTATCTTCCAAATTAGAATTTATGAAAGATTAAAATGAAATTCAGAGTACCTTAATTGATGTTATTTCTATCAAAGATTAATTTAGCTTAGGGGATTGCTGGGTTTTGTTTGTTCTGGTATACAGCACATCTCTGTCTGGTTTGCTTTATTGTATTATAAGATTAGGGCTGGTCTCTCCGTCAAGATTGTTTAAGGTAAAGTTTGAGCAGTCATTTTGATATTGGCCATTGTGTACATGTTCATCTTTATACTTCATGCTTAAAGAGGATTTAAAATTAAATGCTAGACTAATAATAAAAATACACATACATACAATGGCAGATGCATTATTGTAGATGTTTTTCTTGCATGCAGAAATGCATAGTCCTGAGTTCCTTGAAGTCTTATTTTAACCACATTGCTTATTTTATGGCAGATGCCTTTGAGGAGCATACTGTTTGCCTTGTTTTCTTTCTTTGCCCTGTCATGATCAGAGCACAGCAAGACAGTATTTATGGCCCAAGGGAGCCTAAAGGAGGTACACCCGTGGTAGCCAGGTTGCTAAGGCAAGCATTTTGTGGGGCCATACTGCAGCAATTTCAGGTGACCTGCACTGAGTGCCTGAACATACTTATGCACCATCTTGTGGTCTTGTACACTTCCAGATGCCCGATGAAAACCTCTCTTTCCTAATAGGGACTCAGTGCCAGTTTCTTTCAGTGTTGCTGCCACTGGAAGCAGTGAGATCAGAGATGCTCAAGTTTGATTTTACTTGCTGTATATATAACAAGCTTCTTTAGAGAATTCATTATGGGGACCCTTGACTCTGGAATCTGCTGCCTCAGTTTTTCAGAAATAATTGTAACTCTTACAGGCATAATGCTAAGAGAAACTTCTGAGACAAGTTACTTGACAGCTAGGATAAGAGAAGAATGAGAGTTGTTGCCACACTTCTGATTGCTTGAAAAGATTTGAGTATAGGAGAGTTCCTGATGCTTTTATTGTGCTGTGTTGTCCGCTCAAATGGTTTTTGAAGGTACCTAGAATTTGGCCTAGGCATGGCTTTGTGTACATTATAATGGTGAAACTCCACTAAAGTTATAACTTCCTTTATTTTCTATCTCACAGTATTAATCAATTGCATCAATTTTTCAGGACCACAAAATGCAGCGAATTCCAAAAGACATCTGTCCAGCTTTGAACTGCCCAGAATCTCAACAGATCCCCTTATCTCACAGTTGCTGCAAAGTCTGTAAAGGTAAGGTAATAGCTGGTATAAGCTCAGTGTAATTTCATTCTTATGGATTACAAATAGATTTTTTTTGATAATTTTGAATAAGAAACTACTAGGCATGATGATCACTGTAGATCTTGGGAAGCTGAATAGGTAACAACTGCACTGTGATATCTGAAAATTGTTTGTAAAATTGTTTAGTAATGTAAATTCTGTGAAACAAGTCTTTGTGTTTTATTTCAGCCAAAAATGGGTGAAGAGTCCAAGAAATCATGTATATAATTAGTGATTTTTCTACTCTTCACCCACTCCAGTGTCCAAATTCAATAGACTGAAGAAATATTCATGTTTGCCAGCATCCTCCTGGGGTGCTTTGAGATATCTCTTTCAGAGAACTGTTAGTGCTAAGCAGTTGTTCAAGTACTTGGGTAACTTGTTCACCTCTCTGAGGATGTAGTTTACATCTATAAGCAGAAACTTTGGGAAATATTTTTATATGCTGTGCACCTTTCTGTGCTACACCCTGTCTGATCCTTACCAAAGGAGAGGGATGTAGGAAGTGCTCTGAGTCCTTGGCCCACCCTTTTGATCCGGACTGACACTGGTTTCTTCAAAGCTATCAGCATTTGCATCTTCAAGTGGCTACATCTGTTTCTTGTGTAACTAAATAAGAGAAATTGATATCTGGCATGAAGGAATGTGTTAGGCTTTTGGCCTGATTTAAGGTATACATCAGCAAAGATTGCAGCTATGGCTATTTCTGTGCTACTCAGCACAAACATGAAGAATATGATTAATGACATTAAGCAGAGGGATAAGAAAGTAGAAGAAAAGAACTTAAGAGAAGATGGGTCTTCAAGTCTGTCACAGTCCAAAGGATTTTTAATGATAATTTTCTCTAAAATCTTCAGTAGCTTAGAGAAAAGGAGTCTATGTTTCTTGTGCCTGGTATAGCTAGAAAATTTTAATATATGTCAGTTAAGTGCTTTCTGAATATTTTCAATCCTCCCTGAACTATGCTAGCTTGGCTTCTCATGAGGTGAGGAGCTTATTCTTTGAATGAGAAGCTGCTGTAGGCTATTATTCAGTAGCATGCATTTTGTTTATTAATACAGCTGCTGTACGAATGTTGAGAATCTTAATAATAATCAGTATCAAAGCCCTCATGCTTTCTGGATGACATGTATCTTCATAGTTAATGTCAAAATCTGATGCAATCCAATACAGACCAGGAAATCCAGAAATAAGCCTCTTAAGTTTCCATGAACTCAGGATTTGGTGAGGAGGGCAGCAAAAAGGCAAAAAGTAGATGTTGCCATGGCCGGGGTTGCTCCTGACGCACACGCTGCTGCTGTCATCAAGGAGTATTGGAGACCCTCTGGCACCAATTAAAGTGTAGAATGATTTGCTCCATAGTGTCCTATGTTAGATGCCATCACTGTGGTAGCTGTGGTGGATGATGATGTCTGGGTAACATTACCTAAGCATGTCTTTAGTTTAGAGAAACAAGCCGCAGCAGGGGGAAGAAAAGCATTAGCCTGTCATATCACAGTAGGTCTGTGATGTTTCTATCATAACCATGTCACTGCAGCTCAGTACTTAAACATTTTGGGATCTTCTGCTTCCTTGACTCCTTTGGCTTCATTCCTGTTGTTTCACACTGTTCCTGAGCTGTCCCAAGTGCAAAAGACTTCTTTGACCTGACCTCCAAGCACCTGTGCTGCCACTGTCCTGCCTGGGGTCCTTGTTTAACTAAGCTTCTGTGAGTTTAGGGTTAGAAGCTCTTTCACAGCAAAATATGAAGCAGAAACCAGGTGGAATGATAAAACTAATAATCTTTACTGCTGAAAAATACTTTTTTTGCTATTTTGCAAGAGGCTTGTGTTGCAACCTGATGCCAGCTTGCATTCTGAAGCTGTTGCTGTTACACCAGTCCTTGTCCCCTGAGCTTAGCCTACACTCCCAAGGTCTCCTGTGGTTTTCAGAGAAGAAAATAATTATTGGAAAACACTGCTTCTGCTTGATCAATTAATGCTTCAGTGAAAGAAGGAAACTTGAAACAAAGAAAATTAATGAGAAAACAGGGAAGGAGACAAGCTCCACACCTTTATATACAGATCTGAAAACTGTGAAAGTTTCAAGTCAGTTTCTAGAACCAGTTAATGTTGTTCAAAAACATTAAATCATTAGATTTCATGACAGCAAACAGAAGAAATTTAAAAAGAAACCTACTGAGTTGAAAGGTTCAATGTAAATTTTCCTGCCTGGAAAAGAACTTCATAGTCTTAAAAATTTATAATTAAGGTACAATGTAAAATGGCCCCACTCAGGAAAAATAGAAAAGACAAAATAAGAAAATAGGAAACAGGGATGGCTAACAGGTGAGATTTAAAAACAAAATTCTCTGTAATGGAAAGAATGATGTGATAAGGAAAGAGTATTCAGTTAGTGGAGGAAGGGAAGAGATAAGAGTAAAGCAAAAAAAGTCAATGTTAATCAAAGACTTTTGGTTAAATATAGACGGATTTTACAAATACACCTGAGAACTAAAAGTGCTAAAAGAAATACCACTACTAAATGAGATGCTGAGTGTCTAAGCTGTTAAGGTCTTTTATAAATGTGCAAACAAACAAACACACAAAAAAAGAAAATGACAAGAACTATATAATTAAGACATGTCCTGTGAAAGTAATTAACAATGACAAGGAGACTGTAAGGAGATTTAAGCAAGCCTCCTATCCAGCTGCTTCAGATCAGTGCTATAACCTGAAATTGAATTGAAGACCTAGAGACAGTCCGTTCTGGTGGCCTTTACTGCTCCTCTCATCCATTTCATGCTTGGTACAATTTATTTTTCTGTATCTCACAGACAATAGAAAGGTATTCTTTGACCTAACCGAGAAAAAGATAGCCCTGTCTTTGACAGGTATGTTTTGTAATCCCTGGATTCTTTTTAACCCTCAATCATGCTTGTTTCTGTACAGGCCATGACTTTTGCACTGAAGGACATAACTGCATGGAGCATTCTGTGTGCCGGAACCTGGAGGACAGAGCTGTCTGTAGCTGCCGGGACGGCTTCCGAGCCCTTCGAGAGGACAATGCCTACTGTGAAGGTGATGCCCTGGGCACAGGATTAGCACTTCTCTATAAATTACTGTGGGATGAGTCCGTAGATTCATAAGCTGTCAAAGGGATTGACATATTCAATACAATGAATTAGATGTTGATCAACTAAAATAATATCTTCAAATAAGTTCTTTAAAAGAAAACTAAAAAAATCTGATCAGCATGGAGGCAACCAGTTAATATGGCTGAGGTCTTGAATTAGAAAAGTGCTTCCATAGGAAAATTTTCCTTTATTTTCCAAGGTATTCAGATACTTAGGCAATCTAAATTCAACCATTTGAAAAACATATTAGTATAACATTTAGTTTCTGTTTTCAGTGCTGCATGTTCCTATTTTCTCTCCTCAGGAAGTAAGAAATGCTATAGGTTAGATTCTAGTATTGTTAATCACACTGAGTAAAGATTCATTATTTGAGTTGCTCTATTGTTGTCAGGAAGCCACAAGCTACTTAATCAGAAGAGAATCATCTGTACAATCTAGCATCATCAGGTGAAAGGAACTCGTCCCCGCTCCAGCAGTGAAAGCCAAAGTCCTCTGCAGAGTCTCCCAGTGTTGGTGCTAGCTGTTGCTCTGCCTCATGAAAACCCTGATTCTGTAAACACAATACCAGTGTGTTGCCAGGCCCTTCTCACAATAAAGCTTAAGTGTTGGCAGCAGAATGGGCTTTGACTAGTAAGCAGTTCTGTTCAGATTAAATTTAAAGTCAAACATCTATGAGGAGATGTAGTTTGAGGTACTCTGCAGTCCCACGTAATACCTGCATTATTCTCTGGTGATGCACAATAAATGGGATAAATTGAGGCCTTTTAAAGTTGTTCCTTTGGCTGAACTCTGCTGAAGTTAATGCCCAGAGCTTGCTTGAGTTAGTAGCTGCATTAATGTCAGTGGGAATGCTCATTTGTAGACTTACATTTGAGAATTTGTGGCTGTTTTTGGGAAAGGAGCATATAATTAATTCAGCTTTATATACATCTCTACTTAATA
This sequence comes from Emberiza elegans, assembly GCA_024865655.1. Taxonomy (NCBI): domain Eukaryota; kingdom Metazoa; phylum Chordata; class Aves; order Passeriformes; family Fringillidae; genus Emberiza; species Emberiza elegans. The sequence continues at coordinate 24,807,062 of JALJVW010000910.1, forward strand.
GTAAGCCTTCTGATGTAAGCTGATTTTGAGAAGCAGAACTAAAAATCTTCCAGAACCAAATCTCTTGCCCCCCATCATGTTCCAGGAGTATCTGACACGAGGACCTGGCGTGTAACTTGTAGCATCAACTGCTTTCTATACCAGAGTCCCTGGAGATTGCTGTGGCTTAGGCTGTGGATCTGTGTTCCTGGGAACTCATCAGCCATTCCCTATTTTAGGGAGTCCCTGGAGCAATGGAGTTTTGGTGAATTTAGGGACTTTCAGAGGTTTTTTTACCTGCAGCTCTATTGTTACTCTGCCAAGTGAAAGCAAAAAACCAAATTGCACTTTCTTGGTGATCTCCATGTCTCTCACATTAGATTCTGTTGTTTTGTGTGTAACTTGCCAGGCATGCCATAAGCAAAAAAAGAAAAGAAACTTTTTAAACAGCATTGAGGGTGAAATGTTTGATGAGGACACAGTAGATTATCATATGGGAGGCTGATGCATTCTTATTATAAGAGGATTTACCAGTTTGTGCAGTACCTGATTTCAATATAATGATCTTTTGAGAAGATTTCTTGGCCCAGTTGTTTCTGTATGAGAAAATGACATTGGTTCTGGGTGGTAATTACAAATCTGCTTAACTTCTTTCAGAAAACATGCATAAGTGAATAAAAGATTGGGACATGTTATTTACATAAAAATAATAATTTTGCTTATTACATTTATAGGCATTAAATTGTAACTTTAAAAGGTTCGTGATGCAGGAACACTTGCCCATGTTGAAGGTAATGGGAGTAAGTTACACTAGGAAGATGTGCCCACATGAGCAAAGCTCAGGACTTGGGTCACTTCCCAAGAGGTTCTCCCTGCCAGAGGTGAAGCTGCCTCAAGAGGCAAACCATCCTATCCTGGCTTTGCTTCTGGTTCTGTGCTGTAGCTGTGGTGTTGGCACCACACTTGAGCCATGCACAGTTGGTACAGGGGTTCAGACCTGCCCTTGACTGTCCATCCCTGACTGACTGTGGGGTTGTGTGCTGGAAGGATGGGGGATAAGGCTACAAATCAAAACTTCAGGATTGTTTTTGTGGAAGGGCAGGGGACTGAAATACCCATGTTTCTTCAGAGTTGTGCTTTTATTACTGTATCCATTTTTCAGTTCAAATGTCTCTTTGAGGAGGGGATTTTATTTCTGGAAAGAGACTCTTACTTATATACTAAACTAATAGACAGCAAAAGGCACAATGGCAGTAGTGTAGCACAGAGTCTTTTCAGAGTCCTGGGCCTGGTCTTAAAAGGCTGAAATGGTCCCAACCTCCCTTTCTCAGTGGATACCCTTTCTTCACTCTGCTATTATTTGGTCTTTAATTGCAAACAGTGCCAGGTATAGAAATGTGGAGTTAACACAAAGCCTTTCAGAGAAGGCTTTTTGTAAAGCCTAGAGCCCATAGATATGAGAGCTGTTTCTGTGTTTGCACTGCACAAACTTCAGATATATTGCAAAATTGGATGCCGTTGGTTCTGTGTTAGAGCCAAGTTTCACTAAATACAATCCTGATTTGTGCTCTAGCACTATCAAAATGGAAAGAATAAACAGAAGTAATGATGCTCCCATTTGCAGAACTATTCCTTAAGGAGAAAAACAAAAATAAAAACACTCAAAGCTGGTTTCAGTGTGGGTCTGAAAAAGCTGCATAAATTTCACCTGAATGATGGAAGAGTTTGGCTTCTGTCCTAGAATGGACTAGTGCTTTTCCAAAGCTTTGTGGTGCCTCTAAATACTTTTATGGTGCTGTTTTATTATAATAATATTTGTTACTATTTATATCACATTTAGCTTTCCTTCAGAGTACTGTGTAAAGCAGTACTTAAAGAATTGGTATTTCTTAATTTACATGCTGGAAGCTTATTCCAAATACTTTTAAATCTATTTTATGCCTTAGGCTATTATGCAGTTTGAGATACTTTGTGAGCAGTTTGTGTATGGATTATGCTCTGCTGCCCAGGTGTAGGTGCTTTTAATGCAGCATCCTACCTAACAATAACAGCTTACTAAAACAGGTGTTCTGGTAAAGTGTAATTAGTTTTTCCTGAAGCTATGTGTGCAGTATTCTCAAATTGAAGATTACCCTCTGGAATATATTTCAAGGAGTGTTCAATACCCACTGCTTTTATGATGGTGGAGTTATGCTGAAAAGGCTTTTCAGGATAAAGGTTGTGACTCTTGGCTACCAAGGTAATCTGATGCATCTAGAGGTGCCTATTTCAAATATCACTCTGCAAAATATGATTTCAGTTCAGAAGTACTGCCAAGGATTGCTGATTAAATAGAGAGCAGAGGAAGCTCAAGAAAGAAGACAAGAAAATACAGTAATTTTTGTGGAGACCAAGACAGAACATGACCTGAGAAAATTGCATTATTCTTTATTAAGAGGATTTTGCCTGATGCAGAAGCTATTTTACATAACATATCTATCTTGGCTGGGATAGAGTTAAATTTCCTCATAGCAGCCTGTGTGGTGCTGTGGTTTAGGTTTGTGATGCCAATCTCAGTAGTGAAAGCAGGAGTACAGTGTTGCTGTTTTCTCAGCAAGAGATTGGTCGAGCATCAGTCTGCTGGTGGTAGCTGGAGAGTGGTTACCTTTGAGTCCTTTTTTTTCCTATTCCTTTTCACTTATTTTATGATATCAAAAATGTTTTATTTATAGCAGCTCATGAGTTTTTTCTCACTTTCACTCTTTTTGTTAATCCCTCCATCCCACTGAGGGGTTGAGTGAGAAAGGAGCTGCTGGGTGCTAAATTGCTGACCAGGGTCAGCCCTCTACATGTCACAAATTTATATTATGGGTGTGTGGACATGATGTTTATTTTTTGATATTTGGAAATTTAGTTGTACTATTTACACAGTATACAACATAGCTAACTTAGAACAATTTTTTGTGAAACAATTTTCAGTTTATATTCTAATTTATTCTTTCTCCTCTGTAACTCTTCTAGTTTCTCTGCTGTTGTCATGTTTGTCCCAGTTTCAAGTGTAGCAGATGAAATTAGACCAAAGACTGAATGACTTTGTCTGGATTTGAGAATTACATCAGCTTCACTGATGGTTGTCCCTTGAGGGGAGATGGTTTTCAGTTGAGAAATATGCTTTTGAATAAGCTGGCTTGATGTGAATCATTGTCAGTGGAGGCAAGTAAGCAGTCTTAGAGGAGAAATTGCCTCTTTCCAGAGATTTCTGGAGCACATCAGAAATGACACCTGGTTACACCTTATCAGGTGTCCTTAGCTCACAGTTGTATGTTACTGTTCTGTTTGGAAAGATTTTCTAATTTATCCCTGTGTATGCTTAAAAATACTATTAACCCTCTTCCCCAACAATATGAATATTGCACTTCTTCACTTACCTAATTAGCACAATCTGTTGTTAACCTTCTTGTTAATCTTGTCAGTTTTAACTACTGGATTACAAAAATAAAGTACATTTTCAAAACTAATTTGCCTTCCACGGATTGTAGTGAAGAGAAGAAATCTTATAAAGGATAAATAGTTACAATCAAATTGCACTGGGATATGTGTTGCACCGTTACATTGGCCAAGTGGAGTTATAAACAACATACTTTTTCTTAAATTAAATGTAATATTGGGAGAGTGTAAGCAAGAGACTTCCATAATGGAGATAACCCTCAAAGTATTATAATATATTCTATTAAGTCTTCTGGGTCTTTAATAGACAGTACTGAGCTATTTGCTAGCTTTGCTGTGTTCATGGTATGCACCATTTTTTTTCGAGTAAGAGTCCTAATTAAAAGCTCTACAGAACTGTCAGCTTTGAGAACCTGGGAAGGCTACTCACACTTCCCTCTTCAAAGAAAAATTATTTTTTGGAAGTGAAACGTCTCAATAGTATCATATATAGATAAAAAAAGAAAGATTTCCATCTCCATCAGCTGGCAGTTTGTTTGAGTCAGTACCTAGTCATTTTGAGATGGGTTGGGAAACCAATCAAGCAGAAAGAAAAATTTTCACTGTAGGAGGGAGGAATTTTATTTATATTGGAAATAAAATTCCCAAATTTCTATAAAAACTAATTTAATGATATTAATATTAAAATGAAATATTAATATTAAATAGTATTAATGTATTATCAATTATTAATATTTTTTCTCATCAAAAGCACTAAGTGCCATTTCCATAATTATGTTAGTGAGAAATCTTAATATGTGGAATTAGAAAAGCAGTTTTAATGTGTCAGTGTGGTGGAGCGGGACCAATCCTTCTTGTCTGCTATAGCTTTAATTAAGGAAAATAATAAAGTTTATTCCTTACTTAAAGGGCAGAAGCAGTATCCCTGACACCAGTTCATAAATTGTTGTTCGTACTGAGGTACAGATTGTGTCATCACTCGTAGCAGTGAGATAGTTTGTATGTGTACAAACTGTAGGATGTATTCAGTGTTACTTGATTTTGTTTACTTCTGCATTAATTATGTTTGGAATGGTTCTATCATCCAGCCATAGCCAGGATTGAGAATGATGTTACTACAATTAAGAAAAGACCAAACAGCAGAAACGAATCATATGAGGGAAGCTTCTTGAAAACTTTTTTAAACTCTGCTACTACTACCTGGTAAGGAGGGGTTTTATTGCACTGAGAGCAGCCCTTTTCCACTTGCAATATAAACATATGATGTAATTTGTCGTCAGGTGAGAAGTTAAGGTGAGAGTTTCCATACAAACTAAGTAGAGATGCAAGCAAAAGAGAAAAGAAAATAAAGCCTTAGTTTTGTTCTTATTTTACTTTCGGTTCAGTTTTCACTGTTAGCTGGGAGGTGACTACTGAAAAAATCAGATGCTTTTGCTGTGTGAAAAGTACCCACAGCCAAATGGTTGGGTTTCTTTTGTAACTTTTAAAACCTCAGTCTAAAAGTGCAACATTTCTTAACAATACATAAAGGCTGGATTCCCAAGAGCTGTAAAAAAGACAGAGAAATGCCTTGTGTTAGGGCAAACTGAATTTAAAACAAATATTCTTTCATGAAGAGTGCAGAGCAATGGCAGCCACAGTGTTTATATCTGTTCTGGTACCTACCTGTAACTAGTTTGGCACAGTTTGAGGGACAGCTGAGTTGTGGTATCAGCACTTTTCTGTAAAAGAGGCAGTGATCTACCAGGTAGCTCACAAGAATATGCTGCATGGTTTAGATCCAAAGACGGTTTAACCCACATAGGGGGGCCTTACCACTGCCCACAGGTGCTGTCTTGACTGTCTTCCAATAGGGAGTTTAAAAATTCATTGGTGCAGAACAATCTGTGCCGTGTCTTCCTGAGAAGAACCCAATAGATATTTGTAGTCTCTGTATAAAAATATTAATGCTCCTCATTACCCTTTTAAAATAGGGGAAAACAAAAACACGATGAGTGGCAAGTATTTGAAATTCTTGACATTCACAGTTCAAAATAAGTTGTCATACTTAACTAAGAAAAAAATATTATTTTACAATTCAGATTTAAAGACTAAGTGCAGTGCTGAGGGGAGTTGGATGATGAGCTGGAGTGCCAGTAAGTTGTTCTGATTTTCAGAATTGACTAATTAGTCATATACAACATCCTTTTTATTCTCAGTATGCAACTTTATCAAACTAGGTGTTTGGAGCCTAACGAAAGGCCCCCTGGGATGCTTTCATGTCTGACAAATAACTATATATAGGTACTTGTTTCATCATGTGTACACTACTATATGAATTAATTATAAGGTATTAAATTGTAAGAAGATGCAGTTTGCTAAGTAAAATATTCCATGATGGCAGACAGTATTTGTTTTCAAAATTTTCATGTGATATATATTTTTACAACTACATGTGTGTTGAGTCCAGTGATGTTTTCACAAGACTGAGATAAAGACTTCCATTTCTTCCAAGAGTCTCACATTCACAAGTAGCTGCTGTGCAATATCTCCTACTGCATGTCTTAACAAGGACAGTTTTATCTCTACAGTCTGTCTTCCTTTCCAAAAACTGGGGCAAGTTGAAATAAAAACAACTCTTTGTACTGTTAAAAATGATATTTCTGAAATGCTGTATTGTTGCATTTTGTCCTTGCAAAGCTATATAGAACTTTAGTCAAGGAACATAGACCTTGAGTGACTTTGCTTTTATTTCAAGTATTTTTTTGTCCTGATGGCCTCTTCAGAGGCTGCAGGAGATGGACAGAGAAATCATGAACTTTAGCAAAGATCAGAGATTTAAAAGAGCGTGAAGGGAAAAGAACCAGGATGTGTACAATATGTATGTGTTAACTGTGCAGTTTAGTTAGGGGGTAGGAAATAATATGCCCTATGTGGAAGAACCAGCAGTTAGAATTTATTTTTAGTCTAATTAATGCTTTATCAATTTAGTCAAGGTACAATAACATCTTCTTAGTTTACTTATAAGAGTGCTAACACTTAAAATCCACCTCACCCAGTTTCTCTACAGGTTTTTAAATAATTCAATAAAATCAATATACACTAGTAACTGCCCAATTCTTCTTATCCTCCCTATGCATTGCTGCATGAGTTCTTAGCGACCAAGTTCTTTTTTGGGACCAGCATGGTGGGAATAATGGAAGGTAATCTTACCCTTTCCTTCTTGGTCTTTGTGTATGCTTGAGGTAATTGTTGTATGCTTTAGCTCAGCATGAGGGGTGTGTTCTTATAATTGATTCACAGGGCTAGATTAATTGTGATTCCTTAGGTTCTAGTGCTTTTCTCTTTGGGGGAGGAGAGACACACAGGTCTAGAAAGGTAGACAAAAATAAAAGTAATAAAACTCCCCAAGAGCAAAAACCAATTTTGGACATAGTTATGATACATGTTACCTCTTGATAATTTTGCTGTAGGGGCCAGGCTTTTTGCTGGCTGTTGGTAGCAGCAAAAGCACAGGGTTTAAAGAGAAGAAAAAGTTAAAAATTATCTAAAGAGGGTAGGAGTGATAATAACTGTGGTGGTGCTGTCAGCTGGAATAAATAATGTGAAAAAATACACAATTTTGATTGAAGTTGATGGTTACATCCTTTGTGGGATATGTCAGTTGTAAAAACTGCTGCAGTGGATTTGATAGAGCAAAGCAAAACAAAAGTACAGTGATTGTTTTGTAACTGACTGGAGGCAACAGCAGTAGTGAAACCATAGGCTTGACAGGTGATGGAGAGTCTAGAAATAGTAGTGGGAGGAGGAGGAGCAAGGGCTGTGCCAGAGCCCCAAGATATTTTTTCATCTTAGATGGCAAGTGAGAAAGGGTTTATACAAAAAGAGACACATAGAAGATAGTGTTATGGAAACCAAAACACACAAGATATTGAAACCAGGCAGTAGTTGAAAATGAAGGGAAGCTGAAGAGAGTAGGAGCTTGGAAATAAGATCAAGGGAGTGTGAGAGACCCTACTGGGAATATTTTTATTAGAGCAATGAGGAAGTTTTAGCATACTAAACATTTGAGCAGTTGGGAAGGTAGTGTGTTTGGTGGTGAAAATACAAAAGCCCAATACTTTCCCACAAGCTGGTGGGATCTTACTACAAAGTTATGCTCTGTTCTTTTTCTTTTAAGGAATAAGAGCTGATGGGTTGATTACAGGAGGAGAGACAAAGTGAGCAAAATCTGAAGACAGGACTAAATGTAGGTAGAAAGTGGTTGCAGGAGGAAAACAGCAGAGAAGCTTGATGTCAGAGGTAGAAAGTGAGAAACGTAGGAATTGTTGGTGGAGGGATGACGAAGAGAAAGTAAATGGGCAGAACTTCTTTTCCTCTGTGATCCTGTTCCAGGGGCAGAACAGGTTATGTTTGCTGTAAAGGTTTTAAATCCTCATTTACCTTTTACCTAGGCAACTATTTACCTCATTGCTGTGAAGGGCCACTGTTCATTTTAATAGTAACTTAATTGCTGAGTAGCATCTGATGATTTTGTGATGCCCTATTTCTAGGTCAGAGCCAACAGGAGTCTCAATCTTTCCCTGCTTGTCCCTCAGTATGAGTCAGGTTAGTAGTGATGAAGCTAAGGGCCTGAAAGACCTATGTTGGGATCATAGTTACAGAATCACAGAATTTCTAGGTTGGAAGAGACCTTTAAGATCGTCGAGTCCAACCCATGTTCTAACACTTCAACTAGATCATGGTACCAAGTGCCACATCCAGTCCTTTTTTAAACACATCGAGGGATGGTGACTCCACCACCTCCCTGGGCAGATGATTCCAGTATTTGACCACTCTTTCTGTGAAAAATTTCCTCCTTAATTCTAGCCTGTATCTCCCTTGGCGCAGCTTGAGACTGTGTCCTCTTGTTCTGTCTGTTGTTGCCTGGAGGAAGAGACCGACCCCCAGCTCACCACAGCCACCCTTCAGGAAGGTGAAGAGAGTGATAAGGTCACCTCTGAGTCTCCTTTTCTCCAGGCTGAACAAGCCCAGCTCCCTCAGTCGTTCTTCATACGGCTTGTGTTCCCAGCCCCTCACCAGCCTCGTTGCTCTCCTTTGGACACGCTCAAGCGTCTCAAGGTCCCTCCTAAACTGAGGGGCCCAGAACTGGATGCAATACTCAGCGTGTGGCCTCACCAGTGCCGAGTACAGGAGCAGAATGACCTCCCTGCTCCTGCTGGCCACACTATTCCTGATCCAGGCCAGGATGCCATTGGCCTTCTTGGCCACCTGGGCACACTGCTGGCTCATGTTCAGCCGACTGTCAACCAGCACCCCCAGGTCCCTTTCCACCCGAGCACTGTCCAGCCACACCATCCCCAGCCTATAACATTGCAGGGGGTTATTGTGGCCAAAGTGCAGGACTCGGCACTTGGACTCATTGAACTTCATCCCATTAGATTCTGCCCATCCATCCAATTGTCCCAAGTCCCTCTACAAAGCCTTCCATCCCTCTAACAGATCGACACACGCTCCCAGCTTAGTTTCATCTGCAAATTTGCAAATAAAAGACTCTAAACCCTCATCCATGTCATCAATAAAAATATTAAACAGAACTGGCCCCAGCAGAGATCCTTGAGGGACACCACTGGTGACTGGCCCCAGCTGGATGCAGCACCATTCACCATCCCTCTCTGGGCCCAGCCATGCAGCCAGTTCCTAACCCAGCACAGAGTGCTCCTGTCCAAGCCACGGGCTGCCAGCTTATCTAGGAGTGTGCTGTGGGAGACAGTGTCAAAGGCCTTGCTGAAATCCAAATAAACAACATCTACAGCCTTCCCTGCATCCACTAGTTACTGGTATCCGTCCTTGGGATTCTCAGCGGGGAGGCCCAGGATTCACAGGAGTAGAGAGTGGTGATGCCCTTGCTCTTACCAGCAGAGCCCTCAGATCAGGATGGAGTTGTGCTGATGAAGTTGTATGACTGGGGAGAAAAACATCAGCCTCTTGAGCAGGTAAAGGTGGTGCTTGATATTTATAGGCTGTGAAAAGATAGTGTTTTATTAACATAAAACCCATAGTGGTTTTATTTGTTTTATTTTAAATTGTAGGTCTAATCTACTCTGCTCTTGTGTTCAGGATAATTTTTAATGTGCTTATGAAATAATTTTTTTTTATAAATAAGACTTTTCATGTTCCTGTTCCCTTTCTTCCTGGATAGTTAATGTTATTTGTTGCAAAAAATCCTGCAAGAGTTTTAGCCCTTCTGTTAAAACTCAATAGTTTCTAACACCAGTGATCTCCCTGGCTGCCATATACCAGGAAGATCACTGGTGTTAGACACTATTGAGTTTTAAGGGAAATAGCTGGAGGCAGGACATTATCTATAAAGGATCCTCAGTTCTGGGAGTAGCCTCTTCTCATAACAGCTGATAATTACTGACGTAGTGATAATGACTGGACTCATTTGTTCTGGAAGGTTTTTGTGGTAGATAAAGGCAGTGATGTATATAGGGAGGCCTAAGGAGAGGCTTTGTTTGTTAGTGTGAGGCTTTAGTCAACAATGATTTATAGATTGCAGGTCAAGTTCTGTTCTTATTAATGGGATTGTAAAATATAACTGGGAATTTTACGCTGGGGAAACAAACTCATTAGGGTGCAGGAGAAAGGGATACAGGGAAACTTTTCTTTGGTTATATATTTTGCATAAATTTTCTTTGAGTGCTTGGGGGAATAAAGAAAGGGAGGTTTTTCAGGGGTTTTTTTCTGTTTTTGATGTTTTTGCAAGTATAAATAAATCATTGAAGTGCAGATTCCAAACACTTTTGCACTAACCAGTTTTCCCAGAGGTGCCCCTTTTATCTGTTCCACTGGGAACAGAGCAGGTTGATGATCTCCATGACTACCCTGTTGTCAGTACATCACAGCTGGTGGCTCAGTAGCACATCACAGACTTCAGGCACACAAGTCTTTATTGTTGAATGTGTAGAGCCATTGGAGTGGTGCATTCATCCTATTGAACTGACTTCCGTATCTTACTGGCTGAACAGTAAAACCTGAATATGCATTACTATGCTAACTAGGCTTTTTGGCAAAAGGAAATTAAGATAGATGTTGTAGGATTTCTTACATATGGAAATGCTAAGATTTTCTGTTGTGCATTTCTGTCTAAAGGCGCATGCTTGTTTTGGCCAACATAGGGTTAATTTTCTTCACAGTGGCTGGTGTGAGGATGTATTTTGGGATTTTGCTGGACACAGTGTTAATAGATGTGTTTTTGTTGTGCAGAGCTTACACAGAGCCAAGGCCTTTCCTGCTTTTCTTACTGCCACACTGGGAAGGAGACTGGGGGTGCCTGGGGGGTTGAGAGGAGACACAGCCAGGACAGGCGACCCAAACTGGCCACAGGGAGATCCCAGACCATGTGCCATCGTGCTCAGTGTATGCACTGGGGGAAAGGAGGAGAGGGACATTTGGAGTGATGGCATTTGTCTTCCCCAGTAACCATTACATGGGATGGGGCCCTGCTCGCCTGGAGATGGCTGAGCAGCTGCCTGCCATTGCAAAGCAGGGAATTAACCCCTGGTTTTGCTTTGCTTGTGTGTGCAGCCTTTGCTTTCCCTATTAAACTGTCTATATTTCAATCCATACGTTTTCTATCTTTTATCCTTCTCATTCTCTCCCTGATCCCATTTGGAGAGGTTGGAGAGTGAGCAAGTGGCTGCCTGGGGCTTGACTGCTGACTGGGCTCACACCAGGACTGCCTACGCTGGTGTTCTCAACCAGTGAACAGGATAAAGAGGCTTTTATTTTGGTAGCTTTGAAAGACAACAGATGTTGGGCTCATTCCCTGCCCTAGTTCAGTACTCCTTGATGTGTAATACCTTAACCTAAGCTTCTATGTGGAGTGCCAAAGGGAGAATGGAATTGCAGGCTTTTGGTATGGTCAATCTCTGTGTGACTAGTTGTCATTTGACTGTATTTTACCCTTTTTGTATTAGTTATCTTTATCTAGTATTAAAGTTGTAAATTGTTTGTAAAAGTATCTTCTTACCTGCTGTGTGTCCATGGTATAGAGGGTCTTCAGGTGCCAATGTAAAATAAACTTGTGATAGTAGCAATAACAGAGGGTTAGGTGGGAGCTCTGAGTTCTAGTGAACATTTAAAAAATATGAGCAATTTCTTTGCAAATCAGTTTGAAAAAACAGTACATCAGATTTGTCCAAATGAACACTTCAGAGTTAACCTGAACAGATGAAGGTTGAGTTTTGTTCCTTTTTTTTTAATCAGTTGAACAAGCAAGGTTTGTGAAAAAAAGATGATTATAAATAAAACATTTTTTAAAATCTCAATATGTGGTATGTTGGCAAAGTGAAAGCTTTTATTTAGAGCACTTCTGAATTAGGAGGTTTGAATCAAAGAAGTGACTTTAAGTTTTTCCCTGCAAAATAAAAACTGTTGGCATTTTGGATCTCCTGTGGCTATTTACCTTCCAAAGCAATCATTATTATAGTTTTCAGAAAGTTCTATTTAACGGTTCTGAGGCTTTGGATTTTTAAATAGAATTTTCTGAGAGTGCCAGAGCTGGCTTCTAGGCAGTCTGTTGATGCTGAGAACATAAGACCTCTAATTAGTCGAAGACTGATGTTGTAACTTAAGTATAAATTGACACAATTAATTTAATATGGAGTTGTTAGCTGGAATAATGAAAGACACAAGTTGCATCATTTGTTGTGGAGGCTGAGTCATATGTTGTAACTGTTGGCTGCTTTTGTGAACAGCGTACTTGTGTTTCTGTAGAACATCTGTAAGTTGGGAGATCTGTGCCCCATTCCACTCTCTGTGCAAAACTAGCTGTGGTGGTCTTATGATAGCTTCCCTTTTTTTTTTTTGTGTTCTTAGATGAAGTTCACACAATGTGTTTGGAGTCTTAGTGTGCTTACTGTGTTCACTGTAAATTCACTGTGTTCACTGTAAATGCACACTCATTTGTGCAAGTACACATGTACATAAAAATTGCAACATCAGCTTTTTGAAACTAGCACCTTAATACGCCTATGATTCTCTCATGCCTGCAGAATTTACAAGGTAAAGGGAAGGAAAGCAGCCAAAGTACATCAGCCATGAAATTCTTTTGCAGTGGACACCTTCGTGTTTAGTAGTGAACTGCCCCCAGCTTCTCCAGCAGAATCCCGTGGGCAGAGGACCTGTGGAAAATTCTTTTTCCAAAACTGAATTAAATTAGGAATTTACTGTGGAATCAGTAATATTCAGTGCATCACACTGTTTTGTACAGGAAGGCAGATTATCTTCTAAGAATGCAAAGGGGGGAAGAAAAGAGCAGTTAATGAGTGCAGTTGGTAAATTCCTGTTGATTTAAAGGTACAGGGAAGATAGAAGAAATGGGGGATAAGCATACAACCTAAGCAGGAGCAAAGTGCAGGAGTTAATAATGTCATTTAGCATTGCAGCATTAAGAAATCAACCCTGATTTGAGTTTATACATACAGTCTTTTATCTTGAGTTATCATTAGACTCTACAACACAATGCTTTTCCATACAGAGATTTTATTTTCAACACAAAAGCTATAAACATAATTGAAAACAAGAAAGAAATCAAAACTGATGAGAAGGAAAGAAACCAAGCCAACAATCCACCCATTTGATTTTTAGCATACTTTGGTAGTAAGGTTCAGTGACACATTGTATAGCAACAGAAATAGCTGTACTGAGCATCTCAGTAATGATGTCTTTATCATTACTATTACAGGAACAGTATGCTACTGACCACTTCCAAATTATTATAGCTTTTTTTTTTTTACAGTATAATAATACCATGCAGAAGGTTTTTTATTATTCGTAGTGTTTTCTCTGTCTTACCATTGAATTGTAACCTGGTAAAAAACTATGTCTAATTTTGAAACTCAGGAGAGTACCAAAACAAATTAAGTTTTGAATTCCATGCCTACAGTCATTTATGTTGGGAGTTTGCTCTAGGACCTTATACTGCAACAGGTGTTCTGCCCCAGCAAGTATTTTATCAAGTTGCATTTTGTTCTGTCAGAGCAGATCTTTATATGATTGAAATTCTCACAGGTTCCTTTCAGGTACAGTGTGTATATGTATCTGTATACATATGTATGTTGATATTTGCAGGTACAGATGTATGTGTTTAAATATATTAAAAATACTGATGGACTATTTTATTGTTTTAAGAGAAATTTATACTAAGTTTCAGGGTCTTTTCAGATCTCACCCTGTTCCTTACAGTTTCTTCCCAAACAATAGTTCCCGTTAGATCAAAGGCACGTAGTGTGCATTTAGTTGTGTGTTTTGAGTGCTGGTGACTGAGGTGAGTGCACAGAGTGCAGTGATGGATGCCATTGCACTGCTGAGATCATTGCTCAGTTGTTTGTGACTATGGGTTTTTTTTTTCCTGTTCTATTTAAATCATAGGAATAACATCAGAGGTACTTCAAAAGGAAAGATGTAAGCCAGTGTAATCTTCTTTGTAACTCCACTAACAGCTGTTCACAGAAACTCATGGTGCTTCCCTTGTTTGAATATCGCAAGCAGGTTTTTTAAAAGGAGAAAGCCAAAAAGCTTCTAAATGCGCTGGCATTTAAATAACTCTTTAGTCTAGCCCACTACTGATGGAAATGAACAGCAGTGTATTGAGAAATTGCAAAAAATAACTGCTGAATTTGACTTGTGTTCCTCTTTGCCTTGTTGGCAGATATTGATGAGTGTGCTGAAGGACGGCACTACTGTCGTGAGAACACCGTGTGTGTGAATACACCAGGATCCTTCATGTGTGTCTGCAAAACCGGATACATCCGCATTGATGATTATTCATGTACAGGTAAGGGTTGTGTGTTTCTGCAAGGAAATAGCAGGATGGTGGTATTTAGGAGTACTGATATGATTCTTCTAAAGTTAATCTTTGTTGGAGTCACAGAAGATCTAAATGACATGTTAAACAGAATAAACACCATAAATCTAATGAATTTTACAGATTATGTGTAGGTCATATTTGTTTTCCTGAAATTGTAAAGTAGGCTGGATTGTCTTATGGGTCTATGCTGTTTGGGTGCTGATTAAAAAGGTGAAGGGAGGAGTCTGAAGAGGAAAATAAGTGAGTGAAAATAGTGCTCTTTTACTTGATTTTCATGTTCCACACCAGTACAGCTTCTCTTGGATTATAGCAACTCTTCTGCAAACTTTGGATGGAGTTAAATTTGGTACATATTAACAGTGGCTGTGTCCATTCTGGAGTCTTCAGGTTCAGTTCTCCCAAGTTCAGAGAGCAGGAGTTCTGCTTGCTTTGAACCACTGGACAACATGGTCAGTCTTACCTCTGTATCCTCCCTTTTTGCTCTACTGCCAGAGGATTTGTTTGGTTCATAGTCACTTTCTGTCTTCTACTCTTCTTTTATTGCATGGTAATTTAGGGTTATGGAATGAACATGGGACATCTGAAACAACCTTCTGTATCAGACCCACTCTAAGTGTTCCTGTATTTCTTCCTACAACATAGATAAAGAAAATACGAATTGATGATGTGACATGTTTACTCAGTGAAAAAAATACTATCCTTGTTTTGTGTGCACAGGGTAACAAATGAGCTTTTTCTATAAAATGTTACATTTTTTCAGTAAATCGTTCTTGAAGTTCGTATTATGTAATAGAAATTGGCTATAAATGTATGAGAGTATTTGGAATGTGAAGGCAGCACTGTGAAATTAATTTCTGATTTTTTTCTGTCCATTTGTCTTGGATTTTTAGCATTGGTGATATGTCTTGATACAGAAACAGCTTCTTATGATCTGGTATGATTTCCTTGCCTGAACATCACAGCACTCAGGGACATGGATTTCAAATCACATCCATGTGTTTTTTTGTGAATGCTGTCTTACCTATACTTGTCATTCCTCTCATACATTGACCAGCACTGTTTTACTGCAGCAAGCCCACTTCTTGAAGGCCCAAGTTATAAAGCCTGCCCACAGGAGGTCCTTCCTGAAGCAGCCAGTATGTTTTTGATCATTCACTTACATTTTCCACACTCTCCACTGAGTAAAGAAATTGTTTCACTATCTCCTGAGTGTGAATATTGGGATTATTTTAGGACCAACTGTAACTAAATCTGTGGGATGCTTTTTCTGCTTGGCTTCCCTTAACTTGCTGTTCTGATTGAACTTTGCAAATGGTAAAGCATCACCAACTTGGCAGGGGCATTGGGTGCCTATAAACATAATAAAGGTAGTTCTTGAAGGTCTTCACACTGCATTCCTCATACTTGCTGAAACATACTATTATGAAGTACAGACTAGTTAAGAGCTCTAGACAGTCAAACTTCTGTAAAAGGTGTTAGAAATCCATTTTAGATCCAATACTCCAAACTGAATGTGGTTCTACATTTGTAAATCATAGTTTCTCGTGAAATCAGCCTGATGGGTGACAAAATGAATTATTTATTTTCCACCTTTGTCGATCAAGCTGGGAAAAGTCAATGCTAAAAAAAGGAATTAGACGAAACAGTTTTGTAAGATTTCAAATCATAAGACCTACTAGGCCATCTTGCTGTAAGTCATGCTGTGTATGCACGTCAAAGACTCTGTATGTATGGGCAATGCCACTTACTATTATTTGGGACCTGGAGTTTTTCTGAAGTTAAATTTTACATATTGGATTTTGGGTACAGGCAACCATGAGGATGCAGTCCCTGCTGGATGATAGAATTTCAATGAATGGCAACCTAACATCATAAAGTGTATATGTCACAAAATAACTGCATTATTTTTTCTGGTTCCACAACTATTGTGTGAGCACCTCCATGGTGGAGGCACTGGTTCATTAATTAAGTTAATATGTATTCAGGACTATGTTGCTGGGGTTGTATAGTATGCATTTCTGTCCAAATCTCTCAGCACTCATGTACAAAGTCCAGTGCACTTTGAATTTTGTCAATGTCTGTGATAAATGTATTTGTTATTCAGCCCTCTTTTTCCCTGTGCAGAGTTTAAAGTTCTGAGCAAGTTGCTATTTGCCTTATTGGCAATTCTAGGTTTAATTTGCCAACTGAAATATCAAAGAAACTGAGGAGGAGGCTGTTTTTTAATCCAGTTCAGGAATAACAAGAATAGGGCAAACAAGCAACAATTGACTCTTTGTGTTACTAAGTGTTAAAATATTTAAAGTATATTTCAGGTCACAGTTTGTTGTAGTGCTGTGTAATTGAATTCAGTTATGGAATTTTAGTTGTGTGTAAAATAGCTGCCACTATAAACTGGACAGGAAGCTCTGGTAACGCATCCTTTGGAATATTACTGAGCAGGAAAAAAAAGTTCTGTAACTTGGCATTAATATGTCATTGTTTGCACAGGATAGCTGAATCCCAGGAAGATGTTGAAAAATTATGTGTGGACCTTGATTAGGCAGGTTATGATGCAAATGATGTCCACACCTTGCTGGCAGACTAACATACCTTATTGTTCCATCCTATGAACGTACATGTAATTTAGCAGTCATTGATCAAAAGAGAAAAGAGCTATAAAATCAGTGACATTGAAGAGTTTTTCTCCTGTGAGACATTTGAAAAGAAATCTGTGCTATCTATCTCTGTCAGAGTCGTGCACACAAAAGACTGATTTAGACAACCCATAGCTGCTTCCAAAACAGCTCCAGTTTCTTTTGTTTATTGTAAGTTTTACAATAGATCCGAATTACATTTTTATTTTCACAACAAAAGATGTAATGAAGACATCAATTTCAGGTATTGTTATTTGTATTCACAGCGAAACCCAAGATTCTCAGGGTTAGGATTGAGTTAGTCACAACCATGTTTACACAGGAATCTGTTGTTCATGACTGATTTTTATGTTCAGAAATCAATCATAGCTATGAGAAGGAGAGGCAACTTCTGAGTTGCATCCATATGCCAAATGGGTGCACAAACTGCAAATTAAAGTCATAAAAATATGCCCTGGGCTACCATGCTTTGGTATCCTACAATGATATTTTCTCATTTCCCTTCCACTTAGCTTTCCAGAAGCTGGAATGTAATGATGTTGTGCCAGGGGAAGGAAGGTAGATAATGGCATGAGTCTCTGCTGGGGTAGTTTTATATGTGCACTAGGATGCTGCTGCACCATCACTGTTAGCTGGGATCAGATCAAGATGCTTTAATTATTTTCTGAAATAATAATATTCATAACTTTACTTTGCATGGGGTTACAGAAATGCATGTACTGTTTTCTTGGCTTTAAAAAAGAGAGTTTTGCTTCTGGAAATGAGGAAGAATCCAGTGTCAACTCCAGTCTTTCAGGCTGCTTTGTAATTTGCAGCTGGTAGCATTGCTCTGAGCAGCATAGCGGATATCTTTTCCTCCACCATTTATTATGGGAGAGGTTAGGAAATGAGAGATGAGAGCTCTCCTCTTCACACTTGGCTCTAACGATGAAGGGTTCATACCAGCCACAGTGAATGGTCCATCATGTTTAGTCTCAACAATTGTCTTTAGTTGTCTCCATTGGGACCACTCACCTGAATAACCCAACAAGAATTGAACAGAAGATGGAAGACCCTGTGAGACTTAGTGCCTCCTCTGGAGACTGTATTAAGGCAGAGGAAGGTGCAGTCCCTGATCTGGAGAAGCCATGGATCTTCTGAGCCCCAGATGACTTTTAAGGCTTTCTTTATGTGCAAAATAATAGGCCATCTTCTATTTATTTTTTTGCTTTCCATTTGGCATAAAAGGGGGAAGTTGCTCTGATGGAAGTGCTGGTAGCATGCTCTACCTCTCCCGGGGTTTGGAGTCGCTGAGATGATGTGGGTGAGGTAATGCAGCTAATGTTGCCCTCTCAGAGAGCTCCTGAGGTCTCGTGTTTCGCATTTGGTAGTACTGGGGGGGCAAGTGTGGGTGCTCTCCAGGAGTACCCTAGGACAGTATATTCAGTTCTCCCTGTGCCTGTGGTCTGGGCAAGATGATAAATGAATGACTGGAAGAAAGGCATTTAAGTGTTAGTGTAGAAGCCGGAATCTTTGAAATAATGCTTGCACATGCTGTTTTATGGAGTTTTTGAAATTCTGTATTACAGATTTCTGGTAGTTTTTTTCTGTTTGTGTTTTGTGGTTTGTTAGGGTTTGGTTTTGGGGTTTTTTTTTGAGAGGAGTGAATAATCTACAATTTTGTACCCAGACACCAGTGAGACTTTGCAATTGTTCTGTCCTTTGGCAGAAAATACATGTGAATTCTTAACTGATTAAATAATAAAAGGACACCAGGCATGTTGCAAATTGTGGGCTGCTTCTTCCAAGCATGCTCTGGCCAAATTAGCAATGATGTCCATTTGAGCTGTGTGGGACCACTGCCACATGTGGAGTTGGATGCTCACATACGTGTTTTAAGTGACTGCAGACCATATAATGTTTTTTCATAACCACTTTTATTGATCCATTTCAGATTATTTTTTCTTTCCTTTTAATTTTAACTTTAGCCATGTCATACTGATTTTTTTGCTAGAAAATTTGGCAAGCCAAGTGGAGATTTTAAGTCTGTGAGGCCATTATTGTGCATTATAGCCTCGTACCATCACGTTTGTGCTCCTGGGTTTGTTTTCTGACTTCTAAAGAAAATGGTGAAGGATTTTTATATAACATCTTATCACTATGTTGGGTACATTTGGGGCTGTTTTTCTTCAGAGTCAAAGTAGAAGAGATTAAGTAGTTTTTTAGAATCATGGAATCATAGAATGTTTTGGGTTGGAAGGGACTTGGAAGACCATTTGGTCCCACCCTTCTGCTATGGGAAGGGACAGTTTTCACTAGATCAGGTTGCTCAAAGCCCACAGCTTTGGTCTTTGGCCTTTTTGACTTGGTCATATGGAAAAACTACTCAAAGCAATGAGGAGTATGTTGAATTCACCAGGCAATAAATAGCTGTATACAGCTGGACCTCCCTCCTCCTCTGCCCCAGCATGTATGTCTTTCTGAGTCTCAGAGATTTTCCTAACAACATTTTTCTGAAAATGGTGTCAATGCATTCAGCAGCATTTAATTTTTTTCCGCGATAGCCTCTCACAGTAAACTGAAGTCTAATAATAGTTTTCACATAAATTACCAAGAAACATGGTTGTAGTAAGTTGAGTGACACCTGAAATGTTAATTCTTGGGCATACTGGCAGCTCTGCATATTTTCCAAATCAAATTAAATCACAAATCTGTTGCAAATTGGAAGGAATTCCAAGATCAACATTAAAATAATTAAGAGTCTGGGGAGATTGATTTGACATATGGAAAAGATTTAAGGAGAAAACTACACATTTAGCTGCATAACGATGAATGTGCATAAAGTAGGGATTATGATAACATTAATACTAATTAATAATTACTTGGGAGGTTTCAATAGTAAGAGGAAAATGTAGGGGAAAGTACTGGCCTGCAGATATGTGGCCAATACCCTTTGACATTAGTTTTTCAAGTCTGACCCATATTCTTTACTCTCTAATGATCCTGTGGGCTGACTGGAAAAATTCACCTTAACAAAATGCATAGAGAACTGATTGCCATGCTTAGCCCATTCAGCTCTCACATGTCTGATACTCTTTTGTCCACCTTTCTGCCATTTTTCCCATGCAGCCATTAATGTTTTCCAACTGGCTACTTCAGTGGGATTTATTTTACATTTGCTTTGCCCATAGCAATCAAAACTGTGTCTTTCCTAAGCTCTCCTGTTTGGCTCTATTTCTCTAGCTATCTGTGACTTACAAACAACCTACACACTTGCCTGGATTTCAGCTAATGCTATTAGTGATGTCCATGCTTAAGAAAGATACCTTTTGGTTTGGTATTTTGCTCCTTTTTTCATACAGTGTGTAGCCCAAAGTTTGGGTGTTGTCTCCTTTTCATTCATTAATGCTTTGTTTACAATATAACTCTCCTAGGGTGCTTATGAGAAATCAGAGGTGCTGTCTTTGCAGTGCAGATGCATGCCATGCTTATCCCCTAAGAACAGACTCCTCCACTTTGGGAACCAGCAGTCTGGTATCTGGAAGGACTTTAAAATTCCAGTTATAAGGACATGCAACTTTATTGGAATTACAACTCATACCATTTGTAATTTAGATGCCCAGATTATCAGGACTTCAGCTTTTAGCCCAGTTGTTATCCTCTGATTCTTGCAAGCTACATTTATATTTGAGGGGAAATACAGTCCCTGTCACATGGGGTTTTTTATTAACATAGTACTCTGACACACTTTGGAAAAATGATTCCTCTTGGCACCTAGAAACTCAAGTTCATAAAAGTGCATCTGCCTCTGGGCTTCTGTTCAGATTTCATTGGTTTATTTTTGTCTTATAAATCCATCAATTGTTTGGGACATAAACAGTCTGAGAAATCTCATACTTTTTTCTATACTGTGCAGTAGAAGTGAAGGTTAATGGCAGGGAAATTTGAGAAAAAGTTTTGTTGAATTTCTTGTGAGAATGCTGAAGGTAAAATCCATCTTTATTCCCTAGAGCACATACCAATTCACGTGTTCTGGAAAAGTTCATTTCTGGGCTCTGATGTGAGGTGGAAAATGATTTTGTACCAGTTGGTACAAAGTGGTCTTACCCATTGGTAGGATTTCAGCTACCTGTGAAGTGTGGGTATTTTCTAATATCATGTATTGCTAGCTTTTTTTTTTTAACTGAACATTTCAGATCCCACAAATGAGTTCTGAAAACTGAAAAGGAATACCTTTATGCATTTAAAATTATAAATCTAGCTTACGTGTGAGGCATGTGTGCTGTGTTTTAGCACCAACACTAACCTCTTCTAAGAGTAATGTAGTTATCTGAGTTTCCATGGACAAAAGCTAGGATAAGACTGAATTAATCCAGAATTGAATGAAGTCATCCATCTTCTGTTTAAAGCTGCATGCTTGTCCTAAGTTAAAGTATAAAATTTGTCTGCTTTTTCAGACACACAAGTGTATCCACAAGTCTTCCTGAAGGTAATAAGAACTCATAGTGCTTAGTACTTTGATAAATGAGACCACATTTTGATAAGTGACTAAATATGGCCTCAACTTCATTCAGCACTGATGCATGCCCTTTACCCTTCACTGCTGCAAAGAAGTTAAAAAAATAGAATGTTACCTTGTGGGAGTCATAGGCTTATAGTGTCCCAACTTGGCCGTAATGTGAGACATGATAACAATAAAAAAGCTAATTTCTTCCTGTTTATTTCCCTTGACTTATTTTTGATGAATTCAGCAACATTAAAGTTTTCCTCAAGTTCTGCAGTTATAGAGGAGCTGAGTTCATTGACAGTGCTTAAATAAAAGTAGAATAATTGCTCAGTATGGTGCAAGGGACAGAGCAATAAACAAGCATACTGACAGGGGCTGGTTGTAACATCACTGTACCACGGCTCAAGTAAGGAAATGTTTTAGTCAGCAAACCACTGGAGAATATATGATGTGGGCAAATGAACCATCTGTCTCCTCATCTCCAATTTTGGTTACACCCCCACCCCAGTTATGTTAGAAGTAATGTGTACATGCATTATCACACAGAGCAATGCAAACTCCTCAGAGGCGATGGTGTCCAGCTATACTGCCAGGGTTGCTATTAGTAATAAGCACTGTAGAAGTCAGCTTGTGTGCATGGAGCCTTTTTAACTCAAAGCCTATTTGATTCTGGTTTCTATTACTTGGCCCAGTTTCCATTCTGCTTTATAGTATGTCAGCCTACACAAAGCTCTCAATCTTCTTTGAGGATAAATTCTCTCCAATATCCACTTCCTAGCGGTACGATAATTCACAAAGCTAATAAAGGAATGATCGCTCAGACTGAGCTTGTTGCTATGCAACCACATTACTAAGATAACAACACAAGTAATTTTTATATATCTGCTGTATCTTATACAACTGAACTCAATTATGCTTTATTTAGATTGAATCAGGTTATCCTTGGCAACTTAGTTTGGAGTCTGTTTCAACTTGGAATGAGAACTTTTTTTTCCTAGAGGATAATTTTTAGGTCCCATCTTCTCCTTGGTTACTGACCTAGTTCATGACAACTGTTCATCTGGCTATGCAATTATAGCAGGATGGATTTCTCAGCTGATCAAAATCCAACACATTTTTAAAGGGTCCTTTAGAACATTATTTGAGTTGTTAAACAGAAAATGTATTCCCTTGACAAAGATGCGAATGAATGATTTCCTGTACTAAATACTTAATTCTTTTACATAAATAATTTTTCACCAAATATACATATATATTTGATATATGTGTGTGCATGTATATGCTTATCTATGTATCTAGCAATGCATTATATAGCATGGATTCCCTATTGCTTCCCAATTGGGAGCAAAGGTTGGTAAATGGTATTATATCAAAAGCAGTCTCTATTTTGCATTTCTACAATTTCTGTATTTGGTTTAAAATTTATCTTTCTGCAGAAGCATACATCAGAATTTATTATTTTGTTCTACGAAGAATATATTTTCCATTCTTTGTGCAATGAGGATTTTTTCAATATATTAAAGGAGTTCTAGATATCAATTTGAGAATATACTCAGCTTACAACTAACTCAGAAAAGAGCGAAACCTTTTTTTTTAAATGTAAAAAATTGAAATTACAGTATTTCCAAGCATTGATGTTGCTTGATATTTATATCACAGCATTCGGACAGACATCCAGTGTACCTTCTTTTTCTCGGTGTTCTGAAGCAGTCTACAGCTTTTCAATCACTCAGCATCCCTCGTCAGCTTCTACAGTGCAGTTATGTGCTGTGTCAGTACAATATGGTTGGAAAGTAGAAGTGAAGCAGTATAGCAAAATTAACACAGTATATTGTGAAAAATAGAAAATCTGACAAATCGTGTGGCACTAAATGAATTATTAATTCCTAAGGTAATTACATTGACTCTTTATGTTAGAATTTTACTGAATTGATGCAGGAGGTGGCATTTAGTTTGCAATTAAGACACACTAATGTATATCTCTTTTGTCTAAACTCACATTCTAATCAACAGAGGTCAAGAATTCAGCTGGACCCAACAGTTATCTATTTACAGGTTGGGGGCAATCATCATGATAGGATTAGCAGATCCAACCCAAGACCTTGATTCATTGCAGCGTGACATCCCTTCACAGCTGGACCTCCCCTGGCCTGTCCTCCTGTGGATGATCACAGGCTGTGACCAATAGCCTGTACAGATCAGGAAACACAGTAGGCACCCTTGAGGACAGTTTGTTTGAAGTCATAAGGATCTTTCTGGCTCAGGAGATGGGAATCTGCTGCTGTCTCACTGAGCAAGCCAGAAGTGAGGGAAGTTGGATGGCTCACATCTATCATGTCTGAGCCAGCTGGTGATTGCCTCATGCTGGGAGAGAGTTGCCTGCTCTCAGAGGGACTCCAGCCAAGGTCAGTGAGAGACTGGAGCTACTGCATGAAGCAAGACAGTTTTTAAAAAAGGAACAGTGGGGTTATTTAAGGTTATGTGATCATGCTGTATTGAAGTCAGGGGTTTTCTACACATTCACAGTAAATGAGTTGTCTACAGCCATGATGCCATTTAGGTGGGCTTTCAGGGTAGTGGATATTGCTGGCAGTATATGGGTATCATGTCTGTCTTTTGGCATTCTACTGTCAAAAAACATTTCCAATCTAGGACAACACAGTTTTTAGAAAAGACAGAAGGTAAGAAAGCTAATTTCCAACACTGTTAAGGGGAGACATAATATTTTTTAATATTGTCCAGGGCTTCAGAAGCCTTTTCTTTTAATATTATAGTTGCAAGTTTTTTTTTCTTTGAATGAATATGGAAGATTCCGGTTTTGATAGATAGGAATTTCTGAATTATTTCAGTTCAGACAATCTGTGGGCATGGAAGCCTTTAATTCTTTACAGTTTGATTCCGACTGCATGCCACATGGCACATCTTATAATCACTGACTCCTGAAACCACTTTGAAATGGCCTTTGTTTTTCATGAAGTGTTTATGAGAGATTAATCTGCTTTATGACAATGAAATACTATTTCCTTATCTCCTGTTTTATATTGTCAGTCATTGCAATTTAGTATCTTCTTTGACAGTTTGTCTCTGCAATAGTTCTCTATCAATACTGCTACCTTTTGTCAGTCTTTTGGACTGATGATTATTGACTTACAAAACCTTGTACTTCACCATACCAAACTGCTCTCTTGTAGTAGAGACCCCTTGACCACAGCAGGAGTTGCATCCTTCCTAGTCCCTCTTTGCACACAGAATTATACTGAAGTCTACCTTGGAACGCACAAAGTAAACATACTGGATTTATCCACTTCACTGACTCATCCAGTGTCTGTGTTCCTATGTGTAGTCCCAAGGAATGGTTTATATTTTTAGTTTTGCATGTAACTTCTGGTTCACACTGAAATGTGCTGATGATTCTGCAGCCAGGCTGTGGTTGGTCATGCACAAATGCATAGTGTGCAGGTTAAATTCTCACTTCCTCTGCCCTTCTGATTTAGTCTAAAACTAGTTTCAGTTCCTGTATTTGCTCTGTCAGTGTTTGCCAGCTTGTGTAAATGGATAAAGGCAACAGAGTCTTTGGCAAGACCTCTCCACAGCACTCAAAAAGAGCGGCTCAGCAAGAAGGAGCAAATACTACCTACTGAGATAAAATGTTGGCCATCCTTAGGGTTGTGATCTGCTAATGCCTCAAGGAAGACCAATGAAATCATCATCAGTAACTTTAAAAATATCACGTTGATACAAAGGGGACAATTGCTGTCTGTGTTGTGGTGCTGTACAATATAGTCCTAAGGGGTTTGGGTGAAATCTCACTTTTGTTAGTGAAGCTGCATTTTGTGAGGTAATGTTTCTGAAAGTACTGTGTCTGTTAAAGATACTTGACATTTCTCCTGAGGACATTATCGATACACAAAACTTACAGAACTGTTATGTTTTGGTTTTTTTTAAGAAAATGCTAGTGGGTTTGTTGCAACATCTTAAAGACTGAACTAGAAAACTGAAAATCAAAATTATTTCAGGAATGGTAATCAATTTACCTTCTTAAAACCATGCCCTTTACTGTTCAGGTAGTCAGATGTGCGAAAATTGACATACCCCCACCTCATCAAATAACAAAAAAACTTTGAATATATCAACGTTTGTATCAAGGACCAAGAGCTCTCCAAATAAGCTTAGCAATAAAATAGGAAGCTGCTCCAACTGCATGGCTCACAGGAGTTTTTGTTGGGAGTATTTTTCATTCTGACAAGCTTCCAAATCATCTCAAAAAGACAGTATCTGCTTATTTCTGTTGTTATATGCTGCAGTCCTTTCACATCCTCCAAAATATTTTATTTGGAGAAATGGTGCAAGGAATTGTATCTATTTCATATTTTTAAAGTAAAAGGTATTCCAGAGAAAATACATGCAGTAAGCTAGCTTGATTAGCCTGTAACTCGCACTGCTCAAAATATAAAGTCACTGTTGTCTTCTGTAGCTGTTCTTTAAAATTGTCACAAGAAAGCTTTTAGAATTTAGTATCTAAATGTTTTATCCTTTTGTTTTATCAATTCATGTTTGCTTTAGTAATGAGCATTTTTAAAAAATATCAATGTCCTTATTCATTTAGATTTTATTCCTTCATTATATTCACCTGTTTGAGTGTGTCTCCCTTCCTTTTTTGAAAGGGGCACAGAATTTAATCATGCATAGTTATTTTCTAATGCAAAATAATATTAGAGTGGTAGACTGTTTAATCATGCAATAAAAGATGAATTTATACTATCCCAAATATCTCTCTTGGCAGATATTTGAACTAATTTGTAAATACTTTGTAAGTTAATGTCCAAGTCATATGGAAATGGAGATTTGGACTGGACTGACAAAGATAAGTAGCTCTGAGTCTCACAGACCAATCACCAGGAAAAATATATTGTCAGCAAGAGTAATTACAGCAGGTAATTGTGTCATTTACCCTGTTACAGACGAGTAAATGTGATGATTTTGGAACACACCAGCTGTCACACAGTGTTAACTTTGATGTTCAGGATTTGGAAACCTGTAGCAGAGTCTTTTAATGACAGTGCATTTTAAAGAAACAAAACTAAAGGTTTCACACTGCTCAAAGTGGGGATAAATGGCAGTGTTACTCAAGATAAGATTGATTTCTAGAAATGTGAACACTCATCAAGAGTATCTGCTCTAATTTGTTCAAGTGTTTTTAAAATTTTGGAATGTGCAAATATTTGGAAAGAAAAGTTTGTTACCTTGTTCCTAACCCTTCAGAAGCTAAAATTGGGTGAACTTAAATTCTGTCTGCATAATTTTAATGCCTGAGAAGTAAATAAAGTTGGTGGTGGTGGTAGTGTGAACAGATATTACAGTCTGCTTTGAATACCCTGGGTTTACCTTAATACACCTTCCCTAGGATGGGCTTCATCTTAGATTTAAGTACTCCAGAGTTGTTCCCAGCATCTCTGCTTAAATCCTAACTTTTCCAAAGAGCAGATTCATGAAGGAAGTAGGGTTGCAGAGGTGAAGTCATTCTGGATGATAGTAAATAGTATCAAGATGAAATATCTGTTCAAAGTTTACTTTCTTCTTAACTTCATTGATTCTAAATTAATATTTTGACTTTTTTAGACCTGAACAATACTGTAGACTTCATATCTGTGGTTTTGCTTGTTAGAATAATTCATGGTGTCCTTAAACAAGACAGCAAATTTGATAGCAGAATTTTTCAGATATGTGTGGTTTTCTAAGATGTGCTTATGCAAATATTTATTTATCAATATAAAATATACATAATTATCTTATAGGTATTCCAACCTTAATGATTTTATGATATGTGTAAGTATCATAAACCCAGAAGTAATTATTTGTAAGCTTGATAGACACTAGCAATTGAACTCTGACAACAAAAACATTGTTATCTGGAAAATCTACCCATAAAACAAGCTAGCCAGTGTCGAGTTTCATACCATTACAGCAGTGGGGGAAGGAAGGTGAGAGCACATTTCATTGCATCTCCTTTACTGTGCTGTGCAGCTTTTTGTTAGAATCAGTTCAGGCAGCTCTGCAGTTATCTTCTGGCATCAAGGGCTCTCTCTGAACTGCAGCAGGCAGGAGCACTTCATGGCTCTCAAGGCCAGGTGTGTGGGTTAGCTCCTCCCTGATCCTGCCCAGTGCTGAGCACTGGCTGTACCATTGTCCCCAGGTGCTTTTGTGGCCAGGGGAGGCAGCTGGCATGCACTGTTCACAAAGGATACATTTGCTGTGCTGTTTTGGTGCACCTTTGTAAACTACCAGCGGGATGTATGCTAGGGAAAATTGGCTGTATCACTGGAGATGGTATCAAGGCTGACCAAAGAGAAAAGCAGCAATATTGCCTTACCTTACCATCACTGAAGGATAATTTTGCCCCTGTTTTTGAGTAGAGAACTCTCCTCAAAATCAGGTGAGCAACCCTGAAAGAAGGCCTCCTCTCCCTAGAGAGCTCAAGCACCTTGTCTTATCAAAAATAGTGCTGTCCTTTATAGACAGTGAGTGATCTGAGTGTCTGAGTCACAGCACTGCCAGGGAAATGGGAGGAGCTACTTCATGGATTAAGAATTCTCTGTTGCATGGGAAGAAAGAAAAAAAGCCCATTTGTTTCCCAACATTTATGTTTAGGTAAGTTGCTCCAGATTCCTACAGACAAGAGCAGGATCAAAGCAACAGCAGCATTTCATCCACCACTGTGGTGCCTTGCCAGACAAGTGCTGACTTAGGTAATGGTGCTGTGAAGTTATAACTGATTTTCCAGGAGCCCCTGAAATGTGTTGACAAGCCCTGGCCACAATGCTATTCCAAAAAGAATAGAAGCAGCACCAGCTGCTTCTAGAGAGTTTTGAGAACATTACTATTCTCTGGCAGTTTTGATTGCTGAGACATCTTTCTTCTATCACTTTGTGCATGTCCACCTTCTGTTAACTTTGTGCTGAGAAAGTGTTCAGAGGAGTTTTTATTGAGCCTTCTGGTCATGTGAGCAATCTCAAAGTTGTTACTAATGAAATATGAGAACAGGCAGCAAGTTGCCAGCCTTAACAGCAGTCAGGTTACTTTACAGCTTTTATTTGTGTAGCAGAAATATGTGTGGGAGGGAGGCCAAATATCCAGTGGGTATCTATTGCTAGTGGCAGACTTGTAATGACATGGATCCTTTTAGTAAGGAAGCTGTAAATAAAAGGGTAGGAATTAGAAGAAATAAAATATACATTTTTCAGTTGGCTGAGGAAATTGTACTTGCAGCTCTAGTCTGGCTGTTCTACTAGCAATAAAGTAGGGAGCACCACTGGAGATGCAGAACTTGCTATCACCATTTTTGACCACATGATCGAAGATATTGAAAGCATCAGTTTATCATAAGTGTCTGGGAGTTTTTGTATACAAGAAAAGTTGGAATTAAGGAAGATTTACCTAGGGATAAATAGTGCATCTGGCTAGATTAAAAAAAAAAAAAAAAAAAAAAAAGAGAAAAAAATATGAATCTGTGAAGAAAGTCTGGAAAGTGTACTCAATGAAATACCTTTTAAAAGTTAGAAACCTCATTTTAAAATGTCACTGGTGAAAGATACTAAGAGATCAGTTTGAATTGAGGCAAAAAGTGGGTGACAAGGTCCATGTCAAGGTCTAGACTGAAATCTCTTAAGGTGGGATTTCAGAATAATTTTGCATTTATGCTACAATCCTGCCATTGTAATCAGTGGGAATTACAGACATTCCTTTAGGGGAAACAGTTGGGTCTCTGTTAAATGCTTTAGAAAACCCTTCTCTTAAACTTTTCTGTTGAAGAGGGGATATAGAAAATGGCAGACTTGAAAGAAAGTGGAGATTAATTAAAGCTTTTTTTAACTTCAGCTGTCAGGCAAAATATTCTTTAATATATTTACTCTGCCTAACTGGTTAAAAAGTATAAAAATTACAGGATGTTACATGGAGTAGCACTGATTAATATTGCAATAGAAGCCTCCATGAGAGGAGTGTATTTTGTAAAACTATGTATTACTCCGTGAAATTGGAAAACATATTTTGAAGAAGATGAATCTTAGCTGTGTCTAATAAAGTCAAAGGGATTTAATGAAGAGCTGTAGAGGAAGATGGAGGGAATAAGAGTAGACCTGCCACGAAATATGTATTTTATCCATCAACTTGTCTTTTTTGTCTCAAACCGTGAGTTTTATGGCTTTTGCCCTTCTGATTCTCTCCCTGATCCTGCTGTGGGATGGAGCAAGAAGCTGCTCTATAGAAATTGTCATTTATGACTGCACTGAAGAAAGAATTAGAAAATGAGGACCAAGAATAGCTGGATATATGGGAATATATGAAGACAAAAATATATGAAGACAAAAATCAGTCAAGTAACAGGATTAGCAGGGAACAAACTCTTGTAGACCTGGCTTTTGGTGTCCCCAGCTTTGAACTGAAGCTGCTGGTGGTCATTGATGACTCAAACATTAACTAAGGGTAAACTGTGTGATGATAACTCTATGAGTAATTAAAACACAGGTTTTATTTTGCATTTAAATTAAGAAATATCTATAGAAAAAATGAATTGGGGAATATAAATCAAAAATTTTAACATAAATATATGGAAAATATAAAATCATAGACTCTTTTAGGTTGGAAAAGTCCTTTAAGATCATCAAGTCCAACCCAGCACTACCAAGTCCACCACTGAACTATGACCCAAAGTGCCACATACACGTGTCTTTAAAATGCCTCCAGGGATGGTTACTCAAACAATTCACTGGGCAGCCTGTTCCAGTGCTTGACAGCCCTTACAGTGAAGAATGTTTTTCTGGTATCCAGTCTAAACCTCCAAGCACAATTTGAGGCCAGTTTCTCTCGTCCTGTTTGCCTGCTGCTTTGGAGATGAGACTGAGCCCTCACCTGGGTACAACCTCCTGTCAGGTGGTTGTGGAGAAGGTCCTCCTTGGCCTCCTTTATTTCAGGCTAAACAATCCCAGTTCCCTGAGACACTCCTCATAAGACTTGTTCTCTGGTCCCTTTATCAGTTTCAGTGCCCTTTGGACACTTTCCAGGAAATAGATCAATAAATTTACAGCGTTTGCTCTTTAAAAATAGTGTGCATATACTGAGATTTAAATTAACTCTGCCAATTAGAGTTTAAATGAGTTAATATGAAGTCTTAAAGGGATTAACCATCTGTCATTTCTCAAATGATCTTAATGGAATAAGTCTTCCATGTTACACATATAATTGCTACTAATTTTTGTCTTGTACATGAACTATAGGTGGGGAAAAAACCCTTGTAATTAAGATAAACTGTAAGTGGGCATTTAAGTGTGTTGGCTATTGATCATTCAAGTAAATCTTAACTCTTGTCACTGCCACATCAGATAGCAGCTGGTCACCATGGCTCTATAGTTCTATAACAAATCAATGCAATGGAGACAGAAGGCCAAAGGAATTTCAATTTTTGAATGCAGACAGATCAAAAGGGAAAAATACCTAATATATTCTCTTTATTTAAATTATTTTAATTTAATCTGGGTTCACAAGTTCTTCATGCAGCAGTGAATATCTGTTGTGTCATGTTACAAGATTAAAATTGCAGGGATGTATTCTATTTATATTTTTGGGAACTTTTATGCATTTCTGCACCTTAAAGATGATCTCAGCCCTTATTTTCCAGTGTAGTTAATGGATGATTCAGGAAAACTGCCAGCATATTTTCCATCCCTAAGTAAGGGATGCAACTCAGTTATAATTTCTATTCGCTATTGGATTGGATTGTGATTATTTTTTTTTTCTTAGACCTTTTCAGAATCTGGATATACAAGGCAAATATTGGGAAGGCTTGCAGTGTGCATATAGGAAATTCTATACAGATATTTGTTTTTAATCATAAAACATGCAGTAGGAAGGATAGGGGCTGATGTTGCATAGTGTGAATGAGGAGGCAGGTGCCACACCTTGTGGACAACATATTAAATTTTACTAAGTTCAGCAAGAATCTCTGCACAGATAACAAATTTGGAAAGACAGGTCCTCAGCTGTCACTGCATTGAGATGCATCAGAGCATCTAGTGGGTCTGCATCAGTTTATTCCACCAGTCTCACTCTGTAGGATGAAAGACTTCACCCTAGATACCCTTCTGAAGTCAAGTTTTTCTCAAACAAGCAATATGGAATATTATGAAATAGTATTTCACAATAAATCCAAGTAAAATAAAATTCTCCACCTTTACTGTATGTGCCTGTGTATATAGATATGTATGTGTATATATATTTTTGTGTGTATATATGTATATTTGCACACACAAATATGCAAAAGTAAATTGATTGTATCATCACATAATTTTTGCCTCGTTGTCTGCATCCTAAGAACTATTTAATGAGACATACATATAAGCACTTACTTTTACTGTTATTCTTACCGTGAGGCAATAGCAAATTTTGGAGTTAAAATTTTTCTCTATCTAGAAACAACTCATTCCAGAGGTAGTTTAGTCAATATAAATAGAGTATTTAAAACTTCATTTGATTCCCAGAACATAGCTGTTATGAATTTCAGCACTGTTGAGCATAAGTCCTGGACAGTGCAAAATGGATTTCAGATATATTAGATAATAAAGCTTTAGAATGCATTGAAACCAGTGCATTTGGTCTTTGTACACGATATTTATGCAAGTTCAGGTTGGGAAATCATTAAAATTTCATTGAAATTTCATTAAAATTTCTCTGCAAAAATAATTTTCATTTCTTTGCCTCTGTAATACTATTGTCTCCAGCCTGTCTCTATCTTCATTATAGTGTGCAGTGAAATAAATATGGAACATTCATTTAATGTGACATGATGTCTAAAGATTTTTGAAATAAATGATCTTGAGAAATAAAATTTTAGCATTTCTAAATTAGGAAAATAATATCTCAAGACTGGTTTTTGAACTTAAAAACCATATTGCAGCTTCTCTTTTAATGATTCTTTTATAAATTGCTTTTTTGCTTCTTTATAATGCCTGGTCCTATCTGCTTCTGCAGTTTCTGATTTGGTTTTAAGGTTGCTCAACTCAGGAGCTGTAATTTTCTCCTTTTTCTTTTAAGGTGACTTTCCAAGTGTTTGATTAAAAAAAGAAACCAAAGTGGTAAGCGTGAATTAAGGAAGAATTATGAACAGAGCACCACCCTTTTTATTAAGAATAAGTATTTCTGTTTTAATAAAGCTGAACAATCTGTCTTGTTATCCCCAGAGATAAACCTGTTTCTGGTGGTCTCTAAATTGGTGTGGATAGTTTGCCAAGTGCTGAAAGAGTAGATGTAGTGCCATGGTTTCTGTACAGGAGTTTTTCAGGTGTAGTTTAGCCATGTAAGCAGTCCACAAAAGGGCCACTCCTGAAGTGTAAGCTGTCTGCTCTGTCAGGTGTCACTGTGGAAAGCAATATGAAGAAATTTTTCATATGTCTTTAAATGGTTTTGTTATTGAAGCTAAGATCAGATGATACAGAGAATGAAATTTAGATGGATTGTAAAACCCACTGATCCATTTTTTTCCCTGATTTTTTTTTGTATTCTAGTCATATAAAAATCTCCTTTAATTGGATCACAGATTTTCTCCTAACTCTGAAACATTTTCCACCTAAAAATGGCATGTAAACTTCAATCCAGGAATCATTTATCAAAACATGAATTTTTCATGAGTCAGTAATATGTGATTTCAATAAAAATAGACCTAAAGTTTGAGCAGGTAACCACAGAAGAAGTGATGGCTGTTTCAATACAGTTTGTACAGAAGCATACTCCATGAACTTTCTTGCATGAGGATAAGAAACCCCTGGCATCCTACTCTACGTAAGAAAGCTTTCGTAGAGTAGGATACCAGGCATATTACCTTTGTATCCAAGTCCTGCTGTTTAGCCAATGGAAACTTAATTTTATTGTTATTGTATGCTTTAAGAAAAAAAAAAAAAAAATTCATCTTCAAAGACTCAGTAACTGTTTTTCTTACCCCCCAAAAAGCAAGTGTTAGGAAGGCCCATCTCTGCAAATGATCTTCAAGGCTCTGCTCCTGCAAACCTTGGTGGGCTTTCAGAGCTGCTCCAGCCACCCACACAGAGCCCTTCCTCCTGCTGTGGCAGTCTGCAATCACCTGCTGCTCTCTGATAGACTCTTTTCCCTCGTTAAGAGCTGCTGTATGTGCCAGGGGTGCTTCTGCATTCCTAAGGCATAAGATGGATGGCTATGCTTCCTCTTTGAGCATGATACTTAATTTGTCAAGTGTAGTTATTTAAGCTGAGTTTACCAGTGTGATGTATTCCTTCTCCTGAGATAACAAGATAATGGCTTTGCAGGGTATTTTGGCCTGCTGAATAAGTTTCACATATTCTCATAATAATTTACTTCTTGTGTGTTATTTAAAAATTACAAAATAATTAATAATTAATATTTAAATAAAGAACCATATTTAAATAATATCATAATATTAACATAAAATAAGAAAGCCAGGATACTCTTATATAGATTATACTTTTAATCCAAATTTGCATGACCATTACTTTATTTTTCTATTATGGAGTGGTTTCACATAAATTCTGTTTCAGCCAGTATAAAAGATTTCACTATGTTAGGAGGTCAGAATCAAATATTGTCTAGTGGATTTTAGAGGGGCTGGATCATTTGGTGAACAATAACAATTTTGGTTATTCATGATGAGAGCAAAGTAATTAAATCTCATGCTGGAGGGCAGAGGCCTGCAGCCTGTGCTCTGCTGCAACCAGTGAGGGTTGAAGAGAGCATGATTGGTGATACAAGAGACAAAACTCCTTATTTAGAAGAGGGATATTAGGTTAATGTTATTAAAAACCAAACAAATAAACACTCAACAACAGCAAACCCACAAAAATAAAACTAAACTTGTGTAGCATTTAAAATTTATTACTTGTATTAAGGTGAATGTTTCCTCCTTTTAAATAACATTACTAGATGAAATTTTGCCTCTACTGATGGATTGGATATGTGTCATTCTGCCAGTTTTATACTCCTACAGTTTATGGCCACTACTGAAATAGCACGTTGAAAATTTCCATAGTGATTTGAAAATGTTAAGGAATTAATTTTCTTGACAACTCAGTGGGATATGTGCAGTCATTATTTATAAAGAGGAAGAGATTCAGAGCAGTCTTCCCCCTCAAAATGGGGGAAGAAAGAGCATCTGATTCCAGATTTAAGACTTTTGCTAAATAGCCAGAACTTGTCTAAGTTGCGCTAATAAAATTCACTAAAACCTGGGCAGAATGATAGCTATGAAAACTTCACATGCAGGTTAGCCCATGTATGCTGATTAAAATTAGATGTCTTTATGTTCCCCAAACAGTTGGTTTTCCTGAAATTTATATTTCTGGGCTCTGAAATTATATGTGGATAGATGAATACTATTGATTTAACAAAAAATGCAAGGAGTATTTCCAGAAGATGGAAGCATTTTATTTTGACGCCTACAGACTAAGATACTGCATTTTGAAAATAATAGAGCCTTTCATGTATCATTTTGAAATGACACTTTAGGGCATCTTATTTTAAGATTCCATTTACCTTTTCTTAAAAATCTCAAACTAAAACATTAAGAAGTTCTGTAACCTAAATACTTAAGCAATGCTCTTTTTTTTCAGATTAGGTAGTGCACTGCAAGCCAACACAAAATCACATTCTCCAGACTGTTAATTTATTCCCAAAAGGGATATTTCCTAGTATGTCCTAGTCAACAGACTGAGGAGTCTCATCCATCCCATTCCAGTGCTAGGACACGCCATGCTAAAAGCCCCTTGAGAAGCAGGCAGACCTCTGTTTCCAGTTTATTTATTTCATCTAAATACAGTGCTTTGTATGGGCTGAGGGGAGGGAAAACACGGGCTGCACTTTGAAGACCTGCCTTCTGCTAACCACGCCGTCTGCAGATTGGAGCGTGCGTCTCACACCGTTAGTCAGCTTTCTGAAGGAAACCCAAAGAATCCCACATAAGATCAACCTGCATGAATAAATTACACAGTAGAAGTAGCATATGGTTTTTCAGTATGCTAGCCAGCACTTCGGCAAATGATTAAGAGAATACTGTAGCCCACATAGAAAGTGTAATGATGACGTCTCCCTTTTAATGAAGGTGGAATTATGCTGCAGTGCAGTTACCACATACTAGTATGGGATAAAAACAGATACCCTGGCTATCCCATGGTTACATGTTCACATAGGTCGCACTGCCAGCAAATACTACTGTGTTTCTCTTTTTTAATCTGGAAACCTATACAAATCTCCTATTTTGTTGTGGGTTTTAAAAATTCAGGACCATTCTTGCTTCCCTTTTCAGAGCATGACGAATGTGTAACCAACCAGCACAACTGTGATGAGAATGCGCTCTGCTTCAACACTGTGGGTGGGCACAACTGTGTCTGCAAGCCGGGGTACACGGGAAATGGCACCATCTGCAAAGGTAAGCTGCTGGAAACCTGAATTTTCTGCTGGAAACCTGGGTGAGATGCTCTGTCTTTGTTGATGCAGTTCTGGTTGTTTGCCTTGAACAAGACAGACAAAATGCCAGGCTAGGCACTTGGGTCCTTCACCTGTGTGATCTTCACAGGCATATATACACTGACTTTGCATTTGGCAGTCTGCAGTAATTTGAAGATTATGCATTCATAGATAGTAGGCTCTAAAATTTGAAGTAGTTATGTTTCATTTTTTGTGTCAGCAGTTTCTATATATGGTACACCATTCAAGGAAGCCTACAGTTACCAAGAAATTAACGTCTGTGAAAACATTGTCAGATTTACATTGTCCATGGTCAGTGACTTGCTGTTTTACTTGGATGAACTAAAAATTGTTTGTTATGTCTTGTTATCCTAAGTGAGAAAAGCAGTAGACATGGGCATGCAAAACTTTCACTACAAGTGAGGCAATGTTTTCTAACATGTTTTCTAGCATTCTGATTCACTGCTAAATATTAGAACGTAAATTTCTAGTTTAAATTAAGAGATGCTTTCCCAGAGGTACAATGCTGCTTTTATTCATTTCATATCAGAAGAAATTATACTTGGTAGCTGGGCCCAAATCCTTGGAATTTCTCAAGTTCTGACCCAAAGATATAGAGAGTGCTTGAAAATAAAAGTAGTGTAGCTGTAGGGGAATGAGCTCAGATGTGAGAAGTGGGACAGCTGCAGCAATATCCTAGCCAGTGTTCCTTGAGGTTGGGCCTCGGTGCTCTCAATCTCTTAGATGTCAGAATCTAAAGGTCCAGAGCTAACATTGGTAATGTCACATAGATGCCTTCTGCTGCTGTCTATTTCCAAATCTAAGCAACCCAGAATTTCTTTAATTGCTAAGTCTGATTAAGGTCTTAGCACTAGTTATTCCATCACCTGATTAACAGTACAATTTTTCTATATATACCAAAGACAAGCTCTTTGTAAAATATGGCAGCCTGGTTCACTTCCAGTCAAACACATGGGTAGAGGGAGATGTGTCAGCAAATATGTCCTTTTGTGCTGGGCTCTCTGGGGAATAAGAAGAAAGTCTTATCCTGATGAGGTTCAAACCCAAAGCATCTTCTTTCAGAAGAACGCAGCTCATTCCTGCCCTGTGCTTGGTAGCAGTCCCAAATTCTTCTGCTGGAGGGGAGTCAGCTACTAAAAGATTGTTTGGATCAAAGAGAAGGTGCATAATCCTTTAGCACTGTGTTCAGCTCTTCTGAGTAAGGGCTCTGACTGCAGATCGGACAATTCAGAGGGCGTCTGGCCCCACTGTGAAAGAAAAGTATATCCCTGCCCTCCCTCCTCAATATTGAGAAGACAGTGTGCAGGAGAGGGCTCTAAGACTGTGTATTGAAATTTGAGACATGCACTTCTCTGCAGCCCTGGCTTGGAAGCCAGTGTCCTTCAAAGAGACCTGGATATGCCTCTTGCCCCCGTGTCTTTGGCAGCTTTCCATGCACTGCGCTGCCAGCTGCAGTCCTGTGCACCATGCACCCCTGGATTGGGAAGCTTAGATGTCTCAGTGATGATGATCCCACATCCCAGGGCTGGTGTCTCAAAACTGAGAGCTGGATAGCTCAAAGCTGTAACAGTTTTCTCTGAGCCATTAGACCTCATCATTGGTGCTCTTACACAGAGCAGCTGCAAACCAAAGCCTGGCACCTCTGGCTGGTTACCTCTGGCAGGGCTAGACCAGTGCCCCGGAGCAGCTCTTTGTCTTGGTTGTAACTTCCAGATGCCTAGTTTCACCTGCAGTTTCTTCTGGCCAGAGCATTTCCAATTCCATATTGCAGATGCTATCAGAACAGCTAACAGCTACTATGTTTTCAAGCAGAGTTGGTTGCATTTCTGGTCCACAGAAGTGGCACTTGAAAGCGTACACACCTGGAGAATGCTACACCAAAAATATGTAAGCGCAGCATGCCAAAAACAAACCCAAGGATTGAGTTTAAGCTCTAAATGCTAAAAGTTTCAAATTTCTTCAGAATCCATTGAGACAAAATTAGTGTTTTTATTGTTTCTATTAAATTACTTAACAAAGGACTGAGGTAGCCAGACAGTTTGATATTCAATTATGCCTAGTATGTTCAGGCCTTTATTTGGGCAGCAGAACAGACCAGCACGGCCCTAGGAAGAGTCTGTTCCAAGGGAAGATGTTTTCTTTCAGTGCTTCCCAGTGCATGTGAAGGAGCACATATGGGAGCTGTTGTCTTCAGATGATTTACTCTAATCTCCTTCTGTAGCATGTCAGCCCATCTGGCCAGTGAGGCAGGGGGGCCATAAACCATCTCTTTGTGACCTCTATCCTTGGGAGGAGGCAGTGTCTGCACTCTGTGCCGCACGGGCGGCGTTCTGTGCCAGCCTGCTGGCAGACTGTGCCCACCTGCGGGGTTGCTGAGTGTGGTTCTCTTGCCCTTACACTGTGCTTTTGCATTTTGCAGCATTTTGCAAAGACGGGTGTAGGAATGGAGGAGCCTGTATTGCTTCCAATGTGTGTGCCTGCCCACAAGGCTTCACTGGGCCCAGCTGTGAAACTGGTAAGATTATAACTTAATTTACAATGAAGATAATCCAAGGAGGATGTTTCAAGTAATCCAAGAATAAAGGAGAATTTAAGGTTATGCCCTAAAAGAGGAAGCTGACTCTAAAATGTTACTCACTTTTCTTATATGCTTCCCAAGAGAATATATTACAGCAATTCTAATTAGAAGCACATGGACTGCAAAAATTAGAACAATGAATTAAGACATCTTGGGTTTTGATGTTTCATAATTAAAAAGATTATTATGGACTTGCTTTTCACCTCAAATGGCCTTTGGTGTCTGATATAAATAACAGATAATCTGACATCTGGAAATAAATTTAAGTAACTGATTACTTTTGTGCTGTATATGTATTCCTGGTTCAGTAACCCACCTTCACTTGCAACCTTATTTGAAGACTTGTGATTACCCCAGCTTACTTTACTCAGTGTTAAGGCAGGTTTCAGTATTCCTACTGCTTTTACTTCCTTTCACAAGCATTCCTTTATCTTCCCCTGCTACCCCTGAGGATGGCAGTACAAAAAGGCTTTGTTTTAGAACTTTATTTTTTAAGTCTTAGATCTAATCAAATTATATTGCCCAGCAGAGTATGGAGAATGTTAATTCTTAGCATCTCAAGTGCCTGTAAATAATTTTTCAAAGTTCAAATTAATAGCTTCAGCACCTTTATTGCTGCAGAATTTTTAAATGCATTCTAAGCATACTTGCCTCCAGGAGGTAAAGGGAGAAAGCTTTCTTAGATTAATTGGCTTCAGTATGCCTAATAAAAGGGCAGTCTGCCACCTATGATTGACTATTGTTGCTGTTCTATATTGCCTTCAATAAATCTTCCAAACAGTAGAAAGGAGGTCATTTCAGCAAGTATTGCTTTCATTTGACTTGTAAACATATCTTGTTTAATGAAAAACACAGACCACTCTGAATTCTGTATTATCTGGTCTATTTGAGAGGTGAGAAATGTGGTTGTTTTCATTCTTCTGTATTTGATCAGATATTCCCACAGAACACACGAGGGCTGCTGTGTGAAAAGCAGCATCCTAATTGCTCATCTATTTCTAAAGCAATGTTAGAAGAGCAAGTTTTCAAGTATTGCTCACTATTTCACAGACTGTACATACCATAGTACAGGATACCAAGGTCTCTCCATTGCAACACTGCTTGGAACAAATTTATGCTAAGATATTGCTCAAGTATTAACACAGTTAATTCATTTTAGTGATAGCTGTCTTATATGCTCCTTTAACTGCTCTCCTGCTCTCAACTAAATATAACACGTATAGTTTCAAAGTGCATAATCATCTTTTGCACCTTTGTACTCCTATCTGAAGTGTGTAGACCAGAAGCATATTCTCCTTGGTCTCCTTCTATAGTCAACAGCCACTATCAAAGAGAGATCTTACTGGGTTTTTAGAATTGACCCTGGAAGTCCTGCCTATACTCCCTTCTTTATAGAACAATGCAGGGACTCTCAGTCCCCAGTCCAGTAAATTCAAGTACCTTAAGCTAACTTAAGTTAGATTAACTGCATTCAGCCCCAAATGTCTTTGAAAAGAATCTGAACTGCTGGCCTAACTTACATCCTTTCTGCCCTTCAGGAAACATATAGGGGGGCAGGCAGAGGCTTGGAGCACATCTTGTGCCTTTCTGAATACCTGATCTCAATGTTTAATATCAAGTTAGTATGGTGGTGACCTGATATCACATAGTTACTGATAATGTTGATATGATGTGGAGCCAATTTGCCAGCCCCAAACCAATTTCATAGCTCAGTTTTCTGAGGAGAAGACCTTCTCTCCTGTTTAATTTCTGTTGAACATGGTATAATTTTTCCTGCTGTAGAAATAAATAATGCTAGAGGTCAGCCACAGCAGTACAGGTCTGGTCGCCTCATGTGGAGACTGATATGCAGAGTAGGATTGTCATCTACCAGTGCATGGCTTTGAAACATGCAGTCTGAAGTACGGTTAGAGTGGCAAATGGAAGAATTATCTGGTGGGTAAAGAGTAAAAGCTGATTTTTTTGAGACTGCACTGTAAGAAAGAGGGTGCTGTATATAGCCTTAAAAAAACTGAGCTTCAAACAGTACACATTCACTCATAGTGAATGTAGCTGAGTTTGCTGAAGGTACTTCTCGTTAGGCTTGAAATGTTTCAAGATGTTCGTACTACAAATAATTTATGCTGGAAGCTTCCCTTTGAACAGCCTCTGTGTCTGCAAAGGTGATGCAATCTTTCCTAGGCAGATGTCTTCCATTGCTATCGCATACAGAGAAGGGGGAGGATTCATGTAAAGGTGCCAAATCTCTTTTAAAATTGCACATCACTTATTTCTGTTTATGCTACACATATTTTAAAACTGATTATTGAAGAATCCAGGGATTTTAAAACTTGAAATATTCAGTTATGTAGACATTGTCGGCAGCTGCTGAACCTGTGAATTAATTAGCAGGAGATTGAATCCACACCCCAACAATAACCTAGAAAATGCAATCATCGGTTCTTACTGTTTCCTTCTGTAAAAGGTGGCTTAAGAGTTCTGTTTAAATAATTTCTCAGAATCATAGAAAAGAAAGGATGAAGTTGGAAGGGACCTCTGGAGATCATCTTGTGTCACCCCCTGCTCAGAGCAGGGTCAAATACGGCTGGCTTCTACAGCTGGCATACAGGACTGTGCCCTGTTGGATTTAGAGTGTTTTTAGGGTTGGAGACTCCACAAGTTCTCTGGGCAACCAATTCCAGTGTTCGATCACCCTCAGAGTACAAAAAATTATTTTCACTATGTTCACATAAAATTTGCCATGTCCCTGGTCCCTTTTCTGGACATGACTGAGAGTTTCTAGCTTCTTCCAACACTGTTAGGTATTTTCACATGGTTATAAGTTTCCCTTCAGCCTTTTCATTTCCAGGCTGAACATCTCAGCTCTATTAGCCTCTCCTGCTATGACAGATGCTCTAATCCATAAATCATCTTCACTGCACTGCACTGGATTTGCTCCATGTCTGTCCTGTACTAGGGAAAACAGTGCAAGGTCCTGCGCTCCAGAGAGGATCTAGCAACATGAAATAGGGGGGCACGATCATGTCCCATGACCTGCTGGCAATACTCTTCCTAATGCAACTCTGCAGGCTGTTGGCCACCTTTGCTACAAGTGCACAATGCTGCCTCATATTCAGCTCATGTCCACCAGCACCTCCAGATTGGTTTCTATGAAGTAGCTTTTCCACTGCCCTTCTGGTGCCTGAGGTTGTTTCTTAATCATTGTAGGACTTTGCATTTCCCTCTGAACTTGAAGAAATTCCCAGTGGTGAGTTTCTCCAGCCTGTTGAGGTCCCTCGGAATGTCACTAAAACTATCTGGTGTAGCAACTCCTCCTCCAAATTTCCTATAATCTGAAAATATGCTGAGAGTGCTCTCTGCATTATTGTGCAGATGTTAAGTGGTCCTGGCCCAGCACCTGGTGTTTACCTGGGTGTATATTTGATAAGTGACTAGTCTCCAAGTGGATGTTGTACAGCTGATCAGAGCTCTCTGACACTGGGCACTCTGCAGGTTTTCTGTGTATCTCTCTCTATTTATTTAGTCTGCACTTTTTAGCTTGTCTCAGGATGTTATGTATCAAAAATTTTACTGAGAAAACCAACAAGTACTGCTCTTCTCCCGTTCACCAAACCTAGTCATCTTGCTTTAGATGGCTATCAGGTTAGTCAGGCATGATTTCCTCTTCATAAATCAGTGTTGACTGTTACAAATTATTTTCTTGTCCTTAATCTGTTTAGAGGATACCATAATCTTCCCAGGGGTGGAGGTAAGGCTGACTAATCTATAGTTCCCTGGATCCTTGCCTTTTTCAAAGATAGGAAGGGCATTTGTTTTCTTCCATTTCTGAGGAGCTTCTTTCAGTCACCCTTTCAAAGACAATTCAGGTTTGCCTCAAGTGTGATATATGATCCAGCTTCCTCAGCACTCCTGGGTGCAGCCAGTTAGGTTTGATTGACCTGTGTTTTTTTCCAGTTTATTTAGATATTGATCCTTCTCCACCATGAGTAGATTTTTCTTGCTTCAGACAGAATTTTCCCCTGGTCTTGGTCACCTGGGACACCTGAAGGCAAATCTTACCTAAAAAGACCAAAGTAATGAAGGCATTGAGCATCTCACTGTTTAGAATTTCCTTTTCAAAACCCATCTTTGCATACTCAGTCAGTACCTATGTTTGTCCCAAAGCCTGAGAGGGATGATGCTGTCCATGCTTAGATCTTGCCTGCGCAGCCTAAACTCTGCAGCTTTTGCAAAGAGAAGTACTGTGTAAGTAAGAATGGTTTCATAAAATTTTTTGCTTCCAAAATGGTGCTTCTGGGGCGTCAGCAGGAGTCTCATTTCTGTTGGAAACATAAGAAGGGGAATCAACTGTTACTGCTGGTTGGCTCTTTCAGTGTGCTGTATTCACTGTGGACTGTCTTGCAGTTAGCAGAGCACAGAGCTGTTACAACACCTTTGAATGATCTGTTGGGAGCCTTTTAGATTAATCATGACCTGTG
Source organism: Emberiza elegans (assembly GCA_024865655.1). Taxonomy (NCBI): domain Eukaryota; kingdom Metazoa; phylum Chordata; class Aves; order Passeriformes; family Fringillidae; genus Emberiza; species Emberiza elegans. The sequence goes on from JALJVW010000910.1 coordinate 24,850,020, forward strand.
TTATGTGGAAATGGACCAGGGAATGAGGCAGCAGATGGAAGAATCATATGCAGATATATCAGCCTATACCACCTTTTTAAAAAATTTGTATTAAGCCATAAAAACTAGGCTAAAGGTCATAAAGTTACAAAAATGAGTGGGAGATTTTCTGTGTCTCCTCCCAAAGGATACAGATTGAGACATTATTAGTGTTGGGGATACATTCATTGGCTTAGGGAAGTGGGGTTTATATATTTAAAAAATTCAAAGTTTTATAAGGCACACCAGCAGTTTATCAAGTAGAGCAGCTTTCTGCAGTGTAGAAATGAGACTACCAAGTAAATCCAAATGTATTTGTGCCTGGTAAACTTTTTCAAAATACCTGATTTAATACTATCTTATTTGGTTGCAAAATTTTGAATTCTTCAATTGGTCATTTTTAAGTGCTGTCTTAAATTGTGTTTGAAGTGTGTTAGATTTAGAACTCAGAACAGGATGACTGTTTGATTTGTTTGATGTTCCTGCAGCTCTCCTTTAATTTGGTGACAGAACTTTAAGAGTGGACCTGTTCTCCTACTATATATGCATATCTGCTAGTGTAGGCATACAAGATTGCTGCATTTTTGCTGCTTGTCAGCTTCTTTTTTTGAGTTTTCACACTTGTTTTATACTTTGAGTCTTCCTATGGACAGCTTTTAATTATGCATGAGATAAAAAAGCAGAGTGTGCTACTAGTGATGTTTTGATGTAGTTTTTGTTAACAGGTGGCTGCAAGTTTTTGGATGATTTTCTGCTATTTGAATTTCCTGCTAATGAATTTTCCTTGGTTATTGCAGGAATCATGTCCACCTGTTACTAAACAACCCACATTCAAGCTGCTGAAAATAAACTGGCAGACAAAGCTGTTACCTTTGAAAGCAACAATTGAGAAAAATTTTAGCTTACAGATTCTACTTTAATTCTGCCATACATTATTACTAGCATTTGGCTCAATTAAAGTTGTAACCGAATTTATGGAAAAAAGTGGTGAGTGATGGATGAGGATGAGATGACCCTCTCTCACCTGGGCTCTTATCAGAAATAGCCAAAGTCAAGGAAAAGATATTATTTGGATCTCTGCATTTTTTTCCTTTTTCTTTTCCATGCATGGAAAACTTCCCTCCTTAAGGGATGTTGCTAAAACAAATTCTTGCAACATTTGTGGCTCAGTATGCTGAAATATGACTCAGATAAGTGGTTTTGATAAATAATTGTTGTAGATCAGATCTTGTCAGTTTTGTGCTACTTTCTATATAAGCTAAATAATCTATATAAGCTAGATAATTAATCTGCATAACTATTACTCTTCTCAGCAAATCCAGATCAGTTTTTCATGTGCACTGACCCTAATAATAACAGACCTCAGGTTATTAAAGGTTGTTTTTACTTCTATTTCTAACAAAGCTTGTGAAAATCTTCTAATTATGATTTCCCGGTTATTAGAAAAATATTATATTTGTATTGGAAAAGAAGACTTTGTCAAAGTAACCAGAGAGTTTGTTAATTTGGCTGAGTTTGCAAAAATGAAGTGTTTTGGTACTTTTAGCATGACAAGAGAACGGCTTCCATTTAAGCTCTTGGTCCCTTGTGTTCAGTTCAAACAACCACCATCATCTTGTGTCCAGGTAGGCTTTGGAGGTACAGCTGTGACACAAGTGGTATTTGAAGCCTATAGAGTTTGAGTCAAGACTTTAAGAACTGAAATTACTTTTGGCAGAATTCTTAAGAATTCTTGGCTGCACTATCTGTAAGCTGTGTGAGTACCACATTCAAAACTTTCTGAGCAACTCAGGAATCTGGCATTTGCTCAGTTTAAAGTTACTGATAGCAGATTGGGATTTATAAAAATAATACCAAGAGGCTGAAATTTGTGGTATAAGTATGCAAGGTTCTGCACAAAGCTGGAGTAAGATGTGTGCCTTTCATAGTCTAGCAGGGGAAGCCAGTTGTGTCCTGGGGTAGATGAGTATAACAAGAAACCCTTTGAACAGAAAGCATATTAGGGTTAATAGTTTCATTCTCTGAAATCCTTAAGGGATTGCTGGGGGTTTAGTGAAGGAACAAACAAAAGAAGGGAGCAAGAGAAGTGGAATAAACATAAAGGGAACACAGGCACATGGACTGTCCAAAGCAAGAGTTATAGGAAGAAGGGACACCTCCCCTATTTCATTTGTTTTCACAGTCCACTGGACTTGTTTGGAATTTGGGGTCTTGAGTATTCAGGTTCCTGGTTTTGGGCTACCAAGTTTGAAACTTAGAAGTTAGAGGATACTTTTGTCAGGGAATATTTTATTTGCATTAAGATCTGACTTGAATTCATGGAAATAAGAGGAAGTTGAGCTGCTCTTAGAGTCTGGAAAAAACTTGTGCAAACAAATAATTCTTAAGCATGATTTGTGGCATAAAGCATTTTACTAGATGCCAGGGTGCCATAGGAATTCATTATGTTCTGAAAGTCAGGCCTTTGGAGTCACTGAAAGTCTTGCATTTCAATGACAGTAATTTTCAAAGTTTGTGAGCTACTATAAGCTTTTCCTTTGGTGCATGAAAAAAAAAAAAAATTGCTGAGGGCAAAGCCCAAAGAAACTCAGTTGTGCCTTGAAAGTAGTTGAGATCCAGTTTACTACATGTCCAGCTCATTGCTGGACTTTGTTGCTATAGCCTTGGGGAATCACTGCCGTTTTTCTTCTTTGAATACTTCCAAGTCCTCTCCATTTCCTTGGCAAGTGTCCTAGCTTCCTGCCCTGTGGAAATTTGGATATGTGGCATGTTGGGTTCAGAGGTTTCAGCTTTCCAGCTGTAGCTTGAATGAAGATGAAAACACAGAGATCTCAATGTCCTGTTTAAACAGACTTAGCTTAAACTTTAACAGTAAATATCTAACTGTGCTTTTTATCCTTGAGAGCTGAATCTCTGAAATGAAAACACTTCTGAATTACGCTTCATTTAATTAATATCTTCTGTGGTTTCCATTTCAGCAGAAAGAGACAGGGCCCAGCTGCTAAAAATAATGTAATCATTTTGCTGAGGATGTTGAAACATGCTTTATAAATTGCATCTCTGCTACATAAAGTCACTACTCAGCTTGCACAGGCTGAGTAATGAGTAGTCTGCATTACAGTCTTGCCCTTCTCAAAGATGGCTGTATTGCATGTCAGCTGCTTATTTCAGAAGCTAGAGCAGTGCTTGAGGTAGTCTTGGTTTACTGGAGCAATGCATATAACTAGTGTGTTTAGTGTTGCCCGTAGGAAAAGCAGATAGTAGAATCATGAGCAAACTTATGGGAAGAACCCTATAACATCAGCTTCTGTGTCTTCTTTAAGCATAGTGGCTAGTTCTAACTTACACTAATATGTCACTATGATAAATTTCCAGTCAGTTGATATGGAACCCTAATAATGAATTTTGAATATGTAATTTGTGTTCTGCAGTCCTATCGCTGAACTACAGTTATGCAATTTGAAATAAGCATCCTCAGGTAGAATTTTTTGGTGACTTGAGGAGCGGTTAGCAGGATATGGCTGTATGAGGTATTTCCTTACAAAGCCATATAAATGTACCAATCATCTGGGTGATAACATTGCTGCTTTCCTTGTGGTTGTAAAAATATTTAATGCTTTCAAAATACAAGGTGACTTTTGAAATTTAAACAAGAACTTGTAAGGAGTAGGCTAAAATCAACACAGTAATTTGCACAGTCACTTTACTATACTTTTCGTGTTGCCCAGGGTGAAAACTATTAAATTTTACCTTCTGAGCCACTGTATGTAGTAGCAACTTAGGCACTGTATGTGCATAAGAGCAGTGACTCAAATACTGAACTGGGTTCCCATGAACTATCAAATCCAATATCTTAGCAGTGTCACTGAGTCTTTTCAGAACTTGGAAATTATATTTATATATTTTAAAATTTTTTTTCACTTGCCTCAGTTCCAAAGAAATAGTTTCTCAGAACAGTAATTCTAGGAATTTTGACTTCTGCACTGCTTACATGCTTCTGGTTAATGTAGTTTCCTGATGTACTGCATAGGGCACAATATCTGTATCTGGTCCTGACTGGGGATAAATAGGGAGAAATAACCTCATTCACAGAGCGTGGCTGTTCCAGGCAGACAGGCCTAATTTGTACTGTCAAATCTGATATTCCTAGAAAGTTTCTGAAAAATTTAATTTGGCTGCTCTGGAGCAGTGTGTGCTTTTGGTTCCTGTATTTTTGTTCCTGTAGTCCTCTTGATAAGCCTTACATAAATCATGAGGTTAGGAGCCATCATCTTTCCAACTTCTGTTCTGTAAGCTCTACAGTAGCTAACTATGTTGTACCTTTTCCCTTCTTAAATACACTATCCCAGCTTGGGCTTGGCCGGTGGAAGGTCCATCTTGGAGGGGGCTGGCACTGGCTCTGTTGGACATGGGGGAAGCTTCAGACAACTTCTCACAGCAGCCACTGCTGTAGCTTCTCTGCTTTAGAAAACCTGGCCATGCAAACCCAACATAGCATCTGTGTTCCCTTTGCCTTGCCTGAACATTCTCAATTCATTTGTGTGAAGGGCATAAAGTGGTTAAAATGTATTCTCCAGCTCAAAATAATTTGGGAGATCCTTTACAGAGAGTACCAGAAACTGCAGCACAGAGTTTCTGCTGAAACCCTTCTCCATGAGATTTTTTTCCTCATGGAAAAGATTAATAGATTTGTAGGGTTTTATTCAGAAACAAGCATAGAAACCTGAGTCTGTAATGTTTGCAGTTCAGGTTTAGATTGAGAAAGGACTGTTGCTCAAAAGAGAATACTGCATATTCCTTAATACTGATAAGAATCTAGCAAATAATAAATTATTGTAATTTGAGTTGTTATTATAATTAATAATTTCAGCAAACTTCAGCTAGCTATGCTCCCATAAAAGCCAAGTCTTTGTATTTACTATTAAGAGGAAGTTTAAAACAGAAAAAGAAAATGTGATTGGCAATCTCAGAAACTGTGTTCAGCTAACATCTGGAGAATGTGCCTTTCCTGCAAGGAATGCTCTATGTTAGCAATGTTCAAGTGTTAATTAAGGCAACAGAAAGATAGACATGTGCAGCCAATGGATGGGTTGCAAACTTGGCATAAATGGTATAGATAAGCTGTTTGTGAGATTCTGAAACTCATGGTTGTGTACAAAACAATTTCCTGCTCTTCCCTTTTTCCAAATATTTTCCTTGAGAATGTATAATAATATGAAGTTAATGACTGGGTGCTGGTGCTATATCAGACTAGTATTTCAAGTATCTGTAAAAATCAAACATCCTTAGAGGGCAGCAGAACTGTATTGAGGGCTATTATACTTCTACAAAAACATTTGTGGTCTACATTGTGAGATCTGTCTGAAACAAATAATGCAAGACTTCAATCATAGGATCACAAAAACATAGAATGGTTGAGATTAGAAGGGACCTTTAAGACCATCTAGTTCCAGCCCCTCTGCCACTGGCAGGGACACTTTTCCCTGTACCAGGTTGCTCAGAGCTCTGTCCAACCTGGCCTTGAACACCTTCAGGAATGGGCATCCACAGCTTCTCTGGGCAACCTCTTCCAGAGCTGCACCACCCTCATAGTAAATAACTTCTTCCTAATATCTGATTTAGACCTACTCTCAGTTTTCAAGCCATTCCCCTTTGTTCTGTCACTACATGCTCTTTGTAAATAGTCTCATCCAATCTTTCATTTAAGTTCCCTTCAGGTACTGGAAGGCCACAATTAGGTTACCCTGGAGTCTTCTCTTTTCCTGGCTGAACAATTCAAATTCTCTCAGCCTTTCCTCATAGGAGAAGTGCTTCATCCCTCTTACGATCTTGTTGGATCTCCTCTGGACTCACACCAGCAGGTCCATGTCCTCCCTTTGGGTGGGGACCCCATAGCTGGCTGCAGCACTGTGGGTGAGGTCTCTCCAGAGTGGAGTAGAGGGGCAGAGGAGGGGCAGAATCACCTCCCCTGACTGTCTAATCACATCTCTTTTGATGCAGCCCAGGATGTTTTTAGTTTTCTGGGCCATGCCAGCTTTGGCTCTCTGGGTCATGCCCAGCCTCTCCTCCCCCAGCACCCCTGAGTCCCTCTCAGCAGGGCTGCTCTCCATCTGTCCATCCCCAGCCTGTGCTCATACCAGGGCTTGCCCCAACCCAGGTGCAGCACCCTGCAGTTGGTCTTGTCAAACCCCATGAGATTCCCATGGATCCACTGCTCAGGCCTGTCCAGGTCCCTCTGGATGGCATCCTGTGCTCCAGGTGTGTCAACTGCGCCACTCAGCTCGGTGTCACCTGCAAATGTGCTGAGGGTGCACTCAGTCCCTTCATCCATGGCATTAATGAAGGCATTAAATAACATCAGCCCCAATACAGACAATTATTATCCGTGAGTGTCCTTGTGACTTCTGTGCTCTATCTGTACTACCAAATAAAGCAGGTGGGAGAGAAAAGGCAAGGGGTAGATGGTACCCCACTTTCTCCTCATTTTACAGATTTGGGATCAAGTCACACAAGGAAAATTGAGTAGGTGACAAAGTTTCCATGAAAAGACAGTAGCAGAAGTCCAGGTAGGATGCAGGTAATCTCATTTCTTCTCCCCTTGCCCCTCTATTAAATATGTCAATAGCTGAGAGAAAGCATGGTGGGGTTTGTAGCCTATTGTTTGTCAGTGGGAAGTACAGTGAATTTGTAAAACCTAAAAAAACCCCTTTGACCTTCATGGAGGGCATATTCAAAAATGGCTATCTCATTATATAGAAAAAAAGGTTTAAAACTTGTCTTTGAGAGTAAACAAATGAGATCTGCAGCAAGCAAAGAGGTAAGCCAGGGTTCTGCAGATCAGATACTTTTGCCTGCCTACAATGTTTGAAAGAAAGGTCACTCACTCTCCCTGTTCTCACCTGAATTTTTTTCTGTTAGAAAAAATAATCTCAAAAATAACAGTGCGACTACTTTAGAAGCTTGGAATGTTTACTTGCTTTACTTTGCTTTACATTTTTATTTATAATTATTCACAAAGAAAATCTTTGACAGAATTTAAACAAAAAATGCCCATATTGAATTTAATGCACATTCTGGATTTAGTCATGAACCCTGCTTACCTCATCCTTTCAGTTTTATAACTAAAGATGCCTTGCTGCTTCATCCTTCTATGTCTTTTTCTCCATATTCCTTGCCTGACACGATTTCTTGGGTGCATATAATTTCTTTCCTCCCTCAGTGTCAACAGTTTTAAATCACAAAAGATTTTTTCTTTGCTGAAGAGTCACATACTGATACTTACCTTTTTCTCTTTATATCTTTCTTTAGCTTGTTGTAAAACTCCAATCATATATATATAGCAGCTTAAGAAAAAAAAAAAAAATGGGGAGAAAGAAACCAGGGAAGAGAGAATACTACAAAAGAGCTCTAAGGAAACAGGATTTTCTTGTTATTTCTAAAAAATCTAAATGCATCCACTACTTAGCTATTATTTGCTATGGGGAAAAAAGTCCTTTATTAAACATGAAAACTAAAGTTTCAATTATATTCTTAAAATACAGTGGGCTATAAATAGAATGTGAATAGTTCAGCTGGGCAGCATTACAATAGAATTTTTTTTCTGTTATATAAGGAAGATGGGGATGACCTTCATCACTCACTGTAAGCTCTCTCATGTATTATGAGTCATTCAGCTATTAGTGGAATTAAAATCTATAACACTGCCAGTCAGTGTCCTGTATCCTTATGGAGTTCTTCCTTTTGCTGTCAACATGAGAATGTCTGCAGTCTCTGAACATATATCATGCCAATGATATGTTTATGGCCCAAGCAAAGGAATAGTGATTTAGTTTAAAGCTGTTTCTACAGCTTTTTCATATTTATATTGAGAATATTTATTGTTTTCTTGAGTTGTCAACTATAGCATGAAAGAATGATGCATGTAGTTTTTTTCCCTTTTTTGTGCTGAAGCAATTTTATACAATCTCTACATGATTTGACAGTTCAGGAGTAGCAATGCAAATTAGTTGTCTATGGACAAGGGTCCTGGTAAGAAGCCACTGGTAAGAACATGTATGTAAGAATGTCTTAAACTTTAGCACACGTATACTATGTGCAATAGCCTGACCAAAGAGTAGAGGACTGTGGCAGGAGAAGCTCAAATCAGGGTGTCAAAAACAATTCCTAGTTCCCCAAGCTGTGTTTGAGTTGCTTTGAGGGGTCTTTTGTTTGTTTTCCATAATTTACCTCTGAACTAAATGCTTGGGAATGTACTGCAATTCTTAACAGAACTAATCTGAAACAACCTTTTACAAGGCTGAGAATATGCTGGTTGCATCAGCCTTTCATGTGTAAACATCCTAACTCATGGTTATGACTGGCTTGACTCCTCACTTGAGGAAACCCAAGACCTTTCATCAGTACACTGTGCAAGTGAAGGCTTCCTTCACACCCACTGGAAAAGAGGTAACATTTGGCAAAACTAGTTCTTCTCTTTTCAAATTAGTTCAATTTACTTAGAACTCGGGAACCCTTACCAATCATTAGCAGCTGGCCACTAGTGTGTTAGTCCTGTTTCTCATGTGCAGATGGAGTGATGTGACTTTCAGATGCTGGTAGGTGTCTGAAACAGGTATGTCAAGGTATAAAAGTATTTTTGCTATCTTGGAGAAAAGAAGTACTTTTCTTTTTCAAGATAGGGCTAATGAGCAAACAGAAGCATGTGTTACTGTTAACATTAGATGCTGTACTGGGAATGATGAACTCAGTGAAAGCAAAACCACCTATTTGTCAACAACTAAATATAGAGGCCCAATTCCTCTTAATTGGTTTTTCTAATGAGGATTGGCGTGATCAGTGTCACACAATAGAACTGAAAAATAAATTATTTTTATTTTACAGTATTCATGAATGCGGCTAGTTCATGGCCAATTAGGTGCTCTGAATTTCAATTTGTATTTGCTACAAATACACTTCCTTTAATGATATTGGGTGTGCAATGGGAGGCATAGTTTCAATTATTGGTGTGATCTGTGATTGATCAATTTTTCACAAGAATTGTTAGCAGGGCCACATGGTGAAGCAGTCAGTGGAAAATTCCCTTTGATAACATTTCTATCTAATTTTGGAGCACTGCCACTGCCACACATGAAATACCAACACGATTGAATTTCTTTTTTCCTGGCATTTAGCAGGACCTATGGGGGTGTGCAGAAATCAATGGGGGATCAGGAGTCTGGAAAATTGCATACTTGAAGAATTAATGAACTATAATTCTGTATTACATTCTCAATCACATTTTGCTTCCTTTTCATTAATGTAACTAAATTAGTTTTCCATGGACAGGGTACTTTATAAACTGCAATCATGGTCTTGCTGGGATTAAAATGAAAAAAAAAGACCTGTTATAATAGTAGCTATTTTTTCATGCAACATGACAGTTGGAAATTTTTAGTGAAGAACATATCATCTGCAGCACTGACTCCACCTGTCAAAGCAATTTTAAGATGACTTAACCAGAAGTTCTACTAGATCTGGGAGGTGTTGAGATGGAAGCAGCAACTCCAAAGACATTCTAAATATTTTTTTTTTTCCCCAAGATGGGCCTCATTATCCAGGGGGGCAGGGAGAGGAAATGCCACAGTCTTTACTTTTCTCTGAAGGCTGTATCTGAGATAACTGGTGTTTCTAGTGCTGTGTAGAGAAAGTTCTTCTGCTCATGGAACTGTGTTATGCTAGGGTAGAAGTGTGGGTGACTCCTCTCCCTGCTGTGTCCCATGGGCCATCCGTAATCTTGCCCTTTATGATTTAAACTTGTAACTTAATAAAATGTTGGGATGAAATTGTAATTAAAATCAAGAATATTCTATGGTTTAATGACAACTTTGATGTGAGAACCAATACAGGGAAAATAATGTCCTAGTACTCAAGTTATGATATCAAATCTTTAAAGAGTTCCTCAAAAATGACAAATTAGAGTGAGACTGTTAACAAAAATCAGGCTCTAGGACTGTGATTGACAGAGGGAGAAAGTTCTTTTGGAAGTCAGATGCAGTGTTACAAAAAAAAAAAAAAAAAAAAAAAGCAGTTGATCAAACTTCACAAAATAGATTTAAAAGTAATTCCAAACAAGTTTTCTGGTATAACTGATATCTTCCTGGATTATGTCAGCATTCTTAGCCACTATATTCTTGAGGGTTTTATTCTTCTTTATGATATTTATACACAGATGGTATATGAGAATGTAGTGGAATAGAAGTCCCAAAATCCTTACTGTTTTGTTTTAACAGTAAGATAGCTCCAATATATTGAACTACTCCAGTATACTACTCCAGTATATTGAACTAATCTGTTGTCATATGAAAACCAAAACAAACACTTTTTGGTTCTTAAATGCAAGAGATGGGACTTTAGAATTTGCAGCAGAGATGAACCCTTTTCAAGGCTAGTCCAGAAAATTGAGTCCTTGATGGCAAATACTTCATGTAGTACAGTGAACTTTCATTTAGTCCTATTGAATAAGGCCTTTTCCTCCTTTCATATGTATTTATTAAAATTAGATAACCCAGACATCATCTTAATACTACTGTATATTCTGTTATCTGAGCATAAATCTGAATAGTTGAAACATGACCTTTTACATACAAGCCAGACATAATATCCTTGAAATTGTATTGACATATGCAAAGGCATATCAGAGTCTGTCTGTTCCAAATGTACCCATGAAAAAACCCCAGATATTGAAGATTTATCTGTTTAAGCAGCTTCCAAGTTTCCTAAAGCACTTATTCAGTGATCTGTTGCTGAAATGATTTTTTCTTTCAGTTGTTTGTTTGCACTTCATTTATACTGTGTATGGGGCTGGGATGTGGATGGCTCAGGAGGTTAGCATTAGGCTGGAAAGTCTGTTCCCATTGAAATGGGATCTCAAATTTAGGCTGAATCAGGAGTGACTGAACATTTTGGAAGATGTTGGCTGCTTATTAATCTCTGTAGCTATACCCAGTGACAAAACCCAATTAGCACTGGGACAGACTATTGCAATTGGGAATCTCTATTAATTGGCAATCCTAGCTAGGTGCCAGATATTATTCTGTCACAGAAAGCCTTCCAGTATGGAGACAGCTAAGTTCTAAATATACACAGCTTCCAATCTGTGGTGTTGACTTTTTGACAAGCAAGGACTTCAGTTTGTATTGATCTGGATAAATCAGTTTATGACAGAAAATATTTATGGACTGTGTTTTTTTCTGTATCTATCTAAGTTTGTGAATGCAGGCTTTTCTAAGAGGAGGGTTTGATGATTAACATTTAAGTCTTGAAGCGAGTAATATAAAATGGTAGCAACACCCTTCCCCCACACCATGGTTCTTTGTTGAGTGCAGCTTGACTACATTAGAGCTCGGCCCTGTTGCTGGATGAAAGAGAACTGCTATCTTTCTAATTGGCAATTTTATACCACTTTCAGTCTTCAAAAAGTCCTATTATACAGAAATTCTCTAATAATATGAATCAGACAGCTAGTTCTCCTTTTCTTTTTTTTGTACCAGTGGATAATTTGCTAATGATCTTACTTTACTCTTCAGGGAGCAGAGTTTTCTCAGTGTTCCCAAGAGAAAAGGATATAATAGCTGAAACTGTTGGCACAGTTAAGGAAATGAGTGATCCCGAGGTATAAGGAAGGTATTTGGGAGAGCAAATGTCATGTCAAGGGGAGCTAGGCATATACAGCTCTTATTTTCAAAATGCCTCTGATTTTGTGTCTAGTTTATTAGAATGAGGCCTCAGCAAAAAAAGTTTAAGATTTTGAGTTGAAAAATGGGTAACAAAATATGGAAATAAGAAGGCTGACTGGCATAAGTGAAAATATAAAGCCTTTTGCTAGCTTTCTTTTATAGGGTAATATTTCATTTTCCATGCTTTTCTAGTACAGCATCAAACAGGACTTCATTATCACTGTTAATATTCCATATAGCCCACCGATGGACCATAGCCACCGGCCAAGCAAAACTTCAATCAGTTTTTCTTCTCTTGTCAGCTTACACCTCTGACTGAGCAGCTGCAAGATGATTCATCCAAGAAGGTTTCACCATAGGACAGGGGAAAATTATTTCTGTCTGCTTTTCCCATACTAATAAGATAATCTCAGTTGTAGATACTTTTGCAGCATTTCCTGAGCCATGCTATGCCTATTTGAAAACAGAAGTCTTTTTATCCAAATGTCAAGAAATTTTTCCATGAAATCAGTGCTTTTGCTTTGTAAGACACATTTCTGTTGTGGTTTCCTGTTTAACAGTCACATTTTGTCCCATTACAGAGCAGGTTTCTATGTGAATTAATAATCAGCATTAGCTGTGAGAATGAAAACAAAATCTGTGCATAAAGAATATCTATATTCTGAAACCGACTGGTACGTGCTTAAGATGTCATTTACCTAAAAAGTTAGTGGTGAGAAGTGTTTTGTATTTCCTTTCTTTGCTGCAAAATCCTGAAAGGAGTAATGGCTTATTCAGCATGGATGCAGCAATGGTTCCAATGCATGCAGTCTGTGAGGAGTAAGACATTCTTCAAGACATGCAGTGTGCTTCCATACGTGCTTACAAGGAGGCTCTCTTATGTAACTCCACTCCAACTTTGTATACAGTCATAACAAAACTAGAAGAATGTATTTCTTTGTTTATTGACATCAGATAAAGCCTTTCCTCCCAAGTAATACTTCTTGTGTTACAGATTCATCAGCTAGTTTGCAAATAAATACAGAGAATGCTTTTGTTGTCACTTTACCAGTACTGATGTGACGTTCATGGCTTGTTTTTCCTGAATAATCAAGGAGTTCATCTGAATGCATTCCACTTGTGCATGTGATATTGCGCTTACACTTACAAGGCTTATAGATTCACAAATAATTTTTTCTTAAGAGAGGAGCGCAGGCTTTCTTTAATTCATATCTGTTACTTTGACCTGAATAAAACTTGTTTCTCCAGCTTGTCACCAATGAATACATTCCACTTTCCCAAAGAAGTATACGCCATCCAGTGTCTTAATGCGGCGTTAAGTAGCCAGTATGAAGATTAACATCAAATCTTGACTGCAGCTCTTCTCCTTCAGCCTCTGAGTGGGCATGCACTATTGGTTCTCTGGGGTCTGCAGCTTCAGCCAACCACAGGTTGTGTTGTACTGGCCTGGTGATCCCAAGCGTTCAGCGGGGTCACTTCTGTTCTGCCAGGCCAGCTGGCAGCCAGGCAGCGCATTCCCCAGTGGTAAGGGAACTTCCAGGTTGCAGTCCTTTCTTCTTTTCTTTTCCTTTTTCATGAGTTATCTGTGGCTTTCTGAGCGACTAGCAGTAGATAAGACAGAGACTGCAAGCCAACCTTTTCTCAGTACTGTAACATAATTTTCATTGATCTTCCTCTGATCTCTCAAACACCTCTGAGGTCCCACTGGCTCCTGGCTGCTCACAAGAAAAAGGCCAGAGTTTATACTGATTTAGAAAGAAACACACTGAGCACTGGAAGATTGTAAAGGTTTGGCATTTCTCAGTCCTGCACACAACTACTCAGATGATTATCTTGGAATTCATAGTGGAGTTGAATTTTTTTTTTAAACCAGTAGAGGCTTACGACTTAATTTGTGGTGCACAAAGCAGCAAAATATATACTTGCTGCAATATTGTAGCAGGAGTATTGGTTTTTTTATCATCATAAATGCTGATAATGTACATCAGGGATGTCTGTTTAGAGATACTGTTGATAGAAAATCAGATTGATTTATCATAGCAAAAATTTCTAATGAGGTTTTGTCAAGGATCTGTAAAGCTTTTAAAAACCAATACACTCATTATACAGTTGTACAGTTATTTCAAATAATTTTTTAAAACAATTATTTAGCATGTAAATAAAATACCCAGAGTGCATCCCACATACCCCTGTGATGTATAAGAAAAACAAAACTCAAAACCAAATGTGGGTGACTGCATTATACCTTGTAGTTTATGCAGGTGTTCCCCACACACGAATATTTTTATCACCTTGAAATGTGGAACAAAGTGTTCTCAATGGATGAGGAAGTCTCAGGGTTTAAAAGTTTGAATAGGTGTCACAAAATACTTGGTAAGAGTATGTCTATCTAGCCACACATTATTATTCTCAGAAAAGAGATTCCTTACTTTATTGTAGCTCACAGTTTATTTTCTTAGCCAGTTTACACTTTTCCTATGAAAATAGCAAATGACATAAAAATGGGAGGTAACAGGGACTGTGGGCAGAATTTTGACATATTTCACATGTTTCTCAGTGGTCACATCACACCTCTCCTTCATATCTGCATCCTAGAGGATGCTAGGTCAACTGCTGATGTACTTCAAAATTTGAGTCTTAATTTGTTGCTTCAGCTCTTAGTTTTAAAGATTCAGCCTTTGAAGAAAGGTTTAATCCTTTGCTTTGGTCTGAGTGGCCAGGACACTGCGAGTTTATTCATTGTTCAAACTCATGGTGGAGGGTGATTAGAGCTTTTTGTTTCTGAAGGCAGTTTGCACATGTTGTGCCTCCCTTTGTGTTGGTTCTGTAGGCACCTCTCAGTCAGCTTGATGCTGAGATAGGTATGCTACTTCTGGTATAAAACACAGTGATATGGCAGTGATCTGATGGGGAACAGCTCAGTTTTACTCCTGTTTGACTCCATACTCCAGTATTCCCTAACTGTTAACAGCACTCATACTCTGGGACCTATTCTTTAGTACAGCTTACTGTGTACCTGAAGGCACTGGAAGAGATCATGTCACAAAGTTCTCTGCATCTCTGCTAAGTCCGTGAGTACAGGTCTTTAGAACATGCTTTGGTGGATTTCGGATCTAGTGAGTGCATTAAAAAAACAAAATCCATTCTATGATAAATTATTATTGTAAAGTTTAGTCAGTGGAAGTTGTTGGTTTAAGAGACACACTTCCCAAAGGAATTTCCAGGAGAAGGAGAATGTGTTGTAGGAGAAGGAGAATGTGTTGTGTTTCGCCCTCATGATTTAAGCATTTGTTTGGAAACCCAGTTGTTTTCCTTGATGATTAGAGAGGAGCCTGCAGTCAGTTATGTTGAGATTCAGAGGTGCTGGTATAAATCAACAGGAACTCCACAGGATAGGGAAGCCCTTCTAACCTAAAATTGGTGTCACCAAAAACATAAGCAAGGACCAGAGTAAATATTTAATGTTTTTATATACCCCTAGGGAAAAAAAAACTATTTTTGAGTAGCCTGCACTACTCAAAGGTTAAGATCTTATTAAAACAACTGGGACCTAATTATTTTTTTCATATTAGGGGCAGTTTAAACAGATGTCAGATTACCTGTCATGTTTTGTGACAAAATGAGTTGCTGCTATGTAGGCAGTAAATTGGGATTAGCAGTACCTCTGCTGCTGTTAGGCCCAAAATCATTAGCCAAGTATTTTTATGGAAACAATTCAAAACTTCATTGCCATTAATTCTGCAAATTCAAGTGTCAGTAATGAAAATAATTCTGTGAAACCTAGAAACACCAGGGATATTGTTCTTTCCTTGAATGACTGCAGCAATTTTCTCTGTGTGAATTTTCCTCTGTTTTGTTGTTGTTAATAAACAGACATTGATGAGTGCTCGGATGGCTTTGTTCAGTGCGACAGCCGTGCCAACTGCATTAACCTGCCCGGCTGGTACCACTGCGAATGCAGAGATGGCTACCATGACAATGGGATGTTTTCACCAAGTGGAGAATCCTGTGAAGGTCAGTGTCTAAAAAAGGTGGGGTACTGTTGCGGTTCACATGAAAGTGTCCAGAAAATGTCTGGTGTTTCAGATTGTACTGGTCAAGCATTGTCTTGAAAACTGCAGTGAAATTTAAACCTTGATGCAAAAGAATTGCAGTCTAAATAAGCATCATCATCAAAGGCAAAAGAATAAAAATATGAATATTCCTAGAACATGGAGCATTAGGGAGCATTTCGATGTTTTACTAACATAATATGTAAAGTCAGGCATGGTGATTGAAATGCAATTTCTCTGGCCCTACATCTGCTTCTGTACTTGTCCCTTGCATAAGTGATTTCCCGTGGGCTAGTAGCATGCACTGTAATCTGTCACTCCACAGTAATCTGTTTGTATGTCAGATTCTTTGTGTATAGGAAATGGGTCTCAATCCAGACCTCATTTCTTCCACTTTGTTTTCCTCGTACACTGAAATAGTTCTTGATAAAAATATTTCCCACTGCAGAAAATGATTATGCATCCCTGGGACCCTTACCTATGCCTTGGATATACTGTGGTGCTTCTCCTGTGTAATGGCTAGCTGCTTTAGAAGGCAGCAATTTCCAGACCTGTGTAACAAACTAGGGAACTCAGTGGATGTAGGGCTGGCACAAGGTGTGGGGGACAAGAAAGTGATGGGGGGGACGAGGGGATGGAAAGGTTTTCTGTCTTCATGAATGATGTTAGAGAGAACAGCAGATTAATAAGAACACAATTACTTTCAGATGCAGATCTCTTAGTATGTAATGTTATTCATGAAGATATCTTAATCTTAATAACATCTTATAATGTTATTCATTAAGATATCTTAAGATACTTCGTGCTACTGCTCTTAAACAACAGAGCAAGCCAGTCTTTTTTTGCCATGCACTTCTCAGGGCAAAATTATCACCCTTACTCCCTTCTTTCTCTGAGTGCTGAAATATTCAGTGCTCACAGTGTAAGCTTTCTTATTGCTGTTTAAACTCACATTGGTGGGCTGCATCGGTCCCAAAGGGAAGCAATTGAATTAATTTCTCTAAGGCAGACACACAGACAGTTCTCCAAGAGTGAGAATGACCTTTCTGGTATACCCATCATCAATACTTTATTTCAACACATTTTCATCACAGCTGAAAGCCTGTATTCCCAGGAGGAATCAGCAATTTAAGGCAACCACTGCTTTCATAAGTCGAGCTTTCTTTGTCAAGAACTAACTAAATATCAGTGTTAGCTGGCCAGGAGTTAGGACAGGAAGGTGCAAAGTATAAGTTGTGATCCCTCTGATTATAACATTGCACTTCTGTCACTTGTGGCACAGGAAATAAATAGTCCACCCAGGCATTTATGGAAATATTCTCAATATCCCAAGTTTTATCTCCAGTGTCAGTATAACACTTACCTGGTGGGTTGAAGATAGTGGTTTGGCACATGCTACCTCAAGAGAGATACACGATATAAAGTGGCTGTGTTACAAGTGTTCAAACAAGTATCAATTAAGCAGCAAATTCTAAACAAATGAAAAACCAAGGGAAAAGAAATGTGGGGATTGCTACATGTGTACAGAAGCTGCAATTATTAGACTATTTTGACCTTTTCCGCGAAGAGCCAGTGGCTCTTTATTAAATGTACACAGAGGATAACAAGTAATTAGAATTAAATCACAGATGCCAGAAAGCTATCTTCATTGCTGACAACCCTAGTGACTAACAGTGGAGCACTTTCAGTTTGATTGATTGCAGTTCCAAACATTGGGATCCTTAGCAACTTGAGGTCACAGAATTATATAATGTCTTGGATTGGAAGGTGCCTTAAAGATCACAAAGTTCCAACCCCCCTGGGCAGGGACACATCTCCCTAGACCAGGTTGCTCCAGCCTGGCTTCCATGGGGAGGAAGGTTAGATATTTGATTAGTTGTACCACATCATTTTTTATTGGATTGGGGCTTGTGACATGTTGTTTCAGATAAAAATAAAACCAGAAGAGGCATGAAGAGAAAACCTAAAATCCATTGCAGTGTGGGAAGTTGAACTTACAGTAGCACAACACTGTAGTGCAGAAGCAATCGTCTTCTCTGCTGTCAGATCTTTCCCCTGTAAGAGATTTCCCTACTGGGTTTAAAGACAAAAGAAAATGGGTTGTTTTTGATAGTCCTTCAGTAACCCCTAGTTAGATGTGATTAGATTGAGCTGTTGGTGGATGGCCTTTTAGACAATCACTTTATTGGGGCAGCAGCTTCCAGGCCATACTAATCTCAAATTTCAAATCACAGTTCTCCAATTCTCACTTTCACCTCTATCCAGGACCAGCATCCTCTGAAACTTTCTATCTTGTGCAAATGCCTCAGCTTGCAGAGCTGTAGAAGGAACAGTGCAAATTACTTCAAAGTAGTGTTTTATATGGAGTGCATAATAGGCTTGACTTGACTCTTCTTTTGTAAGTTTTAGAGTTGCCTTGAAGTAAATTCCTTCTTCTAGAGGAAAAAAAACCTTTAAAAGCCAAGGAAGATTTTCTTTCTTGATTGTTCTACATCATCTTCCTCAAAGCTGGGTCTCTTTGTGTCCCCTGCACATGTGCTGATAATACTGCACAAAGCGTTTCGGTGATCAGTGTAATCAGTTCTTTGTTTCCTTCAGCAAAGACTCCGATTTAAAAAATCCATATGGAAACACCTCTGTTAAAATCACAGATGCACAGGAGTATTTCCTTAAAAGCCTTAGTTTAACAGAATTCCAATGCTGCACCTATCCCTTTTAGGACATCATACTAAATATTCCTACCTAGAGCTGGGCTCCTTGGTAGCACTAGACTTTGTCCGTGCTTGATAATGAAATAATGGTTACTGAATTGCCTATTTTACACATCTATTGACCTTGGCTACTGCTGCTTCTTTGGCACAACTGAGGATATTGAATATTTTGACTAATGTACTAGAATGCAAAAATTCATGATCCCATTTTATTGCACCTACAGGCAATGGAAGACCTAGAGATCTCTTTGCTAATAGTTTTGACTCACATTATACCCCCAGGTAGACCTATAGTGTCTATAAAAATTACTGAGAGAAATTATGGGAAATGCAGCTGTAGGGCTTCAACATCTTAGCAGCACTTGCTGTTTTTCCCTTGGAAATAAAATTATGTTATGCCTTGTTATATTTCCAGAAAAGTGAATATCAGCCATGTAGTTCTTATGTAGACTGTACGGCTTTGGGAAGTCTTAAATTTTATACATGTAAATATAGCACTCAGTATGGTATATTAACTTGTATCTTCCTCTTTGCCCCTGACAGCTTTTCTTTATAGTTTCTTTAAACAGTCTAATTGGTACTGAAGTTTGTCTCTTATGTACCATTTCATAAAGAAAGCTGGGCTAAGGGAGTAGATATTGCATCCTCAGGCTTCATTGCAGTAAAAAAAAACTAGAACAACTGAGGGCAAAATCCTAAAATAAGAAAGTTCAGGCCCCATTAATGTTTGCCCTGCAGTTCTGTGTAACATCCTTATTCCTTTGAATTTGTCCTTTGCAATGTCTAAAAGCTTCCACAATCAGTTGAAGAGGAGGCTATATTGGTTTGTACCAGAATTGTGCAGGTTATGCCTCAGCAGTTGTTGGACGTTTGGCACACATCCACATCCAAAGAAAGCTCACCTAATTAAGGCAGCCCCTTAGGACTTACCAAGAGTATCTGTCAGGTACCAGCTGTTGTTAGTATAGAATGTGAGATCAATGTACCTTCCCTCTCAGCAGGTACTACATTCTTTAAATGAGACAGATGCAAATGAAAGGTTTGGATAGATCAATCCAGAATGCTCAATTCATAAAAGAATCTTTTTTTTTGTTGTAAGGGTTCATCCATATGTGAACTCCCATTTGGGTTTTCTGTTCTGAAGTATCTTATGGGTTTTTTCTGCCATCCTGTTCCAGAATTAGAATCGCTTACTTCTCTGTGTGACAGAGCAGCCAGCCTGACAGCACAGAGGCTGGGGCTCCACTTGAAGTCTGTTTTCAACAATCCAGGATAATGAGGGATGGAGGCATATTACAGGCCTCAGTATGCTCCCCAGCCTTACTGACTGAGCAAAGTCCAAAATGGTAACTCTAGCATCTATGTCTCTGGATCTGGAAGGCAGAGGAATTGCTGGCTGTTGGGATGTCTCAATTTATCTCACACCGCATCCGATATTTTAACTAGTACATGACATTTCTTGAAGTTAAAACCACTGTCAGTTTGGAGTCCTACACTTAGGTTTATCAGAAGCTTTGTTTTTGACAGCAATTAAGTGAAACAGGAAATAAAAAATCATTACTCTTCAGCAGGAAACCTTACTAGCACTCAAAAGCTCCATCAAAATCCTTTTGCTTTTATTCATGATCATTAAAGGTCAGCAAATAAAGTGACTTCTTTCTTTTTTCCATTTATCCCAAATAGTGCTATAGGCATTAAGGCTTCAGTATTGAATTTGTGAACCCAACTTGAAGCATCACCAAACAGAAGGTAGATATGGAGACACATTAATATTTCAATATTCTGGAGTGTGGGAAGAAAACAAAATTTCCAGATTTTCTTGTCTTTTATAAAAGGATTGATAAAACAGAAAGTTGACCGCTATATTTTATGAGACAGCGATTTTAACACATTTACTGTAGAAGGAAATGACATTTCTGTCAAGCTGATGTTACCAACATCTGAAGTCTCAGCTCTTCGTCTTCCACATCTGGTATGCACTCTCACAGGTGGCTTACGTGAACTCAGAAATAAATTATTCACAATTCAGTTGCTCTTTGAAGAATGATTACACCAGTCAATAGATCTACTCAGGTCAGAAAAGAACAGAAATAGAACTTTCTGCTCAGACAAGCTTGGGTTCCCTAGCAAATGCACTCCTTCCTTTTTTGCCTTAAGCAAAAGGTACTCAGGTATCCTGGTACTTTCACCTTGCTGAGCTAATGCTATTCCTCAGAGCAAAGGTAACTGAGAAACTTCAGTTGATTCAGAGCAAAGGAACTGTCCACCCTCCTGAGCCATCTCTTCCAATATTTCTCAGTGATACAAATGTTCCCCTTTTCTTTAAAAAATGAGAGTCTAACCAATATCAGAGCGATGAGACATTCTGAATCAGAGGCTGCTTGCTGCTCAGGGCCAAATGAAATGGTGCTTTGTCCCTCTGCGTTTCTTTGACTACCTCTTCCAAGAAACAGTCAGTGAATCTCTTAAATACAGCCTTGGGTCACAACCTGGAGCAATTGAAATTCCCATTTTTATGGAGTTTTCTATGTCTGTAGTCTCACAAGGACTGCAGATGGAGTTTAGTCATTCTCACTACTGTCACCATATTGTATTGGCTTTAGTCCGGTATTTTTCCTGTGTAGGCAGTGAATTATTTGTAATAGAATTAACTCCTGGTTTTCTGTAACATGTATCACTGCTTCTTCTCCCATTATATGCCTTTGTTATTGCAACATTAGGTTGTAAAAGATGATGTAAGAAAAGGAAAGTCCTTAAAAATGAGACAGATGAAAGCTGCTGTAATTTTTCATGTAGGTTAGATAAATAAGAACTGATTCTCAGTTTAGCACTAGATAACGAGTTACATTTCATTTCTGTCAGGTTTTTTTATTGAGGCAAACCTCCAAGTCTTTTGAGACATAATGTTCTAATGTCCTAACATTCAAGCTGCTTGGTTCTTAAACAGTGTGCTGTAAATAGCCTCAAGTGAACTATTTCTTCTTGAGTGGTTTGTGGGGGACTCTTTTAGGTCTTTTTTGTTTCAGTTTCTTTTGGGAGGGGGCTGGGGGTTGTTTGATTTTGTGTTTTGTTAACAGCATGGAAGAAGTCATAAAATAGCTTTGTGGCTGGATATAGTGGAATATGCAATCTTTAATTTTACCATCTTCCCCTTTCAAACACAAGAGATGCAGCCACCCAGTGTCCCTTGTCCATAGCTAGCTATGGCTGTAAGCACAATTTCAGTAACATGATTCACCATCTATTAAAAGTCTAAAATAAAAAAAGAACTGAACAGCGTTTTGCTTGGTATGGATGATTTGTGTGCAAGTTCTTTGCTGATAATGCCTGAAGTTTGATGTGGATGAATAATGCAGATGTGAGTTTCATGCATGAAAAGTTGGTGTTTCTCTTGCTGCATCATAAACACACTGCTGTTTCTGATTAGGTATGAATCAAAATGTAAATAGCTCCTGCTGTGACTAGGGATATTTAAATTGCCCTATCCAGAACATTTATTTTCATAAATCAAACAACTGAAAAAAACAAGATTGGGAATTTTCAGAAGTTCTCAGTGCCAGATAAGCTCGGCTCAATACCAGAGTCAATGATGAAACCTCTATTATTTTCACTTACTGTGACTGTGTTGAAAAATAAACCTCAGAAGCCTTTTTCTCATGGGAAAATTGTGAAATAGACTTGAATGTGAGTGCCGAAAGCAGAGTCAGTGTTTATAGGATTACCATTTGTTGTGTAAAGGAAAGCTTTCTTATTTACATGACAGCTGAACTTTGTCCAGTTACCTCATTAAGTATGTCTGCCTTCTGTTAAGTAGATAGGTTGCTGAGAAGTGACATTATAAATTTGTGACAGCTGTGTGAAAATTATGTACAAAAGAGTGTCCTAAACAAATGAATACAAGTGTTGGAAAGTAATTTATCAAAAATTACTTTGGTAATAAAGATAATCTTGCTGTTAATCCGAATCATTACATTTAAACTGAATTTGTGTCTGTTCTTGTTATTGTATGACTTAAGAATGGCTATACCCTTAATTTTAAATTGCCAGATTATATTGCTTTCTGGCTGGATTTAAGAAGAAATATAGCAAGGAAAGACCAACTCTTCCATCCCTCTGCTCTGCCCAAACTGGCATCACTCAAACCATTCCTGTTAGCTACTTTTCTAAAAACCTTCAAGCTGAGAGTCTGGACAGCCTCTGCAGGGCCACTGTTCCACTGGTTATGTATCCTGACTGTTGGGGTGGGTTTCCTGTCTGATGTGCCAGTGATGTTTCAGACACACTGACTTAGGTTCATGGTCCCAGTTATCTCCTGCCCTGTTACTGCCTCCAGATGCCTCAGAAGGCGGGGAGGTAGAAGATGTAGAGATCTGGGATGATTTGCCTGTTCTGGATTATCTGTTACATAAATAAGTGTACCATGGGCCCTAATGCATGAAATGTATCCAAAAATCACAATCTCTCCAAAAGTCTGTGAGCACTGAAAATTGAATATTCTGGCTGGCTTTTTACACTTTTGGCTATGCAGATGTTTTTTGCCTCTTAAGATTCTGTAGCAGTGAGTGTCATAGTTTGTTTATGCATTGTATGCAAAGTTATTTGCTTTTATCAGGCATAAATTTGTTGTCTTTCAGTTCCATTCAGTCTCACTTATCTAGTATGTTTAGCCAGTATGGAGAAAAAAGCTCTCAATATGTCATCTTTGGAGTTTTGTTTTTGTTTTTTTTTTTTGTTATATCTCTTCTTGCTCATGTTCTTTTAGAGATGAGCAATCCATGTCTTTTTATTTTTTCTCAAATGATATTTCCCCCAATCTTCCCATAAGCCCTAGTAATTTTGCAGTTCTTTTTAAGATTATGCCACTGTTACTGCACAAAGTATTTGAAGGAAACCCACTATGCTGCTGATTTGTACAATGAAGTTCTATTAATTTCCATGCTGTTTTTCATCCCAATTCATATTCATGTTAGCAATTTGTTAACTTTTTTTTGTTTTTTGACCATAGCCCACTTAGAATTAAAATGGTAATTGAATTATTTTGCTTTAAACTGAGTGTGCTTGAGGTGGATTGGAGGTTTCATTTCCATTGTTGAACCCAAAGCCTAAGTTTTTTATTTTTTAGGTTTTTATGCTGGTAGTGAAAGACGCATGCATGGCCAAATTGCTTGTTTTATCTCACTCCTCTGGTGGACATTTAATTATAATATCACTTATTCTGATGAACTTTAATCAAAACTTGGCCATACTGCTGAGAAATTGTATTTAGAGTTGAACTCAATATCTCAATATTTACAGGCACTGTAGTTCTAGTCTTTACTCTGTTTTCCACTTTTCATTGCATATATCCGTTTACTTCATGCCCCTTTGAAGCTTCTTTCCACGATTTTTTTTGTCCATTTAAACACCTGTAAAAGCTAAATAAAGACTATTTGAGTAGAAGGTAGTGTGTGCTGCTAGCTTGCCTTTGCAAAATAGTTGTGTGTACCTTGATAAAGGCCTTTAAAGTACTTTTTAATTCTTTGAGAGATATTTATTTTGAAGTAATTTATTTTTATTCACTGGAGACATGATTTTTTTTCTTTATTTTCTATTCTAGACATAAGGGCTATAGCTGTCACTGCAACTTGAATATTTAAAATATTCTAGTTTTTACGTTCTAATCAATTATGAAATTTAAAGCATGGTGTGCTTACTTAAATAAGATTACAGGTCAGACATCACATTTCACATGAAATTCTCATCAAGTGAACTCAAATGTGCTCAACAGAGCCAGCAAAAGGCTTTAAGAACACGATTCTGAAGCTGTTCTTCTTTCACATAACATGTCTCATGTATGGTTGCCAAAAACTAAGGCTTTTTAGGGACCTAAGAATTATTCTTTCTCTCATGTTTCTTTTGGTTTCTTCATTCTATCTACTGTACTCAATTGCATTCACTTAGAAATATGTATAGCAAAACTCAAAATATCAAGGTTAAAACATGATCCAAAAGAGCTGATGTGACTCGTAAAAAAATTTTTGTTAGTTTTTAAGTTCTCCCCATTCTGGTGAAGTACAAATTAATTTTCAGATGAAGGCCTTGTAGGCTAAGAATCATTTGTATTGACTGCCACAAGAAAATTTTTGTGAATTGAATGTGGTCTGAGAGCATTCCATGGCATGTTTTTGCAGACATTGATGAATGTGGAACTGGAAGGCATAGCTGTGCCAATGACACTGTTTGCTTTAACTTGGACGGCGGGTATGACTGTCGGTGTCCCCACGGCAAGAACTGCACAGGAGACTGTATCCATGAAGGCAAAATCAAGCACAATGGTCAGATTTGGGTGCTGGAGAATGACAGGTGCTCTGTCTGCTCGTGCCAGGTCAGTACAAATGCAAGTTGGTGGTGGGGATGAAGGGCAGAGCATCAGGATACAAGTGAAATTCCTGTTTCAGCTGCCTTCTCAGGTGCATGTGTGGAGCTACAGAAAAACAATCATGTATTACATGGGGTTTTGGAGATAGCTTCTCTCTCCAACCTGCATGAGCAAAATATTCATTGGAAGTTTATTATGTGGTACTGGGAGAAGGATGACAGTGCTGTTTTGTTAGCAGAGATGCCACCTGTGTTCTCTGGGTGGGAGTAACAGCATTTTCATGCAAATAAACTGTCTAGACACATATTGGGGCTGGAGTCTGACGCCAGTATCTCAAGCAGATGGCTATAAATAGAGGTAGGTTCTGTGTCTGCAGGATAATTCAGCTTAACTTCCTCAAATGTTTGCTGTGGGAGGTTTGGTCCCAAGCTAAGTGCTGATGGAGAATGAAGGGCCAAAACACAGCTGACAGTATCCTGAGCATTTCAGCAGCTCGACTTTAGCATACATGGTTTAGTTTCAAATCACCTATCATCTTCCTATGTGAATAATTACAGAGCAGAGGGGTTGATCTTCCTTGACACCCTCCAATCTGGTATTCTATGAAACCATGATATTCTAGGAAGTTTAAAGCAAGATTCATCAGGCATCTATATGAGAATTACAAACTTAGTGCAATCCATTAAAGTCTAACCCTTGGGGAAGATGCCCTTGGGTTTCTCCACCTCAGGGGAGCTCTGCCTGGAGATTGGTTGAATGAAGGATGTGTGTAAGACAACAGGGGAATTTTATGGTTGTTAGTAAGTGTGCATGGGGGTTTCTGGCTTGGTTTGAATTGTATTTTGTCAAATATACTGTGTAGTGGAAAACTTGTGAGCTGCTAATGGCTTAGAATTATGGCAAAATGTAAAATTTTGGCTGGAGTTTGGCTAGTTGTGCAAATTTCTGCCATCACTGTGTGTGTCTCTTCTAAAACCAGAATGGATACGTGATGTGCCGGCGAATGGTCTGTGACTGCCAAAATCCCACCGTTGACCTCTTCTGCTGTCCTGAGTGTGACCCAAGGCTCAGCAGTCAGTGTTTACATCAGAGTGGGGAGTTTTCCTATAACAGTGGTGATTCCTGGATACAGAACTGTCAGCAGTGCCGCTGTCTGGTAAGGTCCCTGATTACAGCTGCACAGACAGGAGGGAAAATGATATGAGATATTCTGATCTGTGAATAGTTTCATTTTCATGCATTAGCGTCCACTTAATTTTCCCTGAAGTGCATGTATAATTAAAATCTGGTTTTCCTGGATTTTTGTCAGTATTTCCCAGTTTCTGTCAAAAATGTGTTTTGACACAATAGACATAATATAAATTATTTAATCATGAAGGTGGTTTTCAGCAGAGTGGAGGTCATTTGAATATGGCACCTACACAGCAACATTCACGTTCACTTATTCAGAGACTGATGAAGCTCTATAAGGAAATTCTAAATGTGTATTTATTATCACAGCTGATATTTTCAAGAATGCTAGTAAACTTAAAATTATTTATTCATTGAGACATTTCAAGTAACAGAAAAATAATAAGACTTCTTACATTTTTCAAAACAGTGAAATGAAGTTTGAAAAAAATCTGTTAAAGCTTGTCACCTTTTCCCTAGGCATGTTATTTTGGAGTCTAAGCAAAAAGTATTCTGCATAATGCTGCTCATGAAGTTTCTCTGATATGACAGAGAAAATCCCAAGATAAAAACAACTAGCTTTTATCACAAGTTATGTCCAAGTATAAAGGCTGGTCCATGTAGCAGCTTTGGCTTGGCAGGGTATCATGAATAACAGCCAGAAGCCCATTTCTGTAGACTGTGCTTACAGTGCTTCCACCACCAAAATTCAATGAAATAGATAACCATGGGCTTCATTAAATGTATTAAATGTCTTAAAAATGAAAAAATAACCAACCTACAATTTAGGATCTCAATAGATGTTTCTTTTTTTTCCCAGATGCTATTTCTGTAGCAAAAGTCTGCTTTCTTTCAGTGACCATGGATTTTTTGGGGTGACAAAGTATTGTCTACTCCCTGTACTGTCCATCACTGCAAAAAATAGATTGAAGTGTCAAGATCAGTGACTGAATTAAAAGATTGCTTTCAGTCTTACCATCACACAATTCAAAAAGAAGAAGATTCACCCAGATGAGAACTTTTTAAAAGACTAACTTTGCAATACTTTCTGCAACAAGTGGAGGAAGTTTGGGGTTATTACAAGTGTCTGCGATTTTTTTTCAGCTTCTGCTTTGGAGATAGGAAACTCCTCATTCTCAAAGACTTAGATACATATTTTATGAATAAATTGATTTTGTAGGGCTAAATGCTGTTCCTTTTGCACCCCCCCCCTTTAGTACAGACTATTAAATTTGTGCTCAAATGAGCTGAATAAATTGGAAGTCAGAGATCTGCTAAAAAAAAGGAAAAAAAGAGTACATTATTGACCAATAGATCTGCAACTTTGGCCTTTGTCCAGAGTGAAGGGAAGCTGATTCCAGCTTCTAGTAACTGATATGATTTATTAAACATCTTTAGATTTGTGTTCAGGCATAAAGTAAGTTCCCATAAGAATATGCTGGCCTAACACAAGTCTCTGCCCAGACCTTTTCTTACCTTGACTGTTCTAAATCCACCATGCAGAAGTTGTGATAAAGTTTGGAACTTCAGGTTTTCTGCTCATAATATCCTAAGTGGATGGAGGGTGGAGTGGGTGGAGGTCCTCTCATTGAAAATGTGGTGGTGTTACCTGTTACACTGGGGAAAAAAAAAAAAAGAAAAATTGAAAAAAAGCCCTGAAAATGTTGGCACACTTTTGCAGTTGCAGTCATGTTACAACTTCTGTCCCTTGCAGAAGTAGGGCCACAATCCTGTATTGCATAATTTTGTGGAGAATTTTCACCTGCAGCTTGATGGAGAGTGTACTGAACCAAGTTAAATCTCATCTACTGTCTGAATGGCATGCAGAAAAAAGCACCCGATCTGCTGTGTGTCCCATGGTCAATGAATATCAGTGTTTTCTGTACTGAATTCTGAACAGCACCAGATGGGGAATAATAGCCAGCTAGGAAACATAATGCTGATTCAGAGGAAGGGATGAGGAACAAAATAAGAGCTAATAATAATACTCTTGTTCTTTCTGCAAACAGCAAGGAGAGGTTGACTGCTGGCCTTTGCCATGCCCAGAGGTGGACTGTGAGTTCAGTGTGCTCCCTGAGAACGAGTGCTGCCCCCGCTGTGTCACCGACCCCTGCCAAGCCGACACCATCCGCAACGACATCACCAAAACGTGTCTGGATGAAACCAACGTCATTCGCTTCACTGGATCCTCCTGGATAAAGCATGGCACAGAGTGCACCCTCTGCCAGTGCAAGGTAATCAAGGTTATAAAGATGAGGCTGAGATGCTTCTTCCCAGCTTGTTCCGTGGCACATAAATATTAATGGGGCACTGAGTCTGGTCGGGGAACAGTTGGTGTTTACACTTGTTTTAAAGCAGCAGAGGTGACAGTAAAATTGTTCAGCTTAGTTAACTGTACTCTTGCAAGTGCTAGAAGCACAGTTTGACATGCCAGCAGATCAGAAGCAGGACAACCCATGGTGCAGAGTGCTGTGGACAAGGCAGTGGGCTTTACTTTTCCACCAGGATAGCTCAATTCAAATTTAAACATGGAGCTCCAAGCTCCATGCTGTCTTGGAAATGTGCAAGTATGGCTCTGTGAGCCTAGACTTTGCACAAGAAATTTGTTCAGTGTGATATTATGGTGTTACTGGAACTGATTGGATTGCTTTTTGAGAATAGTAATTGTTTTCTGAATAAAAGGACTAGTTATATGGTTACATAGTTTTTGTACTTTAAAATTAATCAATGTGTTTAGAACATTTACTGGTTTTGTACTCAAAGAAATTGATTGAGGAGAAAAATTAATGGCTACTGGCATATGTGAATTCTGGCATTTCTTTTTGCGGATGAAAAAGAAAAAGGGCTTAACAAAAGTGTTTCTATTCAAAATAAAATCAGAAAGCTAATTGTGGTTTTTGCCACTCGATACTGAATAGTGACAATATGTGTTTCCACAGCAGCCAAGGAGAGAGAGCAAGATTCATGCACAGTTCCTTAATTACTACTGAAATTCACAGTTGATTTTATGCTTTATTTTATGTTCTTCCCAAGCAAGGTGCTTCCCAAACTCCAATACATGGTACAATTAACTACTTGAAAAGGTGCTCATAAAAAAAACATCTTTCTTCAACACCTCCTTCTGTGAGAATTCTGTGTGATCAGGCAGCAGAAGCTGTCAAGCATCACTTCCTTCCTCTGCTTTTTCTGATGCAATACTGTGTGCAATAGGTGCTGCTGTCGAGGCATAGTCCTTTTCCAAGGGCAGTGGTATGCACCAAGGAAGTGTCAGCATTTGTCCTGATGTCAGAATGGGTCAGTGGTTAGAAGAAAATGCTGTGATCTGACAGACTGGCTAATGGTTAGAAAGCCAGCTGTTGCCCAGAGGATGTTAAAAACCTGTACTTTTGGGGTCCATAGCTGGTGCTATACACCAGCTTCAATGCTAGAAGTTACTTTTTGCTCAGGCAGGTTGCTAAGGTTCTTATGCATCTGGTTCCCCATCTGTAAAAGAAATTATTGTGTGTGGTTCTTCCCTGAAGCACTTTTGAGACTCGGTGCTGGGAAATGTGCTCCTGTTGTGCTGCTAATCAGTGGCAATGCAGAAGGCATGTGTCAGTTCTGACATGGCCACCTAAGTGCTGCTCACATCTGGCCTGTTGTGTTAAGCAACGACTGAACCTTAAGCATTGACTAATTGGTATTCAGTATAAACACATACACAGACTTATCAAATCCATTGCTGCCATGTGGACATAGCAAGGATTAAAACAGGTACTCTGCCAAGCTCCATAATTTTAATGACTCGGGTGTGACTGCCTAACAAAGAAGAGCTGCCACTTTGTCCCTAAACAAGCCCAAATCTTATTCAATTCTCCTTACAGAGCAGTGTTGATTTTGAAATACATTATCTGCTCATATTGCCAGCATTTTAATATTGCAGTTCTGCAGGCAAGCAGCCCACTCCCTCCAGATCAGGGTATGGTGTGCCCAGCTTGTATAGTGTTCCTTCTCTTTCATCCTGTGTCATCCCACTCTTCTCTTGTAAAGCATCTCATGGAAGGTCAAAGCTCCAGTCTAAGCCTCTCTAAACAAGCTATAGCAAAATAGGTTTACACAAATCCTTTAAGAATTTAGAAACCTGGGCATCAGCTAAAGCAGACTTAGCCACAAAAACAATTTTAATCACAAGTAAAGAATGGGGAGAGTAGGATTATAACCTCCTGTAACAGAAGGAGTGAAAGAAAATGCTTGAATTGTTCAGACCTTGGTTTTAGTAAGTCCTGTCAGTTTAGTCAATTTGAATGTATTTGGACTAATTTATAAATAATACTCAATTTTTATTTGCATTTTAAGAATCAGACTTAAGAAGTAGTAGAGATGCAGAAATGATTTCTCCAGTATTTAATGATGTCCATAGACAATCTGTTCCTTTAATTGTCCTTAGTATTCCCATAAGAATGTCTGGACTATTTGGAAAAAGTTTGTGGATTAATGTTTGCTGGTGTTACAGCCAGGATGAATGAAGTTGAAGCATTCAGGGCTAAATAAAACCCAGAATCCCTTCTGCCTGATATGAAAAAACTCCCAAGTGCCTTGTGTTGTTCAACAGCTTTAGGTATTTGAGCAGATGCCTGATACCTTTATGTTGAGAGCATTCCTTCCACTGATCCCAGCTTCTCTCAGTTTGAGTGTTGTAGCTCTGGGACACAGACCACAACAAGCCAAGCAATTAGAGGAATCATAATAGCCTGTTCCCTCGGGCAACATAAGGACATGAGGACAATGTCATGAATCTGATCCAAGTCTGTACATCTTTTGTGTTTTACAAGTCTGTATGTTCAAATCTGATGGGTATTTGCAAGCAGCTGAGCTTGTTAAATTTACTTGTTTTGTATAAAATGCAAATTGTTTCAATTCTTCTTTCTGTTTTTTCCATCCTTTAGAATGGCCATGTCTGTTGCTCAGTGGATCCACAGTGCCTTCAGGAACTGTGACACCAACAACTATCTCTCACAAGCAGTTTCTGGATAAAGAATTTTCCTTCACAGAAATAGACCTTTAGACCAAAAATTGTTCAAAATTAAAACTGAAATTAGGTTGGTTTTGTCTATCTGAAGTGCAGATATGTGATGAACTCAGTTACCTGAATCAGAGTGAAATTTATGGGACTCAAGACAAGCTCAGATGTGTAAACCTTTGTATGAGGTTAAGCTCAAATCTTCTGGCTATTTGTCTGTCTGGCATCCTTGTGCAGAATGTTTAGGTTAGTGTAAAGTGACACATTGTAATGCTGTACATAATGATGTCAAGATCTAAAATCAGCTAGGAGCTCTTACAGGGTCTTCTGAAGCTTTGAGAGTCCAATGCTTGACCAGATGCAGCAGATTTACCTAATCATATTTGGAACTGCACAAATGTGTTTGATTGCTTACTGCAGAACTTAGCAGATGTTTGAGTAAAAGGATGAAGCCTTCAGGAATAATGAACCTAGCAGCTAAGATGTGATATGTACAGTATGTGCGCTGAAAAAAAAAAAAAGAAGTTATTGTAAAAAATAAAAACAAAACAAGAAAAAATAAAAAAAAAATAAAGAAAACCCGTGATGCACAGGCATGGCTTCTTAATGTTTTCTGATGGGAAAAGTCATCAATATTTCCTTGTTTTACTGCACTTACTATTATTTCTTGATTGACTTTGTTCAGTATAAGCTCGTTATTGTGCAAATTTAAATAAATATTTCTCTTACCTTAAATTTCTGTTTGTGCCATCTTTCCTTTTCAAGGACTTAATTTCCATGCATGCTGTTACTTCTTTGCCAGTATTCCTGGGAATCTGGACAATACAGGTGAAGTGTTGCCTGTGTAGCTCCTCTAAGTGCGGGAGCTTATGCCCAGAACAGCCTTATGCCTATCATGTCTTATCTTTGTTAAGATACACATAAGTAATTTGTCATTACAGTGGATTAAATAGCAAATTCACATTCCTAAAGATCCCCTATGTGCCAGTGGAGTGTTGGCAGAGTCAGTAGAGACCGTTTGTGTGTGACTTGGATCTGTTCAGATTTGCAGGGGATCTTCTCCAAATTCCTCCTCTCTCCAGCTGCCAAGGGTTGGTTTGTCTTCCATAAGCTCTGCAGCTGTTTTTGCTGTTTGTGTGAAGGATCTTAGTGTGTGGGGATTACTGCAAAAAGCAAACCCTTTTGTCACTACTGCTCTGTTGAGACAGTAAATAAAGGAGGCTATGTGACCAAACCTGTGTTATTCTCAAAAAGAAATAAAGAATAAAGCAATGCTTACAAATTGCAGACTGAAAAGGCTGAATTTGTAAAGAATGCATCACAAACAGTGGAGACAAAACAGGTGAGGAGGAAGATGCCCAAGATGACAGCATTCTTTAAATGCTGCTTTAGTATTCATATTCTTTTCAAAGTGCATTGCTGCTCTTCACCATCTCTCTTACAAGTTCAGTAGATGGTCATGAAACCTGGACAGGCAAAACTTCCAATAATATTGCTCCTGTGTGATATGAAGTTTCAAGGGAGGTCCATGTATGTGGTTTTACAAAACAGAATTATTTTCCTGCAAACAGATGCTACTTCAGTTTCATGTACTGCAGGAGATCAAAGGAAACTCTTGTAATTGCATGTATGCAGTAAGTATTCCCTAGAACCTGGATGATTTTATCCAGGATTAGGGGATACAAGAGATGCTAGGCCACAAAATGCTAATAGTCTAAACAAGTCCAAGAAACTAAAAATTGGGGGGGGAAATGCTCAAATGGATATTTTACATTGAGCAAATAAAGCTATGAAGATGTCCAGACCAAATAAAACCCTTTCCTCATCTAGTCCACAAATAACAGGTATTCACGGGGGTTTTTTTTCTGTTTTGTCCTATTCCTGGCAAGCTGCAAGCACTATTTTTTAAGAGGAGAGTTAGCTCCCTTCCCAAAAAGGGTGCTTTCTCTGCAATGTTTTCTTCCCGGCTAGTAATTGTCAGGAGGTCAGGTTTTCACCTCAGACTCTGAGGCACATCTCCAGTGGATTTCATGGGCTGCTGCTTGCCTGTTTCTGAGGGAAGGTTTAGCAGAAGTTGTATACCCTCTGAGAACTGCACTTCAGTTTAATTGAAGAAAAGGTACAAGATAGACATAGAAAATGCATGAAGACCAGAGGATTTTTTAAAAGAATGAACATTTTCAAGGGCAGAATCCTTGAGCTCTGTGAGTGACTGTACAAAGCTCTGAAGAGAACTGCTGGAGCTGGTAGAGTAGATATCCACACAACATTGTAAGTAACATTGTAAGCATCCCTGCTTTGGCAGTGAATAGAAAAGTTGCAGGTGAGGCACGTGTCTCTGTCCTTAATCTGGTTCTGTGCATCCTCTGACTTTGGTTTCAGAGCTGTGACAAATATGAGAACTCTAAGGAAAATTGTCTCCAAAATATTTCCTCAATCATTTTTTCTAATAAATACTAGTGTTTAGTACCAGCTTTTAATCAAAACTGAAATGGTGTATAGGTGATGAAAAACTGTAAATTTTCTTTGTTGCTTACTATGACCTGAGTGTTGGAGGATGTTTCTACTATTGTGGGTTTGTGAAGCACAGGGCTGTACACTAATAGGCCAAAAAGCCAAAATTTGAGACATAAGGTAATAGCTAAAACTTGAATCTGATCTTTGGAGAGACACTCGGTGTTGTTGCATGAGCAGAAGTCCTGCTACTGAACAAAGCTGGAAGTCTCTACTAAATAAAAAATGAGAATGGGTTCAGTGAATATTGTCTAATTTATCAATGCTTAAGGTTACTAATCAGTTGGGAGTTGTTCTAAAGGTCAGCAAACTCCAAGAAGGTGTATTGGTGACCCTCATTTTCATTCCTTTTCACCCCCTCTTCCCCCTGCCCCTCCTGTTCAGCCCATCCATTAATTAATACCTTGTGCTTTTAATTTTCCTTGAAAAGTAAATTTAAATATGATTAAAACTTGCTGTCTAATTTCTAAGCCTAAATTATCTGTTAGACAATATAGTCAATAAAAAAACCCCAAAACAATTCGGAATGAAGCAGGTACATTGTGCTGTCTTACTGGCCTTTTGTTATTGATGCACTGTTTGCATTACCAAAATTCAATAACTTCCATAAAGGAATTGTCACCTCTCTGCAAAGTAATTGCCCTAAGTTAATAGACTTACAGATATAATGGCAGAAATATCTTCAGTTACAATGCTGAATTCAGTGCTATGGTGAAACAAGTTGAAAAAACTCTGCAGCATTGTAAAACTGTTGAAATGGGACCTAACTGCACCTGTGAATTTCTGGTACCCACAAATTTACTGGGGGCAATACTAGCCATTGAATTTTTATAGGATGCCTAAAAATGGGTGTTTGTGCAGGGAGGGCTGTAAAAGTGCCCTCCTTCATTTCCAGCACAGGATTTTGCCATTAGCTCCACTGGCCTGCAGCAGGTTCATCCTGGGTCACCTCAGAGAGGCACAATCTCATGAGCCACATTTGAGCTGGCTTCAAATGCACGATGTGCATGCAGTGGGATCTCCCCCTCCAGATTCTCCAAAGTGAAGCAAATGGCAGTGCTGAGCTCACATGCCCTCTCAACAGGAGGGAACTCCCTTGGTTTCGCAGATAAAAATAGCAGCAGCTTTAAAGTAGGGCTCTGCTAGTTATTTTTTAATAGTGTAACTTACAGGCAAATGCAGTTTAGCTTGTCCCCAAAGCAGTTAATAATTTAAGCTAAAAATCGCTAGCTAGCTTTTGCCAGCTCTAAAAAGAAAGTGTTTCAGAGTAGTACAAGTAAGAAGGCTGGAGCAGCTCTGGCATCTCCTGAGTGGGTGGCCTGTGCCTGTTCTTCAGTGCACCAGTGAAAAGCCCACTGCAGTTGTGTCTTCTACCCAAGTCACAGTCACATTCACTAAGTCACAATGCTGGCTATGTCTCCTGTTGCTATTTTAATTTCCAATTAAAAATTAAAAGCTTCTTGTTGATTTAGCGTAGTGGCCAAACCTCTGTCCTGGGAGAAGAGACAAAGTGTACTACTGGAGGTTTGAGTAAGGAGAAGGATTTTAGAGAGGGCTTGAAAAGAAAAAGGTGGTGTTGAAAGCTATTTTTCATCTCTCTGTGGCTGTTTATCAGCCTTGTGAATGGCCGCTAGCATGTCAGTGTATTTCACTTTCTTTTCTTTTTGATGGTAAGGTGCTAATGCAGAATGATAAAAATAGAAAATCAACTATTGAAATCACTTACTCATCTAGGTTTGCACGAATCAGTATTTTCTTATTGTCAGAAATTATATAGTCTGTAAAATACCAAACATGCATTGTTTACTATAGCAGGAGATTCACATCCCTATATCCTACTAATCTCTTAATAGATTATTTCTATAACTTCCAACTTTAACTACTACAACCATACAAATCTATTGATTGCATAATTTTTGTCCATAAGATAGCCAAACTCAAATTTTGAGATGAAGCATAGTTATTGTTTTTTCCGTAATTTCATGTTACCATTCAAATATAACTCTCAGTATGTCATTTGTGTATCAACAGTATTGCTTGGAATTATAAAATAAAATTGTTTAAGGGCTTATTTTAGGACTGAGTCATATATGAAAACCAGAATAACTGGAATTGCATCACTACAGGTAGAGAGCTTCCATCTAAATAGAACAACAAAGTAGACTCCACTGCAATTTCATGGTGGGGAAAGAAATTTCATGCAGAGGAGGAGGAAACAAAACAAGAAAAACCAATCCCACTGATGTTAACTTGGTCCTGTCCTCTTTTAATGACTGCTGCTCTGAACAGAAGAGGGATGCAGCCTTGTGCATTGTTACCTTAGTTTTTGCAAGAAGCTCCTTAGCTGATGCTGCTTTTGAATATTTCATCTGACTGACTGAACCACAGCATTTCCCTATTTATTTTCTTAGTGCCTTTGTTAAAAATGTAAAAAATGCCCCAAAAGGCCAATGCAGGATGGGTGTGGCTCCCTCTGAAGCAGGCACTCTATCACAGCTGGAGCATCCTGCCCAACAGTTGTAGGCACCAGCCAGCCAGGGTGGGGGGAGCACCACCCTCCCCAAAGGTGTAATCCTGCTGGTTTTATCAGCCAAATGTAGTTGGGTGCTCCACAAGCAGTGACCAGCATGACCCAGCT
Organism: Emberiza elegans; assembly: GCA_024865655.1. Classification (NCBI taxonomy): domain Eukaryota; kingdom Metazoa; phylum Chordata; class Aves; order Passeriformes; family Fringillidae; genus Emberiza; species Emberiza elegans. The sequence continues at coordinate 24,886,194 of JALJVW010000910.1, forward strand.
CATACTGATTCCTCTTGCAACCTTGCAAGCAAGACAAAGCCTCCCCTTTTGGCTGCTGTATGTGGATTTTGCAATCCACATGCAGCAAATTTTCATGTGGTTTGTCAGTGCAAAGAGAGGCAGGGGTGGGATTGCTGCTGTCCCAAGAACTCCCACATCACCCCAACATGTGTAAACCACAGCCCAGATGGGTCAGTCTGGTGACAAATGGATGTCTGTGGTGTTGTGAGCTCCTCAGGACGAGGTGAGAGATGAGAATTTGACTCCATGTTTCAGAAGGCTGATATATTATATTATATTATATTATATTATATTATATTATATTATATTATATTATATTATATTATATTATATTATATTATATTATATTATATTATATTATATTACGTTACATTACGTTACATTACGTTACATTACGTTACATTACGTTACATTACGTTACATTACGTTACATTACGTTACATTACGTTACATTACGTTACATTATATTATATTATATTATATTATATTATATTATATTATATTATATTATATTATATTATATTATATTATATTATATTATATTATATTATATTACATTACATTATATCATATCATATCATATTATAATATATTCTAAAACTATACTAAAGAAAGAGAAAGGATACATCAGCTGGCTTGAAAAGAATGATAATGAAAGCTCGTGACTGACTCCTCAGAGTCCAACAGAGCTGATGGTGATTTGTCATTAATTAAAAACAATTCAAATGGAACCAATCAAAGATGCGCCTGTTGGTAAACGATCTCCAGACCACATTCCCAAGCAATCATATAATTGTTGTTTTCATTCTTTTCTGAGGCCTCTCAGCTTCCCAGGAGAAGAAATCCTGGTGAAGGGATTTTTCAGAAAATATAGTGGTGACAGGTGTCAAAGTCAGTTAATGAAGAAGGTGTTAAAATTTGGCCTTGTAGACAGTGCTGGTGACAAGCTGAGGGGATAACACTGATATTACTTTAATGATCTTTTTAAAATCAGTCTCTTTTTTAATTTTAAATTTCCATTGGGTAATTACTACATTTGATGGGCCCTGATGCTCCTTTGAAGAACACAGCAGGTGAGGAAGAGATTTTTCTTACCTCTCTTGGTAAGCTTGAGAGGCTGTTTGGCTGCTGTTGCGTTCAAAGGAAAGAGAAGTGCAGCTGACAGAGCCTGTGACCCCCCACCACTCAGCAGAAACCCACACTGCACACTGAGCAGTGTGAGGGATGCTGGCTGCCTGCTCTGGGCAGCAAGAGCACTTTCTTTTAACAACCCTGTCACAATAATGGGAATTATCTGGTGCTGTTCCCACCCTCATCTCCTCTGTGGCCTCCAGGGTCAGTACCTGGCAGTTCACTTTCAGTAAAGTGTTGGCCTCTCTCTGCATGGCTTCCATAACAGGTGGTTTTATTCTCCCACCTTTTCAAACTTTCCTACATGGAATTTGTCACTCCTTGGGCTAGAGATCACTCATGTTGGTTTAGAGGTTTTAGCCAGTGTTAACCATCCCTTTAGAAAAACTAAAATATATGGATTCCCACTGTGCATATGTTCCTAATATACTGTACGATTAAGGTCACTGAATTTGGATAGATATTGGAGTCAATTTCTTACCTTAGTCCCAGTTTTTACATTGCAGGTTCACCTGTGTTTTCTATTGCTCTGGAAATTGAACCAAACTGAGTAAGTGGTTGCTGAAATTCTAATTACCTTTGTTTTCTTTTTGAATGAATAAAGCAAACCAAGAATCCACTTCTGCGTTTTTTTAACAGAAGCAGTTTCCAAAATCTACAGCCCAGAAGGCCAGTTTGCACCCTCACAATCACAGGTCTAATTTCTTAATCCCCTTATACTGAAATTTAAAATGCTTCATCAATTCCCAGAAAAGCTATAGATATTCAGACATTATATGGCCCATTTAAGTGATCTTTTTGTTTCTTATATAGCAAGTTTTTGTCATTTGTGTAGCTTTCAGGGGATTTTTGCATGCTTCATGTATTTGAATTGCTTCTTGTGGGTAATATCCTTTTGCACATAAAGCTTCTCAGCTGTTGAATTTGAAATATTTTAGCTATTAGAATTTAAGGTTCATATATGAAATATATTCCTGAAATATATACACCTTGTCAGCAAAAGAAAATATTATAGAGAGATTAATTTTGCCCAATACACATAATAATGAAGGCAAAACTGTGTTTGATCTAGTATTTGAAATAGTTTCTGTGTTTTATTGTGTTCTTCAGCTCTGTTCCAGCAGGTTTGCATTAATCTACTTTATAAGTATAAACCTGGATTCTGAACAATCAATCAGTGCAAGGTCAACTGCAGCCATTGTCTGCCTGGTGTGAATCAAAACTTAAGACACGTGGACATTTATGAGAATACAGAGAAGCAGAGAGTTCACTGTCACCAAAATGCTTTTTGTGTTCAAAAATAAATATATGGAATGGTTTCAAGTGAATTAGGTAATAAATTTTTTCCAGATTTTGAGAGTAAGATCAGGGAAAAACCTAGAGGTGAAGTTACAGTGTATTTGCTGAGCAGTGTACTGGTCTACACCAGAAAATCCTGAGATGGCACTGACTGAACAGTGCAGATATTGGTCAGTGGTTAAAAAACTTCCTCAGGGTAAAAAAGTGTCTTTGACTGAAAAACTCCTGGTGCTGAACTTTAGACATGTTGCACAACTGATTAAGGGCCCCTGAACACGGTCAGGCGATGGTGGAGGAGCAGTTTAGGGATGCTGCTGTTCCCTTCTTCGCTCAGGTGCAGCTGACTCCCCTGCAGGACTCCTTACAGTGGGGTTGGGGCGAGCACATGACAGCTCCACTGCTGTGGCTCAAGGTCCTGGGAGGTGGGCACTGCTTCTGGCTGTGTGGCCGCATCCTTTGTGCTGGTTTGGGTCAAAAGCCCCTGGTTCTGACAGGAGCCTCCTGCCAAGGAGATCTGGCAGCAGCAGGAGAGCTGCCACAGATGCTGCCACAGACTGTAGCTTTCTGTCTTGAGAGTCAATGACCCCTGTCAAGGAGACACCAACAGACTTCAGGGAGTTGATCCAAGGCCCAGAGATTTCTGTGGAGATTTTCCCTCATATAAGGACCTGTGTTAAGATCTGATTATTTTGTTTATCAGAGAGATACCTCTCTAATAAGAGAGGAAGGATCTCCCAGCAATGTGCCCCCTGAATTAAGGTGCAAACTGACCATATGCTGAAGTCTATAACAAGGATTTTATTTAATAATAAATGTGAGGCAGAGATAGAAGGAAATAGGAAAAAAGCAGGGGGTGAAGAGAAAGAGAGTGACAGAGAAACAGATTAGAAGTAGAAAGGTACCACAACCCATGGATCCAGAAGGTGTCCTGTTGGTCTCTCTGGTCTTCTGGTCTTCTTGGTCGTGGGGGTCCCATGAAACATAGGGTTCAACAGGTTAATGTGTGTTCAGGTGTATGTGGGAGCATCCAGGTACCTCCCCCAGAGTGGGTTAGATTTACACTGCCTTTTGAAATGCTGGGGATCATGTGCAGTCCTCTGGTAGAAGACATTCAGTCTCTCACAGAGCCAGGCCCTGAAATATTTATTCACATGCTAAATGAAAGAGTGCCACCAGCCCATTGTTTTAAGTATGGTTGGAGCACTTACATATCATATCTGGCATAGTGCAGATGTTCTCTTCCATCACTTTCTCCACTGGGATGAATTTCAAAGAAGGTATAAATATATATATAAACATGAAAATTATGACAATGAGAAATAAATTTGACCTGTTTTGTTTGACTGAGGCAAAAAGAAAATAAGTCAAATGTATCTTTAATGTATTCTGGTTTCCAAGAGGAAACTTGGGTGGCAATGTCAGGAAGGCCCTGTCTGTGTCTCTTGAAGTGTCCTAAAGAAAAGGATCCATTTGATATGGGGCAGCTTTCCAAAGAGTGCACAATTAGGGGCAGCAATGCAAAAAATTACAGACACAAAGAACAAGAAAGACTTGCAGACATGTGACTGAAACACCATGGCTGGGAAAAGCACAGGTCCACTGGGTCCAGTTGTGTGCCTTGGTGTCCCTAATTACAGATGCAACCTGTTGGTTTATCTTCAATGGCTTAGCAAGATTACTTTCACAGTGGTTGCCTGATAAATGTCTGCTTGCTCATTAACATAGCTGACATTTCCTAGCTCTGCTTAGTTATGCAGCCTCAGTTAATTCACATCCTTTTTAGTTGATAGGCCAAAGTTCAAATTGAAAAAATTTTTGATCTTATTTGTATGGCTGCGTATACTTTGCCTCCTGTATGGCCAGAATAAGAACTTCAAACCCAGAAAGAAACCCCAAACCCTGAAACAGCAGAAAGCTCATTTACATTTATTCTGGGGCAAAACTTCTTTTGAACTCTGAATATAATTTCTTCTTCTTAATCATGTGTACCTTTATCTCTACAGTACAGTAGTAGTTCCTCAAATATATATTGTTTTGTATGAGGCCTATGCTATAATTTTACATATGTACCCCATTAAAGCAGCAAACATTTTTTCAATGTATTTAAAGAAAATAGATATATAAGCTCACTGGATAATGTGTGTTGTTAGAACTGGCAATGTTATTGATATGGGACAATAACATAATTTGTAAACCAAAGCCTGTCTTTAAAGAACTCTATTTGTCACGACCTGAATTTGTAAGGTATATATCAGAAAATTTTTAGCCTGAAGAAATGAATAGAAATAGAGAATTTTTTTCTGAAATGTTTGCTTCAGCACTGTAAATTTTCAGAGAGCAGTCTCTGAAATGGCAGTAATGAATCAGGTGAATGTTTGATTTCAAGGGCTCCTTGGGAAGATCTAGAATTACTCACCTAAAAAGAAGCTGTAGGCAGCTGAGCTGTGCTGCACTTGCATGTCTCAGTGCTCTTCTGGGATGGAGCAGACTGGAGTGTAAGACCCTTCTCTGTTTCCCTCTTCACTTGCCCAGGAAGTAAGCAGCCAGCCATAACCTCCTGCCCATTTCTGGTCCCATTCCTATCTTTTCCTTTTCCCTATGCTTCTTTTTAGTCTGATTAAAAAAAAAAAAAAAGCCATCTCTCCTCCCAGCTAAGTGCCACAGCCCAGAACTGAGCTCAGTCTCCTTTTTGCCCAAAACACTTGCATTCCTGGATGTCCAGTTGCTGCAAGGCATGTGGTGGATGAGAGTACCTTCCATCAGTGTGCCCGGCCCCAAGCCCTGCACCTGGGACTTCCAAATGTCCTTTAGTGAATGCCTCTGAGGAGACAGCAAGCTGAATTCCACAGACCAAGGGCCCAATATCAAGAGTTTTCCAGCACTGCCAATGCACACAGATTTAGAGCAAATCAAATACCAGAATGGCAGCTGATCATTCATGTGCCATTTTCATTCATGGACTGCTAAATTGTTTTAAAAATACTGTCTTTAAAATACTGTCTTTTTTTAAAAACACAATCTTTTAGTAAATAATTTTTAATTTAAAAATATATACATGGGATATAATCTTAGTGTCATTTTTAACTTACTGAGTTGCTTTTGTTCTCTGGATTGCACGGTCTTTTGTTAACATCCATGAAACTTCAAAAATGTTTTATTAGTCATTGGAGAGCTTTCAGTTTACTCCCAACCAACATTAGAGAAAAATGCAGAATTACAGGGGAAGCATTAATAAAAAATTGACACTGAAGACTACAAGGACTGTTGCAAAGTGCATTTCCTAGTATGCATCAAGAGCTAACAGTATAAAAAATTCTATAAAATTAATGCTTAATATAGTGTGGTTTGGTTTTTCAAGAAGAACAATGTATTTTACACTAGGCCTAAAATTGTCCCATAAATAATAAACCATTTGAAAGCACTAGGTCAGTGCAGATGAGCAGAATCAATGGCATCATGGTGTTTTTTTCTGAAGTGCCTCCCATGAAACATGGTGGTGACAGGTAGGTAAGGAACCTTGTCCTCTCCTTCTGATCACAAGTTATTTACATTGACATGAAAGATTTAAAGCCAGTGGATGAACTGCAGAGGACATGAGCTCACAGGCAGTTCAAGTGACCAATAAAGGAGCCAATTCTGCTTCATGATTAAAAAACAAAGGAAGTAATTCCATTCACTTCTATGTGAAGGACTTCTCACCTTTCTTTGAGGACCATTAGTGGGACAGAAAAAAAAACCAATGAATAATGATTAATCCTCCTCCCTTTTCCTTTCCCTGCTCTTGTTTTTCTGTGTTCCTGAGGTTTGTTTCTGCTGAGGTTCCTGGCACTGCGTGCACAATGTTTTCACTCATTTGTCCTGCATTGCTTTCAGGTTCTCTGACCACTAAAACCAAGCCATACCTAACCAAACAAGCCACTGAGGAATATCTGGAAAAATCAACAGAGCTGTTAAAAAAGACTGTGCATTGCATAAATGAGAAGCCACTTAGAAGAACAATGTCATATCTTCATAAGCAAAAGTGGCTCATTTTCCATGTAGTGGCATGCTTTTGAGCTTCCCTCTTGCCTTCCAATTATATGCTTGTCAAAGATAAAGACAGAAGGTCACAACCACTTTACTCTCCCCACTGTACACAAATCAGCCAATGAAAACTTCCACTTCTTAGAGTATTTCAATTATTTATGATACCCAGTTTGAACAAATACACTTCTAGGCTTGAATCTGGAAGCTAAAAGGGGGAAAAATGGCATAGCAGACTGGGCAAGACCAGACTGAAAAACAGAGAGAAGTTCTTCTAGCAATGCCTTTGCTGGACAGCAAGTCATGGGGAACATAAAGCATCTGGCTTTCTTTACATTGTTTGAAGTGATCATTTGAAACTATACCGTTCTGATATACTTCTTAATATTCTATTTGGAACTACAGCTGAGACACATGCAAACACATGCATTCTCCCAAGCAAATAGGGTGGGTTTAACTTGTCAGACTAGATGTGCTAGACAGCTGAGCATCTAGCTCCTTCTGAAGCCTTGATGGGAGCCAAAACAAGCATCTAATCAGTTATGTCTGACCTGATCTATGTACTTGCAAGATGCCTGTGAGAATTTCTCAAAAGCAAGGGTTGGAGTAAACTATTCCTGTTAGAGACTGCTGAGTCTGGTGGCCCCAGGGTGGGGAGCTTGCCATGGCTCCCTGCCTTCAGACCATGAATGAACTTTAAGCCCCACTTCCCAGAGCCATTCCCCTTGGTCCCCAGGCCAGGTGCCTCCAATAACAGCTGTTCCATCTTGGTGCTGGTCAGGGCCAAGCACTGACAGCACACCCTCACTGTGCCGTGTGCTGGCTCACCCCTGGCACTCAGGCATTGTGCTCTTGGGTCTGCAGGTATGAGCCTTGCATGGGCCAGCAGCCCCTGTGATGGCAGGATGAGCTGGCCAGGGAAGTACTGGTGTTTCCCAGGCTGTGGTGTTCTTTGGGAGTGTGTGTGCAGCTGTAGCCATGTAACCCCACACTCCCTATCCTCCCCTAGCCAAGAGCCCACCAGAGGGCTGTTGGCTCAGAGGGAGTTACAGTTAAATCTTATACGGCTATAAGCCATATGGGATTCTGGATCAAAATGCTCTCATCGGAAGTCAGTTGTAATAAACTCTGTAATGCCAAAGAATGCCACTGAAAATGAACCAGAGAAGAAATTCTCATGAACCTCTCATTGATATAATGAACTTTTAAAGAAAAAATGAAATGAACATGTTTCCATAGAAGGAAGCAAGTATCAGGTCCTGTGAAGCTCTCTTCAGGACAGAACAGGTTGTAGCTAAACAGCTCTTCTCTCCTGAACAGCAAAACAGAGTAGAAGGGCTATTCAACAAAGTAGGGACACAGTATTCCAGATAAAAAATGCAGCAGATCTATTGTGTCCCAGGGAAAGCCCTCAGTCCTCATTGGCTTTGGAAGGACCCACTTACAAAGAAAAAAACTCAACTGTACAGTGCAGCTAAGAAGAACCTCCTCCCTAATGCCTGTCTGCAAACCACTGATGAGTTGAGTAGACATTCCCAGGGGGACATGGGCACAGGAAGTCCCCATATGCCTTCATGGAGCTCAGACCCAATCTGAACCTGCAGGAGACCTGCATGGGAAGGGTTTGAAGGGATGGTGGAATTTTTGACGTTGTTACAGGGGATGTGCATGCTGTGCCCAGGGGGTACCACAGCCCCTGGCTAGCTAGCATATGCCCCAGGATGGGGTACAGAACCCTGAACAAAAATAAGGGGCACAAAGAAGGGAGTTTCACCCACTGCATGTTCTCAGCTTAGTGCTGCTCAAGGTTGGACTCAAGTGTTTTCTTCACCTTAGATACATGTACAGATGATGACGCTTGTTTCATTGTGAGGGTTGTTTATGCAAATTGCTGGACTTGTCTTTTTCATGTTTTATCTCCTCCCATATGATTATATGGTCAGGATCACTCTGCATTTATGGTTGGTTTTTTTTTGGGAAATATTGAGGAATATTCAACTCCTCTTTTTGAACTGGCTTGCTCCAAAACAACTCCCAGAAAGCTTCTTGTCAGGAGGAGCATGGTGTTCTCCAGGGTGCTCTGAGCAGAGCGGCTCCCTGCCTGCCTCCCACGGGGATCTGTGCCTTTCACTGGGGCCATCCTGCTGGGCCTTTGTCCTTCCCACTGGCAACACTTTGGGAAACTGGAAAAGGCCTGTTTATCCCCTTGCTCGTTTAAATGCAGACAGGCTAATGCTGTGGCTATTTAAAGTAATAGCAGTCAGCAGAACAGATGCTTAGGACGTGAGTGCTGGACTATCATTAAAAGATATGGTCTATGATTAAAATATGTTTTTCTATGGGAAACTGCAGCCCTCTGGGACTTTTTGGCTTATTAAGAAAGTTTTGAGATACCATGTCTCTCTCTAGCAGAGATAAAATAATGCAAACTAGCTACTGATGCCAGGAGAATGTTGTTCTCATTCCTGCTGTTGTTTCTGGATCTTCAAACTATTTTGTTTTGATTCTTGTAGCTAATTGACTTTGAGTAGAAAGAATGAAATAGCTTATGTTCTTGTATATTGAGATCTTAATTTCTTGTAAGTACCTACAGGTACTCTTTACTTTACCCTGTGATTATAACATAACATAACATAACATAACATAACATAACATAACATAACATATCATAACATAACATAACATAACATAACATAACATAACAACATAACATAACATAACATAACATATCATAACATAACATAACATAACATAACATAATATAATGCAATATATAATAAATCTTATTTCCCACTCTGATTTCCTCTTGTTCACTATTTTCTAGGTAAGAGATCATTCTGGGTGCTTAGATTGACAGTTTCACCGGATGCAGAATGGGTTTGGCTGCACACATTTCCTTGAAATGAGCAGTAACTGTGTTTCTAATCTAATGGAGTGATTCTGAAACATCTCATACTTGCAGCTGATTTTTAACAAAGGAATTATTTCCTTTCAGGAACAAACCCTCTGTAGCATGGGAAGCTGCAGCACGTAAGACAGTTCCTAACTACATCAATTCTCACCAGAAGCAAATCTAGAGGTGTGTGTTCTACATTTCTTTGGTTAATAATGGGAATCAAGTTTTATTTAGTAAATAAAAAGATACGTGTTGCCAAAGTTTTCCAGCATCTCATTGAGAGTGTAATAAACTGTGTGTTGTTTGCTAGCTTTGTGGCTCCTCTTAGTTTCTGATCGTATGGTATCCGAAAAATCGATATCTCATTTCTCACACCAGCCAGATGGATAGGCCAGGCAAGGGCTTCAGCCAAGCCTTTGTGCCATTCTGACAGGGGAAAAAACACGTTTTCCCTATTTCAAGCTCTACTGTTTACAAGCAGCTATTGACAGCTTTGCAGTACTTTCTCTCAGTAAGATCTATCACAGTAGAACTTTGAAGTCTTGCTGGCTCGGCTGTATTTCTTATACCTCCTCACTTACCAAGTACAGCTATAAATCCTTAAAGTGGTTACTCCTGCATGTGCTCACTAAATGTTGAGATCAGCCACATAGTAAAGGAAGTGTTCTGAATTTACGGTCAGCCTGACTTATGCTGATCCTTCCAAAAAAACCTGTCAGGAGATTTTGGCTTACAAAATCCTGGCAAGCACACTGCCATGCCTGCTGATGAAATTAGTTTCCCTGCATGGCTGTGTGGCACAGCTCTTTATATCTGTTGCAAAACAAGTTGGTTTAGAACCAACTGGCAGTAGGAAAAATTTGTTTTTCTGCTCTGTGGATGTCATGGTACACATTGACATAAAGGGTAATTTTTTATACCACAACTTGGGACAATACTAATATTAATATAAAGAGTATTTTCAAACTTAGAAGACAGATGAAAAAAGTAATATTTTGAAATGCATTGACTAAATTTAAAACATTTCTAGTGAAAGCATTGCTTTTTTTACTTTTATGCACAATATATCATAATCACATCCAGATGAGAGTATTAAAAGATAAACAGACCTTGTGATTGCCTAGTGAATTATGCAATGTGTGGGAATATCAAATAAGAATTATCCATTTAACTCTGGTTGGTGGTCCTACTCACAGTGCTTATTACACATTATTTTTTCCACAGAGACACTGCTTGTCAAAATAAAACCCCTGAAATTATTTTCTCTCTCTATTAACAGTGGCTGAGTGCATGCAAAGTTCTCCACAACAGTTCCTTCACAGTTATGTCACTGCATATGAGACGGTTGTAAAGCTGGCTTCAAGAAAGCCAGTGCTGGCATTTAGTGAATCTAAAGCACTATCAGTATAGTAATACTAATGGTAATTCCCATGTAATACAAGAAATTTAAAATTCAAATGCAGGTACTCTATTTTCCACATGTCACCCTCAGGAGAGCTAGAGAGGCAGCTCAACTCACAAAGGGAATTTGTGTGCAAATTCAGACCCTTCACAGACTGGTGGAAAGCAGCAGAATACAAACCAGACCTGTGCAATACTTTTACATTAATCCTCTTACAACGCCACCAGCCCGTGTCCTGTGATGAAACTAGAACCCCAGCCTGGTTCTTCCCTCTGCTTTGCCACATCCAGTCCCCTTGGACCTGGAGATGTCTGGGGAAGCCAGCCCGTGTCCAGACCCAGAGTGACAGCAGCCCCCCTGAGCTGAGCCCAGTCACTCCAGGGTCTCATCACCACAAGCCTACATTGTATGCTATATTGTAGTGCAACTCTGAAAGATCATGGGCGTTACCCTTCATTTCCCACTGAGTTTGTAGGTCCAAAATTTTAAACCGAGACCAGGAAGCTCAATCCCAGAGCAGTGTTCCTGTGACTCTCAGAGAATGAAACCAGGAGCAAACAATGCCACAGTCTTCTCTGATGGCTGCACAAAACTATGAAACACAGTGGGATTGCATAAAGATTCTTAAATGACTGAGAGAACGCTATGGAATCCAGGCTTAGGTTTGAGGAATTAAATATAGTGAGGTATGGATCCATTTTCTTTCCAATTGCAACTTCTGAAGTGCAGCTGATTCAGAAGAAAGACTCTTTTTTGTCTGATATCTATTGAAAGTTCAAAATCAATGACACCATACCTCAACACAAGCAAAGAGAATATAATGTTCCCTACTATGCTTTTTGAAGCTTACTTCTCTTAAACATAAACTGTATCATTCTTCTGGAAATGAAATTTAAAGATCATTTTGTCAAAGATATCACAAAGTGCAAAGAAACAACTTTTGTACATTTTTAGCCGGTCTAACTTCAAGGTAGAAATCAAAGTTAAGAAAGGAAAATAAACCATGACATAAAAGCAATGTTTCCTCCTTTTCTGGATGATTGCATGCTTAGATTGTGCTTAAAATTCCCAGGAGATGTACAGATAGACATGAAATATTGGTTTGGTGTAATGGCAGCGTGGAGATCATAGCTATAAGCTATTTTTGTAAATCATAAATCAGTGTCTGAGCACCAAACCATGGGAGTCTAGCATTCAATTCATATATTATCTCTAATTATAGTTTTTTTTACTTGACAATGCATCATCACTCATGCAAGTAGCTATAAGCTATTTTTTTCACCCATAACCACACAATTTGTACACAAGACAATGACTCCTGAAAATTATCAAGCATAAATAAGAAAAAGGATATTTTTATTATTGGTAATTCTATACCCAGTTGAAAAACTGTTTCTTCTCACTACAGCCCAGGGCACTGAACAGTTCTTTTCCGAAAGACTTTATCTTTCAACAAGGCAAGGCAGGAGATTCTGAGAATGAGACAAAACAGCCAAGAATTGAGACTGAGTGAGTTTGCAGTCAGCATGTTAATTCAATTCTTTATTTCCTTAAAATAAGAAACACCTGAGAACACTGTAAGTGAGGATGGGGTAAAGAGGCTGTAAAAGAGAATCTTGACAGCATTGTAACATGTGACTAATTAGCAAGGAGGAGGAAATACTTAAACTTCATTGTGCTTCTTTGACTTGTTTCCCAAACTGTCAAAGCCATCCCAACCAGTTAAGTTTCAGCATGTGTCCCCATCCTCAACCTGCTGCTGAGAACATTACCTCTGGAATTGGGTTCTGCAGAGCATGTGCCAGTGGTTCCCCTCTGAATTCTCAACTCATCAGCTGCTCACAGATGTCACCTGGCATCAGCCACAGACATGATCCTCACTGCAGCCCTCACTGGAGCTGTCTTTATCCCTGCTCCTCTGGCTGAAGATGTCTTTTCAATCTCCTGTGCTGGATCCTTTTTCTTCCTTTCCCACATCTATCTAGGCCCAAGCATAGCACACTTATCCTGTGCAGGTCTATCTCAAATCACTCTTACAGTGTTTTGGGGTGGGTTTTTTAAGGACTATGTCTTCCCCATTAACATTATGATCAAGTGCAGCAGCTCCAGCTAGCCGGAATCACTCTGATACAACAAAGAGGAGCTCAGGAGACAAAATGGGCTGAGCTTCATCTCAGTCTCTTGCCGTTAGTTATGTTCACCAAAGCCTCCTACATTACAATAAATCTTGGCAATCATGCTGCATCGGTGAGTGAGATAAACACTACCAGCAGCAGCCTGTTCAGATGATGTGAGCCAGCTGTGTGCAGCCAGCATGGTGACAGCCATGGGCACTGTGGGCTGTGCGGGGGATTTGTGGGTGTGTTCTTACTGCTAGAGAGTCACAGGGTGGGGACTCCAGCAGCAGCAGCTTCCACTCTTCCCTTGTGTTGACAGTGAGAGTAGCTAACCTGTGCTGTCTGAGACTGAGGAGCATTTGGCTGGCTCCAGCACAGATGGCCAACTCGTTCTGGACCTCATGAGTGTCCGGATGGACTATGTCATGAGGTTGGACTTATAGAGAAGAGGTTTCCTGGGCTGGCTTCACCAGGGGAATCCTGAGCTGGACTATGACAAGAGCATGGTTTGCACCAACAAGGCTGTCTACATCTCCAAAGCTAGAAATTTCCACGTAGAGGGTGAAATACAGGAATGAAGCACTGGCTAACCGAGCGGCATCTTTGCACTGGACTAGGAGATGTGAAGTCAGAATTTTTCCAATGTGGCGGAAGCCTTCCTTTGCCAGTGTCCATGTGCTCTGTTTTTGTCCCATTCTCCTTTTCACATACATCATATGGAAAACCAGGGCTTTGCAATTATCAGTCACGTTGTACAGAAAGCAGCATTTGAGAGTGTGACTAGTTCCCCATGAGCAGTATCTGTGAAGTCAACATTTGTTGCCCACAAATGTATAAAAACATTTCTAGGAGCAGGTGGGAAACTTTCAGTCACAAGCAGATCACTGAAACATTCTTTGGTCATCTAAAATTCTTGTCTTTGGTGTTTTTGACCAACATATCAGTAAGTATTCACCAGGTATTTGAAGTTTGTTTTATTTGCAAATATAGTAAAGGCATTATTAGAGTTGCTTCTTTATCTGTACTGAGACAAGAAAAATGTGAGACAAACACTGAAAACACCTATAAAAGTATTATAATTTCACTGAGTTGCAGAATCACAACGTGGTTTAGGTTGGTTGCAGGTCTTCTGGTCTAACTCCCCTGCTCAAGCAGGGCTATGTAAAGCCTGTTGCCCAGTATCATATCCATATGGCTTTTAAATTTCTCAAAGGAAAGAGACTCTACAACCTTCCTGAGCAACATGTTACACAGTGAAAAACTGTTTCCTGATATTCAGAGGGAACCTCCTGTATTTCAATTTGTTCTTATTGCCTCATCTTGCCATTGATGAGAGCCTAATTCTATCATCTTTGCACCTTCCCTTCAGATACTGTATAACCCAGTATCTGCACACACATCAATGCAGATCCAACTATGAAAATGTACAAATCCAATAAAAAGAGTGAAATCAGTGGGATGTAACAACCAGTGGGGTGTAAGACAGTGGATTATTCCAGGAGATGCTTAAAGCAAACAGAGGCCTCCTAGAAGGTGTACTCTGCTTTCTCAGCTTCTGTTCTTCAGGGTGTGAGAGACTGAAATGTAATGGTTAATGACTCAAACAATAAGCCACTTTCAAAAGCAGGGGTGCTTTGCCATGAATGTGCAAGGTAATGGCCCAGGTGCAGAGAAGGTAAGAACCAGAGGATGACCATGACAAATCAAATTTTGTCTAGCAAAAAAGTGGGTTTTGAGCCAGATGAGGCCAATAAGAAGCAGATCCTGCCAGGTGGAATAGCGCCTTTTATCATGTCCTCCCTTACACAACTGGCTCAGGTACAAAAAGTTCCCTCTGGGGAAGTACTGGGACATTTACACATGGGCCTGAAGGTATTCACCCCTTTTGAGGGGGCTTAACTGGCTAACAACACTGATGTGAGAGGCAGGTGTCATGCCTTAGAAGGTGTCATAAACCACCAAAGACCCCTGAAGCACCCACAGACTCATTTCTTGGGGCCTTCCATCAGAGGCCTGTCATGATCCACAGTGTTGCATCAGGCACTGTAAAACTCCCCCACAAGGGAGGTATGTGGGCTTTCCCACCTATAGCTGAACACATGTTCCCACCTATACCTGAAACCCACTGAACTTTTTGTTTCACAGGCTTCCCCTACCCCCAACCTCAATTGGATCAAGACTGCAACCATTGCTTTGATGAAGGGACATCTAAATTTCAATAATCAAGCCTCATCACTGGATCCATGAGTGGTAACATCTTTCTACTCTTGTCCTTTCTTTCTTTCTTTCCTTTCTTTCTCTTTCCTTCCCTCTTTCTTCTCCTAACTTCTCAAAATATTGTAAACCAGACTGAAAAAAGCTCCAGTCAATTCCTTGCTGTGTCTGAGTACGGTTAAAGTTGGTTAAGTTTAATTTTGCTGAGTTAAAGTTTGTGAAGCGCCTTACATAGTCTGGATGCTGTTTTAAAATTTGCCAGGTACCTTATTCTACCTTAATGGTCTAAAGCTTTGAAGTAAAAGTTTGTTGTTGAGCCTCCTGAGAATTTTGCTGGTTTTCCCACATATCACCCACACTGAACCAAACTACCTTTCCCTGAACCTGTTGAGTGGACTGGGGAATAACATAGGGTCTGCTGGGAATCCTGAAATTCAGTCTACAGGTCATAAGGAGTTGTTACCCTAGACTAGTTTAGTACTGAAGTAAGACTGTATCAATATATGGAAGCTTTTGAGCTAAAACCTGCAGCGGTCAGACTTCATTTCTTCTCTGACTTGGAAGCTCTACCTCATCCAAAGGTCATTTACCCCTTACACATGCATTAGCCTTGATGTACTGCAGCATGCTGATGCTTCCTGTAGCCTACCAGATGTCACAATTCTGACAGAAAAGAGGGAGAAAGGCTGAGTTGGAAAAATATTTTTTTTCATTATAAGAACAGGTACCTGTACAATATCTCCGTTCACAATCTTTTCAGTTCAAGTTCAAATCTGTATTTTGCCACCTACATATATATTCATGTTCTCAAAAGGGCTGAGCACCCACGTCCATCAAGACATGCCAATCCAGTATACTTTTATAACAGATTTTTACTACTTTAAGTCAGTTCTTTTCCTCCATTTCTAGCATTGATTGCATCTTACTTGCCTGTAGAAGTGCTCTAAAAAGTCCAAGAAAGCCATTTTAAAACATTAAAGAAATTATGGATGTGACCCTTCTTACCCTGAATACTCTGTGCCCCTCACTGCTGTTTGAACAGATTGCTGCTTTAGACACTCAGCTGCTGAAACTCTCTTGGTAGCCTGTTACTCTCTGGTGTTTGATCCTCCTACACGCCCTACTTGTGTCACATCTGATGTCTCTCTGAGAAGGGTGTATGGCTGCATGCAGGTGCCTGCTGACATATTACTTTTTAATCCTGGTAAGCCATGACACTGCACTAGAAATTCAGTCTGGTCTGTCTGTGAAGGAACTGACTCGTGGAAGTCCTGGGATATCACTGGTAACATCTCTAGGCTAATTAGATCCAGAAAAGGAAGAGTTTCAGTACTACCAGGCAAAACCAATCTCATGACCAGGAGAAACCTCTCAGTTAGAGCAAACCAGAGGTGGGAGCTCCCAACACTGTGGGCAGTTTGAAACTCTCCAAGCACTGCTGTGCAGCAACAGTGGCACCCCAGGAAATCCCTCATGTGCTTCATAGAAAGGTTGCCCCAAGTCACTCCTACCAGCATCCTCTTTGCACTTTCCCCGTGGCTGCAGCCATGATGTCCCTTGCTGGGATATGCAAGGTGCAACACTTTTTGAATAAGGAAACACATTCAATTATCTGAAATTGACTTAATTTTTCCAGTGTGACTGAAGTTCCCAGTGCTGCTGAAAACCAAGCATGTGGTGCCTCTGGGAGATGACTCCTGGGAGCACCCTCCAACCCACACAGCTGCTCAGAAACTTTCTATGGTACAATCAATCCTGTGGTGTGGTTTCAGGGGCTTTGTGAGGAGATGCTTCTCTGTAACGTGCCTCACATCCCTAAGTCAAAGGGAGTCAGGGAACACAAGTGCACCTTTGTATCTAGGGTGGATTCAGGGACATTGCTTAAGGCCACCATCCTCTGGACTCCAATGGTATGTGTAGGAAGTTAATCATTGATTAGACAGCAGGCACAGTTCAAAGAGGTGATGCAAAACAAGTCAGAGAAAGTGTGATCAAAGCTGTTCATAGAATGCAATCAGTATCTGAAAATCCTTTTACACCACAGGACCTACATAAGCTCTGCACACAAAGCTGACTTCTCAGGCCACACCTGCAGCGAAAACTGAGAAATTTCTTCTTTTTCTGTAAATCCCCAGACTGTGCTGGGGTTGCAAACCAGACCACTCACACCAGTCCCAACTGCAGATCATTCTGGGAGGGGAACATTCATTTCTTTCAAAATTAAATTGTGAATCTGCTTACAGTTCAAAGTCATTCCTTCTACAAAAACAAGAACAATGCTGAAATAACTTTGTTCTTTATGATGTAAGTGCCTCAGGTTTCTACAAACTGTCAGAATAGAGAACATGACTTTTTAATATTACAGTTATCTAAGAGGCTGATGTGTTTTAGTTTCCTCCCTTTTAGATTGTTTTAAGCACTTTTTTTCTTCAGAGTTAGAACTCTGAAAATGAGGCTATACTATATGTTGCTTTTCCTTCTTAGCTGTGAGGAAAAAATATCCAGGCTTTTCTCTCAACAAGAATACCCAATTTATATTATTAAAACTCAAGGCATCTTTAAATTGATCTCCAGAAAGATTCAGTCAGTAGGACAAAATTCTAGCAGTCTCACATTCCCCAGTATTATTCAAAGTAAAGTTTTGGCTCAAGAAACTAGGAGAAAGAAAATCTTAAGTCTGGATGATAAAGCTGCCAACAGATACATGTGTTTAAAAGTGCTTATCCCACCACCTGCCTTTCACCATTCCCTCCATCTGCACAGATTGACCTTGATTGGCAAAACACTCCAGCCTTGCTGTGTGCAGGCTGAGATGTAGCTCAGTACTTGTCACTTTCTGCTGCTCACCTGTGCTCCCACTGGGCAAATGTTTCCCCTCATCTTGTCTTAATCTGATACTGGCAGACTTTCAATCTCAGACAAGACTGTGTACCAGGACTCTAGGTGCAGAATCCCATTACAAATAGATTGTTGCTTTACAGGTCTCTCTGTTTCATCATTCAAGAAAAAAATTAATGCATTCACAGTGTACATGACAGGAACATGTTAGCAGCATACTTTTTGTTGCTTGTCTTTTGAACTCCCAGCATTGCTCCTCAGTGACACTTGATAGAGCTAAAGAAAAACACAATCCAGTATAAATTTTGAAGTTTCCATCACAAAAACACTGTCAGTCTTTGCTATTACTACGAAAAAGGAATATAACTACTTCTGTTTGCAAAGGAACAATAGGATGTCACCATTTGAGGGCATAAAAGAGTGGCTTTGTAAGTCCTTTGCATGTTACTTTCTGTTACTTGAAGCCCCGTTGAAGTCTGTTTTCCAGATCACAGTATCTGAAGGCAGACTAGTTTCTTCTGAAGGAATCTCCAAAAGGCAGTTGAGGAAGGACTGAGGAATTTCCATTTCCAGTGTTGGTTACCCTGAGGCAGTTTCATGGCACAAGACAGTGGGGATCTGATGCTAACAAAACTGCCTTCGATTTAAAAAAACTGATTTCTCCAGCTGAAGTTTATGCAAAGGGTGAAATGTGCCTAATTCTGTTCCTGGGATATTTCATGCCATGTCCATGTATATGTGAATCACATGAAGCAAAGAAAACATTTGAGAGCAACAAACTAGAAAGACTAAAGTCCTAATAAAATATGCAAGCAGGGGATACCTGACATGTATGAAATTGAGCAAATTATTTCATGTCTTAGCTTTTTAATTTTCTTCTCTAATTTTACATTTCTTTTGCATTGCAGAGTCTTCAAGCAGTTCCTTTCCAATCTCTACAGTTATATCTGTCTGAGAGACTTACATGTGACAGTGGTGCCATTACAAGTGCAATGCAATGAGTGGCTAGTTTTAGTAAAATACAGTTTCCAGTGACCACAGAAGATGGAGAGAAATCTCTAGGAAAGGTCTTATAAACTTCCTAATTAACTTCTCCAAAACCAAAAAGTTGGTGGGTGAAGCTGAAACCTTTAAAATGCCAGGAGGGACATTTGGGCTGTATGTATTTATTCTTCTGTGTGCACTTTGAAAGGCACTAAAGTACATCCAGATGAGCAGACACCTTTGAAGTCTAGTCAGATCAGGATTACACTGTGTCTTTGTGACACTCCTCAGAGCAACAGGGCTACACTGTTCAGGAGCAGTGACCTAAAGTAGCCATACAGCCACACAGATCTGAGCTTCTATCTTTGAATGGAGGAACCTGTTGGTACAGACCGGTCGATAACTAAGGACCTATCACTGTGCTCTCTCATCTCCTGGAGTGAAAACTGAAAAAAACCCAGTCAATTTTTAAAGTGCAACTACACATATTTCTATGGAGGTTTCATTAAATACTACACCCTAAACCTACCTGTAGCTGACAGTTTCATGCCCTTGTAGGGGGGCCAATATAATTATGGGGAGGGGGCTATTATAATATAATTATAATAGGGGGGCCAATTGCTATTAAAACAGAGCAGAAGGTTACTGCAAACTTCTATTGCATCTGCTTTAACTGTTTTTTATACAAATACAAACCTCCTTAGACATTAGAATCAATATTTATTTCTTTTTTCTTTTTTTTTAATTTGAATGACTGATGTTTGAAGTCTCTCCAAGAAAGAAAGACTAGGAAAGGATAGGAAAGAATTTGATTGTAGTCCCCTTTGGGATTATTTTTGAGGAGTAGCTTTGCTGCGGATCAGCAGGTCAAAATTGATGGAAAGGGTGAAAAGGGAGTAAGAAGGTTGCACAGATGAAGCAAAAATAGCTAGATTGTCTACTCATGATTTAAATTTAACCTTGCAAAGATTTGGAAGACATTCTGGTTTTTTTTATAGCTTCATGAAGCAAAAATAGAAAATGATCCAGTAACCATGGAAACATGGAAACAATGATCACTGGAAATTATCTCTACTTGTGCTATCATTGGATGACACTAAAGTTAAGCCACACATGCATCCTCAGAAATGCTGCCACAGCCGATAGGGAATGAACCTTGCAAAAGTCCTCAAACATCTGGAGCAGCTGGAGCCACTGCAGTTTTGGAATATTCTAATTCTAGCTGTTGGTGGTTCAAGCTATTCCTGCTTTCAGCAAGTGATTCTGTGAACAATTAAATACTGAAACTCTAACCATGTCTGACTATGTGCTTTGCTGACCAAATGACCTACTAGCCACCAGCAGCACATCAAGTGTCTCTATGTGCCTGCAGAACTCTCAAAGGAAAGGTCAGCAAGGCATGCAGTGTCTCAGAGCAGTCACCATCGATGTTAATCCCTATTGAAGGGGAGGGAGAGGGATACAGATGGTACCAAATCAATAACAGCAATTTTGGGCCTTTGGAGGGTAACTTGCCGTCTAGGTCACTAACAATAAAAGTTTATTGGAAATAAAAACAGAGGAATAAAATGAAATGGACTTTTAGTGGGAAAAATGAGAGAAAAATGAAGATAAGAAGGAATTCAATACGAAGAGAAGTGTTGCAGATGTCACAAACAGCATGAGGGCTGGGTCTACAACCTGTCTGCCGGAATCAGATAAGCTGCTCTTATGCACACCCCAATTGCTACACATTAAAGGAAAAGCATGAGATTAGAAGTATCTCTGTGACTGTGCTGCTGATATAAAATATATTCCTGAAAGGATTTGATTTTGCTACTTCACTCCTCTTTGCAAAGCAGCTGGATTCATGCTTTTCCTTTCCCCAAGGAGTTTGCTGCGGAGAGTACCAGCCTCATGGGAGCATCTCCCTTACAATTTCTTTCCCACTTCCTTTTCAGAAAACTACTTCATTCCCCCAAACCATGAAAAGCTGCTGACATCCCCCATGCAGAGGAAGTGTTAGGAGGGAATTATGATGGTGTTAAAACCTAGTTACCCAGAAGAGCTACTCACCCAGAAGTCATCTGGAAGCTGGGAACTGTTTGTGAACATTTGGAAACAGGGACTTGCTGCTTCTGTTTGAACATCTGAAGGGGATGGAAAAGATTTCTAGTGATTTCCTGTCTCTCCATTTGTCCCTTTGTGTTCCTATGAAACAGGACTTCTATTTATATTGATTTTTTTCTGAAATGGTCACGTAAGTGACATTCTTCACCTCAAGGCCGTAAAAGAGACAGACCATAATTCCCCCTTTTGCCTGTCCTTGGTTGTCCTTCTTGGAGTTGTATATTAGGCATTGCGATAACATGCCACAGCACACTCAGGTAGCCCAGATTCCCCAGTGGACAGTTTTGAGTGCACAGGGAAAGGAGCAACTCCTTTGTCACTTGCAAGTTAGCATGGATGGACAGGATGGAGAGCGTATGGCAGAAGAGCTGATCTGTCTGGTGCTGGCAGGGACAGCTCTGCTGATAAAGGTACTGCAACTGTTTGTTAATAAATCCACTTTGAATCTTTGCATTTAACTATAATTGCAAACACAGGGCCACTCACACATCTGACAAAAGTGTTTTGTCTCCATCCTGTGCCTGGAAGCACAAAGTGAATCACCTTCGTATTCTTACTCACAGTGTTGTCTAATTTTTATGGTTCTTGCAATCTGCTCAAAGTTTAAGTTGGTTACTTTTAAATGCACACTAAAAAGTGAAAACCTTTAGCTCTGCTTGCAGGATATAACTACTTCAAATTTATAGTCTAAGATAAAAAGTCCTCTCTCACTGAGCCCCTTCGAGAAGGCTGTTAAAATTAGGGCCAGTGTATTAAAAATCAGTTACATCTTTTACTAGTGAGCCATAACCTGCTCACTTGTGGGAAAATGAGCTTCCCAGTCTACTAAGGAACTGGCTTGCTACCTTCCCAGTCTTTGTGAGGTGTCTGTTCTTTTTGTTCCAGGTGGTTGTCATGATGGATGCTGTTCAGTGCAGGAAAAACAATAATTTGACACATACTGTAATACAGTGCAGTTGCCCAAAGTATGATGATACTAGACAGAAAGGAAAGAAATCTTTTAAAACAGAAAACATTTAGTTTCTGCAATAAATTAAATTTGACAAAGAAATAACTTGAGGACACAGACAGTGCAATTAAATGCTCTTTCTTTGGTCTTATATTTTCTCTGCAAAATAAGTAGAGGCAGAGGAGATGAAACAACCTCGAATAAGTAACTGGTGGAGCAATGTAGCATGAAAAGGGCAGTAGTAAATTGCCTTGTGGAACTTAGCAGTTTTCCCAACAAAATCAGCTAATCCCTGGGCTCCTAATGTACATACAAATATGCATTTTATACATGTGTCTTTTGAAGATATCTATACACTTCCATAAGCATGAATACTATATTTAAGGTGCTTTCTACAAAAATTCTTACTTTCTATTTGCTTCATGTAATTTCCATCTCAGTAAAAGTAATTGTTGAGAATACTAAGGCAATTTATGGGCACCTGTAGGCTCATAAATGTTATGTGCTTATCCTAGAGATGTACCTTCTATATATATACTATATCAGGTGGTTTCTATCATCCATCACTGTACAATGTATCTATGGTAAGAAAAAGAAAGATACCGAATCTGATCTTTGTCAAAGCAGACACTGGCCAGCCCTGTAGTGATGGCAGCTTCTAGATGGTTCATTATAGAGGGTAGAATGGAGATGTGTAGTTCGTGAAAAAACTGACACTTCCTCAAGTTTCTTCCCTCCTATGGGTTTTTCAACGTCCTCAGTAAAACAAATAGAAGCCTAATAAATTTATCCAAATGCTAGGTTTTCAGGAGAAGGTCAAATGTTCATATTGAGGTCCCAGTTATGGGTACTAGACTGGAAAGCAGTTCAGACTGTTTTGAGTTAGCAAAGTGTTTCAGAATGTTAAAAGTGAAAAACAGTTGACATCAATGAATTGTGCTTGGAGGAAGAATATTTCCATTTTGGGAAGAAGACTCAGAATGACTGCATTAGCAGCTGAGCTCAGGAGTAAAGTTGTGATTGTGCTCGCTGGCTCTCCTGCAGCTCAGACCTTGAGAGATCCTCCAGCTCAGGGTCTCTGCATGTACCCCAGCCACTATCCTTCATTCACTCTATCAGGACCAAAGAAGAGCTAAACTGAGTAAACCCGTGAAATGCACAGACAGTGGGCACTGGGTCCTCAGCACCAACTCCAAAAATCTGCTCTTGGTGGGTGGCAAGTGGGCACTGGGTCCTCAGCACCAACTCCAAAAATCTGCTCTTGCTGGGTGGCACTACTCAGTAATGCAGAGATAAATGACTGAGTTAGGTACTGAATCATATTTAGGGTGTGTGGCAGCAGCTCTCTGGCCATAGAGAGCAGGTACAGGCCTTCCCAGGCATTTTCCCTGGGGAAGGCTGCGAGAAGCTGTTAAAAAGATCAGAGAAAGAATGAAACCAATTCTTATCTCCACTTGCTGCACCTGTTGCTAAGCAAATGTGGAACGTGGTATAGAAATTTGTTTACCAAAGGGTAGTAGTGTTTTAGTTAGTTGACCAATGAGGTCAAAGTTATATCAGACAAGCTAGAAGTTGCAAGTTTCTTAAGAATATAGTAGGAATATAGTATAGAAGAAAATTATTTCTTCAGCCTTGCTTTAGTTTAGCCTTCTGAACTAAAGCAAGGCCTTTAGTTGCTTTAGTTCAGCCTTCTGCAGCACAGAGTCAGTGCTAATTACATCTGTGTCAGCGAGACCCCTGTGCTGACAAGGGTGCTCAGCTCCCAAGTCTCTGCCTCTTTCAGAAGGTGCTTGGAGCAAGCCTGGCCATCTAACTCAGGCTTCTCAAACTTAACACTGGAAGTGGACAATGAAAATACTCCTCTCTTCTTCCACCTATGGCTGTGATTACAAATGAGACTCCTGCATGACTGAGACGTCCTTTCTCCATTCATTAACTAGATGAGTTGATCATGGTGAGTGGTTACACTGAATCTTTAAACCTCTTACAAATTCATGATATAAGCAATCTCTATGCTTGGCCATTATTTAAATACTCGTAAAAAAATCTAGGATTACCTGATGCTTTCTCTCTTTCATGAAGGCTTATAATGACCTTAAAAGCATTAACTCAATATGAGGTCAAGGAATTATTTTAGCTGTGAAATCAGTTGCTTAATAATAAGTTTCCTCAGAGTCAAGAAATCATGCAGGTTGTAAGGCTCAAGTAATTATTTCATTTTTCTGCCTATATATTCATGTATTTAACTACTACTCTGCACAAATAGATACATGAGTCAATGAGAGATTTTCAGTACTTGGGTTTACAGTGTCCAAAACATACAGAGAAGCATGTATTTGCAAAATTAAACAGCTATTTCTGTAGCTACTTAAGAAATCAAATGCTGTTTTAATGTCAGACATCAGTATATCAGCTCTTATATAGTACAAGCAGGATCTCATGCTGATTTGTCATTACTTATTAATGGCTTGTCTTCGATTACATAGCAAGTCAATTATACAAGTTTATAGGTTGCAGTAGGCAAAAGAGAATAAATTTGGGTTTAGCCATAATTTTTTTTGACAAAAAAATTCGTATGATTACAAAATGATTTTTTTCTGATAAAATATTAAATATTTCATAAAAATATTAGATTTTGACATCACTGTGATGCTGTCTGTCTTTTTTAGTGTCAGAAATACTTATCAATTGAAATAGGGCAATGCATGGGTAAAATGGTTTGAAAAATTGCAAAACTGACAGAGTGTGTTCCTGCCTCATAATAAACAATTGTTGAATGATGTTTATTAAAATTGGCTCTCAAGTGACAGTTAATAAATGCATAGTTCTATTATGCATGCTAAATTCAGCATTCTGAAAACTTAAAAGCAAATAGATCAAAACCAACAGAGATAAAAAAGTCACAAAGACAAAATACAGCAACACCAGAAAGTGACAGGGAAATAATTCAGTCTTAAAAATGACTTAGTATTTGGTAACTTGTAACAACAATTTTATAGAACTGAAATAGAAGCAAATCAGAGTCTTTCTGATGTTTTAGATATGTGATTTCTCTAGTGCATATAGTTTGATCATATAGCAAAGAAATTCGCATTACGAAGTACCCTTCAAAAAAGCAAAAACCCAAGTTTCCCTCTGTTTCTGATTTCAAGTTATGAATAGTCATGGATAACAAATGAAGGACAAAAAAAATGGTGCAATAAAATTTAACTTTTAATTTATGTTAATTAAAAACCTTCAATATTTCTTCAGTATTTGGAGAAATTAGACTACAAGCAGTGTGTTTCACGTATACTCTGACCATATCTGCACAGAATTGCAAAAATACTGGATTTAATGGGCTTTGTGTCTTTTACTACAATCACTCCATTGGCTCTTTGATGTTGCATGGGGTTGGCATGATGATGGAAAGGGTTGCTTCAACTATGTATTTTCACCTCTGTTTCTAAATGGTGAAGGGCAAAACTTTAAATCAAGGAGCAGTTTATCTTTAATTAAGAAAAACATAATTAGGCATTATCACATAATTGCTATTACTGATGGAGAAACTCATATTTTCACAACTAGTGACCCATGTCTTATTATGTCTCTGCTGTTTACTGCATAATAAATCTGTATTTGTGTTTGGCAGCTAGCCAGAAAAATTAAAAGGTAATCACCATGCTTCTCTGCAGTCTGGTCATCAAAATCTCTGACTTCACAGATGACTACATAACAAAGTCAAGTTGTTGTATCCTAAAAGAAAACCTCCTTTAGGAATAACTACATTTTTCTCCTCTGTCAAGACATCAAATGACACTTGAAACAACCATATACAAAAAGCTTTGCAAAACAGATAAGAAGAACTGTGCTATACACCTGGTGTTGAGTTAAAAAACAGTTTAATGTCTCAAGGCACCACCACGGTAGAATTTTATACCTGCAAGTAATCATCTAATACACTATTATACAGTTAAGGTAATGTATTAATAAATAGCTTGTGCAATTTTGGGAAGCAATCTATAAAGGAATGTTAGATATACAATAGGCACATACTATAATACAAATAAAAACCAAAATTCCTAGAAAAAGCATGCTGAGCACCTCTTGGTATAGGCTGAGTTTCTTATTCTAAACACTATGTAAATCTTAAATTACAAAAGGTAAAACTGAAATCTTAGAGTAACTGCTTATTTAAACTGATTTTCCTGGGTATTTTCCTCTATGTCACAGGATTATTCTTAGGGACAGAGGACTCTGGTACTGGCTGTAAAGGGCTGTCTTGTTCATTCAGTTGTGCGTTCAAGTTTTCAGAAGTTAGAAGAGAAGAATTAAAAACTATTTCACTTAAGTCTGATTTTATGGAAACCAGGTGTGGTTCTTGAAAATTCAATGGTTCTTCTAACACCTGTGTATTTTCTCGTGTCATTCCCATATCTGATGGTGACTTTCGTTTCATTCTTGTGTACGATTTGTCTAAATTCTCCATGCCTTGGTCAGTTTTCTGAAATCTCCCAAAGAACCAGATGAAGAAACCAAACAAAGCAAAAGCCAGCAAACTTGGAATAAAAGCCAGGCATTTGACATCAAGGCTGGAGCCTATGAACCTGCTGTGCAAGAACATGTCCCCTTCGGCATAGGTCCGGTTCGTCAGTGGGTTTGTGTTATTGGATCGCCACTCCCAAGATAACTTAGTTCTGTTAAGGTCTCTCAAGCTCTCTGAGTCCTTCACTGTGTAGATCTTCTGTCCAGGACCGATATATTGACCATATTCATGAGGTTTGTAGAATATTTGGTTCTTCCACATATTCAGATCCAAGATTAAAACAAGGAAGATAATTCCATAGTTAAACCATTTGCCTGTTTGGAAAAAGAAAATTCTGTCATCTGAAATATCCATTTTAGAAGCAGTACAAATGCCATTACACATAAAAGATACTCATAGAAAAAAAAAATCATTTTTCTTAATCTGTAAAGATTAAGAAAATAAATAAATTTATAAATATAAATAAAATAAAATTTAATAAATAAATTTCCACCAGTCAGATTTATGCTGAATATCCCTTAGTATTTCACAATTAGGTCTGGATGCAAAACAATTTTGTAGCACAAGCACAGAAGTAGAACTATTCAATTGACATTACAGTTTGTAAGTGACCAGCTTATTAGATAGCTAGGTGATGTGTTATAGAGCAATAAACCTAGAAAAAGCATTAATTCCACAGCTTTAAAAATATTCACATGGAAATTTTTCCTAAGAAGGCCACATTTGACAGAACCATTTATATTCCAGAAATTACTGAAGTGCCTGAGGTTTTTGAGGTTTGTAATTACATGAATTTTAAGAGTATATACTTATGTTGTTTGATATACCAACCATGGTGTGCAGATATATTCAGGTATGGGCAATCAGACAAACTGTGATTTATAGAATCACAGTGAGATTATTGAGAAATAGCAAGGGCTGATTGTAGACTTCTGAGTCTAGCTAGCTTGGCTTTTTTTATAATCTGTCTCTATGAATACGCATAACAAATGATACTATTTTCACAGTCAAAGCATATCTTACATTTTAGTTAGACATACGTTAAGATCTCACCTGTGCAGTGATGACTGCCATCACCCAAGAACCTGGCAAATCTACATGTCAGCATTAAGTGAAAATACATACATGGAAGAATGTTTCTGCTGGTGATGAATGATCATGGTCTTTGCTGGAATCATATCTAAGTATGCTTCAAGTGAAAAAGAAAATATATTATAGGATCTATCAAATTACTTAGGCTAGTGAATTGCAGAATTAATGGATTCCAGTTCCTGAAAGTATGTGTGTTCAAACTGTCCAACCAGAATTCTTCAGGAGGGTAAGGAGACTAACTTCATGTATTTAATGGTTCTCTTCAGTTCAGATTAAATGGATTGAAAATAAACAAGAATATTTATTCTCTTGTTATTCTCTTATGTTGAACAAGTCATCACTGTTTGGAAACAAAACTGAACTGAAAAGACCTTGCAGACAATCCTATAATTCCTGAATAACTCCTCTATCAAAGTCAAGTTGGATGGGCTTTGAACAAACCAGTGTAGAGGAAGGTATCCCTGCTCATATCAAAATGGCTGGAATCAAATATCCCTTGGGATCCCTTCCAACTGAAACCATTCTATGATTTCTCCCCGTGATTCTGTCAATTTTATAATTGCGTGTTAAAGAAAACTATCTTTTCAGACTACTAACACCACATTTAATAATATTTAAGTTTCTTAACACCAAGAGACTGAAAGTGATACTGAAGTATGAAATAATATAACAAACAATACAATGTAACTTGATGTTTCCTGTGGATGTTTGCCATGTATTTAATGTTCCTATTTTTCCCATCACATCTGTCTTTCAACAGAAAGACACAGGATTGACTGATCAATAGCTGTTGTCAAGCAGAATGTAATAGCTGATTTCTTGTTTTTTTCCTCAGCTGGGCAATTAGGTGACTCTTCTTTACCTTACCACCATTTCTTAGGACACAGTGATAATATCACTATTTTTCATATTTTCACTGTCTGAAAATGTTTTGAAAATGGGTTCAGAAGTTATTTGATGCTGAGTGTTTTATAGAAAGGTACACTGTTCCCATCTCATAGAAAGTATGAACTTGAAACTCCCTCACTCAGCTCCTGATCAGAGCTAGGCAGGCAGAAACAAAGCCCTGAGCTCAGATGCTGTGATTGTTGGGTCCATGTGGGCCCTACAAACCACTTAGGTCCATCATCCCATTTAGTGAGGATGAACTGCCACCTGTACATTTAAGTAGCAGCTAGCTGACAGAGAACAGCTTCTGTTCTATAGCAGATTTTCTCAAAAATCCTTAAATTTCTTATTCCCGGACAATTTTTTCACCCTCTGCATCACTGTTATGCTTGATGAGCTCTATAAATTTTCATTTTTTTTTGAATACAGTTGTCACCAGAACCAAAGGCTGTGTGTAACAGTCTCACTATAACCATATATGAACATAATGACATCTTTCAGCTCCTACTCAATAATCCCTTTATCCAAGGGCTGCATTAATGTCCTTAGAAACAAAATGACAGAGTTAGTGCTGTCTTGGATACTCACAGAAAGTATCTACCTCTTTCTAGAATATCGTGTCCTCTGCCATCTATCCCTCTCCAAGACAGGTATTCACTGCTGTACTAGCTAGCATGACAGCCAAATAAGCCAACCAAGCCATCCTTGTACATCTGTGATCTTTTGGAGCACAAAGATGTCATTGTGCTCATATGTGGTTATACAGAGATTTGATATATTGACCAACCTTTAACATTATAACTTAAATGTATCTTATCTATATAATATAGACATATATATATGAAATGAATGTATATGAAATAATTGTCTCTTGCAACTTAATTTTAGCATAATCATTTTCATAGCAAACTTTAAGTCACATAATCAAGCTTATATAGGAAATAAGCTAGGTAAATGAAAAGCCCATCACAACCTTTGATCTTGCACATGAACAAATTCAAGTTTTTAAGTTTGCAAAGGATCATAATATATTATTATGAAGGTATAGATATTAATTTTATATTTAAAAATTTCAAGTTTCATTACAGATTAAAAGTGATAAGGGAAACTGGAGCCCCACACTACAAAGTCACTTAAGTTGTCTTTTACCCAGCTTCTGTAGGATTAGTATTACTGCTGCTTTATGGTTGGCCCTACTTCAATAAAATTTGTGTGGCCAGTACTGGCATATACCTGACCCCACTTAGCCCTTCTTGGATGGAAAGTGGTGTATTCAAAGACAAAACTTGAAACGGAAGGATGTAATAGGAACAACTCTCAAGACTGGAAGGCTAGTCAATCACTTCAGCAAACTGAAAAGAATTTTATCCAGTTTTCAGTAGTTAACAAGTTAACAATGAAGAAAGTCATGTGGGAAAACAGGTTGTTTCATTCAGCCATGCACTACCTGAAAAGTGACCTGGTTAAAAACTTTATAACTTTCACAGCACTGACATTTTACATGCTGCACATAATATTTGGAGAGTTAGGAATCTGATTTGGTGAATTTGGAAACATGGTACAATACTGCAATTTGATGCAACAAAGATCCTCCGAAATAAAAATTGGACCCAAGAGTGTTAGTGTCCTTGTCAGGCTGTGATGTAAAAATGTGTTTTCATAGGCACTGTAGACTTCAACCAGTATTTGGGGATGAAAATTCACTTCTGTTTTCTGAGAAAGCATGTCTGTTGAAGAGGATTGTATTCTCCTGGCTAGAATACTCACCAGAAGGGAAACCTTGATGCTACACTAACCTCCACTTGTGGTGGCTTGGACCTGCATCATAAGACCATGCTCTGAACATCAGTCTGTACAGAACTCTGCTTAGCAGCAGTCTCCCCCCACTGCTGAAGCTCAACAACTGTGCACTGCACATGAATGCCAGGGGTATTCTCATTTTGAAACAAGTATGGATTTTCATTTTTCCCTTTTCCAGAAATTCACATATTTTCACCATCAAACAAGATTTTTGGGCAATCCTCCACAGAACATTTGGAATAGATCTCAATATTCCAAACCAGCTGCTGATTCTAGAGCAGTTTCATCTTTGTATGGCCACTCTGAAACAGACCATTCATTTCCCAACAAAAGGATCTCATGTAGAAGCTAGTCCTTAGGAACCTTACTGAGGTCAGGAGGTAATGTGAAAATTCTACTTAATAAGGCTAGACGCAAGCAGCCTCATGCTGTGCAACCACAGCCAGAGGCTAGTGTAGGACATGTTTGCTTTAGACTTCTATCTCAACTGTAATTTGTGTCTAAAACCACTCAGACACTGCTGCCAAACATTTGAAATGTTCTTCCTATCTTCTGTCACATTAGTGTTATTAGCTAGATCCATGCATACAGACAGAGCACTCACAGCTGATCTAAGATTTTAATCCTCTGAAGTTTTTTCTCATCTGCGTGCATGGACAGCTTTGGTTTTACCTCTAACCTTTCTATTTTTGCCCAGACTCCCTCAGGCTACTCTGAGGGAGTCAGCTTGGACTGAATCTAGACATGCTCTTGGTTTAACTCCACGAGCCAGCCGTGCTGGTAACTGCCCAGCTATGAAGGTGACGATTTCTCCTTTGGGTGGAAGGGTACTTGGGTCAGATGAGCCCTCAGAAACATGTTACAAACAGCCAGAGAAATCTCCCATCTCTTCTGATACCTAAATTGTAACATTTTCTGTTTGAAAATTACCTGTATACTTGACAGTAGATGCTCTTGGATTTCCAGTGCTGCCATTAAAGGGTACAAGGCAGGCCCCCCACCCAGCGTCTTTTAATCACAAAAGAAGTTGAACAAAATTTACTTTTAAGTTTTACAAATTTCCCTGGGTATTATAGAAACTAGGAAAGACTATATATTTTCATAAACATCACCCTAAAAAGGAAAACACACACTTTGCAATGAACCATCTGTCACGGGAAATCCAGATGAGCTAAGCAGATGCAGGAATTCAAGTTTTTTTTCAATGTTCATAAAAAAGTGGCTATCAAAACAGAATGAAAATATTTAATACTCAGTAAGGAGTATTGTAAGGAGTTCCTAGCTGCAAAGAAATGAGAGCAAAATGAGGTACTCGTTTACCAGTAAACATAAGATAGCTTTCCACAATAAATTCAAAATTACACTGAAGAGTCAGAAGATGTTAATTCACTATTACTGCCAACAACATTAAGAAATCACAAATCAGGACTAAGAAAGTATGTTATTAGTTTAAAGTAGCATGGGTTAAAATAATACACCTTGTATAGTTGTATTTTTCTGCCTTTTTAGACACTGAATTATGCAGAAGCAAATTTTAAATTTTTTTCTCTGCAATCTGATCTTTATTTTATAAAAGCTGAAGTTCTCATTTGCTCACTGTATTCAGGAGATAAGTCTTTAAGACAACATAACAAAAAAAAAAAAAAAAAAAAAAAAGAAAAAGAAAAACAAAGAAAAAGAAAAAGAAAAAAGAAAAAGAAAAAGAAAAAGAAAAAGAAAAAGAAAAAGAAAAAGAAAAAGAAAAAGAAAAAGAAAAAGAAAAAGAAAAAGAAAAAGAAAAAGAAAAAGAAAAAGAAAAAGAAAAATGCAACTGTCTTAAGACTTGTGAAAAAGTCAGGAGAGCTAGCAACACATAGCATGTAACTGAAATTATTTATCTGTGCAGAACTTGCTCAAAGCCATCAAGGACAAACCAACAGAATGGTGGCTTGAAATCCTTGACTCCTCAGAATGTTGCTTTCCTTAGAGATGCTCCTTTGTGGGACCATTGCTTATTAGAAAAAACAATATTGAATAGGACTGCTTTTATTTATATCAATCAACAGTGACTAAAACAGACTGTGTAAGAACTAATAAAGAATAAATCTGGCCAAGAAAAGGATGGCAAATGTTATTTCAGCCATGCCTTCTTGCTCCTTGCTACTTGGAAGAACATGGTTTTCAGTTTCTAAAAATTAGAGCACAAGTCATAGATTTACAGCCTGGATTTATCTATGTAGCTAGTACTAAAAGAAATGCTTTTCAGGCCTCAGTGTTCATTTCCTGCTTGTTACTTAAAAGAATTCTTATGGTTAAATTTAACATTCTGGATTCTGTGTATTAAACAGGGCTTAAATAAAGCTGGCTCCTGTGTTACCATTGTTCTACCCCCATGTCACCTGCTGCAGTTGCATTCATGTCCATAATTTTAGACTGAATTATATACAAAATATTGATTTTATATATATATAAAATTAGGGTTTTTTTTCTTTTCAAATATTCTACACCTTGATTTGAGTGGAATATTCAAGTATCTGCACATCCAGACAGTCACTAGAGCTTGCAAATTATCCAACATGATGCCCTAACCTAAGACAAGAACTGATGGCAAGAACAGATGGTTCAAGCAAAACTTACCCAAAGGGAGGTTCTCGTGCCATGTGTTATGGCTGTTTATTAGATCTCCTAAAGGGTGGTGTAGCTCTGAGATAAAACAGGCTCTCAGTAGACAGGATACGTGATGTGCAGTCAAATGGATTGATTTGTCTAGCGAATCTAATAAATGGATCTTGTTAATGCTGAGCAGGGAAAAATTTTCCTCAGCCCTCATTCATTATCTCATCCTCATTAAAAGAATGCCTTCTCACTAGAAAATCAGAAAGGATTCCAGTCCTCTCTGCAGAAGACTACAATGCATAAATATTGGTTTTATTTGGTTGGCCTGTTTTCAAACAGCAGCATTGCTAGTGATTGCATTTGTGATCACTAATTTATGTTCTTTGCTCTTGTTTATTCTTTGATTATCCTTGATTATCATCTATGTCCCTATCTCTTCTACAATGCAAAACTGTTCTTTGCTCTTCAATTCCTCTTCTATCACCCATTAATTATATGCCAAGTTTCTGTATCTGATGACACAGCCCAACCTACCATGCCTCAGCCATTTTTCCTACTCCTCTGTGTATCCATTCCACTACTTTTCCTTATTCAATGGAATAACAGTATGGCATCTGGGAAATCTGTGGGACTAAGCCCCTTCAAATTCATTCGCTAGCCTTGAGAAAAAGTAAAAAAAAATCTTTTTTGCTATTCCTGTATCCCATACCTGTAATTCACATAAAATATCTGATGCTTAAACTATTTTTTTTCTCTGCTCATTTCCCTTTCTGCTCACTTGGGAGAGAAAAATGTGTTCGTCATGTACACATAACATCTCCTTTCAACCTACAGCTTCTAGTCACTGACTGGCCATCATTTACTTTATCCTGTTCCATAAACCACTAATGTCTCAAATGGTCTCCCTCAAATACGTACCAGCTCTTCTTTCTCCTCGTTACCTGGCTGTTCTCTGTCAGCATTCCAGCAGGGCACCTACCTTCAATTTTAAAAACTTCCTATCCCTCCATCTGTAATTCCTGCTGGCCCATTTGCCTTCCCTCAGTCAGTAGCCAACAGGTAACTTCTGCACTATTTTTATCTTCTTTTCTGTTTTTTAATCTCATTTCTGCATTCTCTGCTGAAAACACTTTTCTCATTCTCATTTCTGAGGCCTCATTCAGTCTGCCTCAGCTCAGTGCTGGTGTCATTCTTTCCCTGACACATTTTCTTTCCTCTGCTTCAGCTGTCTGCTGAGCTTGTGACTCACCTGCTAACTCTTGGCCTTATCTTTGTATCATCTCTGAATGCTCCTTTTGTCCCTGGTCTGCAGGAGTTTCTTTTGGCTTGTCCTTGGTTGCCCTCATCTATCTTATTTCTGTGTGGCGTCATGTGCTGTGACTTTTTATATTAGCAGTTAAAGACCCCTGCCAATTCACACCTGCATTCTTCTGTTATCCATTATTATCCATCTCTTCTCAATGTAGAGAGAGGAGCTATACTCCTTTTGTATAGCTTGAAGGTAAAACCAAAATATTTATCCCTATTTAACCTCCTTCTCTTTTTCATTCCCTACTGTTATTAAAATACTGACTCACAGTATGCAAGGATCAGGTACTTTTTATCTATATGTATCATCCATTTCAATAACTGCAATTCCATTTTATTTGAGGTTATTTAACTGTCTGCTTCTCGTTAGATGACTGATGGAAGTAGGGTTACGAGTGGCCTTTGCCAGATGAGAATGACCAGAGTTATGAAAAGATATTAGCATAAATCATAGCAAAGGCATCTGAAAGCATAAGAGATTTGGAGATGAAATAAGCTGCTAATTTCCCTGAGAGAGTAATTTTAGATAAAAGATGTCTGAAGTTACATTATGTATTACTTAATGTCACAAGAAGTTGCTGAAATCCGTGAGAAATAGCAGGCCGCTCTGATTTGTAAGATACAGGTTCCTCATTTCCTTGAGATGGTTATATATGGAGAATATGGATATAGACAGATGAAGAGACAGAAAATGTCTGGGACAAACACAAAAAAATGCACATTTAAGACCACAGTAGCATACATTTATTACATAGAAGAAGTTCACTGTGTGACTGAGTCACGATCTGTAAGATTACCCACCTGTTATGTGTATGTGATATTCCTCTTTCAGTATCTTTTGGAAATAAGGTACTTTGAATTGCATGTGTGCTGAAGGCAAGCCTGGAAGATTCACTTCAACATCACCCATAAAATGTGGAAACTCCCAGTCCTGTTAAAAAAGAAAAATAAGAGCCTAAAAGTAAGATTTCACAGTATATTTTTGCCTTTAAAATGGCTTAAATTAGTAAAACAGAAATGTTCTATATTTAAGCTTCCATTATTGGATTTTCTTACTTTAAATTTGACTGAACTACTTAAAATAGAATACCTTATTTATATTAGATATTAAAATATAATTTTTACCTCAACTCCATGTAATTGTATAAAATGTGTATAAAAAGTTCATCTCAGAATGACAGTACTGAACCCAACTTACCAGCTGATAGTGAAAAACAGAATAAGGATAAGAATACTTATTTAAAATCTGGCAACACTATGAATACCTATATAAAAACCTTGCTATGCTACTTACTCTAATTTGTAATTTGGCAAACAGTTTGCAGGTGTGAAATTGGCAAAGGTGGTCTGAGCCTTTCAAACACCACATATATCATATTCTACTTGTTCAATTTGCAGGGTGTTTTCTGTATTTTGCCTTCCTACATTTAAATAAACAATCACTGCAAGTGCAGGCCCTTCAGCATAATCTGCCTGAATCAGCCCAAGCACAGTTTTCTCCACTGCCATATTTCAGCTGACAAGGTAATGATGGAAATGTGGAAGCTCTTACCTAGCATTATGCAAATTTTGGTAGTGTGTGGTACCCCAGCTGAGGAAGAGCTGCATTTAAAGGAATTTTTCACTTGGTTATCTGTACCCACCATCAGTCACTTGAAAATGGGAATGACAGCATGGCTCATTAGAGCCCAAACTGAAAGCAATAGTGCTAGAATCAGGATGATTACTGCCAGTGTCATTACTCTGTGCACTGCAGATTGTTGATGATCTCCTGTTACAAACACACTGCCCCTCTTCCCATGCACATTCCTGGATTTGTATTCAACAAGCTGGTGCCACAAGCACCTGAATTACTAAAAATAAAATAAAGGAATCCAAAATAGAAGAACTCTATGAGTGACTTCTGATTCTTTCACATGAAAACCATTCCAGCATAGCTGTTTTTCCATGAGAACAAATTCCATTATTCAATTTTCAGTTTTGTAAGGATAGAAAGTTTCCTTACAGAGTAATAAAAAAATATTCAAAACTAAGAATCAACTACTAAATTGGGAAAAACTGTTGACTACCTCAAAGGCAGAGTGGTCCTGCAGAGAGATTTTTGGCAAATCAGAGGGGTGGGCAACCACCAACTCTATGAAGTTTAACAAAGTTTTAAGTTATGCACCTGGGATAGGGCAACCCTGTCCCCAACAGACTGGGAAATGCAATACTGGAAGACAGTGCTGGAGAAAGGGACCTGGGGGTCCTGGTCAATAGGAAGTTGCATTTGAGTCAGCAGTGCCCTGGCAGCCAGAAAGGCCAAACCTGTCCTGGGTGCATCAGGCACAGCATTGGCAGCCGGGCAAGGGAGGGGATTGTCCTGCTCTGCTCTGCTCTGCTCCTCACCTCGAGTGCTGGGGGCAGCTTTGGCTTTCTAAAGCATTTAAAAAGTGTCCAAAGGAGGACAACAAAGACGGTAAAGGACCTTGAGGGGAAGCCCTGTGAGGAGTGACTGTGGTCATTTGGTCTGTTCAGCCTGGACAAGAGGACACTGAGGGGAGACCTCATTGCAGCCTGCAACTGCCTCATGAGGGGAAGAGGAGGGGCAGACACTGATCTCTGCTCGGTAGTGATGAGTGACAGAACCCAAGGGAATTACCTGAATTACCTGAAATTGTGTCAGGGGAGATTTATGTTATGTACCTCAAAAGGTTTCTCACCCAGAGGGTGGCTGGGCACTGGAACAGGCTCCCCAGGGAAGTGGTCACAGAACCAACCCCTGACAGAGTTGAAGAAGTGTTTGGACAATGCCCTCAGGCACATGGTGTGATTCTTGGGGTTGTACAGTGCAGAGCCAGCAGCAGTCCTTCTGACCCCCTTTCAACTGAGGATATTCTATTCTACATATGACCTCTGAAGGATG
Organism: Emberiza elegans; assembly: GCA_024865655.1. Lineage (NCBI taxonomy): Eukaryota > Metazoa > Chordata > Aves > Passeriformes > Fringillidae > Emberiza > Emberiza elegans. The sequence continues at coordinate 24,923,290 of JALJVW010000910.1, forward strand.
AAGCACTATATATAAGAACTTCCAAGACTTGCTAAGGTCTCCAACATTTTCTACAATGAAAGGGAAATGGAAGAGTTTTATGATCTGGAAATAGCACAGCCTGATCACTAACAGCTGATTTGTGCTAACTATTTGTTATACTGAGTTAAATGGATTAACAGGAGTGCAAGCAAGGAGAAAATCTGACACCCTTTATCTAGTTCTTAATGTTCACAGAAATGCAGAAAGTGCCAGTTTACAGATGTAGAAGATAAGAAAAATAAGGATGCTCTCATTTTGCCTTATCATTAATGAAACACATGCACTCCTGGTAATACCTGCCCAGCTGCAGTCCCTTACCCTGCATCTGTAGACATCCCCTTGCAGGGGGTAGGCATTCAAAAAATTCCCAGAGATAAAAATTTTATGGGTGCACACTTTCAGTTCACTGTTTCTAATATACATCTCAGGACTGGTGTCTCTTGTCAGCTCATACATACTCTAACCCAGGAAGAAATAGGAAGAAATAAATTACACATTCCTGAAAATAAATGAATGGAGAACTGTGAACTCTGCATTAGTTATAAGACAACACGGGTCTATAAATTTGGCCTCCTGTTCCTGCCTTGCCCCAAGGCTGCTACTGTGCCTTTTGCTGATTTACAGATAAAATTCCACCAAGCAGAATTTTGTACTGGTCTGTGTCTCTGCATCTGAGTTTTTTATTAAAAAGAGTTTTTTCTCATCTGGATCTGAGTACTACCTGGTAATAACATTTTCTACATATATGCCCCATACTGTGTGAAGCACGCCTGAATTGTATCATGGCCCTTATTTGCACTGTAATGTGGTGTGGCCATAACTACAGAGATGGGCACAGGCTGGTGCTGCAGACCTCACTGCTATAAACAACTCACTGGCATTCAGCTAAAGAAATGCAGATCTGGGCTGGGCAAAACTACTTTTAGGGGTAACAAGGAGAACAAAGTATCTCACATAAGACACTATCTGCAAAACCTATCTGTAATGTGGAGCTTCAGATCAAGGAGGAAGCAGCAAGGTCTAAACACGTTATCAAACATAAAAACAGCCCCAAGCAGCTTCTAGCATAAGAAAAAAGAAATCATCATGATGAAGATCATATCCCTCCCAGCAAAGGACTCCAGATGCCAATGACATGCCATAATGCTCCCACTGAACCCCATCAGACTGAAACGGATGCCCATTTCAACAACCTCAGGAATAGAGGGAGGACGGATGAAACATCAGGAAAAGCAATAGAAACTAAGACGTGTGTCCATAAGAATTTAGACAACATTATTATTATTATTATTATTATTATTATTATTATTATTATTATTATTATTATTATTATTATTATTATTAATAATAATAATAATCACACTACTACTACTACTACTACTACTACTACTGAAACTTCTTTCTGCACAAAAGTATTCTTTTCTGTAATTATTAGATCTCAACTAGTAATCAGTGGATTACACTGTTTAAATTTAACACTTACAATAAAATCTTGGCTTTATATGTAAAGCCTTCCTCCCCCATAAATAAAGTTTTGAATGTAACACCTTTATCAGAACATTTATGCAGTCTGTTCTTTAAAAACAGTCCCATGAAATTACAGAAATAAAATATTTTTTTAAGCCACCAACAAATAATAAAATGTATTTGAAAGCAATTTTAAGATAAGGAAATTAAAATAATTAGTTAAACCTACTGACTCCCATGGAAGTCACAACAGATGCAGCAGTTAGGAAAATGAAGCTTTAAGTTAAGGATTAAATAGCCTTTGTATCTTCATTTGACTCACAGCTTTGCTAAGTCAACTGTCCACAGAGAGACATTATCACCTGCAGATACATAGCTGTACTATTATTACTGTGCCAAAAAAAAGTAGATTATTATTACATTTTCAGGCTAATGCAGCTAATCAGGCTGTCAAATCCAAGCCCAACAAAGTGGCCATTTTACTATCTAGATTCTAAGAAAATGTTGTCCAAAACCTTTTGAATGTGTTTGGTTTTTTCCATTACTGACAGCCAAAAGACAACTTAATTTCAACAATATCCAGAAAACCCTTTTCCTAAGAAATTCAAGATGCCTTGTAGATATATTCCACCTCACTTATAACAGCTACAGGAATAGACCAAATGTTCAAGCCCATAAATCCAAACACTTCCAACTCTGGAACATAGCTCAGGCCTGGATCACGTTTTCTCTCTGGGGCCTCTGATATCAGTCTGTGCTCACCACTGGAATATGAGTGCCATGTGTTATGTTCTTAAAGTTTTCAGCTCATCATTATGCAAAGTTCACTTGTTCAGCTTTAGTCCTCATTGCTGAAGTGCCTGTACTCTGCCATTTGTTGGATCTCATTAGGAGCTGGGCTCAAAATACCATATTTAGAATGCATTGCAGAATTGGAAAAATAAAGCTGTACAAACACACTGTTAGCTCATGTATGTACCTTTCATACTGCATGAACAGATTGTTTCTCCTTTAAATCCATCAGCAACAGATTTCTAATATTCATTGTCTTCACTGACATCAGATGTCTAATATTCATTGAGTTCAGTGGTTCCCAGCCTGGGGAGGTGGGACTGCAGCACACATCCCCTCTGTGTGTGGAGACAGAGCCAACCCAGAACTAGCAGGCTTAAATCAGCCGCTCAGAGGTCTCTAACCTCAGCAGAAAGTTTTGTGGCATGTGCAAATCAAATAAGGTTATTGCCTCATTTCACTCTAGTCATTGAGGAAAGGGCAGCCAGAGGATGAATTTAAAATCACTGAGGGTCTCATCCTGGTGTTGCAACGGGCAGAGGGTACCTCTGATTTCCCTGAGCTACCTCATTAAATGCAGAAACACAGAAAAAACCTGAGGACATCATGGTATTTGGATTCTCTTTGCTTTGGTTCTAGCTACCCAGGCCAAACAGATGCACATACTCTCTGCTGCAATGCCAGGCGTTAGTTTAAGACCCTACAATGCAACTAGCAGCACCAGTTTGGTACCTCTTAAAGTAAAGATATTTTTAGCAATGGTAACTAAGCATCAAAGCCAGTTTCCGACATGATCTGGCCATTTTTTGCCATTGTCTGAAGAAAAGAGAAAGCATTTCCTGGGCAGCCCTATCCTGACCATTCAGGCCAGGACACACAGCTGCCCAGGAGAATATTGGCAATGCCTAGTGTCCTGGTTTGTGCAGGATGGGTCCTTGGTGTTTTTCGTCGCAGGTTCTGGGCCACGTCCCCAGAGGATGAGGAGCAGGTGCTGGCAGGATCAAGTCAGGATCATTAGCTGTCTGGGAGGGGAATGCTAACCCCCAGCAAACCACATCCCATGCATCATGCACACACAACTCCACATGCCTCAGCAACAAGCCTCTTCCCTCCCAGGGAAAAATGCCACAGAGAAGGTGGGACCATGACTAGAAAACACTAACAACTAATGGTGAAAAAATGTGCGACGGTTTTATCTCTCTTCCTGTTTGAATGTAGCTCTTGGTGTGTTCATTAAATATGAAATAACACTAAGAACAATATAAACACTGTTGAAATATTATAGGGGAAGAGGAATAATGCACACTGAATATTTCTGCTTTAAGTAATGATGACATATGCCATATTTAATACTATGAACACACTTGTACTTTAAATGTCTCAAAACCAGTAAATAAAAACAGGGCAGGAACTGAGAAAATGTGTATTTGAATATGTATGTGAATGAATGCCTATAGCATTTTTTATGTATTTATTAAAAACATTTTGAGGTGAAGACTGTTTTCAGATATCTTTGCATCTTAGAACATGACGGACACAGACATCATGAGGAAATTTCAGGAGATGCAATGTTTTTGTATTTTTGGAAGTGTTTGAAGCAAAAAATGAACGGCTAGAATTCAGAGACAAAGGCCCAACTCCTCTGTGGTTATGTCTAATTTCATTGCAGTGCTGCAACTCACTGTGATGTCTACTCCTGAGATCTCTGTGAGTCGCTAAACTGCAAACATATTTATAATATTTCATTCAAACAGGTAAGAAAGGAAGTCAGCGGCCATGACCAGAACTCACTTTCACGCTTGTGAGATCAAACTTACTGCTCACCTTCTGACCTTCTGTTCTTTGACAAACAGAGGAAGACAGTTTGATAGGCAGTGCTGGTTTTAGCCCTTGTTAAACAAAAAAACACATCTACTCTTAACATTACCACCTGTATACCTGAATGGCTTCAGTGGGGCTATTTAGCTCCCACAGTGAAAGATGACACGTGATTCTTCAGAAGAACTCCTCTTTCATGTTGATACTATCAGTGCTAATCTCTTGATATTTTTCAAGTCCAGAAAATTTTATTTGATCTGGTCATCTATTTTTGCTTCACCTGTCTGGATTGTTACTGACAATAATGATAACAAAACCCCATCAGGAACTGTGGTACCAAGTCCCTGATTGAAGACACTGCTTCACCTTGTATCACTCAGTGTTAATTTAAAGAATTTAAAAAATATGGACAAAACACTACAGTGGTGGCATAACTGCTTCAGTTTAGATCCAAGCTGCAAAGACAGAAGATTGCAGACAACTCCCAGGACCAGATATGGGTATAGAAAGGCTATCCCTGCACTATATGGCAATACATTAACATATACACAGCCATTCTGTTGCTCTCCGTAATTTTTGTACTCTTAGTCTTTGCTTAGCTTCTTCAAGCTCCTGTCTCTAGAAAGACCATTGCAAGTCTTGCTGTTTTTCTCTCATTTGAGAAAATGATAATAAATACAGCAATAACTCCCTCTATTAGAGAGCAGCAATATATGCTTGGCCTTGAATGAGCTCTTCCACTAAAACAATCATTAGATAATCCTTTGGTCTATTATCTATTTCTGCTTATTTCAAGGCAACAATTCCCAGGCTACATAGGACCCAAACAACACCTATATACAGATTGTCTAATGACAGCTGCTCCTTCTATAAGTTCAGGCTATAATTTTTTTCTCTATTTAGAGATTTCTTTTCCTCCTGAGCAGTTCTCTATCAGCTGAAGAGCTTTATCCTGTCTCATTCTGCTTTATTATTCTCTTTATGCATGACAAAACATTAGGATGTCATGAATTAGGTATCCTGGCTCACCTGTCATCCTGACCAGTAAAGCTGCTACTGCTTGTACCCACCTGTCTAACCATTTATAACTGTGGGAATTTCTTCAGCAATGAAATTCTCTAGGACTGGAGTTGTATTCTGGCTGTCTTTAATGATCATCTAGCACAACACTGCTCTGGTCCTTAGTGATCATTGCTAGTTTCTTGACAGGACAAATACTGCTAGTAGTGTGAAGAGTGAATGGCTCTCCATTAATTTTCTTACATTACAAGGAAATTGTGTTTGAAAGCAAGCCAGTGCACAAGAAAGGACAGACACTAGAAGGTCTCAAATCTTGAGAAGTGTTGTGACCACGAACAGCAGTGGTCACCATTTCCTGCTGAGGGCAAGGACTGTTCTGTCCTACAGCTACCCTTTAAGTACTTATTAGTGCCCAACAGGAGCAAGGTGAAACCCCTTTAACCATTCCTGAGGAGTGGCAGGCACCATAAAGCACAGCCTCTGTGCATTTACTCCCAGGATGTCCTAGGAGCAAGTCCACCAGTTTTTTCATCAGGCAAATGTGAGGTTTCATACATCCGAGATGACACTCTGAGGTTCCTCTTTGTTGTAAATCACTCTTACCTGTTGAATAGCTATTCACAAGTGCTGACAATGCTGATTTTAAAAAAAATGTACTCAAAAGTAAATGCTCTTTGATTTTCTGTGTCTATATTTTCTGTAAGCTTTTACTCTTTTACTGTCTCACTCATGTCTGACCTCAGTTGAGCTTATTAGCTATCAGATAGTCCATCTGAATGAGGAACATCAGACAAAATTTTTCCAGTTAATTCTTGACTCTGTTAAACTGTTAAACAATGTGTTAATGTTACAATATTGTGTATTTGTAAAAGACAAAGAAATCAGCTCCAGTAAAGCAACTGTGTCTTGTTCTCTACTTGAAACTTCCCTTCACCACCAGCCAGTTGTAATGGCTTTTCTAATTACCTCAGTGACACACTTTATGAAAGCCATTTCTGTGGTGAATAGGAGAAATGAACATTCACTAATAATACACAATACTTATATTTACACATTTACTGAGACTACATCCTACTGTCAAGGGAAATCATGACAGAAGAGTCAATCTTTCTGGTACCCTAGTGAACCAAATATCTGACTATGATGTGGAGAATAAAAATAAATTTAAAATATATTGCTGTACAATCATCTTCAACAATATCAGACAATTGAAGAAGTACATGCAATGAAACATATACCACTGCATTGTAGGAAATATATGCACACTGCAGCTGAACAGTAAAATGGTATCTGGGGCATTTCAGGATTTGTAAACACTGCTAATGAAATTTGTACCTATTTGAGAATAGCAAGCTCTACTTAGGGTTCTAAAGTAATTCTACATTAAGACAACTGTCTGCAGCAACTTCAGCCGTATTAAAATGAATATTGTTCCTTCACCTTCCAAATACCCCCATACATGAATTTCCTTGTTGCCTGATATTTACATTTTAATGGTGTTTTTTAGTGTTACCTAAACCTGAAAAGAGACATTTGCTGTCAAATACCTGAGCAGGTATTTCCTCGCTATAAGTTTTGTAGCACAATGAAAATGATGTTATAAAAATAAAGAGCATCTGAAGCAAGGGGATTACTGTGTGTTGTTCACTGTAGGTGGAAAGTAAATCAAACCAAAGCTGCATCAGTGTTAGAAATGCATGACTGAAGAGCCACTCTGTTCTGGACAGAATTCCTTTGGATTATTATATGTGCTCTGAAGAGCTTTACCATCACCTACTCTGAGTCCCCAGAATTTGTGTCTGGTTCCAAAGAAAACTATAAATTGCCTTGGGTTTTCAATGTGATCTGAAGTGGCAGATTTGGACCAATGGTCTCAGTTTGAAACTTTCATCCAGCTTGTTTTGGTTTAGCTGTAACTAAAAAAATTGCATATGCAGGGTTCAGATTGCTGCAATTAAGGTAGTAAAACAGTAATATTAAATTTCCATTGGAAAAAACCCAAGTATTACATGCTATATTTGACTGATATTGAAAAAATAATAGAGCTGAAGGTGACATAAAGTAAAAACATTGAATGTATATGGAACACAGAGAGAAATGTCTCATGAATTTAAATGTGGAGTTTGCAAACAAGTCAATGTGAATTCCCTTTTCCTTAAAAAAATGGTAATAGTTCTTTTACAAAATTATTTTCCTCTTCATAACTTGTGCTAATTAATATATCAGTTCTAACATTCAAGGAAAGATAAAGGAAACTGTGTGCAAATGCTGTGAGAAGAAAGGCTAACTGCAAAACATGGATATCTGTACCTGATATTTGTTTCAGGGATGAGAGTAATATGGAATATACTTGGTCTTCCTAATTCCCTCTGTTTTTTAAGTTGAAATTTAAATATTTTCTGTGTCCTGAATTTTAGCCTGCTAGTAGGATCCACAGAATCAGCATACTGTTTGCAAACAGAACTTCATTTCCTGAAGGCAACTTATCCCACTCCTGAGCCCCATCTCCATGCTACCCTCTACCTCCAGTTTTATCCTCAAAAACTGTGGTGTGGCCATTAGACACATCTGTTCCAGGCTCTGAGAAAAATAAGAAAACAGGAAGTCTCCCTATGTAAATACAGGCCTACTAGCTTTATCATTTTTGGTAAATAAGAGGCTACACAAAACTAGTGTGTGGTTGGGTTTACTGTAGTGCATCTTCCACGGAGGGCGCAGGATTACATTAGTCATTCTCTGCCGTTCAGTGACATGGCATATCCTCTTATTAGAGAGAATGCATGCCTCTTAATAGTTGCAGAATTATTTGCTTAAGCTCTCTCTTTCCTATCTGCCCTCCCCGCTCCAAATAACCCATTCATTTTCTTAGCCCTTGAGGAAGTGATGCTAGTACCCTGTGTTACACACACATAAATTACATCCCTTAGAGAATGAACAATATCATAACCCAAAAGGATAGTCTTCAATGTGAATAAAAATTAGGGAAGATAACTCTTTTCTACAGCCTCCTTTCTGATGCCCCATGCAAAACTCACTTCCTGAGCATGAGAGAAGAAAAATGCAATTTCAGCTTTTTATACAACAGCAATATATCTGCCTTTGCCAAGCACATGCAGAAAACATGAACTTCATCCTGAAAGGTTTTCAGTGTTTAGAAACCTCCTGGGAGAGCTTGTCAAAAACACAGTGAACCAAGTTCTAATTGCACAAACTCACCCTGGTCTTGGCAAACACAGCTGTTTGGTCTGAATTTCAAAACTGTTCCCATCAAAATCCTTAGGAGCAGAGAAAATGTTCTTAGGGTGTGTTTTCAAATCTCAAAGACAAAATCAAAGGCTAGTGGAATGCAATGAATTGAAATATTCTCCTAGTGAGATTTTAATCTAAATATAGCAACTATGTTGACCATAAGGTAAGGCTGAATTAAAATAAAAAAAAAAAAGGACAGATGAGACAGGGTGAGACAGGGTGGACAACCTCAAAAGATTTGGAAATTCAGTGTAGATAAGAAACCATATATACAGCTCTTGGCAGAAGCTTATCCAAACTAACAGACACTTTTGAAGGATGTCCTCCTGCAACTCTTCTCTTTAGTCTTTACTTTTGATCTGAAAGACATTCCTTTTCCCCCCTTCTTGCTGATGCTACTTTTGGAAGACAACTTGCTAATTTCTATAGAGAGAATTTTCTTTGAGGAAAATCATAAGTGCCCCATGAGCCACTCTTTTTGGAGAAGATGGTCTCTTACACTATTTCTCTTTTCAGAAATTTTCCTCTTTCATCTACCCACATAGCACTGTATCTCTCTAATTTTTGCCACAAACAATAACACTTAAATTGTTTTCCGTTTATTGCCTTTTCTCCTACAACTTCCTCTGTAACATCTACAAGTGATAGACTTAATTCAGAAGTACATATTTTTATTTTTAGGAACTTTTCTGAATAAAATTTTGGGAAATGACACATTGGCTGTTCTCAGAGACATCATTATGTGGGCAGTAAACAGACACAGGATCATGCCTGCAGATAAGTGCGTGGCTTCCAAACGTCCAAACTCCAAAACTTTTAATTACTGCCGTCAATGAATCAGGGGAGCTACATTTACAGCAGCTGAGTGATTACTCTGTCAGACTGATTAATAGGCAGGGTGGAGTTTTAAAGCAAGGTTCTCATGTGTATATGCGTGCAGCCAAGAGGTAGATGTGTGTGGTTTTGTTGGGGGGAGTTCCAGTTTAACTAGTCAAAACCATAACAGTGGACACAGCTACTGAAACTTTCTGAACAGGAAAGTATAGAATTCAAGCATTGTTTTCAATAGTTTAAAGAAATGCTAAATCAATTTTCTCATCAGAGGAGCTGTTTTAGAACAATTCACCAAGTCAAGAAAATGAATGAGCTGTTCTTTCACAGCATTCCTCAAGGAGGAATTATCCCAAATGATATGGTTACTTAATACGAACATTTATAAAGGGACAGTCATTATGCGAATTATGTATTTTACATAATTTATTTCAACTTTCAGTTTATAGCAGCACTTTTATCTTCCTTTCATTCAGTGATAAAAAAAGGCATCAATTATAATTCTCCTAACACATCTAGAGAACAAATGTCTGCTACTGAATTTGCTGTGCTCATTCAAACATATCATTATTCATCAGAGGGTCCCAGGCAATCTACATTTACCAAAATAATGAATAGATAGAAACTGCACACTTACATGTAGCAGTTTTGGTACATGAGAAAGGCTCTACAAAATGTATGTAGGGATGTGCTGGTCTGTAGCAGTGCTACCTGCTATGTGTTGACTTGGCTGAGTACTTCTGCTATTAATTATGTAAATGCAATTAGAGCCCAGAGAACAATAGGCTTGCTGCCACGTTTTTAAAAAAAAAACAGAGACCATTTCTTTGATGTCTCCTCAGACACAGTACATTTTTCCTGAGGCTTATCCAGTTTACATGTACAAAGCATGGCTTCAAGATATGCAAATATGAAAGAAATACGAGCAAACCAGATTATAACAAGTACTACTGCAATTTCAAAGAATCTATAATCAGAATTGGAGTGTTACAATGCAGGGAAAAATGTAGAACCACATGACAGGTTATTATTACAGGAATGTACTATTTAGAAATTAAAGGCTACTGGGCTTTTGGTCTGCATCAGCATGCCTGACAGCAGAGGTCAGCCAAATGGTCTGATCTGCCCAAAATTCAATTTTACTGGATTCTGCAAGCAAAAATTCAAAAGCTAAGTTACTAATAAAAAAAAAATTTCTCATGTCCTAGAGTGAAGACACCCTACTAGACCTTGCAGATGCTGAAAAGACCTGAAAGCTCCAGCTCATAGTCTTTCTACTTCAAATCTCATTCACAAATGAGACTTCCTTGATCAAGGCTACAAAAACCACTGACCAGAAAAGATTTTTTTAAAAGTTTTTGCTCAAGTGAGCCACAGAAGATTACAAGCTCCTATAGGAACATAGCACAGGGGGATACATAATGCTCAAGTACACAAAATTCATTTTAACATTTTCCAGTCTTGTATTCTTGACCAATATAAAGAGTGATCAAAGTATTGACTACTCCTTAACAGTCACTTAGAATGACCAAACCTTTTGTTAGAAACTCAGAATAAGAACTAGTATTATATTTAAGCGCTCCTTCCTAAAATAGTATTTTTTTGCCTCTCATTCCCAATTATCTTCTGAGTTTTCCTGCAGTCAGCTGACAAACTTTTTGCTTTAAATGCTGAGTCAAAATTCAAGGAAATTATCTCTCATTTAACTCTTGCAGCAACCATTTAAGAAGCAAGCATTACTATTTCTTTCCTATGATAAACATATTATTCAAGTCTGAATTGCCTCATGCCAAATTCTAAATATTTAGTTGTTTCCTATGAACTTATACTAGATACATGGAAATCCTTTTGCTAATAAAGAGTGAAGCCCCTGAAACAGATTCTTTACAGAAAAGAGAGTTATTAGAGGCTTGCTACTTAATTGGCACTAATGACAACATTCTACTCCCCTGAAAAAGCACTGAAAGTGTTCACTGATATAAGGGCAATTACTAATCATATAACTGATATCTACATTTATCTTTTTATGAGTATGATTATGCACAATGATTTCTACCAGAATGTGTAACCTTTTTGGAACTAAGTCACTAAGGAAAATTAAGTGCATGTTCTCATTCTACCTTTAATATTACAGAAATCTATGATTTATACACAAAACACAGTAATAATTTAATTTAATTTTCTAATACAACCTTAAGGCCCATCTAGCCTGTATGGTTCTGTGTGTGGCTATACAGACACAGTTATTCTATCCCCAGTGGAACTTGCAGTTTAGCTAGAGTTTTTAAAGATTCTCACCACTTTTCTGATTTTCCAGTAGCAATCTGGAAATTCCTATAGACAACTCTTAGAAACAAAGAACATCATTAATTGATACAGTAGATAAAATGCATTTGCTGGATAATACTGTCCTGCTGCCTCTCACTGTCCCAGTGAGCAGCACTTTCTGAAGAGCTTTTTGTGGAAAAAACCTCACAACTGTGTATATTTGCATTGGGACACATTGTAGAAATTTATTTACCAGAACTGTATGGGGAACAAAACTTCAATTTCCTCTTCATTTTTGTTTGACAGTTCAAAGTTGCTTTTATCTACAGACACTATGTAAAGGAAAAGTAAGATTTTTATGGCTAGAAAAATGAATACAAAATTTGGTTGAGAAAAGTTGCACGGAAGTGGCAACATAACAGACTCTGAGCATCACCAATATGAACCAGGCATTTTGTCTGCAAATCAATGCAGTTGTTTCAAGTTGGAGCCACCATCTCAGTGAAGGCTAAAAATGGAGCCAGGATACTGGAGCACAGTTGTGTAGAGCTGGGAAAAGTCTCACCTCTGTTGATCTAAATTCAGCAGGTCAAGGGAGCAGAGGCTGTTCTTCCTTCCAGTCCCCTCCCACAGAGCAACAGAGTGAGAAAACTCAGCCCTTCGTGTAGTTTTATAAAAGCAACTGAAAGAAATGCAGGAAGTTCCTTGCAGCATGAAAAGAAAGTGGTTTTGGGTTCATTTTGCTATGAAAAATGGCACGAGAGGAATTCATACACAAGGACATCCAGCTACCGGGTGCTACCACCATGGCAGGTGCCATATAGAACAGGCAGAAACCACAGTGCTGCTGCTTATCACGCAACTGAGCTTGTGCACATACTGATCTCATTTGCTTATAACTTTTCCAAATATAACTGCTTGGGCTGAACACAGCCCATGCCTGGTGTGTGCCTCAGGATGTTTTTTTTTTTTTTTTTCTGCTTGGTTCTATGTTTCTGGGTTAGGGTTTTGACATTTTCAACTAGCACCATTTAATCACTTCTGAGAGTGAGACCAAACAGAAAATAAGTTGTTTTGCTCTGTAGAGATATCTCAAGTGGAGACATACAGTTTAGCAAGGGGGAAACTTTGTGTCAGAGATGTGTCTCTTGCTTCCCTATAAATACCTGTCTCAAACTGAAAAAGTTTCCGGTACCTTTGAAAAGTCAGTAATTTTCATACTTCAAGAATCTAGCTAAAGGTTCAGAAATGTGCATCTTCCCAAACTGTGCATCCCTCAGCATGCCAAAGAGTCCCTCAGCTCCTAGAGCATCAGGCTCTACAGTGAAACGGTAAATCTCAGAAGAGAGACAGAGCATCCTCCATCTCCCCTTTGTCTCCACCCCCATTTTTTGCTGCTGCTGCTGCTGCTGGCAGGACTCTGAGCTGCTCTCAAACAAGGACTGAGCTGGCCCTGCACAGCAGCCAAGAGACAGAGAGCCAGCTTTCCTCTAATTACTAATCCCAAGGACTCTGTGCAGCTGGAGCTAGTCAAGTGCAGCTTGAGCTGAGGGAAGATGGAGGCAAAAGGGCATTTGGCTCTGGGTCTGAGACTGAGTGTAGCAGAGACTAGTTTTTAAAATTAATTTTAATTTTTGGTCTTTTTATTTTACACATAGCACAACACAGCAGTATGTTGAATCAAAGGAAAGGTATTTAGACCATTTTCAAGCTGTACATAGCCAGAACAAAACTTTGTATTATATGCACTGGAACAGGCTGCCTGGGGAAGTGATGAAGTCCCCATCCCTGGAGGTATGTAAAAGATACTTAAATGTGATGTTTAGGGACAAGGTTTAGTGGTGGACTTGGCTGTGTTAGATTAATAACTTAATCTTAAGGGTCTCATTCTACCTAAATTATTCTGTGCTAAAGCCTGTCCTCCTCCCTCCCCAGCAGCCCTCTCTAAGAGGCTGAGCAGAAGGTTTGGAACTTCCATGTGCAGCCACACAGCCTGGGCCATGTTGTGAAAGGAAATGACCACAGAGACACAAGGGTTTGATTGGAAAATTGGAATAGACTACACAAAATGAGGGGGAAGAGACGAGAAACTTGAATGAGGGCAAGAGGGTAGGGATGAGAGCAGGAGGTTGGAATTGGCTGGTTAAGGAAAAAGGGACCGAATTCAGGAGAGAGGGAAGGGAGACAAGGAGTGATTCTGGTTTGAATAGCAGCTGCAGGGTAGATGATTATAATTCACTAAATATGGAGCCTAGAAATGAGAGACATGAAGATTTAAAGCTGGAATTGGATATAAATAATGGGATATGTCACAGAACAGGACCCAGGATGGGGACAAAAAAAAGACACAGAGAGAGGACTTGGAAGTGACAGGAAGGAAAAAGCCACGCTTGGGGATGTGACCAGAAAGTGTCAGTACCACATTGGCTCTGGAGTTTGGACTGGCCACCATGCCTTTAATTATCACCACTCTCTGCTGTTGACAAGTAGATGTGAAGTCCAGAGGCAAAGTATCCTTCTCTTCCTTTTTATGAACTGTCTAATTGGAAGAAAAAGCACACACTGCTATTAGCAGTTGCTCACATGGCAAACATCCCTGCAGGGGAGGTAAGAGTTCCAGTACCTGATAAGACATATTGAATTCATATGGCAGGCATTTGATGTTGAGATTGCTATTTTTTGTTTAAAAAAAAATCAGATTTATGTCCGCAGAAAGTCCTGGATTAAGGCATCTGCCTGAATATTTCAATGGTGAAGACTCAAGAACTAGAAGTCAGACTAAGGTTATCTGTACCTTTGGGTAGGCATGGCACAATCCTTTGACTCACAGAGAAGAAACAACCTTTTTTCATTAAAGAGTATCTAACTTATGATTGTGAGGTGGAAATATATAATGACAGAGACCCCTGTAGTTCTCCTGCACTCTGCATCTGCTGCACAAGCTGGAAAGTGTGTGGGAAGAGGGGTGTAAATGCAAGAGACAGCAGCAGATGTGAAAACAGTTGCCTCCTGTTACAGAAGTCATTGCTGCTAGGAGAAACTGAATTTGACCAGCTCTGCTATGACACATCTCTCAACCTACTCTGCTATGAGACATCTAAGAGACACCAAGTGAATTTCTAGAACCAAACTATTATTTTTTCCCTGTGGCATTGCCTCCCCACCCTACCTAAACTTAGATTTGTGCAAGTGACAAGTGCCCATGGCTGGTATTGAAACAAATGAGAGCTGGACCTGAATTTATCACCACTGGGAAGAGGAAGAGTTGACACAATATTCGTGAGGAGAACAAAAGTCCTGTAGTGCATGGCCCTGTCCAGATAGGACTGAATTGTACTCCTTTAAGATCAGCATAAAAAAGAAACCAGACTTTTTATGGAGCTAGATATTTGACACAGTTATAGGCATCATTCAAAGCAAGCAAAGAAAATGCTTTTAAAATAGTTTGAATGCTACAAGAGAAATAGGACTGTCAGTATAATAATATATAAGATTGCATCAACTAAATATGTGGCTGTGTCTATTACTGATGAAATAATATGCTAGACCCTCCTCCCTCAATTAGGTAACTGCTCAGATAAGAGATGGGTAATAATACGAATTTTCATAATAATGTCCTCAGACATCTCAAATTAGGGGCTCTTTGACTTTAATTTCTTTGTGCCTCAGTATAAAATGTGGACAATAATGGACAATAATACTCCTGTTGTGAAGGCTATTGTGAAGATAAATATATTAATACTTGAGAAGCCCTTAGGAAATACAGCAATGAGTGTCACAAAAAAAGTCCACAAGGAAATGAATGATTTCATCTTCATATCAAGGTTCCAATCATGTGCAGTAAGTAAGGCCTGGGGCCACAGGCTGCACAGAAAAGGTAAACCAAAATATCAAATAGCTTCTCATTAAGTGAACACCATTTATCCAGTGCAGCGAGAGAGGTCCTGTGGAAAAATGGTATGTGAATAGATAATTAAAGATTGTATCACAATGCACGGGCAAAATAAGGGTGAAAAGTTTATACTGGTGACTTAATTCTGACATCTCCTAATTCCTGAATGCATGATTCTGCAGCTTCAGTGGTGTTGTCACATTTTTAACACCATTTTTACATGTCACTGTATTCGTCTTGCTTAAATTATCATCTGCTCATTTCTGATATTAGGCTTGTTTTTGTGATGCTTTTCTTTCTCTAATCCCCTGTATTTAGAACACATTGTCCAGATATGAAAATCTTTGCAGCCTGACCTTGAGGAACAGTAAGAGTTTGTGTAATTTAGATTAGTACAGTAATTGTTTGGCCCAGATGCCAGAAACATCCCCAAGGGTATTTAGCATTCATTCAGAGGATGTAGCTGCTGCTTTTCAACCTAAGGTCAGGATGAAGGCACAACTTAGAGCCAAAAGAACATGCTGCAGTTCTTGTCTGGGAGGGGGCACTTGCAGGCGGCTGGGACACCACCAAGCAGCTGCCTTCAGAAATGTCACCCAGCACAGTCTGGGGAGTCTGGGCAGCTTTCTCCAACACACAGTCTGAAAAACTGGGCCAAATCAAGACCCTAAAAATGTACACTCGCACTCCTGACATGGAACAACAATCTTGGTTTCCTCTAACTCTAGCTGTCTGATAAAGCAGATCACTTAATCACGTCTTTTCTGCCACCTACTCTTTAACAGATTGTGTGTTATACATGGGATCAGTGCTTCTGTTGAGAATTGTTTCTCCACTTTGGGCACACAGTTCTGAAGTGGAATGAAATTTCATTATAGAGCAAATACATGCTGCACATTGTATATAGTCAAGTCCAAAAACCACCTGAGCGAAACTAAAAGTAAAGAGCCATCCAAGGAGGATTATAGGATTATATCCTTAAATCCATAGTGAGATACATTAGAAAGTGATGTAGACTGTTTTCTCATTTTCATCTACAAGCAATAGAATGGATTACCTAGCCACAAATTTCCATCATTTAATTCCTTGTGTGGTACGTGATGCGGGAAACAACATCACAGCAAAGCTCAGTGAGAACTGATGGAGAGTGAAATCAAAGCTGGGTTTATATGAAAGAAAGAGCTTCAATGTCTCTCCTGAAAGATGAAATAAAATCACAGACAAAATGACCATTACCAGCCAGAACAACTACAGTGCAGTCTTCTGACTTAGTGTATCACTAAATTAATGCTGGCAGGGGTGCAAGCCATGAATTCACTGAGAAGTGCAGTGCTCCAGAGGCTTCTATGAGTGTTGAAAAATAGATGGAAACAGAGTTGGCCAGGACAGAGTAAAAGCTTCTTGAAGGTAATGGCCAAATTTTACTGGCCACAGCAGAAAAGCAGCCCTGCCAGGGTTGGATCACTGAAACCATGAACACTTCCCCAGGAGTGGGGCACCACCTCCAACAGCTGCCTTGGTCTGTGCCTCCCCCTGTGCCTCTGGTGCACCACACAGTGCTGCTGGATGGAGGGAGACCATTGCAGGGGATTAAGCCAATTTCAAACCTTTCTCTCTGCTGATGTGCTACCATGCACAGCAGGAGTATCCTGCTACCACCATGATCTTAATGCAGAGACAGGGAACTGCTTGGAAATGTCTGCTATGAGCTGGAGGTGCCAGGCTTGAAGCTGCAGCCATGACTGCTGGCCCTGGGTTTCTTTCTCCCTTATGGCCCTCATAAGTGCTTCAAACCACTTCCAGCATCAGGCTGCCTTAGAACACACACTGCCTTCCCCAGAGCCAGTCCTGAAAGCAGCTCTTTAATTCAGCTATTTTCATCCAGGGAGAAATGGATTCCATGCCCGCTGTGACTGATTTCAGAGGCTCTGACAGCCCTGCCTTGCATTGGTGGCTAATGGATGGTCCCCTCCATGCCTGTGGCTCTCCTCTCTGCTAATGAAGCAGGAGATGAAAGCACCATCACACACTACCTGAGGCTGTGTCATTCTGGCATTACAGGTATCAAGACAAGTTCAGCATTGCTGGCTACTGCAGCAATCAAAAAAGTGTTGGGGAGAGTGAGGTGAAAACTACAGCTCTTTCCCAATTTGAGCAACATCACCTTTGTCTCTGCTCATACTATTTCAACAAAAGTGATGACAAGTTGATATGGCTACAGCACCCATTGGCTCAGGCAGGGCTCTAAAGAATCTGAATGAAAATTATATTGCAAATACTATCTGGCTACTAGGGGGAGATAAAGAAAAGGTTAATTATTTGGGGACCAGCCAAGGCATAGTAGAGTCCAAAGCCAGCTGCAGGACACTACTGAGACTGTTTGGGAGACTCTATAGGCATGTTGATTTTGTTGTTTTGCTGCTCCAGTGGGAAACACAGAAATTACACTGTGTTATGTAGTGCTGGTGCCCAATCTATCTGTCAGACCTGGAGTTATTCTGGGGAATCTCCTTTCCCTAAAAATCATTACATGACAGAGAAGCAAACATGGTCAGATTCCAGAAGGAGAAAACTTTTTAGCTTCTGACCTGTAGGAAACTAGAAACCTGGTTGACTGAAGGCCACACTTACACAACACCTATGACCCACAGGGACATGATGCCAAACACAATATAGCTGAGTAATTAAATGATAGTTAAAACTCAGAAGTGATCACAACCTATCATTTGAAATCACTAAAAGCACTAGGGAATACTTCCCCTCCTCTATACATATGGAAACAAATTATTTCTTGATGGGCTCAGTAAATCTGGATTCTAACAGATGTAAAAATATCTAATGCATTTGGTATCTCAAGACACTCAGTGATTAAATACATCTGTTTTGTTATACAAATAAAAGCAGAAGCTTTATAGCATGTTAGAAGAAGTCAAAGGCAATAAAATAATTATCTTTTTGTTAATGTTTTATATTACATGGTTCAAACTTTTTGAGGAAGCATAAACATATGCCATTCAATCAGGTTTGCAGAAAAAACTCTGCTAGACTAACAATCTCAAGCATATTCTTGTTTCTTTTCCCCTCTAAGGTTTGATTAAGAGCAACCAAGCTGTTCTTGCTCCCTCTTCCTACTTGAACTCAGTATTATTGATAGGTGGATCTGTATGCTCTGTACAACCTCTCTGTAAGTCCTGTATGTTCAGTATGTCACGTAGCTAAAGGTAAGATACGGATGGGCATAAAACTTGTTGCCAAGGCAGTGCTCTCTCTAATGATGGCAAACTGAGGTTTATCTTTCTCTTTTTAATTCATTGCTTGCATTTAAAAATTGCAAGCAATTCTATGACTTAGAAAGCAGCTGAACCTGTTCAGCCTCATCTCAGAATTTTTATTTTCACATAAAAACCTGTGTAACACTCAGAGCAGATTTCTACAGTCAAATAATACATTCCAGAGCATTGCTGTGGAGAGCTGAAATTATCTGAATGTCACCATTACTGTTATACCAACATAAATCACTCCAATATATACTTAAGCAGCTTTTCTTACACATACACCCAGCAATAACAAAGCCTATCACACACTCATTACAGCAGAATCCATGAAAAGGCTTTCCTTGCTATTAAAGATAAAAATATTCCTGTGAAAGATTTGCAAATAATTCCCAGATTTTCTTGTTCCTATGAGTGCATGTTTTTCTGTGAATTTGGGCTGGATATGTTGGTTTCCAGGGGCAATATGTGAAAATGCTGGGTCTACTTTTAGACAACTGCTTTGTTATTTCAGGCAAACACCTGCACTGGCAAAGAAGGGCCCCAGTGTCACATGTATGGCATGTACCCGTTGTCAGGGTAAAAGGGAATGACTGTGACAAATGAGAAGCTTTTCCAGCTAATTCATTTTGTGTGTAGTCATCTCAGAGCCATGAGGCTCCAGCTGGGACTGGTGCCTGATTACACCAGAAGCTGTACCAAGTCAGCCTCCTTCACTGAGCACCTCGGGGGCTCAAGCAGACAATCACGCAAATAGTGAAAGAAAAGAACCACAGTTGTTCCTCTTCTGCAAATGAGGAACTAAGTGACAGAGCTAAAAAAAGGGCTCAGCCCTCAGCCAGTATAAATTGGCACAAGAGGATTCAGGTCATCACAAATACACCAAGTTACAGCAGCTAAAGAAAACACTGGAGTTGGAGTTCTAATGCCTGAGATAAATATAATGCATCTGAGCAAGATTTAACCATCTGCAATCAGTATAAAATATGAAATGTACTTAAAAATACTGTGCTTCACATGTCTTGTTTAATAAAATCCCCAGCATAAAATGATGGTGCCAGTTATCAAACTAGACAAGCATGGAATTGTAACACTGCAAGAAAAACCAGACAGCTCGTTAAAATGGTAAGGTATATAATGTGCAATAAGGGACAAAATACACCCACCTTTTCTCAGCAGAAAATTATTTTGCTTATAATTTTCTTAGTCCCAAAGTAACTGAAAGACTTGAAGAAATAAACTGTAATTTATAGTGGGGTCTGGCAGGGGGGCAAAAGAATGTTTCAAGGATTTTTAGAAGGAATTTATATATCCTGCTGGATCTTGAAAATATTTCATCAGAAACTTCTTGGTTTTAATTACACATATCAATGCTTTTTGCCCCTCATCACCCTTTTATATAAACATTACCTACACTTTCATTAAACCTCTAAAGTTTTTTCCTTTAAAATAAAACCATTGGATTGCCAAAGCATTATTTCATTCTTTGGTCTGTCAATATAATACATTTCCATTCTCTTTGCCCTATCCTCAGTAAACAACAAAGTGAAGGAGGCTCCATGCCCTGGTTACTCAGAGCCTTACTTCCCTGCCAGGAGACAGGCAGGGACATTTCACTCTGTAGGACCCTTCATTTCTATGTGCTTGTTCCTGAGCTGGCCATTTCTGGGACCACACTAACTAGTCCCTCTTGCACACAATAAATCACCCCCTTGTGAGTCACAGAGAGATGAGACAGGAAAATTAAGAGAAAACAGATGCCTGATGGATGAAAATGGAGCTCAGGAGAGCTAGTGCTCTGTGTTCAAAACTGAAAGGAAAGAGACTTGACATCATTCAAAGCAGTGACTCTCAGGGAAAAAAAAAAACAACCCAGCACTCTGGGACTGAGGAATTCAATGCAGCTGTAAATCCATAAGTAGCAGCTGTAGAGGAAGTTTCAAGAAAAGAAATCTAGTATAGGAAAGAAAGATTCACATCGCTCCCACAACAAAGAAATATCATGGTGCCAATAATGGCATGAGAAACATTATACTTTTTTTTGTTAAATGGTATTTAGGAATATACTCAGGTATGTCACTTGAATTTCATAATAAGTACAAATAAAGTGAAGCTGTAAGTCAAAACTGTCCTTTCTACTCCTTTAATTCACTTTTCAGGATTATTTTTGAATGTTTTACATCAGTACTGATAAGGAACACTTCCACAATCCACAGATAGATGAGGATGTAGAAAGGACAAAAGAAGAGGGGGAAGTCTTTACTGTGAGAGAGACTGCAGGAAGGAAAATCTATTACTTGCTACAGAAAGGTTTCTCCCAAAGTCACCCCACTTGAACCTGTCCCTTCTCCTTCAGAGATCTGCAGGCCATGGGGGATACACTACAACAGAGCCAGCTCTCACAGCAGGATTCTTGGGCAAACATTGCACAATTAGCTGAGTACAAGTGTGTCTTCAAAATGGTTATCCATTTCTGTAATGCTGCTTGACAGGCGTGTCTAAAATCTGCAAGGAAGAGCAATACACTCTGAGTGGAATGAAACACCCACATAACTCTGACAAAAGTAGTCCAGGGTGTATGGCTCCTCCCTGTAAAACCTGCCTCCAAAATGGAGCTGGATCTGTCATCAGTTTTCTTAAAGGCAAAGTTCCATCTACCCTGACTCATCTGAAAACCTGTCACTGGTCACCTGCCCTTATTGCTAAGTTCACATCTGAGATGACCTCACCAATGTCTATCAGTGTCTGAAGGGAAGCTGTCAAAAGGATGGAGCCGGGCTCTTTTTGGTGGTTCCAAGCAATAGGACAAGAGACAATGGGCAGAAACTGATGCACAGGGAGTTCCACCAATAAATGAGGAAGAAATTCTTTACTGTGCAGGTGACCATGCTCTGGAACAGATTGCCCAGAGAGGTTGTGGTGTCTCCCTCACTGGAGATATTCAAGAACTGTCTGGACACAACTCTGTGCAATGCACTCTGCTTGAGCACGGAGGTTGGACCAGATGACCCACTCTGGTCCCTTCCAACCTGGCCCATTCTGTGATTCCATGTGATTTCATACTTTGCTCTCTCAACATAGGATTATTGCAGTAGCAATGCTAAAACTACGCTTTAAATAAAACATGCCAACATATTTTCACAATCCAAATAAATAACTTCAAGTAAACAAATATCTCCATCATGCAAATATCACTTAGAAATGCAATTAAAAAGAGCCTCTTGCTTTGTGTTATAAAAATATGAAAGAGTATTCAGGACAAGCTGTTTCACATAAGATTTTTTCCTATATTCAGCAACTCCAAGATCAAAATACTGGGATTTCATTTTTCAAAGCCAAAAAGGATGGTTTAATAGTTATTTTATATGAAGACAGCTCTGTTTTTCTAGCCTGCATGCAATATCAAATTCAGTATAGCTTGATACATTTTCATTCATACTTTCATTACAGCTCCATAAAGTACAATAATTTATTATACATTCTCTTGAATCTTTTTGAAACATCAAACAAAATGTAAAATTCAAAGGTAGAGAAAACAAAGCACCAGAAATCTTATGAGAAAAGCAGAATTATGAGAAAAACAGTATTTCCTTTCTTATCCTCCCAGTTCTAACCATGAACCACAATGAGCACTGAACAGTAGTGGACATTGGAAAACAAAACTCAACTATAGGACTCTATGCACCTTGCAAGTCCTAGTACAGCAGTGATAAAATCTGAGTGCCACCAGTGTCACCTCTATGATAATTACTCAAGTAATAGATAGCTTTTTTAGAGAACTGAGTGTCTCAGAAACACTCTCTGCTGGCAGAATTAATAATATATTGGAGAGGATGGACCCATTGGTTCCTATCATGTTCTTTGCTGACCTTTAGCTCAGCAGACTAATGTATCCAGAACTAAGAGCAGTCATGGGCCTTCCATACTCCTCTTCCTTGCCTCAGCCCAAATGGCATAATTTATCACAGATGGGTGAATTATTCACACAAGGCTCAAACCACATGCAGATGATACATTTTCATTCATACTTTCATTACAGCTCCATAAAGTACAATAATTTATTATACATTCTCTTGAATCTTTTTGAAACATCAAACAAAATGTAAAATTCAAAGGTAGAGAAAACAAAGCACCAGAAATCTTATGAGAAAAGCAGAATTATGAGAAAAACAGTATTTCCTTTCTTATCCTCCCAGTTCTAACCATGAACCACAGTGAGCACTGAACAGCAGTGGACATTGGAAAACAAAACTCAACTATAGGACTCTATGCACCTTGCAAGTCCTAGTACAGCAGTGATAAAATCTGAGTGCCACCAGTGTCACCTCTATGATAATTACTCAAGTAATAGATAGCTTTTTTAGAGAACTGAATGTCTCAGAAACTCTCTGCTGGCAGAATTAATAATATATTGGAGAGGATGGACCCATTGGTTCCTATCATGTTCTTTGCTGACCTTTAGCTCAGCAGACTAATGTATCCAGAACTAAGAGCAGTCATGGGCCTTCCATACTCCTCTTCCTTGCCTCAGCCCAAATGGCATAATTTATCACAGAGCTTTGGGTGAATTATTCACACAAGGCTCAAACCACATGCAGATGCAGAGGGGAGAGCACAGCATCACATGAAGAAGGTTTTTGGCCACATACTTGTGACCCAGACTCCTTTCTTAGCAGGTAGATTCAAAGGAGCAGACATCAGGCAGATTACAATGAATCATCTCCCCACTTAAGCTTTCAGGCAGAAGTCATTACACTACAAGGACCTGTCATCGAGTAAAAAAAAATAACTTAGAAGTGGAAAGCTGAATCCTAATAGCAAATACTAATTTCAAATACTAATTGTCATCTATTAAAGATCTTAGTGTGTTTATACCTAATATTGTAAATGCTTTACATTTTGAAGAATTTCTTTCTTGTTTGTCTGAATTTATCTCATCTTCCTAAGAGATGATTTGAATTTGCAAAACAACTATCTTCTGTTTCTTTTCCTGATGTAATTTCTGTAGAAAACACTTTCTAATTTGGAAAGTCATGCAGTTCTTACCTGGCACTCTAAGAGAAATCAGCAATATTTTCACAATAAAAGGCCAGAGGTCTTTTTTGCAAAGTTACTGAGAATGATGTTATAAAATGCCATTACTTGTAGTGATTGCAAACTAAACATTTATTTACCTTTTTGTAGCCTTAGCTAAACACCATTTGCTCTAGAGGAAATAGAGTGACTAGGCAGCCTCAACAGCCTGAGTGGAACATTAGGAGAGTGTACCTGCATGACAATAAGAAGGTCAAACACCAAGATGAAAGAAGCCAAGAAGGCTCTTGAGACCTCATCACTTGGCAGAAATCCACGATTCAGCTTGTCCCAGCTGATCCAGTCAGTAGTGATGACAAGCACAACTACAGAGGTCAGAGTAAACAGAACCGTCCTGGAAGGAAGAAGAAAAAATACTTCAGAGAGAATACGATAGTAATGAAGATGCATCATTCTATTTTATCTGTCTTCTAATGGTCAACCAGTATTTTATCAGCACTTTCCCACTGATGAAAACAGACTAAAAAAAATTAAGTGCGCAAACCAATCTTTTAATTTAAGAAAGAAAGCAGTCAGCTGTATCCTTAGTGAAAATAAATTTAGTACCTAGTACTAAGCATGTTGCAAAATTAGCTGGAGTATATTACTCTGGTTCTTCATTCTGTACTTTTCACTGAAGAAGAAAATCAGTTAAGTAAAGTAAGAGAGAAGTAAAACATACCAAGGTCTGCATGATGTAGGCCAAATTCAAATCAACTAATTGAGAAAACATTGTCTAAGGCACCAAAGACATTAGAACCTTTGAAAATCTTTTCTAAGCTGTAGGAGCTGTAAGACACTAACTGTAAAGTCTAATTTTTATATAGAAACATGTCTCCATAAAAAAAAAAAATCAATGCACTAAATTAATTGTTTTCAAATTCTGGGGATTGTAGAAAGATTTTGCTTTGCGTGTTATAAAATGTCCTTTGTAAAAGTTTTCAACTATTTTATGACTTTTCTGAGAAGTCAGTGAAGAGTGAATCACAGATGTATTAAGGCCTCTGTATAAATGCTACAAGAATTCCAGAAGACACACCTGACTAATTCACACAATCTTAAAAAACAGTATTTAAAAAATATCTTTCTAAGCTATCCCTGCAAAATACCTCTGCATCATTTTCAGCATCACTTTGGTAATACCTTACAGAGTTGGCAGCAGTGACTGGTTAGATTTCTGGTTCTGTGGAAGCTGGAAAATTTAGCTGGTAATTTAAGGGTGAGCAAGGCTTCTTCCAGTAGCCATAGTTGTCAGCAAATCTGTGCTGCAATAGTGGCATATAAAAAACTGAATGCATGCTCATGGCTAAATAATTGTGGCAGGATTTTTTTTCTACAGCAATAATATCTAATTTTCTTCAGCCACTGAGGGTTGTAAAATAAAGTGAAGAATATTTCCCATGACATTTCCAAACAGGACCAATACTCAGCAGAGGGAAAAAAAATGTACACCAGTAGTCACAGGCTATGAGTCTGTATGAATTTCTTTTTATACAGCACCCTTGTCTGTATCTGTGAGGAAGGGAAACCAAATATGCACACAGGCAACAGCATAATAAATTTAGACTCATAGACATCATTCTTCTGTGACATGATGGGCTGCACTTCCTCAGTGTAATGAGACACAAAATTACCTGATTGCTACCACCTTTACCTTGGAATTTCTATTTTTGTTCTTAATAAATTAACTCAGTTACATGCAACACTATGGTTGACACCCTGACAATTTTCCTCGAAAGAATTATGAGCACCTAGGCAAGAAAAAAACCAATAAATGAGGCATATTAGGTATAATTAGACCTAATCAATAGCCAAGCCTTCTTATCCCAAAACATTTGCTTACCTACCATCTCAACTGTCCGTACCTGAACCTGACTGACTTTTCTACAAGCTCCACTTTGGTACATACACAGAAAAATTTACTTTGGAAAGACAGTTCTCTGTCTTGCATATAGTCTCTTGAGACACACAAAGGTGTTGTTTCCTACTTATGTCACCTTCATATCTTAAATTCTCATGGTTAATGTTCTTACTTTACCTGAAAGGTTCTCCAGAAAGAAAGCAATCCTCAGCACTTGTCTGCTGACCAAGGCAGACTCTCCCAGCCACTAGGCACCCTGATTTTCCTTGACCTCTTTCTGTGGAACCACCTCTCCTGGGGCAGAGGAAGTTTAACACCATAATTTAAATCTGAGTATTTTGCTATAGGAAGCATATACCCAGAAGTTATGCTCCAGACTATTCTGCCTCAGTCCTCTTGAATTATGCATCTGCATTTTGGAGCAAGAGTTCAAAGCATGGAAGATCAGACTTTGGCATGTAGGCAAGCAAAGGCAGGCTTATTTTTATTCATGCTTTGTTGGCATGCATGCAAAGACCGATGTGTGTGCTCAAGTCCTGATTTCCTTGAGGAAATGCATATGCACTTAGAAAATGGCTTTGTTATTCATTCTGAAATGTCAAATAGGGAGGGAAGGGAGCAGAAAATGGGCTGCTAATAGAATAAGAAAATGCGAGACCAACAAAGAAGGTTAGAAATAGACTTTCAAAATGGTTTCATTAAACAGCATAATTAGTACTCAGTTGTATTTTTGACCTATGATACTGGAACACAATGAGATATTCAATACGTGCTTTTGGAGTTATTATAAACTGAGTTTTTTGGGTTAGAGTTCAGTTTGCTTCTTGTGAAAATACAGTGTCCTGGAGATTAAGAAAAAAAGATGAGGATTTCATTTAACTTGACATAACTTGTATTGGATAAACCAGTGTGAGCTGCTCTGCTATACCTAGCCCAGTATAGTTTGCCCTTTATTCTGCAATGCACATTACTGAGAAAGAGCTACACCGTCAAACTATTCCCCATACTGCTGGCAGGACCTCTCCTCATTACAGAAGGGGAAAGGCTACAAGGTGAAGGGCAAGAGAGGACTGACTCTTCTCTGTACCAGGCATTAAGAAATGCAATTTCTGTCTCTAGTTCACGAAGGAAATACACTTTTATATTTCACTTCTAATTCTAACTTGCTGTATTGAATGATTATGTGCCCTGGACACCTATTCAGCGGCAATAACACACATTTTACAACCTACTGCATACTCCTTAAGAGTGCAAATAAACACTGTCTAGACCAATAGCATACTGAATAGTTAAAATTATCAGGTAGGTCCACAAAAGTCACTACTGTGCTTATCACCACCAGCGATTATTCAAAATCCCCAGAGCTACTGGGGAGGGATAAAAAGGGGGAGGCTGAAAGAGAAGAACTTTTACTGCCAGAAACCTCTCAAAAATAGGCAATTCTTTAGACTGTATCTCTATAATAATCTTTGATTGTCAGGACTGATCTTGGTCATGAATTTGTCAAACCAAGTCACTCATGTCAAACTGAATCCATGGTACAGGCCCATTTGTCAACAGAAGACTAATCTGGTTCTCAAAAACTTGGCAAGGTCCAAAACAGATGCATCCTCCCTTCTGCCCCTTTCCACAACACTTTCTTGCACTATAAGCTTTGACCAAACTGACCAACTTTATGTCTATCATCTAGCATATTATACATTATGAGAGGTTGTGAACCACATGGACCAGAAGCCTGAGCAGGTGTTAGTCACTGGTGGTGGCTCCCTCATGGCAGACAGGATCACAACCTAAACCTTGTAGAGAGGAAACATAATGAGCTGCTGTGATCTTAAGTCCTGGATGCTTGGAGACACTCTCTTCTGCTGTTTAGGACGTCCTACCTCCCTCATCAGGAACTCCTAAGCAGACCCCATGAGGCCTCAACTCGTTCTCTTGCAGCCCCAAGGCAGCGCCACAAAGCCATTCCAAATCTACACCAGAGGTATCTTTGACTCCATCCAGCCACACCCTCAGGAATAATCAGTCTGTTATTTGTCTATACTGAGTGAAAACCTGAACAACCCAGAATTTGTCCCTGGAAAAGACAAAAGACAAGCTAATAACTGTATAAATTCACAAAACATCTAATGTTAGAAACAAGAACTGTGTCTAATCAGAGTCTCTTAGTTCATCATGTCTAAATCAGCAGGGCACAGTATATAAAAAATTGATTCTGGTCTGTGATAGAACTTCATTTCTCAAACTATAACATAGAAAAAATGAAGTTTTTAATTCAAAGGTTAAACACAATTCTCTGCACAACACTACCTTCCTTTTACTTGTGACTTTGAGCTGCTCATTTTTAGAGATATTTAGAAGTTTCTTCTCTTACATGACCCTCTGATAAATCTTTTGTAATGCTACAGCTTTGATGATCAGATAGTAAGGGTTCTGTTAAGACCAACTGAAGAGATGAAAGACAAAGTTTAGTTATTTTCTGCATTTTCATTTTGTCTTTTTAAGGAGTCAAAAACACTATCTTGCCCTTTTACTACACCTTTTCCAGAAAAAAACCTACCTGTGCTTAGTCAAAAGTAGCTCTCAGATTTGTATGACTCAGCATCTTGAGAACTTTTCATCTTAATTTCACACATAATTGTCGTTAAGCTGGGTCATTTGTAAATCATGAAACATTGTTAACAAGAATTCCAAGTATTGCTTAATACAATGTTCATTTGGGATGGAACATATTAGACAGGACCAAGAAACTGGTCAGTCATGCTCCTTAGGGCTGCTTTTTCTGGGAGTGGGTGTTTGCCATTACTGGTGTTTGCTATTGCTCAGGCTGTCCCACCCAC
Source organism: Emberiza elegans (assembly GCA_024865655.1). NCBI lineage: Eukaryota > Metazoa > Chordata > Aves > Passeriformes > Fringillidae > Emberiza > Emberiza elegans. The sequence goes on from JALJVW010000910.1 coordinate 24,951,694, forward strand.
ATCACACTGCCAGCTCCTGGCATGTCTCTGCACTTCCCTGGGGTTTCCCCAACTCAGAAACCACCCCCCATATGTCACAATCCCTCACTTGCTGCGGAATGCACCTGCACTGGCTGTGATTGCCTTGGCAACTTCTCATGAATGTACCCAAATAGTAGCAAATATCCTGTGAAAACAGATACAGAAAAGGAACAACAAATTTTACTGCTCTTTATATTTAAAAAGGCTTTCCAGTCCTCAGGAAAGAAAGATAATCCATTGAGTTAAATACTCTACATAATTTTTAATCTCAGAATCAGCACTGGCCAAATACACAGTCACACAGTGTACAATAACTATAAAGAACAATGCTACTGCAGATGTTCATATACAAATGCCAACACTTTTTATTTCACTCGTTTTAATTAAGAAGGGTTCTGTTATTTAATCTGTCAAAAATAGCAACTCTAAACCCATTCAAAATAAAATATTTAGTCTGCCTGTTGCTTGGTGTCAGAACCACTTCTGCAATTAAGCAAATATAAGGGACAGATGCTCTGGTGGTGGAAAGCATCTGTGTTCCCTGGAGCAGCACAACTTCAATCCTCCAGCTGGCCCCTGCTCTTCTGCTCCTACAGGACAGTTCTCTGGAAGAAGAGAGAGCAGGGCCTTGAGATTCCTGTGTTTACCAGCAGGTACTGCAATGCCACAGAGTGACCCAGTTGGTGCTGAGGATCCCATATTCGCAGTGTTTGGGACTGACCTGAGCACACATCCATAACTTTAGCACACCAGGTGAGATCCCAGTGTCCACTTCAGGTGTATCCAGAACAAATCCCACTTGTGCACCCCAGAGCAATCCATACCATTAACCAAAAGGCAGGTGGAGAGGTAACAGGCAGGTCCACCCCAGAAATGTGCTACTGAAGTGAGTTGGTAATGCATACAGACCCCAGAAATCTAGGAATATCTGGTGAGTTAATTACATTGGACTTCTTTTGTTAAAATAAGGTGTTTGATCCTGATGGAGACAAGTACATGGCAGAGATATGGAGCAATACTATTGTCAGATTTCAGAGCACCACACTCCCCATGGCATACTCTGCAGGCATGAATAAGTGGGAGAAATTACATTAATGCAGATTACCACAAATGAGACTTAATTATCTGAAGTTAAATATCAATTAGAAGAAAATGGTTTATAACTCAAATGTTGAATCACATTATTTTTTAAAGTCCTTGTCACCACAAAAGTGTATGCCTGACTTCTGTCCTGTTGAAGGAAATGTGTAAGTAATTCAGCATTTGCCAGTAACTACCAGCTCTGAAATACCTGTCTGAACTCCCTATGCTTTGTATGGCTCATACTTATCAATAGCAAATCGATAAGTAGGAGTTGATTTTCTGCTTTTTTATATATTCACTTACACTATGGGTTTTCCGGATCAGAAAGATGTAGAAGAAGCAAGGCTGGGGCCTTGTCATGATTGACTTGGTATGTCTTTTCCAGCCAGTGTCCCTAGAACTTGAGGCTCTTTTAATTTCTCAACCCTAAACTTAAGTATAACCCTAATCCTAAACCCTAATACCAGCTTCAGCTCTAAACCTAACAAAACCCTATGTGTTTTCCAGATCAGAAAAATGAAGGCCCAGTAAGACTGGGGCCTTGCAGGGATCATGCAGGCATGCCTTTTCCAGCCCATGTTCCTGGAGCTCTAGGCTCTTTGACTCTCTCAACCTTAACCCTAAAACTAACACTAACCCTAAGTCTAATCCTGGCCCCAGCACTAGGCTAACCCTAGGCCCATACAATGGGTTTCCAGTTCAGAAAGATGCAGGAGCAGCAAGGCTGAAGCCTTGCTGGGATGGTGTTGGCATGGCTTTTCCAGCCCCAGTGCTCCTGGAGCTCTAGGCTCTTTGACTCTCTCAAGCCTGACCTTAAGCTGAACACTAAACCCTAACCCCAAGCTCAGTTTAAGCCCTAACAGTAAGCAAATCCTATGGGTTTTCCAGATGAGAAAAGTGGAGGAGCAGCAAGGCTGGGGCCTGTGTGGGATCATCTTGTCTTGCCTTTTCCAGCCCCAGATGTTCCTGCAGCCAACCTAATGCAAACAACCCTTCCCACAAACCTTGCTTTACATCCATCTTTCGACTGTAACAGTTTTGGTTTTATTAGACTGTATCAATATGACTCCAGAACTATTTGGGATTTTTGCACAAAGATTTGTATAAAGCCTGAAATTACATTTATGTTAATATATAAAGGAAACATTTTGCTATGTTTCATGTAATAAAATTAATAAGATTAGGTAATGTAATCACATGGTGCAATATCAGAATTCTAGAGAGCATCATTTTTTTATTACAGGTAGAAGCATCTTTGAGTTTCCTTTTGCCACACCATTAATTTACTAAAATGAAAGTGTTATCTATTTCAAACAGCAACTCATTTAAATTAAACTCATCACCATAAGCTTTACATTTCAAATGCCATTTCCTATCTGTGACACAAAAAAGCAAAAACAGTTTATGAAAGTTCAGGGTCTCACTTGTAAAAAACATTTTCAATCACTATCATATGCAAGGTAGCATAAAACTCACATGAATCATATCCAAGGAACTCTACTTTGTGTTTAAATTCCAAAGTTAGAAGTTAATTGCTTAACTCCAGCAGAAAGCATTTGGAAAAAAATACTGAACCAAAACAGAAAACCAAACACAATTCTATATAAGGTAGAGAGAAGCCATTTTTCTGTTTTACTTTCAGATGGATACATCACTTATTTCATCAATGGAATGGGGAGTGGAAGACAGCTGCTCAAAAGCAACAGAAAAAAGATTTTTAAAAAATATTTTCAGAGCAACAATAGGCCTTAGGATAGACCTGCCTGGCAATTATTCAGAAAATTTGTCTATACTCAGAGAAGTGCAGTTCATCAATATGCAAAATTTACCTGTGAAAGGGGGTGATTTCTGTAATGTGAGGGAAGCTGTGTCAGAAATGGGCACAATTCCTGCACCTCATTGTGGCTGAGGAGCTAGGGCAGCATCTCAGTTACACAAGATGATACAAACAGTGCAGAGGCCATTACCTGCTCTGAGTAAGTCAGACCAGCTATTTGAATGTTAGTGTTAATGGGACCGGCTGGATGCAGGAACAAGAAGATTTTCACATGCTACAAGGTACAATTTGTTCAGATTCTCTAGCTGGAGCTGGTCTGCTTAGTATACATGAATCAGCATTAGTCATGATAGGACATTAGTCATGAGTCAACAATTCTCAGGACACAGATTTCCTGCACCCATGTGTCTTAGTGCTGAGTTATTCCCAGTCCCTGGTTAGAGTGAGGTAAAGGCTGTTCATCATAATGGCAAGACATGGGATACATGCCAAAACATACAAAACAGGGACTTTGGCCTTCATGTTTCCAGCATCCTCAGAAATTGCTGGAAACTCATTATGAGAAGAAAATGTTATTGGCTTTCATTTCTCAGTTACCATGAAATAATCAGTAAAGTCTTAAATTTATTGCAATGTAGAACAGGAAAAAACTTTTGAAATGGAAAAGAAATATGTTTTAACATTTAGAAGGAAAAACCTATTTCAAGTGCATTTAGATGGTAATTGAAATGCTATTCTAAAAGCCTAAAATTAAGCTTTTCAGGCCTAGAGCAGGAGCTAGAAGTATGTCTCAACATCTCTTTGATTTTCCTGGATTGAGACACATTATTAAATTCTAATTTTAGAAACAAGAAAGAGTGTAAGTGTGGATTTAACACCACATTTTCAACCCTATCTATGATCTACTTTATTTGGATTTCTAGATGATTGATTTAAGACAAACTGATTGATTTTCAGAAGACAAAATTGAAAACATCTAAGTAATAAAAGTAGTAAAAATAAATTAATTAATAAAGGGAGTCTTTCATGACTAATTAATTACTTCTCAATTGCTGAATTTATTAGCATTGCTTCTGTTCACACTTAATTTAATCATTAATGGAACTTTAACATTGATCAATGTTTTACTTTTTAAACAACACTCTGAATGTTTCCTTCAAGATATTCTAGACTCATATTTCTATTCAGCATTTAAGTTATTCCAATTTTTTCCAAAAGCACAGTGAGGTCTGCTACATTTCTTCTAGAGCCAAGCAAAAAAATGATCATTATATTTTTTAAAAGACATTATTTTTACATATGGGTTAGTTTAGTGCAATTAGAACATTTTATAAGGAATTCAGAATCAGCCAGAAACTTAACCATTGAGGGGTTTTTTTTTCAGAAGTCTACATGTGAAATAACATATCTAATCTCTTGTGACAGTCAACAGAGATGTAGTGTGAGATTTGGTTGCCTAAACCAAATTTAGTTTAGTGTGATTTGGGCTGCTGTGGATTACCTTGTTTGGTCTTCAAACCTTGCAACAGAAGGTCTCCTCTGTGCCCTGTGTCCTGTCCACCAGGCCTGTGCACTGTCTCAGTACACCACAGCATTTCAAATTGTAGCCAATGCCTCTTTTAGGGACCTGAATCCCACCTTTATTCAAATGATGGAGTCTGGAAAATTATGCAGGAGACTACAGGTAATTTTCTGCTTGTGGCAAGCTGAATGCTCACTTGCATTGACCAGAGCTCCACTGGCTGTAGCAGGAGCTGGCATGTTTGATAGCCATGATCAACACATAAACAGCAGACCCCTGAACCCAGAGCTGGAACTCAAAACTGAAGTCAGTTCTTGATGTTTTAATTTCTTTAAACGAAAAGCCTTTGAATTTTTTAATTGAAAAACAAATATATTTTGTGTAGGAATTAACATCACTCATGTGTAAATAAAAGAATGCAAAAATTGTATTTAGAAACTGTCAAATGAAAGCAGTCACTGAAAAGCTGGGGTTTACCTACTTTTTAAAACATATTTTAGAAAACTGAAATGATTTCACATATAATTTTGATGTGGCATTCATAAAATTATCCTCACAAGTTTTTGGAAAAGAAAACAAGAACAGACCCCATAAAATTTTCCATAGTATGTGTGATTATAAAAATATCACTCTATGGTTCTAAGAGTTACAAAGCATGAAGGATAAAAATGGAACTTACTTTATCTAAGCAGAACATATGGAACATGTTGTCCTTGCCCAGATACTGTCATGTTGCTACTCTTAGAAAACATTTATAAGTGGGTAGGAGAGCTGTATAGTATACACTTACATAGTCAAGGCTTCTCAGACAACATATTACAACCAAAACTGAAATCTAAAATGCAGTTCAAATTTAGAATAAATTGAACATAATAGTTTAATAGCTTTCTATGCTCTAGACTAGATTAGCTGTATAATCTATCTATACAGTACTTTTATGGAACAAGAAATTTCTCATTATTTTAGGCTTCATACACCATCATATCTATGGGATACAGTTTCTCATTCATCAAGATGTTGTGCTTTTTACAATTATGTCTGTGCAAACCCTATCACAGTTATATACAATTGCAATTGTTTTGAACTGCTCTTCAGGTATTTTTCCCCAAAGCATTTTAAATAAATATAGGGTCTTTCACCCAACAACTTAATTATATTTTGATTAAATGTATTTCCAAAACAACTGCAACATAAAAAAACACAAAAAACCAAATGAAACTTTAATCTTCCTTCCTGAACAACACTTATATATGTGAAAAATCTTTCAAATAATATCAATTTTACCTCAGTGAGAAAAGGGCATTAGTAGACAGCAAGCTGAGTGCATGCCAGGCATGTCTGCTGGCAATAAAGAAGTTCCAACTGTGTCCAGGGCTGCAATAACAGAGGCACAACCAGCAGATCAAGGGACATTACTTTGCTCATATCCAGAATATCACATCCAGTTTTTGGCCAACAGTACATAAAAAGCAGCAATAAACTAAAGTGGTGATGTTTAAAGTGAAGCATTTAAAAGCTTTTCTGGTTAGAAGCTGAAGCATTTGTGCCATGAAGAGAGCCTGGGGGATGGGAGGAACTAACAGCTGCCCCCCACCAAAAGCCTCTGGGGAGGTGAACAAAAAAATGGAGCCAACCTCTTCCAAGAAAGTGAATGAATGACAGGATGACAAGAGAATTTATACCAACTCAAAAGTTCTCTAGAAAATAAAAGTTCATATACCTTATTTTTCTCAAGTTGAGCCAGTTCCAGTATAAGGTTAAGTCTTCTTAAGAAAAAAAGAAAAATTGCATGCAAATTACTGTGATTTTGACTTCCTGGAAAGTTAACCTTTCTAATAGTAGAACAGGATTAGAAATAAGATTGAACAAATAGAAGTTAATAAAAAGACTTACCAAAACACATCCTGACAGCCAGTGCTGTTCTAATAATTATATTCTCAGCTCTGTGACAATGTGCATATTGTCACTTTTTCAGTGGAAGATAAACATTAGAAATTTCCAAGAAGAAGGTGCATAAGGGAATTTGGGAATTGTTATGGCTAAATTCACTAAGATGCCCAGATACATACTGGATAAACTTTGAGGTTTCCAGAAAATAGTTATCCCCTCAAGCAGAAACTTTTCAGTATTTCAGAAAAAGTCCTGTGTTCTATCCTGAGACTAATCTGCACTGTTTTCCAAATTGTTCCAGTAAACAGAAACCAGATAAACCCTGGAAGGAACAGCAATATTCAGGGAACTCAGAAAAGATGCAGTAAAACCCAGGCTAAAGCTTGTCCCACGCCTGCCCTGCAAAGAGAAGTGCAGGGGCTCAGATCAGCAATCATCCATGTGGATTGGATCATCATGCTACTGGCTACTCTAAGGAGACAGGGGTCTCACTACTTCTGATCAGAAATTCTTTCCCATGGATGAGAAACATTTATCAATGAAAGTTTAACCAATAATGATGCTTATTTGAATGTTTTGGTTTTCTTAAAATAGAGCAATCAAAAGCTTTATTGCAGGATTCCCAAAAAACTATAAGCAAAGATCCCTTTCCTCCATAAATAATTCGTCATCCTTTACCCTACAGCCTTGGTCTCTTCAACTTCTAACATCCTAACAAGTAATACTTAGCATTAAAGATGCTCAGAATTTACCATCTCAGTAACACAATTCTATGTTGAAAAAAAACCATTTGCTTTTAGCTGACATTTTGTCCTCGCAGTCAGGACTCATTCAATTTTAGACCCATTTCTTCTCCTTACCAGTCCACTTGACCTGACTTAGTTCTGAGTGGATTTCCATGTGGTTTGTACCTTGTAATAGAGGCTCTTTGGCCCTAAGATTTGATAGTTTTTTGTTGATCTGGAACTAATGCAAAGGACTAAGGACCTCAGCAGAGCTCAGGCAGTAGGGATTAACAGGGACTGCTAAAAGCCATCAGTTTTCATTTTTTTCCTGGGATATAATCAGAGGCATTTGTTTCTTCTCTCACAGTTTTCTCCCATGGATCTCCTTTAGGGTTATAACCATCTTTTAGAAAGACTTAGAGAGTAAGTGATTCATCACACCTCTTATACCTATCCAACAAGGTAATTCTTTCACCAGACCTAGGCTACAAGCTGGGGACAGGCCTTTTATCTTGCCCAAGGAATAGATGAGCTGTCTGGACAAGGGGCCATATCTAGGTGAGGTTAGGTATCCCCCCAGTTTATCCCCAGAGACCCAAACAGTACATCAGATTTTGCTTTGCTTGCATGATTATACTGTGCTCAAAATAAAACTATTTAGCTGTGGCTAAAGAGACCCCAGGTTTGATAGAGGTTTTGCTGACCAAATTTTTTTAAACATATATTCCATGTTTAATATTCTCTTAAACACTTTTACTCCTCACTGATTGTGTCCCCTCTAGTTTACAGCTCTGTGATCCTTTTCTTCCTGGAAAATACTTCAACATGTGTGTTTGACAAGCATAAATGCCTACAAGCTGCCACCCCACCACTCATATGATTGCTCAATCCATCTCCAGCAAGCACCTACAGTGAGAAACTGAAGGAATACTTTTGGAAGGGCTGTATTTTGCAGCATCTCACTTTCTCTCTAAACAGAGAACCTTTGTCTTGTTGATGAGACTTTGAAACAAATCAGATACATGGAATAAATGGGCTTTGATCAACCACTGGAAAGACTAGAATCAGCCACATTTTAAGACTTTTGTATTGCAAATAACTGCACCCATTTCACAAAGGTTCTAAGAGGGAAGACAGCTTTGGGGACTAGATAGAGCATCTCAGAAAGCTTCGTTTAGTCATTTGGATTAACTTGGTTAGTATTATCTTCAGTTTTCTCCTAGGTCATCCGGTCATTGTACAGAGTTGATATTAAATTAATTTGACCAGTTCTTCAATGAGATTTTTGGCTTTCTGTTCTTCCTGGGAGCCCTGAAAATAACTGTCATCTCTAGCTAAGAGCCCGTGAAAGATGAATGTGACTTACAATCATCCCTGGGCCTTTCCATCCATTACTGGTAATCTATCACAGACATTTCTGAGTTGATAACCCCATCAATGTCAACTAAAAAAAAAAAAAAAAAAAAGAAACCTATTTCATCTGAGGCAGAAGCCACCTTCACTAAGTTAAAGCAGGTTTTCAGTACACAGTGAGAGTATTCTGGTATCTATTTGGGGAGGAATAGACTTTACATTCTGGATTTTTTTTTTTAGTTTGAAAAGTGTTCATAAATGCTATAACCAATGATTGTTAATATAGGCATTTCATTCTGCATTTAAAGGTGGTTTCAGATATGGGTTATACAGGATTGGTGTGACAACCAGTTGCAATTATAAACAGAATGCCACAATGCCTTCTCTGCAGCTACCTGCCTGCTAGGCAAGATACCCTTAACTTCATTCAGAATATTCTATAGCCCACAAGATCTTGAGAATATGCTGCTAGAATAAATTTTAACAATGCTTCTAGACACTAATACTGTTACCAATTTCTCTGTCAATCAACTTATACTTTCCTTGAATTTACATAAATCTAAATGCTGGGAAAACACATATTTAATTCTATTTAGATTTCTGTAATTACATTTGCATGAAATTTGTTTAAAGGATGGAATATGTGTAATGAATGACACTAGCAAAGCTTTATTGCTTTACACAAATGGGAATAAGTGAACATAAGAAGAGTTCTGGTTGCAAGGCGTAATTCAAAGAGGGTTTATAGATCACCTCTCTCTAAAGGAAAAAAAAAAAACCAAAACACAACCTACAAACCGAAAAATAAGTTTCCATAATTCAGTTCGAAGAATTAAGACTATTTCCTAGCTGGACAGAACATGTGGAAAAGTGTTCTCAAATCTCTTTCAGAAAGATGATATGAGAATAGCTCACAAAGCCAAAAAGTTTGGAACAAACCAGTATTTTAAAACCTGTGAAAGCTGATTAAAATCTTAGCTCCTGCTTAACATACTATGCTGGTGGTGTGTGTGCCTGCTGTGTTGACACCTTGGACCTTGCCATCAATTTCATTCCAAACAGGTCTGACCTAGGTGCTCTTTAGAAAGGAATTGTTTAAAAACACCTCCAACAGCTTTCTACTTACATTATTACACTTTGCAGTGATTTTTTAAAGCCCATTCTTTTTGCAACCCAAGGCCTGCTAGTGATTGTTTAGTTTCCTTTTATTTATACCGAAAAACTTAATATTTGGTAGCAAATTAAAATGCTTCCTTAATTTTGGATTGTTCCAGAACATAGTCACACCTGCTGCCAATTAGTGTTATTAATGCTCATTCAGTCTGTTCATATTGCAAAGAAAATTATAAAACTGAGCCCTAATTGCCAGTGTCCTAATGAGCACAGCTGTGTCACAAGGCCAAAAGGTTCCTGAAACAATCCAAAGCCCAGACCTCAGATGGCAAAATAGGATAATAATATCTCTTTTCCTCTTTCAGCTCATGCAGGGAGAGACACAAAAGTTGAATTCTTCCTCTCTTGGTTCAGGAGCTCTGGTTTTGTCCATGTACTAGGAATTACCTCAATCATGGAAAGTCATATCACTGCAGATATCCACATAGCATTAATGATCTTAAAAACAAAAATTAGAAAAGTGAGGAGATAAAATAAATAATGGCATTACAAAGTAGTGATTCCTCCTAATCTTTTTAAACCTGTTTCAATATCCAAACTGATCAGAAAACAGAAAAAATGAGCATAATAAGATGGCTTGACAAGATGGATGGATAGTTAAAATTTTCACAAGGTCCTTTGGAAAACTTTATGATAAAAATTTAGTTTGTGACTGAAGCTAGGGTCCTAAATCCACAGCCAGAGAATCATATTTAAATGGTCTGATTATCTCGATTACTGCAAGCCCCACAAATATGTAGGTCAAATTCAAGATAATTTTTAATATATTTCAATGCTTAAAATAATATTATAGGCTAGTAAATTCAGATGGGTAAGGTATGAATATTTTGGCTCTGACTGATTTTCCCAGAAGGATAAAGCATTTTTCCTATGAATCACTTTCTGACTGCATACACCTAGGTATTAGTGTCAGCTTTCTTCATTAGTCTGTTCTTCCACTACTGTCACAAGGCACATTAGAGTTTAGAATTTTGTATTACACAAGGTAAGTATGTAACTTCTGTCACTGATAAAGTCAGATTATTTTCCCACATATCACAAACAATAACCCAATCAGGTTTCTTATATAAGAATCATAAAGATATAGATGTTAAGAATATTGTTATAACTCAAAATCAGAAATTAGGTCTGTAAGAAAAAAATCAATAAATGAATGTGAAAAGGAGCCAGATCAGGTGGAAACAAAAAAACTCCATAAAACAAAACACGCACTAAGCATCAGAATTTTGCTTATGGAATAATGAGAAGAACCAACACTGTGAAGAAAAAAGTATAGAAGTTCTGAGGGAAGTACTATCAAAGTTGAGAAAAGGGTTTAAGACTAAAGAAATCAAACAGGACAGGTATTATTGTATGCTTGAATAATCTATTTTTATGGATGCCATGGAGCTTATTAAACACTTCAAGGGAAAACATTCCCTACACCTAACTGGAAAAAAAATCTGTCAGTATCTAAAGGAGGATTAAAGTTTCACTGATGACTACTGGGCTTTTGCCATTTATTTTCAAAAGACAAAGGTCAGGTGCTTGTTTAAACACATGTGAATGCATCTATTCACTAAAAAAAGTCAATCATCTTGATGGTTAAAGTCAATATCAAAAGCCATGGACAACAACTGTTCAGAAGCATAAAGATTTTCTTAAATTTGCAACTTCACCAAGATTTCTTATTCTACACATGAATTGAAGGTCCTAATTAAATTCTGCTTCTTTATAAAATTACATTATATGACATACTGCTGATATCTCTGGTAATATGGGTGATATTTCTTTCATTAAAATTATTGATATTATTAGCAGTCACAGATTGACTATAGATATAAAAAGATTTTCCTCTAGACCTAAAGAAAATCTGCTGGAAGTTCTGAGGCCTCAAAACCACATTGCATTTAATAAAATAATGCTAGCGTCACTAGAAAGCAAATTTTGCTTCAATTACAGCCTTGAAACTATATAAAGAAACAAAACCACATATCTGGCTTTAGTTCAGTGTTTACCTCACACAAATGCCTTTGCTTCACTGTGCCATTATCCACCAGCAGAGTATGCCATTACTGGAACACAAGCTCTCATTCCACTAATGGTATTGCTTAAAGAACATATTAAGACGCTGGTGTTTTCATTCAGGAGATATCCATACATCTTGCACAAGTAATTACATTACCAGTAATCCTTTTAAAAGGCTCTCTTTGCTCAGTTGCTGTGCCAATAGCTCTAAGCTTGGTTACACAACAATGGCACTCACTCATAGCGCATGAGTTGATAACAGATGAACCAGCTAAAACTCTGGTGCTCTCTGATCACTCACAAATCATAGAACCTGGACCCATCAAAGGAAACAAATGTGCTTTACAAAGCCCCAGATAATTTTGTTTTATTTATGGCTGAAAACAGCAAAGAAAGCTGAACCTAACATGTCCTTTCACATATTTTGTCAAGAACAACAATTACCAGGAAACAGAGCCACTAACTTTTTAAGGAGTGCTGGCATTCACAGTGATATAAAAAATCAGTCTCTAACTGCAGGACAAGCATCTCTTTCGTGAAGGAAAGAAGCAGCAATATGAAGGTATGGAATACAAGGCATATCATGAAATACGCTAATCACACCAACAGATTCAGACTGAGAAGTTTTGCTAAATATTCAACCACTGCCTGAATTAAATCTGAAGACTATTTTCCATACTGTGAATTATGTCGAATTCATTAATGAATAAAAACTGTTAACCTCAGTACTAACCCTGCACTTTTCTACTGTAGAGTCTACTCCTTGTTCCTGAGATAGTGATTAAAAATAGCAACTGTCATTGTATCTGTCAGTCAGTGTATACATAGATGATGCAGGAGGCAGTGTGCAGAAGTGTTTTAGAATCATCAAGCAGCAGTACACAGAAAGGCAGAGAATAAATTAAACCAAAAAATAAGCCTCAGGCTGATGTGTTTGAACTTCACTGCAAACATTCTTCATACATATTTAATTGCTCCATTGAGACTGTGACTGTTCTGGAGATGTTCCAGGCATTATTTCCATTCCATTAGTACACTTGCAGTATGTGTACTCCTTAACCCAAAATGATTGATTCTATAAATGTCTTCCCACTTACTGACCTGAACACTAATTGAGGTTGTATAGATTAAAAGACAGTGTATGCTTTTTGAAACCAGCCAACATATATTGTAGTCACTAAAAGATCTTGTGGCACAAGAAGAAAGTGGTGCTCTTAACTAAAGGCATCAGTATGTGGTTTTGCAGAAATGTTTCAAATAGGAAGAGCTGGAAATCATGCAATAGGTTGACAAACTTTGCTAAACAACACTTTAAACAGAAGCTTAATTCTAACTCCCACCTTTCTGAAACATAAAATTATCATTCTTTGAAATACAGTTCTCACCAGATGCTTTTGTCCGTGCTTGCACCTTTTAAATTAATTTGCTTTGGGAGAAGGTATAAAATTTTTACATACCATAAAAATAAAACTAGGATTCAGATAATTTTATCAGTTCAGATACACAAAAGAGGAAAAGTTGAATGTTTTTAAAACATTCACTAAAACTAAGATAATGTACCCTGCGAATTATTCTACTATGAACCAAAACTTTTCCTGTTCAAATTATTAAAGGTAAATATAATTACAGTATATCAGCTAAAATTTTGAGTAAGCCATCCTGAGGAGGCAGTCCTCAAGATCTCCACAAGCACTCCCCTGATTCTCGATTAACGTTGAGGCGCTGGAGCATTCATGTTCAAAGAAGGACAACAAAACCTGTGAAGGGTCTGGAGCACAAGTCCATACCACAAGTACATGGAACAGCTGAGAGAACTGTGCTTGATTAGCCTGAAGAAAAGGAGACCTTTATTAGGGGAGACATTACTGTCCTCTACAACTGCCTAACAGGAGGCTGAGGACAGGTGGGGTCAGTCTCTTGTGCAACAAATGAAATAAGACAAAACAATGTCAAATTGCACCAGGAGATGTTTAGATTGGCTATTAGGATAAGATTCTTTACTGAAAAGGTTCTCAAGCGTTGTAACTAGCTGCCCAGGGAAGTGCTTGGAGGTATTTAAAAGACATGTAAATGTGTCACTTAGGGACAAGGTTTAGTGGTGAACATGGTAGTACTGGGTTAACAGCTGGACTTAAAGGTTCTCTCCAATCTAAATGATTCTGTAATCAACCTGAAAGCTACAGACAGTAAATCCTTAGCATTTAGGACATTAAAATATCAGTTGCACCACATTTTGAAAGAAAAAATGCCTTATAATAGAGGTATGCTCATGCAGCTTGGTCAAGCCTGTATCAGACATTGAAATTATACTTGGGAAACACTAAGACTCATATTATACTTTATTTATAATGTTTACAAACATGAATATGTGAGACTTCATGTGACAGAATACTGGAGAGAAGCTTAGACAAGAAATCTGGACCCATCTTTGAGAGAAGTTTCATCCTGAGAAATAATGCATTAAAAATTACATTGCCAGTGCTGCCTTGCTCCAGACCCTCCAGATCAAATTTATTCAATTTAAAACTGATTGTTTCCCACTTAAATTCCATCTCTCAACTCAGGATGTCATTTAAAAGTCAAATCAGATATTTCCAACTTGTTTACTGTCATTGAAAACATGCATCACTCTGTTTCCTTCCCAAGACCCATGCTTCCCGTGCTATGCCAACTGGCCTTGAATATTTCAATAGATGAGGTCAGGTCAAAGCATGCAAATAACTGGAAGCTGAGCATGTGTTCTCGTCCATTTTTTACTGGCACACTACTTCTGTGAGCAGAAAATATATGTTTATAGATGAGGGATTTAGCACATTTCTGTGCCACGTTTCTTTTTAAAATTAGAATTCCAGACAGTAACCTCCCTGGGGCAGAGTTCACTTCTGGGCTGTGCAATGCTGGCACAATGGAGGTCCCCTGTAAGAGCATTTATGATAGCAGTTTGTTTTTAAACCATGGTCACAGGTGTTTGTTTATACAAAATTAATTTTCTAAAAGTTATAAAATTATTGTTTCATTTTGTAGTAGGGATCACAGAATCAGAATGGTTTGGGTTGAAAGGGAATTTAAAGATCATCTTTTTCCAATTCCCCTGCCAGCACCTTTCACTATATCAGGTTGCTCAGAGCACTGTCCAACCTGGCCTTGAACACTTCCAGGGCTAAGACATCCACAAGTTCTCTGGGACAATCCCTTCCAGTGCTCCACCACCATCACAGGAAAGAGTTTCTTCTTTACATCTGGTCTAAACCTAACCTCTTCCCATTTAAAGCCATTCCCTCTCCATCTTGTCAGCCCCTTTAGTCATTGCAAAGCTGCTATAAGGTCTCCCTGGAGCTCTTTCATCTTCAAGCTGAACAACTCCCACTCTCCCAGCCTGACTTCATAGAAGAGGTGCTTTAAAAAAAAAATTCAAGCTAACCCATCTAAATGAAAAGTACCATGAATGAAAAAGGAGCTTGCTCTGCAGCTAACAAAAGTGCACAGCCTCCAAGATGATTGTTCAGAAGTGGGACAAAGCTGTATCTACTATTTTTAAAATAAGAAATATCTCACTTTTTTATTATTTTAAGCATAGCATTGAATAAATTAAAACTGCCATAGCAAGTCACAAAAGTGAAATGAAAACCTCCTTCATTTTAATGTAATAATTTAATAATTTCTTGGCCCTTGCCCTTTACCTTCTCAATTGTTAGATAGTCTATAAGAAATAAAATGAAATTCAAATTTTTCTATAGCAGAACTAGCAGAATCTGGTAGGATGTGTAAAAAAGAAATAGGGAAGGACCAAACAAGAGTACAACAGCAAAAAGCAGGAAACAAAGCTTTAAAAATATGAACCATTCTCAAGGCTGAATAAGTTGTTTTCCAATTGTTTTCACTGGCTTTGCTTTACCCCATGGCTGTCACAAGCAAGGGCTGATGCCCTTTCCACTGAAATCCAGAAATATTTCCTCTTTGTCTGCATGAGAAGCAGCACTGTGCTGACCAGTGCACCAACACAATCAGTAATACAAAGCAAACAGCAGTGAACTGGAGTCAAGGTGGTTTTGATTGAACGAGTAGATCAATCATTTCAGCACATAAGGAATCTGAAAAGATGGAAAATGTCAAGTATTGTATTAAAAGAATTGTTTACTGAAGCTCTTTTATTAGTCAATATCCCAAAATCATCTGTTCATCAGGATAACTTCCTGCTAGACAAAGCATGCTCAAATATGAATGGTCTGAAATTTAACTGGCAGCTGGTTTTGTAAGGGCTCAACCACTAACATGATTTTTTGTGTTAAAAGAAGAAAAATCTAGCAAAGATGCTAAAGTATCAAAACGTACATAATGAAACCAAGAGCCCTGCAGGGCACCTTTTGTTAACAACCTTTTGTTGTGATTTCATTGAAAATTTAATCTATAATTTGTTTTAGGCCTTGCTTTTTCCACAGTCACAATTGCAGTCAGACAAGATGCAATTATCTGAAATAAAAATATAGCCACAATATTCTCATTATGGTACCCAGCCTAAAAAAGATATGAATTTGAATGCCTTGATTAAGATAGCTGTCAGCAGATGCATTTAATTTTACAGCCATATCAATTTTTTCAAAGTAGAAAAACAAGTAAGAAACAAAAGAAAGGCTCCTTACATCTAAATTGAGGTTTTATGCATGGACTAAATAAGCGTATATACATTTATATTTATAACTGTTTTAAGCACATCCTAAAAAGATAGTTTTAATTAAGTTTTCTTCTGTATTAAAAGGGGTTCATTCTGAAAGTGGTCATGGAGTGTAAGAATCTGAATGGGGACAGAATGGGATAGAGGATGAAGTCTGGCAGCACTCAATAACTTCTTGCTCCAACTTCAAGTCCAGTCTTTACAAAAGACAGAGTACTAAAATTCTTTTCTTAGGCCTAAATAACTGAATTTGGATACACTATACTTTCCTTCTTTTAAAGTATCTCAAGTTAGAATTTGCAACCGCATTCTGGTCATGTGCAGCACTTTGAATCTCAAGATGTGATTTCACTGGAACCATTATTAATCGGTGGCTGTTAGCCTGCTTGCATCAGAAAACAGGTGGATATGGTAGAGAGTTTCACTAATTGTATTTGAAAAATTGATGCCCAAAACACAGCAGAAGTCACTAATGAAGAACTATCAAGAAATCAAGAGGAATAAAACTTTTAAATCAGAGACTCAATGCCATATCCATCTGAAAACTGCAGAAGATTAATAATCTCATCCAGAGTGTCCCCAGGGAGACTGATTTCAGTTCCCACCATTAAAAAATCCCATTAATATTGGTGGAACAGTTTCACTGTGCTAGTGTGTTCAGTTACACATGAAATCCACAGGTCTTAAAAACAGAGTTTCTAAGCTGACCTTCAATGGGCACAAATCATTTTCAGATGGATCTAAAAGCCAAACAACATTTAACATGATGATGTGTAAATACTCAGTATTTACAGAAACCACAGGAATACTGATTTTTCTTCATTAAGGGAAGATTGGTGCCTGACAGTTTCAGTGGTCTACTATGATGGCATTACAGCACTGGCAGATAAGGAAAGATCAACAGGCATCATCTTTCTGGAATTGTGCAAAACATTTAACATTGCACTGCATGACAGCCTTCCTTCAAACTGGAGAGATGTGGATTTGATGGATGGACCAGTGGGTGGATAAGGAACTGGCTGGATGGCACTCAAAGAGTTGTGATCAGTCACTTGTGATGGGTTATGATCCCAGGGGTTGGAACTGGGGCGGGCACTGTGTCACATCTGTGTCAGTGACATGGACAGCAGCATCAAGTGCACTTCAGCAAGGTTGCCAACACCAAACTGTGTGGTAGAATTGGCGTGCTGAAGGGAAGGATCACACCCAGAGGGACCTTCACAGGATTGAGGGTTGGGTCTGTGCAAACTCATGAAGTTCCACAAAGCCAAGCGCAAGGCCCTGCACCTGGGTTAGCTTAATCCCAAGCACAAGTACAGGATGGGCAGAGAATGTACTAGATTAATTTCTCCCCTTGGCAGAGGAGCCCTGGAGAGAAAGACCTGCAGGTCTTGATGGACAAGAAGCTTAATGTGACCTAGCAATGGGCACTTGCAGCCCAGAAAGCCAAATGTGCCCTGAGCTTCAGCAAAAGCAGTGTGGGCAACAGGGTGACAGAGGGGATTCTGACCCTCTACTCCACTCTCGTGACCCCACTTGAAATGCTGCATCCAACTCTGGGACCCCCAAAAGAAGGACATGGACATGTTGAGGAGAGTCCAAAGGAGGAACAAAAAGGTGATCAGAAGGCTGGAGCATCTCTCCTATGAAGACAGGCTGAGAGAGGTTGGGTTGTTCAAAACAAGGAAGAGAAGGCTCCAGGGAGACTTATTGCAGCCTTCCAGAACCTAAAGGGGGTACAAGAGAGGTGGAGAGGGCAGGTTTAGATTACATATAGGGAAGAAATCCTTTCCTGTAAGAGTAGCGAGGCACTGGAACAAGTTGTCCAGAGCAGTTGTGGATGCCCCATCCCTGGAAGTGTTCAAGACCAGTTTGAATGGGGCTTTTAGAAATCTGATGTAGTGAAAGGCATTGGCAGAGGGGCTGGAAAGAGATAATCTTTAAACTCCCTTCCAACCTATGCCATTCTACAATTCTAGGAGAAAGATGAGTCAGAAGTTAAGCTAAGTACATCAGCAAATTCTGAGGTACAAATTTAAACATGCCATTAGGAGAAATACAATTTTTTAAAAATACTCCAGCATTCCAGGAAGGCAAATAATTTCATTACTTTAATCATCACATTTATTTTAGAAAACTTTATTGATTTTTGGCATCCAGCCATGGCAAAGTCTATGAACTCTGGCTGTGAGGATGAGCAGCTGAAACACTCACTTTCTGATCTCCATTGAACTTTGTGGGCTTTCAGAGTTCACATCTTGCACAAAACATCTGGCTGACACTGCAGCTTCTGTACGTACCAGGTCTTTGGTGGGATGGATTCTTTACAGCTTTCCCAGAGAAATGAGTTTCAGTTGAACTGACCATGTTTTGCGCTATGATTTTGCCAGGCTTCTGCACATTGCAGCAAGGATGCAAGAGTGAATTTCTACATTGATAGTCTGAAATGTTTCCTTCTGTTGTAAGAATAATAGTCCACAATATGCATGCTGATGTAATTGCAATACTTGGAACTTCTGTCTTGGAGTGGCTATCTCAATTATTTGACTATAAATATAAAATATTTATATCTTTATATTATAAATGTCTTCATCTTTTAGCACTTTTTCTGCCTATATGATCACATAATGTGTATTACATGACAGCTACACTCATCCTGATTTTGGAGTGGACCTAGAATGAGGCCTAGGCTAGCTGTAAATGCTGAAGATAGAAATGCTAAAGATGGCTGTAAATGCTAAAGATAGAAAAAAAAACTTTCTAATAACAAACAAAGGAAGACTGGTAAAGAGCTCAAGCAGAAAGTGGGCAATGATATAACAACAACCACATCACTGATTCTGCTCTTATGGAAAATCTTCCAGCACCTTAGTGGAGGAAGAGGTGTTTCCTGCTCAACAAGAATTCTGCAAAAAGTGGAGAGAAGGTGCTAGAAAAGATCTTGCTCCAACTATGGTTGAACAAAGAACTGCAACTGCCCATTCAGAGAAAAGAACTTTTTGGAATTTCACAAGGAAAATTTTTATCAAATAATTAGAGCTTTTCAGGTTTTGGCATAGAATGTGATCTTGTGAAACTATTGTTATTTGGCAGTACTGTTATTACTGAAACATTGGAGACACTGCACTTTAAGAAGTTTTATTAAAGCTATACATTGGATGAAATATTCTTAGTAATTGTTCATGATATACCTCTTTCTCAGTATTAGTGATGGAATAAAATGTACTTTTAGAAAGAGGTGAACATGAACTGCCATATCCATCCAATTACGATGACTATACTTAGGAATCTAGCAACTATGCAGGAATAAAAACGTTTTTTTCCTAGCAGGCTATCAACTACTGAATTGCAAGTATCTACCAAATATAACTCAAAAAAATTGAACAGGATGAGGAACTGAAAAGATATGGTATAAAATAAATACGTACTACAGTGGTTCAGAGAATTTAAACCCAAATTAAAGGTGAAATTTATGTCTGTGGGCCCAGCCCAAAATCCCATTGCAGCTAATGGATCATGATTTTCTCTCTTCAGTATAATTACCTTTCAGCCACATTGGTCTGTGAATATTTTTTTTCAACCCCAGGACATGAAATGCTTCCACACTAGCACTTACCAGGGAAATGGTGTAAGTGCAGGGGTGTTAGGAGCTCCCTTCCTCCCCTTTGCTGCCCTCTCAAGTGTGTGGTTGAGAGCGTGGATGTAGATGGGCACATGTGGTCTACTTCATGCAAGAGGACAGCTACCACACTGTACTCACTCTCCTCCTCCGCCTCCTGCTCTTATTCATGCCAATACAGATAAAAAGCCACATATGTTTGTTTGATTTGTAGGAGTGTCCATTAGAAAAAAATAGGATGAGACTGCTTTATGTAACTTGAATGAGACAAATAAAGAACTTAATCTTCAAGCTAAAGAGATCTCACAATTTTTGTTTGTTGCTTTGGTTTTAAAGTTAGTTGCTTTTTTTTTAATCTCAGAGCTCAGAAAAGAAAAGTGAGATGAAGAGTGATTTCTCTCACTATTCTTTCTATGATGACTAGGGTGTGAGAAAATGCATGACACAGCCTTTCCAAACAGAGACTGGCACAGGCAAGCCACAGATTTCTTTCTTGGTAGTTGAGACAGATGGGAGACTTCCACCTGCGTGCCCTCCCATATGCATACCTTTTCTGTGCTCATACATAAATAATGTCATGCAAAGCACCCACCCCTCGCGCAGTGCATTAGCAGTCTGTGCAGAACACGCTCAAGGTGGCCACATGGGAGCCTGGGCAGTGACTGCAGTCCCTGAGATGCTCCCAGGAAAGCCAGGAAAATGTGACAGCCCACAATGTTACATCAGCAAATGCAATGTGGGGAGCTGCCCTCGCCACAGCTGACCTAGGGCCCCAGGCATTTTGGGCTATTGCTGTGCTGGAGGAGGGGAAGAAGGGAAGAAGGGAGGAAGGGAGGAAGGGAGGAAGGGAAGGGCAGACGTGTTCTGCTGTGGGCTGAGTGACACTTCCAGCTGACAGCAGTACCCGCTGAGGAGAGCAGGTTGGTGGGAGAGCCCTGAATTGTTGACACAATAGTTTTCACACACTGAGGAGGGCTGGCATCTGAGAACAAGGTCCAAAAATGTATCTGACTCGTGTGGTTGCCAAGCCTCAACCATTCTGGTGAGTTTTTTCCATACCAGAACTGTAAAAGCACTTGGTTATCCTAGTGGAAAAGTTTTCCTCAGGACCTGAACCAGAAAATGTTTACAGTACCAAACACAGATATGAATAAAAACTTTCCTGCAAATATTTCTGATAATGCAATATTTTTGTATTTTTTCACTATTTTCAAATATTCAAAATAATAAATAATGAAAGTGAAAAGTAGGCAGAAATCTTAAACAACTCTCATTTACATGAAAGAAAGTTCACTATTATGTATTATAGGAGGCCCTTAAAAATATATGTATTGTGTAAGTGGCCTTTGAGTCCATGTAAAATATATCTGTACTGTATTTGAGTATCTTTTGCCCCGGAAGGTCCTAGTTATTCTTGATGGGCTGCAGCCGCAATATCCTTCTGTGGGCTGCAGCTGTGGCTAGCCAAGGTAACTGGGATAAAAGGGGGTGGGCTGGCCAGTCAGGGAGAGCCTTGGAGGAAGAAGACTCTGAGTCTGTGCTGTGAAGATCTGCCGCCCACAAGACACCACCAGAAAGGTACAGGACTCTTGAAATATGCTAAATACAACAATGTATAATGATGAACATTTTTTATGCTAAAAAATTGTCATTTTACAGCACAGATTACCAATAATACCCAGAAATTAAATAAATGCTCTCAAAAATCTTTTAGTAATTTTTTGAAAAAATATAATCATACAACTTGATGTCCAGAATAAATGTAACAATCACTATTCATGGACAGTTTTATCGTGACAGAATATATTTAACAATGCCAGACAAGATTAGTAGTCAGATCATTCAATATAAATAATCTATGGAGGACCTTACTGACTCTTTTGTGTTGAGACAAAAAGGAAACCATAAGAAACTTATGTATTGTCTTGGTTATCCAAACTGATATTATTCACTTGGGTTATGGTGTAAGATTTACTGTGAGCAATAATATTGGAAAATATTTGTATGTTCTTTTATACTTTTTATGCTATTTACCAGGAAATCTGCCTTACCTTTTGGATGATTCCAAGTTTCTGTTCAGTAGTCAGTACCTTATCCCAAGATAAATTACTTAAATATGAAAGAATTAATAGATAAACTTTAAAACCTTCAAACCAGGGAGAGAATACTGTATGTGTATCCAAATGCACACACATACAATTATTTCATTTTTTCATGCAGTTTTATTTGTGGGAAGGTATCTCAAAAAGTTTTACTCAGACTTAATGAAAGGTTTGTTTTGTTTCAGTTAGTACAGAACTTAAATTGACTGAGCTATAAAGTGTAGTTAGTTTTTCTCAATGCAGCCTATTGTGAGAAGAATGAGTGGTTTTAGAAGCCATCTTTTGACCATTCATGTATGTGAAAAGAACATATTTTTCCAGTACAAACTTATCAACTTGATTGTGAAAACATAGAATATGGAAATATATTTTATCAAACTAAACATTCAAATAGGTGCATAATAGAAAATATCTTATAGAAACTGCTTTTATTTCTTTGTAGGAGATGTGGCTATCTATCTGATAAGGAAGATTTCTTTAGTTCCAGGGTACAAAATATTGTCCAGTTAAGAATACTAACCTAAGCTATGTTTGACACAATCCAGCATAAACATATGTACATAAATTAGAACTCTCTGGTGATTCTGCACAATTATTTTGAATAAAAGCTTCTAAACCTATATTACTAGCTTGATTTATTAATTAAAATACTGTGATTCCTAACACATCTTTCTGAGCATGTAGAGCTGTATTTTTTATTAAAGAAAGATAGTGGAGCTTATGGAAATACACACTAATATAAGAATATTTAGTTTGTAAAGTCAAACAGCAAAACAGAAACTCAAAAATTTACAATTATCTGTATTACTTTATTTCTTTTCCCTGTTAGTAACTATTTTGCACTATTTCAGATGAGAATCCTGCATCAAAGGACAATTGTCTTTATTGCACCAATAAAGACTGATCATTGTGTATACATACAGTGAATATCTAGTCAGGGACATCACAGAAATGGATTCCAGCCTGGAACTTGCATATTCAAAATTTTGGTTTGTGTATATTGTTCCATCACTGTCTGCAATCAAGATTCAGCTCCACAATCCACTCTTATCTCTACAATCCCCCAATTGATAATCTAACGTTGAATGTCAGTTTTCTGTTACCTGCTTAACACAGACCTCAGCAGCATTTTCCTCTATTCCCATAAACTGGTTTCTTTTTGACTATGCTCTGTTTTTTCCCTATGGCTAAAAGCTCGCATTCTTTATGCTTTGCTCCTTATAAACCCTCCATACCCTGCTAGGAAAATTTTGAGGGCAATAGATATTGGAGCAGTTTGTCAAAAGAGTATTCAGGTCTTGCCTCTATTGAGCAAACTGTGCACACAGCCCAGAGATGTCCTTATGATTTCATTCCAGCTACTACCCTCAGTTCTCCCCAGGATGCGGCAGGTGAGTGCAGCAGACACTGTAAGGAGGAGACAGTGATTTCAGGCACAAAGCAGGCAGGGGTAACCGCAGGCCTTGTGGCAGAGCTGTGTCCTAGCTTGGGCAGCGGCTGTACAGCCTGAGCACATACTGGGGCTTGGCTGTCCGCTGCCTCTGACAGCATCACCAGCTGCACTCCTGGGGAGAGCTCACTCCTGTGCAGAGGTGTAGGGCACACCTTTAGAGTAGGTTGGACTTATTATATGGTTGGAGAAAAATAAAAAAATTATTTGCAAAACAATCAGTCCCCTCAAATTCTACTTCTGCCCCTGCTTCATCTAATATAAAACATCAAGTATGGTTCTATACTGTCTTATTTATTTATCTTACAACTAGCTACAGCTGTTGACTTGTCATCAGTCTTGTCCAAGATCTTTTTTTGACTTTATTCAACAAACTTATTTTGCTTCTTTCAAATGCCAGCCCTCTCTTGCCATATATAATTTGTCTCTCCCAAATCAGCCAAGTTATCAACATATCAAAAAAAAATCAGCCTGTTTCAAGTCATGCTTATAATTTTGCAATACTGATGGTGATGACAGAGCACTGGAGACAGTGGTCTGTAGAGAAACTCATCTGACTGCAGGTAGCGCAGATATTTAAGTCCTTGTGTGTATCTTTCTTTTGTGACCCACAAACATGTCTGCACTTTGTAGTAATTCCATCAGAGTTCAAGATGCTTCATTGATGCCTAGAAGTCCTCTTGACAACGCACTTTCTTAAATCCATGAGAAAGTGTGCTTGTATTTGCACTGTATTACTTAACAATATAACAGCATTACACAAAGCTGTCTCAGAATGCGGCAATTAGCCGTGAGCAGAGCTGGAAATAACCAAAATGGCACCTTCTTTATGAAAAAAATAAAAGACAACCTCTGACTTCCAAAAAAGTTGAAGGCACTTCAAAGAACTCCTTAGTGATTGACTACACAAAGGCAAATAGCAACTGATCATTCTTTAGCTAGATGAGCTGTTAGTGGAAGAATTACATTGTGAAGAAATTCAGAAGTCAGCCAGAATCCTCAGGAGCAACCAACAAGCAGTTGCTGACAATGCTTCCAGACAATGATTTCAAACAGAAGATAAGATAAATCAAAACCTTTGTGAATTAGTTGCATTGGAGAGCTGAAAACATTTCCAAATGCAAAACAAAGCAGACACCAATTAACTGTCATAAATAAATGGATGGTGCATTCACCACCTTTACAATCCATCCATCTTTGGTACATTTACAGAAGTTTTCTAATTTTGCAAAGTAAACCCAAAAATAAAAAAGACACTAGCAGGAAAACAAGTCCAGTTTGTACCTAAGGTTTTCATATCATCAACCACTTTAAACTGTGTATCATGTATCTATACCAGGAATAATAAAAATACATTGCACGGTGTTGCAGTGGCTCTACTAAGCAGGCATGCTACTAGAAAATGTCCTGAATAAATGGATTTTGACCTACCAGTATCTGTTTAGGACACACTGTTGAGGATGCTTTATTTAGGACATGTCAGAAATGAGGCTATGCACATCACATTGCTTAAGCAACAATAAAGTAAATACAAAAACCTCGTGTTACCATGCTTAATATTATCACTCCTTTATTTTTCCTACCTGGAGGAGAAAACAAAAAATTTACTTTTACTGATATCTAATTTGCACTATATAAATAATGTCTACAGAATATAAACTATCATCCAGGCTATTTTATTTCACTGCTTAAAGCTAAAAATAAAAGCATCTATGTCACCCTTTAGGTTTCGAGCATACCCTTTCGTATGAGGTTCTTGCATGAAAACCCTTTTTTTTTAAACTTATGTTTATATTGAACTTTTGGTAGGATTTGTCTCTATTTTTAGAAATAAAATACAGATTTTTAATATTTCAGAGCAGAAGAAAATTCTTTGCAATAATATTTAAGTAATTTTAATATGGTTTTATTGGTCTCCCAGTCTGGCATATAAATTTGAAAACTATCATGTCACCTTGCTTTTAATCCTTTTTTCCCATTTTTCCTGTCTTTTCATGTAATTAAGTTTTTTCTTAAATCTTAACTAATCTCCTTTTCAGTCTTTCAGACAAAGCTTTCCTTCAGACAAGGGTAAGAAAAATCAATGACGTTTTAGACTGAGCTTTTTTTCTCAGATGACATTGTAATCATTGGCTGCCCACTTGGCACCTGTCTGTGAATTTTTTTGATACATCTGCTTTACCTTTTTGCCCATCCCTGCACAGAGACAGATTCTTCCTCTGCACACCCTGCAATGATGTCAAGGAGCTCCTGGAATCTCCCCATCCCCATTTATAACTCAAGTATTCAGTCACATTATTATTTTCACCTATTTCTCTAAGATCACTCTTTCATTCATTTTTCAAATTATTAACTTAATCTTTAAATTCTGTCATGTCACTAATATTTATGATGTATATAAATAATGAATACTACTTCAAACACTGAATAGCATAACTCCTCAGCCTTATCAATGTAGCAGAAAATTATTATTTTATTCATAACTTTCTCTGCACATTGTTGAGATGATTTCTAAATGTTAGTACACTTAGTCTTACTAGTTTTCCTAATTGCACTCAGTAAAGAACTTTGTCAAAACCCTTGGAAAAATCCAAATAAACTGTTTTCAGTTCAGTTCAACCATTACTTGGATGACGTGTGCATGGAGTTCTAACAGACCTGAGAAGGTTTTCTTTCAGCAAAGATTCCCTGGCTTCCTTTAGCAGAAATTAATCTAAAGTTTTGCTCCTAATTCCATTATTGATATGTAATGATCAAAATTATATAATCATATATTCAATAAACTGATATTCAATCTATAAACTGAACTCAGACTTACAGACCAGTAGGATATTACTATTTTGCTGGAAAAAAAATGCAGAAAAAGCACAACAATATCCAAATTATAATATTCCATTTTTCAATAGGCAATTAAGTGCTAATAGAATTTGCATCAGCTCAACCCCTTCAGTTCCTTATATGCTTTGTGTGTAGCCAATCAGCCATCTGATTCCACTTTCCTTTCAAATTACTCTTACTATTTCCTTTATTGCCTCAACTTAATATTTATTTTTACTCTTTTAAAGTGCAAGACAGCTAGCTGCATTTTCTGTAGGAGGCTCCACACAATTAAATCTTTCAGCTTCTTTGTAAGAGTTCTTTTGAAATCTGTTCTTTTAAAAACAGCAGGTCTGATGACATTTTCATTAATTTTTCTGGTTCTAATATAATTGAAAAAAATCTTTGCTATTTCTTATATCTTCAGCTATAAGGTCTTCAGACTGCTTCTTAGAATATATATTCTCCATCTTCCATTTTTCCTATCATAATTTGTGTTCTGTTTCAATAGCTACATTTGTCTGGAATTTATCTGGAAGAGGCTACATTTGAGGTGAAATAAACTCTTAACCCTCACAGCTTTCTGTGTTGCTTTTTAGTATTTTTCCTAATTATCTGAGACTGATGTGATGTTTTGAATCCTATTCATGTGGTAATTCAAAAAATTTCTATAGTTCATTTCAAGGCCACAAAAAGAAATTCAAATATCTACTTTATTGCAAAAAATTACAGTGGGACACCCAAATAATATCACATATTATCACATATTTGATAATATTTGGGTGATTATATTTATATAATATATATTATATATATTATAAAATATATAATATATGTATATTATATTATATATATATTATTAAATATATAGCAAAAATTTCACAACTCAATTATAAAGCACCAAAATAGAATAAAAGAAAATTTATAACTCAATTTAAAAATTGTATTTCTACACCAACTCTTTCTGGTGAGGAATTCCTCACTCATATACCATTTTTGCAATTTTTAGTTACCCTTTTTTTTCAACCATATCTCTTTCTGCCACAGACAGTCATAGAAGACATGTTTTTCAACGCTCCATAAAAGGTTTGTTTACAGTAATTTGATGTTACTATTTTCCTACCAGAATAAAATGATCCTAATGTTTCCTTTCTTCCAGAAAGCTCTGGCAGACTTTCCCCAGTCTGGGTAGGGTTTATCCTGAAGCATCATATCTGTGACCTACAGGAAAAGAAGAAATAGTAGACAGTTACACTAAGGCAGTGCTAGCAAGGACTCCAGGAACATTTTTATTTATGTGTGGCACAGCTGCATCAGTTCTGATAATGATAACAGACAGTAGACTAATAGTGCGCCCAGTGTTATTTGCAATCAAGATAATGAATATTGGGCTACATATTCTGCCTCTAGAAGTGCATGCAACTCCTTGAGAAACAATGAAACCTGTAGAGATCCAAAGATAAGAAGATAAGAGGAACCTGAGAGTTACAGCAACCTACAGGACGTGAGTTACATTCCCCTGTGGCTGTGGAGATTTCTGGCCCAATCTGGGAGAGGAAAAGCACTTCCCTGAGAGCAGCATCAGCAGAATTTCCACTCTTGAGATCAGAACTGCAGCTAGGGAGTGGAAGCCTGTGAATTAAGCACTACATAACATTTATAATGTCCTCTCAGTTCCTGCTATCAGTATAAAAAGCACACTTGGGACCGGCAACAGAAAAAAAACTCCTTAAAACTTGCAAAAAATTTTAAAAGTATGAAATATTTATTCTCATTTTCATAATTCCTGTCTAAAGAGACCATCTGTTTCTCTGTCCAGATACTCATATGTATGCAGTACTTCTGGGTGGTACATGGAAGTATTAAAAATGACTTTCAGCTCACTGAGGGAGGTGAATACCCCTCAGGCACCTGCTTCTTTGGGAAGCTGTGTTTTCATATCCATTTACTTCAAATTAACTGTACTAAAAAGCACCAGAAGTTACATCACAATAAACTCATAAATTCTGTTGTGCAAAAGATGCAGAGTGGAAAGCCTCTCCATTTGTAAAGATTTAAGAAATAATTGATCAGATAAAGGAAATGGGGCTGACCACCTGCTTCAAAATGCAGATAAGTAAACCAAATTCCATCTCACTCTTATCAGTACAGAGTGGGAAATTACTATGTGTTTTGATCAAAATTAAAATAAATCTTAAATTTCCAGAAGGAAATAATTTCAAACTGAAGACAAAATTTCACAGCTGCTTTAAAATCCAGTTTGTCATCCAGAGGAAAGTTTCTCTGCACATTGTTGAGATGATTTCTAAATGTTAGTACACTTAGTCTTACTAGTTTTCCTAATTGCACTCAGTAAAGAACTTTGTCAAAACCCTTGAAAAATCCAAATAAACTGTTTTCAGTTCAGTTCAACCATTACTTGGATGACGTGTATGGAGTTCTAACAGACCTGAGAAGGTTTTATTTTCAGCAAAGATTCCTGGCTTCCTTTAGCAGAAATTAATCTAAAGTTTTGCTCCTAATTCCATTATTGATATGTAATGATCAAAATTATATAATCATATATTCAATAAACTGATATTCAATCTATAAACTGAACTCAGACTTACAGACCAGTAGGATATTACTATTTTGCTGGAAAAAATGCAGAAAAAGCACAACAATATCCAAATTATAATATTCCATTTTTCAATAGGCAATTAAGTGCTAATAGAATTTGCATCAGCTCAACCCCTTCAGTTCCTTATATGCTTTGTGTGTAGCCAATCAGCCATCTGATTCCACTTTCCTTTCAAATTACTCTTACTATTTCCTTTATTGCCTCAACTTAATATTTATTTTTACTCTTTTAAAGTGCAAGACAGCTAGCTGCATTTTCTGTAGGAGGCTCCACACAATTAAATCTTTCAGCTTCTTTGTAAGAGTTCTTTTGAAATCTGTTCTTTTAAAAACAGCAGGTCTGATGACATTTTCATTAATTTTTCTGGTTCTAATATAATTGAAAAAATCTTTGCTATTTCTTATATCTTCAGCTATAAGGTCTTCAGACTGCTTCTTAGAATATATATTCTCCATCTTCCATTTTTCCTATCATAATTTGTGTTCTGTTTCAATAGCTACATTTGTCTGGAATTTATCTGGAAGAGGCTACATTTGAGGTGAAATAAACTCTTAACCCTCACAGCTTTCTGTGTTGCTTTTTAATATTTTTCCTAATTATCTGAGACTGATGTGATGTTTTGAATCCTATTCATGTGGTAATTCAAAAAATTTCTATAATTCATTTCAAGGCCACAAAAAGAAATTCAAATATCTACTTTATTGCAAGGAATTACAGTGGGACACCCAAATAATATCACATATTATCACATTTTATCACATATTTGATAATATTTGGGTGATTATATCTATATAATATATATATTATAAAATATATAATATATGTATATTATATTAAATATATATATTATTAAATATATAGCAAAAATTTCACAACTCAATTATAAAGCACCAAAATAGAATAAAAGAAAATTTATAACTCAATTTAAAAATTGTATTTCTACACCAACTCTTTCTGGTGAGGAATTCCTCACTCATATACCATTTTTGCAATTTTTAGTTACCCTTTTTTTTCAACCATATCTCTTTCTGCCACAGACAGTCATAGAAGACATGTTTTTCAACGCTCCATAAAAGATTTGGTTACAGTAATTTGATGTTACTATTTTCCTACCAGAATAAAATGATCCTAATGTTTCCTTTCTTCCAGAAAGCTCTGGCAGACTTTCCCCAGTCTGGGTAGGGTTTATCCTGAAGCATCATATCTGTGACCTACAGGAAAAGAAGAAATAGTAGACAGTTACACTAAGGCAGTGCTAGCAAGGACTCCAGGAACATTTTTATTTATGTGTGGCACAGCTGCATCAGTTCTGATAATGATAACAGACAGTAGACTAATAGTGCACCCAGTGTTATTTGCAATCAAGATAATGAATATTGGGCTACATATTCTGCCTCTAGAAGTGCATGCAACTCCTTGAGAAACAATGAAACCTGTAGAGATCCAAAGATAAGAAGATAAGAGGAACCTGAGAGTTACAGCAACCTACAGGATGTGAGTTACATTCCCCTGTGGTTGTGAAGCTTTCTGGCCCAATCTGGGAGAGGAAAAGCACTTCCCCGAGAGCAGCATCAGCAGAATTTCCACTCTTGAGATCAGAACTGCAGCTAGGGAGTGGAAGTCTGTGAATTAAGCACTACATAACATTTATAATGTCCTCTCAGTTCCTGCTATCAGTATAAAAAGCACACTTGGGACTGGCAACAGAAAAAAAACTCCTTAAAACTTGCAAAAAATTTTAAAAGTATGAAATATTTATTCTCATTTTCATAATTCCTGTCTAAAGAGACCATCTGTTTCTCTGTCCAGATACTCATATGTATGCAGTACTTCTGGGTGGTACATGGAAGTATTAAAAATGACTTTCAGCTCACTGAGGGAGGTGAATACCCCTCAGGCACCTGCTTCTTTGGGAAGCTGTGTTTTCATATCCATTTACTTCAAATTAACTGTACTAAAAAGCACCAGAAGTTACATCACAATAAACTCATAAATTCTGTTGTGCAAAAGATGCAGAGTGGAAAGCCTCTCCATTTGTAAAGATTTAAGAAATAATTGATCAGATAAAGGAAATGGGGCTGACCACCTGCTTCAAAATGCAGATAAGTAAACCAAATTCCATCTCACTCTTATCAGTACAGAGTGGGAAATTACTATGTGTTTTGATCAAAATTAAAATAAATCTTAAGTTTCCAGAAGGAAATAATTTCAAACTGAAGACAAAATTTCACAGATGCTTTAAAATCCAGTTTGTCATCCAGAGTGAAAGTTACCACTTTCAATCAATAGCATTAAGAGTGTTTATCAAAGAGAACATGTGGCCAATGAGTAAATTAAAAATAGATTCAACTGCTAAATTTTGGCTTCAAGTCCATTTGGGGTTAAAAGTGCTCAGTGTATTAGCCTGGGCTGGGTCCAAAGGATAACAGCTATGTTAAATAAATAGAAATGCATATTCTAGAATTTTTATTATTCCATTAAACTGAACCTTAACAAAGAACAGATAATATCCTAAAATACCACCTTTAATAACTGTTTCTCTGATCAGCAAGCTATAATATTTTTAATAAGATCCCGATTATCTAAATAAATATTTCAATAAATATTTAATGTTGAACAAGATTTCTGTAAAGATTTAATTAAATTCATTTAGTAATACTTTTTTGTCCTCTTAGGAAGAGTCTACCTAGTAATGAATATTTGCAAAGAAGAGCAGCTATTTCAAGAGGCTTTACTCAAGTTTCAAAATAGTTTCTCCAGATGCTTTCTGGAAAATTATTATATTTGGGAGAAGGATGCAATTTGCAGCTCTATGACCAATTACCAAAGCTGCATGTTTCATAAGAATGACATTCGAGACAGAGATATTTTCTGAGGAAAATGGCAAGAGGAGGCAGGAAATGTTCTTTCTGATACCAAATAGCTGGTCTTTCATCTCCCAGCTTTGGCATTTATTTAAAGTCATATCACCAGATCAATGTCAGGTCAGTTCCAGCTAAATTGGCTAAAGCAGAGACAGTCATTAAAGCGATGCATTCCATAAAGAGAAATCCAATTACCTTTTGCATTAGAGAAATCAAATTCATTTTCTGATTTGGTCAAGGACAGTCACTGTAGAAAACAGCTTCCAGGAGAAAAGCACTCAACACTGTCATACAGCAGACAAGTTTTAAATATATATTAAATACCCATTGTTTTTGGAAAAAGAAAAAATATAAATTCTAATTTAATTTGCAGAACTTCATGTAAAGCAATGTGTGTGTTTTTCTTTCTCTATTTGTATTTCACAATGTAATTCCTGGACAGCATACATTTATTTCTGCTTTACTGGACTATGCTTGAAAACATTGCTGATACAGGGGAATAGCAAAAAATTGGACACTTTAGTAAATGTCTGCCTGCATCTTACATAATCAAAATAAAATAGGGAAAGCCACTTACAATACAATTAAGTAATGTATTCTTTTCTTGAACTAGGAGATGCAATATACTTTAATCAATAATTACACTGCTTCAGTTCAAAAAGGAATGGCCCCAACATACAGGCAATATATACATTTTATTTAGTGTCTCATGAGAGAGAAACAGTTGCACTATATTGAATTGTAAAAGCAAAGCTGTATCACACACACTGTTGGATTTTATGAGTCACACAAATACCACAAAAAACTCAATTTCCATTAATAATTACTATGTTTTATATATATTATGGCATCTTTTATTTTGTTCTAGAAAATATGACTTTATCAACTATTCATATTACTCACATTATGTTAATTATGAGGCTAACTCATAATGGTTTAAAAAAGATATATTGCTGTCATTAATAGCAAAATGTTATGATTTCCATTTTTCTGTTACAGAAAAAATGAAATTGTTCATTTTGATATGATCCTTTTGATGTTTGATACAATCATTGAACCACAGAAAGGCTTGGGTTGGAAGGGACCTTACAGATCCTCTATTTCCAGCCCCTCACTGCCATGGGCAGGGACACCTTGCACTAGACCAGGTCGTTCCTGGCCTATGATAGATACTATTTTACAATATATAATACAATAATTTGTAATATTATATTGTATCACACAGAAGAAAGAATCTGGGATTCAAAGTCATTCAGAGCATGTAACTCACTCAGACAAGAAGTGCAGAAAGTAAAACCATAAAAAACTTCAAAAAAAGCCCAGACAAAAACGTAAGGTACCTAAGATATCTGCCAAGTGGTGCAGTAAAACACCTTAAGGATCATTTATTCCTTCCTTGCAGTTACTCCTTGAGCCTATTGTTCAGGATACTCTGCACATGCTTTCCATCTCTCTGCAGACACTCATGTCAAGTGATGTTGGGTTGTACCTCACAGGGTCCTTCCCTTCCCAGCAGAGACAGCCTCTGCACTGGGAGTGTCAGCTAAGGCAAAGTATCCCTTCCAAGTTAACAGCAAGAGAAATTTCCTTGAAAAAGGAAAGGAAAGGAAAGGAAAGGAAAGGAAAGGAAAGGAAAGGAAAGGAAAGGAAAGGAAAGGAAAGGAAAGGAAAGGAAAGGAAAGGAAAGGAAAGGAAAGGAAAGGAAAGGAAAGGAAAGGAAAGGAAAGGAAAGGAAAGGAAAGGAAAGGAAAGGAAAGGAAAGGAAAGGAAAGGAAAGGAAAGGAAAGGAAAGGAAAGGAAAGGAAAGGAAAGGGGAAAGGGAAGGAAAGGAGAAAATGGCCTCATACTTTGGTCATTTTGGTTATGCCTACAAAGTATCATCCAAATACTCCACTACCAAGAACTATGCTATCACCATCTTCAGAGCACTAAGAGATAACCCACAGAAAACTGATGTGGCACAGGCTGTTGGCCAAGCTGCTTTCATCTGACAAGTTGCATTTTAGAAATGTAGAAATATAAAACTACATCAGTTGGTTTGATAGTAGCACTTCTTCATATAAGCAGCTGCAGAAACTGTTTCTTACTAGAGAAATGGACTCTGGGCTTTAGGACACAATATATTCTGTGCTGCAATATTCATGAAGTGCAGACAAGCCCTTAACACAGAATGTTCATTGCTTTATTCATACTTGGATAATACATCAAAACAGGGTAAGAGCAGACCTCCAGAATTCACCAGTAGGTAGAAGAATCTAAGATCCACAAGAAAAGCCTGAAAACACAAACCAAATGATGAAATATGAAATATTTTTGTATTCTTTTGATAACACTATGAGTAGCAAAAAGTCCAATGGACAGTAGGACTCCAACATAAAAATCAGTAAAGAAGCTGTTTGTGTGTATGCAACTACTCAGCCAGAAGGACATGACATCACGGTGTTATTGCTGGAAAACTGAGTACCCTGGATAACTGCATTTGCCAAAATATACCTATCTCTACCACCGTCAAATACATTATTCAAGTATTAAAAGTTTTCATTTTTTCAATTTTTATAATCTTACAAATTTAAATGTCTTATTTTAAATCATAAACCACTTTGTTAGTAGCTCTATATTAAGTAACCTCTATATAAGTAGCACTTGACACTCAGCCTTTAAATAGTGCATAACATGCCCATCTCTACTCACCCCAAACTCAAAACAAGAAACATTATTTTCAGTCCTGCAACTGGGGCATTTCATTGATAACTAAATATCATAAATTCTAAAAATCTTTTAGAAATTATAAGGATGCCATAGTGACAGGACAGGGCAGAGGGCAGTTTCCCATGACAAGATTATGAACATTGCATTCCTCATCAAAAGAATCCATCAATAGTTTTGCAGAGACTGAAGACTGCCTGTATGTTTCTGAAAAGTATGTGAGTTTTATTTCTAGAAAAAACAGGGGCTAAATCAGGTTAAAGTAATTATGTTTTCTGAAGTCAGAGTGTGAAGTCAATGAGAGCTAATGCACACCGCTGAGGGGATACACTTCCCTTGCCTTGCTGTTATGTGCTTTTAGGTAAGAGCTATATATAGGTGTCCCACTAACTGCACATCAATTCTTTATCATATCTCAGTCTTTAAGTACTGTACTACACCACAGTAATCATATACCAAACATTTAGTACTCAGTCATTAAAAGTTTCTATCCATCACTTTTCTCTTCTTTGAAATATGTAAAAACTGTGGAGCTGTTCACTTGATGTATAAAAGTAACCTATAGGGAAAATGTTTTTATGCTTTTTTCATCTGGGTTTCTGGGAGAAAATTGTCTTCTGCAGATGGAGTCGGATACTCCTCTATGATGGCATGACAGGATGGGTCAACAAGGGGAGGATGGCTGATGTTGTCCGTGTCAACTCCAGCAAGGCTTTTGACTCTATTTCCCATAATACCATCATGGATAAGCTCAGAAATTGCGGGTCAGATGAATGCAATGTGAGGTGGATCAAGAACTGGCTGAATGGCAGAACTCAGAGGGTTGTGGTCAGCCAAGCAGGATACAGTTGGAAGAAGTGGTGTTCCCCAGGGATCAATACTACAGCCTTAACTTTTCTATCAGCAATGTGGACAAAGGATAGAATGGCACTGGAAGCCTGATAAAATAAATCCCAATATGGTTTCCTTCATTTTTTAGTGTTTCTCACCAAAGTGTCATTAAACCTCAGCAAGTTTGCAGCTGATGTAAAACTGTGGGGGGTGGTTGATAGACTTGAAAGCTCTGCTGCCATTCAGTGGGACCTTGGTAGGCTGGAGATTTGAGCAGAAAGAAACCTAATGAGGTTCAGAGAAGGCAAATCAGGATCCTGCATCTGGGGAGGAATAACCCCAAGTGCCAGCACAGGCTGGGGCTGACCTCCTGGAAGCAGCTCTGTGGAGAAGGGCTTGGGGAGCCTGGAGGGTGCGAGCTGATTATGAGCCAGCAGAGTCCTTGTGGCCAGGAGGGCCAATGGCACCCTGGGGTGCCTTGGGAAGAGTGTGGCCAGCAGGCTGAGGGACGTGATCCTGCTCCTTCTTGTTGCAGACGTCTTTTGTGAAAAATCCTTCCTTTAGGATTTTTCCCTTCTGAGAAACCGAGAGGCCTCAGAGACAAGATGTAAACAATTGTTATCTGCTGCTGTGGAATGCAACAGGTGCATCTGTGATTGGCTTTCTATGGGTGTTTAGATTTCCTGACCAGTCATGACAGAGCTGGCTCTCGCTCTCTGTTGGAGCCAGCTGCTTTGTTATCATTCTTGCTATTCTATTCTTAGCTAGCCTTCTGACAACTTCCTTCTATCTCGTTATAGTATAGTTATAATGTAATATATATATAATATAATAAATCAAGTCTTCTAATTATGGAGTCAAGATTCTCGTCTCCTCCATCCTCAAAACCCTGCGTCCCAAAAGGGACGATAACTTCTCTTGGCCCTAGTGAGGCCACATCTGGAGTGCTGTGTCAGTTCTGGGCTCCACAATTCACGAAGGCAAAGACCTACTGGGGAGGGTCCAGAGGAGGCCACAGTGATCATGAAGGGTCTGGAGCATCTCATCTTATGAGGAGACACTGTGGGAGCTGGTCCTGTTTGGTCTAGAGAAGACCAAGAGGGGATCTCAATACATATAAATATCTCAAAGGCAGGTGCCAAGAGGATGGTGCCAGGCTCCTTTCAGTGGTTCCCAGCGACAAGACAAGGAGCAATGGCCATAAACTGAGAAAAAAGAAGTTCTATCTCAACATGGGGAGGAACTGCTTCACACAGAGGGTTGCAGAGAACTGGAACAGGCTCACAGAGGTTGTGGAGTCTCCCTCCTCTGGAGACATTCCAAACCCACCTGGACACATTCCTGTGTCACCTGCTCTAGGTGACTCTGTTTTGACAGGGGTTTGGACCCGATGGTCTTCAGAAGTCCCTTCCAACCCTTACAATTCTGTGATTCTGTGATCGTATCTCAACTGTTACACAGCTTACACATGAAAATATGCAATGCTTCTTTTAATTCTGAAATAGTTTTGGCAGTTGAGCAGAAGTGTCAAGAACTTTGTTAAACATTCTTCTGAAATAACTGCTAATTTATTTCAATCCCCTCTGCTGCATTTTGGAATAAACAAAATGTGTTTGAAAACAAATTTAACAAATATTTGTAATTAGGCTTACAGATTTATAAGGGGGGGCAATATTTCTCAAGCTAAATAATATTGGTAAGCTGTAAATATACTACTAGATTTTAAAGTTTGTCTGCTTCCTCTATTTTGTAGCATTCCTAACTTAGTTGATTTCTACCCTTTAAAAAAATGAAGCTTCTTTTAGGTTTCTTCTCCTTTAATTTAATTGCAATGAATTCTTTTCATATTTTCATTTTCAAAGCAACAACAATCACAGAGACAAAATGGCCCCTTCAATATATTTTTTCTTGTTTTCTCATTTTAGTCAGAGCCAGAACATTGTTCTTGTCTTATGAACACATACTGTTCTAATAAGTAAACCCTGAAAAACAACATTAAATTGCTGTCACAATTCAGTAACCAAGATGAGTGATAAAGAATATTATGGTTCACTTTTGTGGCTCCCACAATGGCCTCCAGTATAATTTTGTGCATTAGCATATTTCCCACCATGCTCTAAGTATTGCTCTTATGAGCGCTTATGCTCCCAAACCACAACATTTGGACATGTGCACTGTCTTATTACACCCAAATATCCACCAAAACCAGTTAAAGAACTTCTTCTGCATAAACATGGAGAAGGCTTATGTTAACTAATGCTATCTTTACTGATCCATGCAAATTTATTTCTCCACCCAATGAGGGAGCAGCAAGCCTCTTCGTTTTTAGCTGGAATGTTTTGATTTGGTTCTGGTATTGTCATAATGGTTTCTGTGCAATCCATGCTGGGATAACAACTCAACAAGATGGCAAGAACTAAAAATATATACACTTTAGGTTCAACTTTAGAAAAGTCACTTCTGCCAGCATTTCCTTTCAATTTCCAAATTCATTTAGGACAGAATGCTCCACAAAGCCAACATCTAGACTACAATGAATTTCTGGTAAAAAACTTTAGATATCAAAAGGTGAGTTAGGGAGAAATCTGGTCTGCAAATATTTTAAGTCTATTCAATTTATTCTGGAAATTATACTTTGTATTTCAATACCAGGAGAAATAATTTCTAAATAGATTATGCTTTTCTTAAAAGCCAAATCTAAAATGAAAAAAAAATTAAAGTTTAAAAAAAAATTTCTAACAGGAAATTCCTTGACAGTTCATACATATAAGTAACTGTTTAGGATCAATTTTACAATTGAAGCAGAGCTTCTGCAGAAAATCTCTAAGCTGTGCCATTTCATTTCCTAACATGTTTCAAGTCCCTACTGTGCACACAAATCACTATATACCTGCAACAAAATGTCCTGGCTGCCATGTGGCAAGCACTTGCTGTTTATATAATCATTGACAGCACATTTCAGAAGACTTTTTTCCTTGCTTTACAGCTTCCTTATTAGTGTTACAAATGCAGAAGCAGAGGTCTGGGTAATGTCACATATTACAGACAAAGTGCAAGATACAAAGCCACATCATGATTTTCATTTAAGGTGTTCAGCTCAGTTCCATTTTAGATTGTCATGACAGGAAAGCTTGCTTTACTCATTTAGAGAGCTTGGTGGTTCAGGTGAAAGGCCAGAGACAGAAGTCATGCCATGTTTGATGCAATGGCACATGCATCTAAATCAATGTAGATCCTTTTATAGTCAGTGAAAAGAAAAAGAATTTCTGGGGTGAAATTCACTTCAAAATAGATTCTGTTGTGAAGATGTACCTATTTTACTTCACTCTAAATCAGAACCTGCTCAGATGATCACACTGCTGGCAGTGAAAGTCTGATAACATAAATCCCAACATGGTTTCCTACATTTTTAAGTGTTTCTCACCCAAGTGTCATTAATCCAAATAACGACATATGTGATGGCTCATAGGTGATGATGTTTTGCCACAGGAAAGGGCTGTATTCACACATCCTATGCCTAAAAAGTAGGCTTTTGTCCTCAGTAGGCTGTTGCAAGAACAGATATTTAGAGAATCCTTAGAGTTCCTTTGGCAGGTCCTGGAGTATTTTAGCAAAGGATTTTAGAGAATGAAGAAGTCATATCACAAAAGGGTAACCCAACCTAGGGAGCAGAGCCAGCCAATGCAAATATCAGAGACAGAGGTACTTTCCTGAGTTTCCACAGGATGTGTTTCTGTATTTTTGAGACTAAAACAGCAAAGTTTTCTAGGGAATGATGCCAAAGGTGCATTAGTTTTCTTCTGCACAGTACAGTATTGCTTAAAGCAGTCAAATCAGTGTGCCCATTTTTAGTCTTGGATGTAACAGTGCTTATATCTAAACCAATGTCATAGGCATTATCCATTGACATTAATTCTAAAGACACACCTGGACAAAGTCTCCCCATCTTCTGCAGCTGCAGAATCAGACTCTCCACAACTTATCATTTCTTTAATCCTATGAATTACATTGTACAGCTATCTACAAACCAAAGCAGAGAAGAAAGAATTGAGCCAGCCCCTGATTAGTATAGAGGTAGCCTATGGCAGAAGGTTCAAAATGAGTTCATGCTGAAAGGGAATTTTTATGCAAAATTCAAATAGCAGTTTTTAAATTAGGTTTGGATCCATAATATTTTGGAATATTGGATGAATGAGAGCACTTCCTCATTTACCTCAGCATTTATAGGTTCCCAGCTCTGAGCTGTACAATTACATCCCATAATCACAGAGGTTTTGTTTTAGCATATATGAAACTATACACCAAATGGTGGCACACAGTAATTAAGGTGTGGTTCATCCTCTGAGACTGTCTTAA
Source organism: Emberiza elegans (assembly GCA_024865655.1). Classification (NCBI taxonomy): domain Eukaryota; kingdom Metazoa; phylum Chordata; class Aves; order Passeriformes; family Fringillidae; genus Emberiza; species Emberiza elegans. Next base: position 24,991,282 of record JALJVW010000910.1, read on the forward strand.
CCTAAGCAAAATTTTTGATGTCTGAATGTACCTGTCACAGACAAGTTCAACTGCCTGGTCCCATATGGAACATAGAATTCAGGGAAGTCACTATCTGCAGCGTGAAAAACTGGGAACAAATTCTGGCTTGATTTGGCACAATACAACACAGATGCTGAGCTGTTCTGGATATATTGCTAGCCATTCTGGAATGACAAGGAATAGTTCTGTCTCTAAAGAATGACAAGGAGTAGTTATGTCTCTAAAGACAGTTCTTCTGGACTTTGCAAACAGAAAGCTTACCAGAGTACCTGCTGTAGAGCAGAACATCAGCTTAGGCATGGAATAAATATCAGTTCCCAAGACATGAAGGAGTCCCATGCCAGACAGGTTCACAAGACAAAGGTTTCTACTGATCAAATTTAATTTCAGGCCTGTCTTCTTTGAACATCTCCATCTAACAATATTCTCAGTAACACTTGCACGTACCCATGTGCTCTAACAGATGCAGACAGCTTTCTGCATGGGCCATTAGCTATTACTCCTGAGCAGTGCCATCATTTTTATTTGTATCATGATGCCCTCAGAGACTCACAGCTAGAGTTGTAAACTGTCAATGCAACGTCTGTGTAGTCTATGTTTTGAGTGCCAGAAGGTCAGCATTTGCTGTTCTGACAATCGTAGTTTTGAAGTTCTTGCTCTTCAGAAAAAAGTGACAACACACATGTCACTTGGTGCCTTTCACAAGCTTTCTCCTTTCCCACAAGAATTTTAAAATTATATTTGGTGAGTTAAGGGATAAAAGAAGAACAAATGTATAAATAACACTTGTCCAACACTTGAGTACACGGTGTTAGTGTGATCTGGTGACATGTGAGGAAGCAAAAAAAGTAACCTTTGTGACAATAGAATATTTCCAATTAATTATTTGGAGGTTGCCATTAACTTCCACTTAGCGACTAATGAGGGAGTATATTTTTATGAATGAGTGAATGTGAGATACAATGGGTGTTTCTGACACTTGATTTTTGGGAATTGATTTCACTTTACACAGTTTGTTCTAGATCAACAGTTAAATACGGTAAATATAAGTTAGAAAAAGCATATATTTCAAAATTCTCTATTGTTGTCTACACAATGCAGAACCTAGTAAAAACAAATGGATGTGTTTGAATGAAGAATGTGATTTCTAGCTCTGATGTTTACTCTCTGCCTTGCACCTCTCTGCACCCAGGCACAGAACCACAGGACAACCATCTGAACATGGGGATGCCCCTGGCGATGGGCAGGAGGCACACAGGCCACTCTGCTCAGACACTCGCCTGTCTCCTCTTGCCTGAACAAGCCACCTAATTAAATGAAAATCCATCTCCATGCTGCTGGCACCGTGCTGCTTTTCCAGTTGATTCAAGGCTGTGATGTACTGACAGCTCAGAGTGGTTTCAATCCATTTCATTCCTTGAGTAAGTAAAGGGGAACTTGAAACTTCCTTTACATGGCCTTTTCTGTTCTGCACTCAAGGCAAACACAACTACTACGTGACAATATTTTCAGTCTAAATAGAGAATGAGAAAAATTCTGCACAAAACAAGTTTCTCATGCAAACTCTTACTGGAAAACAAACTGAAAAAATTCATGAAGCACTTCTGAAAAACCTTTCATTGGATCTTTCCCATATTTTCTTTATCATACTGTAAAGGATTATACAACTAGAATAATATTTATGCGCAGCTGCTGGTCCTTTGACAGGTTTTTGGGCAGCATCATTAATTGTTTTTAATTACATTTTTATACTGAAGCTACAATCACACTGAGAACATAATCCATCAACAAGTTGTAAATCCTTCTATTTGTCCCCATTTCCTGTGCAATTCTGCACTTGAGGTGCAAGCATGGCCCCAGTTTTGTTCAATCCTCTTTAAATGGTAAAGAATTAGTTTGGTCTTACTTCCAGAATAAAGAGTACTCATGGAAAGTATTCAGTGGAAGGTGATTAGCACCAGTTTCACTTCAACAGGAGAAAATCTCCAGACTCTGTTGGAAAGTCATTTGCTATTCTGAATAACAAATATTTTGTTTTGAAAAGTCAGTCAATTATTTCTCCTGCTGGATTATGTTCTTTAAGAAAACCTAGGTAATTTTTAACAATTCAGATTATAATTAAAATGTAAAAATACCCAGCAAAAATTCACAAGAGGATGCAGCATCTTATTAGAAAGCTGAGAAATAATGATTACTCTTAAATTGTATTGGCATTGTTCGAGGAATTCTCAGTGCTGAAAGAAGAACACAAAATGAATGTCCCTATTCCCTGAACAGGGAACTTTTGGGATTAGTTATTAAAAAAATGAGATCATAACTAAAGTTGTCTCTATTAAAAAATCATAATATTGAAGGCCTTGAGGATTTCAAGTGATACTACTATTCCCTTAAAATTGTGTGATTGGCTTAGCTCAGATATACCAAATTAAGAAAGATATCACCATTAAGTTTCATTTTATTTTCATTCAGGTTTTAATGTTCATGTTTTTGTAGACTCTCCACCAAATCTGATGCCTTCAAATAAAGCAGAGGATAAGACACTCTTACATCACACAAAACTCCATTATGGCTTTCAGATAAAATTGCTGCTACTTCCGAGTCAAGAAAAAAAGTTACAAATTTTAACATCTCCAGATATTGATATTTTTTTGTACAGTAAGCACCAAAGGGGAAGCTAGTTATTAAACATTAATGGATACAACTGAAAATGTTTCACACTGATCCTTGTTTGGGAAGAATATTGAAGACACACAGGGGATAAGGGTTTGTGAAGCATTCTTAAGTACTTGCTGGGTTGCTAGAGAGGATTTCAGAAAAGGAGGCACAGCAGAAAGAGAGCTGAGAGAAATTGCAGTATCTCTAGGGACAGAATTGTACACTCCCTTCTGGACTTGTGCTGAAATATGTTCCACAGCCAATTTGACAGTAAGTAGATAAGAGGTTTTGCAGACCGGGAAGTCAATGATTGCTAGAAATGATTGGTAGTAACACTGCATTCTCACATGCCCTTGGCTATAGAAAATAGCAGTCTTTAACCAAAATGCTTAGTTACTGAGCATAAGCAGAACTTTGTGCCTTTGTTGGTTTTGTTCAATAAGAAGTGAAAGAATACCAGGACCTCTGGGCAAAGAGAACATTCAAAGAGAATGGAAAGAAATTTGTTCCACTTTTAGGGACACTTGAGAACACAGCCCTTAAAATACAGTTGTTTTTCAGCCCCTGGTACACTTTCATTTGGAATTTAATATCTCTTATACAAACAAAGAATCAAGATTTTTTTTCAGGTTTTCTTTTTGGCTTCTTATGTATGACTATCCATCTGCAAACATTCATCCCATGGGGAAGCAGGATTGATGTCACTTAGAAGGAAACAAGCAACGTTAGATCATGGCTGCACAGATATTTGCCATTAGACATGTTTGGTTTTTTATCTACTGTCTACATACAAGACCATGGGAAACCAGCTAATGGTCACTCATTAAAATATACTTTTGCCTTATACATATTTATAAGAAACACTGTAGTGAGAACCAATACATTCTTTCAAAAAACAACAAAGGAGAAAAAGCTTAAGGAGACCAACTTTACATGAAAGGGAAAAGTTAGTTTTCTTAAATGTTCAGATGTTGCAAATTAAAAAATGCTGCTTTATCAACATGGTGTAAAGCAGATTTTTTTATCAGATTCTCTTTTGAACAGCAATTTGTGGTCAATTACTACTTCCCATGTGGACATTTCTCAAGGCTGAGCCATACTGTGTGCACAGCTGATATGGTACAATCTTTGCTCTACAGCTGCTCTTGTTTGTCATCTTGGCTTACTTGATTAAGTATTTTAATCAGTGTTTTCCTTAAGACCATGCACCTTCTGTTGAAAATTGTCTGGCTGGTATTTAGTTGAGAACCAGTTGACTTCTCAACATTTTTCTTAGACTTTGTCCATTTCTCATGCCATAATTTTTGAAGGGTTTATAAATAGTACCTTAAATTCTTTCTTACAAAACAATAATGGATGTTCTCTAATACCTGCAAAATCTCTACTAATAATGATGATAAGCAGCTTCCAATGAAGCTGCTAAGCTGTTTTAAGTTTAGTATAATGCCATGGAGAATATATAACAAGACTGTCTTATTTTGCTTTAAACTTTGACCTTTCTGCCTCTAAAACCAAAATACTGTGTTTAGTAAAAAATTTATTCCTTATCTTCTGACTGTTTTGTTAAGTTACCTCTTTTATTCAGCCAAATCAGGTGTTTTGATTATTTTCTTGGACAAAGTAGTTCTGATTTTTCTCACTGTGTTCTCAGGAAATGAAATGCAGACTATATTTACATGCTTGAACTAGCTTTGATGTACAATCTGAAATCACCTTTATTCTAGTCATGCTATGTTTATATATGTCTCCCTTATGATATTAACATAATCCAGGAGCATTATCATTTGGGCTTTTCTGAGTAGACCATTTGGCTGAACTACAGCTGCTTGCCTTTCTCTCTTAGCAAAACGAGGGAACCACCACATTTTGGGGAAATGTAAATCTGCCCCCCAGAGCCCACATCATATTTTCTTAATATCTTCTAGAAATGTTTTTTGAGAAATGAGAAACAAATGCTAAGCATAAACAGAAGGACTTAAAAAATGTATCTTTACCTTATGACTGTGAAGAGAAGGCAAAGACTCAGATTATTAGTGTTGTCAAATAGTAACTGCATATTCTCAAGTGATATGAGACAAAAAATTCACTTTAACTGGGAAAATATAGAGATACTATCTCTACTGGATATCCACTACTGCAATAGTTGAAGTAAATTTATATCTACAGCTGATTTACTTTAAATTACATCTCCTCTTAGATAAATTACATCTATCAAATATGTGTGTTCTGCTTTACTAAAGTTTCATCCTCCCTGCCCTGACTACATTAGGTCATCTTCGAACCAATCCTCAGACTACAGTTTTGATGCCTCTGAATTCTCACTGTTAATCCTAAGTCCTTGCTCAAAAAAAGTATATTTTCAAATTACTCAGCCCAGGACTATGTAGCCCCACTGGTATGAGAGCACTGTGAGACTGTACCTGACAACTCCACTCTAATTCCAGTTTGAAAGACAGTCTGTTGAAAACTAAGCTTGGGCTGATGCACTTGCATTTTAACCCAGGTGGATATTAACCTAGGAGGCATACTGCTGGTTTAACTACTACCTAGCCTAATTACTGTGGCACCACTTCAAGCATAAATGACAAATATAAGTAGTGATGCTCAGCATATGTATAATGCATAAAGCTGAAATACACGTTCCCTGATTTCTTTTGTCGCATAAGCAGGAATCTCATGAAAATGTCCAAGTCAGTTGGCTGAAAAATTGGAACAGAATTTTTAGGGTTTATTTGTATAAGCATATAAAATTTATCTATATATATGCTTGAAAACTAGCAATGTCTGTAAACGGTTTTATTAAAATTGCAGCTCCTCTGTGTATATTGGCAAAACCATTTTATAACAGATGAATAATGAAATATGATTACAGTTCTAGATTAGCTAAAATTGATATGACCTTAGGTCTACTAAGAAGCATTTTTCATGTAAAAATACAGTATATACAGGCATTTTAGTTTGTAATAGGGCCTACTGAATCCTATGCAAACCCAAAGTTTAATAAAGCCCTTATCAGCTTTGAAAACCTTTTTCATTTTTTGATAGGAAAATGAAACAAGAAAATAGACAGTCAAAGATGACTGAAAGAGATTCTAGAAAGAGAGTGAGATGGAAGACAGAGAGTGAGAAGTGTGGAAAAGATATACTACTAAAAATGAGAGTATGAGTTGAAATAAGCTTAGTAAATTGACATAGTAATGTATAGTTGCAAAAGAATGGAGATCCAATTCAGAGCTCTTCACACTTCCTTCAAAAGAAAGAAGGATTGACACTGACAGGTAGATTATCCCTAGATTAAAGAAAACTACAGCTTTAAACCAGGTACTAGAATATTTCATAGAACATCTCAGATTGACTATTAATTACTGAAGTGTTTGAAAGGGAATCCAAACAGCTGTTCAAATAAGACAAACTACCAACCCACAGGACAAGAACCAAGTCAAAGCAGATCAAAGACACAACTTCCAGGAGTAGAAAGTTCATGTCTAAAACCCCAGTGTCACCATATGCTTGAGAGACAGGCAGAAATTAGACACTACCTGAAGTAATTAAATATAAAATACAGATAACTGGAGTAGTCTTTAGATTTTTCACATTCATTAGTAATTGAAATATCTTCAAAACACACAGAATCCAGTGCTGTCACGTGAATCATTGAAGAAACAGAGAGGAGCAATGGAAAATTGTTTAGTGATTTATAAGCCTTACTGTCTCATTGGATGAACACGTGAAGAGACTTATGTAAGTCTTCAAAAACCTTTGGTCCACTATGGAGCAATGCCAGAGCCCAGCAAGGAAAACTCAAAACTGGCACCAGGACAAGGCAGTGTCTTCTCAGTGGACTGCCATGCCATCTACACACACTTAGCTTTGGTTCACAGGCAGCTGATCTAACGTGCTTTGGCCTCCTGAGACACAGGCAGGTTAACTTTGAGGGACCACAACACATTGCTTTCATGTTTATGACCCAGGCCTGACATCCATGCATTGTGCACCCTTGTGCTTCTTATGCTGGGTTTGCAAATATGGATTTGATACATTTTTTTTTCCATGCCAAATGAAAAGTAATGAAGGTAAATTCATTCACCGTGTGATTATTTCATTCCAGTTACTGGGCTAATAAGTTAAACTATGTTGTAATCCTGTAGTCAGCAGTTCAATTAAGTTTAGCATGGGAAGACTTGAGTTTTTCATTGCTCTGAATGATGTTTTATCAACTGTTGATTCATTTGGGCTTCTTCTGTACTGGTCTACAAACAGGAAGGTGATTATCACTGTTGAATGAAGGTTCTCTGTGTCAGATACCTCTGGTGATGTATCTTCACCCATTCAGACTTCTGGGTTCCAATAATGTTGGACATAAATCTGAACAGCTCTTGAATCCAGCATTGCAAAGCCACCTATCCCTGGCTTTCCACACAGATGTATCTACTATCAATAATTTTCAATACAAAAATAAGGCTATGAAAAGTCTAGGAAAATCCTGCAAACAATTGATACACAGAATTTGCAGGCAAGCTGGGGATCAGGCTATGGAAGGACTGACTACAGAATCAGATTCTTCAGTCTCAGTTGTTCAGCCATGGCTAGTATTAAAAGATACAGCCACAGTCACTATTAAAAAGCAATATTTCTATGATTTCCAGTAAAATTATTTCTTCCATTTCTGACACAATTACCAAAAACCCCACAAAGGCCAAACCAAAACCACAAAAAGCTGAGAATTACCAGTGATAGTAAACAGGACCTATTTAGGGTTGTTACTTGCAATCTGGTGCATACAATTGATTAAAATAATTAGAAACATGATTATTTGTTAGCTGTTTCAGTGTAACAATGAAGGTAGCATAAAAACAGCAAATGGGTATTTGATTTCCTGTGTCATATATGATATATATATCTACATATCTGCATAATTCCTCTGTCAGATCCTTATATTAAGCACTCTTAGCACTATTAGCACTTAAGGACAAAAAGGAGGATGTAGCTTTTGGAAAAATAAATGAATTGATGCATTGAATTTTTTAAAATTATGTTAGTTTATTTTATTGGTGAATTTTTAATAGCACACTTAAAAGTGGTAATCACTTTTTAGTGAATACACATATAAGTACAAAAATATTAATTTATACATAAGAAGAGGTATTTTGCCTGTCTGTCCTCTTATGATCTGACTGGCAAAGATTAACAGCCTGAAAAAATTAAACTGGGACATCGGTCCCAGTGCCACAAAGACTTTAAAGTTTGCAGTTTACAGACTACAAAGTAAAATGCAGTCAGCATTCTCAGGCTCAAGCTCTTGCCCCAGCCTCTAAGGCAGGGAAATCCATACACTGGACTATCTACCACCCTCTTACTGTTCTGCGTGCCACCTGCCTCCCAGCAGCATGCCATTTGTCTCACTGACTACCTTCCCATTCCTATAGTGAAATTATCTAATAAATAAACAAAGGATCTCAAGGCTTAAGACTTTTTCTTTGTACAAGTTTAATTTTGTCCTCTGTGGGTTTTTCTCCATTGATGCTTCTGATTACAAAAAAAATATCTAAAAACATTCTTTGGGAATCAGTGAGAAAGCTCAAAGTATGCCAACTTTCTGGCAATCTGCATCGTCCCTACACTACCACAACTCCACTGCAATTTTCACTTGCAGAATAAATTCAAAATACTAGAAAACAGAAATGGGCAGTAAGAAAGTGCTTCTAGAAAGCAGGCTGACAAAGAGCTGAAGACACTCTGCTGCTGCAGAAATGTTACTGAAGCAAAGAACCAAGTACTTCAAATGGAAAAATTAGTATCAGTTAAAAGGGCATACACAAGCAAACCAAGGCATATTTACATGTGTTTTTTAGGCCCTGGCATCATAAAAGTCCTCATTTCAGCACTAAGCAGGATATTTCTGAAAGGCACTATTTATGAAGGGCATTTCTCTGCCAAAATTCTTCCATGACATTCCAAATATATAGTATTTACACATCTAAACTATTTTTACAGCAGAATGTCCAGTCAGCACAGACACCATACATATGGCTGTCCTTAATAAAATATTTCACAGAACTCATTATGCTGTAGGAAGATACTGAAATAGAACTAAAATACCTTTTCCCTCTGGTCATTCTTGCATTTCTAACTGTTGTTAAGCTATTTGATTAGTTTGAGTGTGCCTTCTTTCACATTCTAGAGTCTATATTTTTCTGATCCAAGAAGTTTCTGGTTTTTAAATTCTTGCACTATTTTATTAGCACTGTACATATTAGCAGTATACAAATATGTCACCCTTTAGAGAAATATCATTAGCATAATTATTTTAGCAGTTTTTAGAAGTTTTATAGGTAAGGAACTGGCAACATATTTTCTTTCTTTTTAGTAGTGTGATAACAACAAAATTCCATCTTGAAAATAAGGCCTGTTGTTTCTGACTATGCTTCTTTCTCATTAACTGCACTATAAATTAGAAACCCAGCAATAAATATTATGGATCAATAATTAGGAATAGATTAAGTTGTCAGTTGTCACATGACTAGCATCAGATTCCTCTAGCTCTCATTGTTTCATTACAATTTTCCATTTATGAATAAAATTTGGGACTTGAAAATCTATTGTTAGCTTCCTGGGATCAAAATAACAAAGCTTTTGGCATCATTTTAAGCTGTCTGACTTTGTACTGAAGCTGATGTAGAAGGTTCATATGAGCCATCCTGCTGACTCGTGTGTGGTTGGAATATCTGAAACTGATGGGTGGTAAAAGAACATTGACGAGGCTGTTTAAGAAAGTTCTGCATGGCCATGACCGTCTTCATTTCCAGACTTTTTTTTGGTCTCCATATCATCATAGCAATAAGAACATGCTGCGTTATACTTCCCAGAGGATAAAAGATAAAAAAACCAAACAGATAAGCAGTACCAACTACATGGAAATGTTAAGGAAGGCAAATGGAAAAAGCCCATTTAATTTCAGCTCTTTGAGTTCAAAGGTACTTGCTCAGACAGCTTTACCAGTTTGCTATATTGGAGATTTCATTGCTTTTTCATTGCAGTAAATATTAAATTATGGGAATATTTTGGACATGCTTTATTTTTTCTGAAGATGCCTTTGCAGACACATGATATTTGTTTGTGTGTGAAGAACAGTCTAATGTGACTTTCGTTTAAAATCATTTTCTAAGCTAACAGTATTTCTTGGCCCAGATCCCTAGTCCCAGACTTGGGCATTAGAAGACAGCAAAAGCTTCAAACTACATTTGTACTTTTCTGCTCCTACCTGCCCTCAAGCCCTGACAGCTCTCAGTGTTCAGATTGATAAACAGCAATGTTGTTTGATCCCTCTTCAAGGCATCACCATCAACTTGCTGTCAATCTGCCAGTCAAAAAGTGTGATCTTTTTACACCTGAAGCTCCAGTTATAAATGTGCAAACTTCATTCCTCTAAGAGCAGTGAGGTTCACACTCCTGGACTGATGAGGTGTAGCTATGGCTGGCCAAAAACCACATATTTCCTTTTGTTTGTTTTGTTTGTTGGGATTTTAGTAACAATATGCTGCAAATACAGTAGATAATGGAAGTATGGCTTACCATCCAGATACCTACTGGAGGGTGAACTAGTGTGACAATCTTCCCAGAAAAATGCAGGATGTTGCCCATGCATGAAAAGTATAACATACCTCTTTGGAACTGCCCTTTGGAAACTTCACATTTTGATGTTTGATGTGGAAGAGAAGTCTCAGCTGTTTTACACATGGCAATAGAAATGCCTTTTCCCAAACAAAAATGTAAATGGAGAAGTTTATGATTCACGTGGGATCTCAAAATACCTTCTGCTCATTTTGAAGGCTAACAGCAGGTCTGACTCAGGAACTGTATCTTGCCAATATCAGTGGAAAGTTACTGTGAAAAAAGGATAAAAGGGCTGAATTCTGCTCTCCCATTGCACTGATTAGGGCAAGTCCATTAATGTGACTGTACGGCAAGAAGGACCCTTATTCTGTATCCACCTAAGAGACAACAGAGTTCAGCCTAGACTTTACTGTTCTGCCTGCACTCTTGTCCTTCACAAGGCAGTCAGTCAGACTTTCCTGTCATGTTTTATTGTGCTCTCATCAGATTCCTTTGACACAAATTACAGATCTGATACTCTGGGTGCCTGTCACTGCTCCTCACTAACAATATGTAATGCATATAGCACAATTGGCATCAATGGGGGTGGCATGCTCAGTTTAGGTGCAGGTATGCTACAAAGTTGCTGGAAAGCACATATGAAATACAGAACTTAAAATTACAAAAATTCTTCATTAAATACATTAAATTCCAATCATGGGTCACAGTTTTAAAAGTTAGATAAACAGTTTTAGAAATCTTGCCAGCTGCAAAAAAGTTTCTAAATATTAATTAAAGGTTCTATTTAGAAGTATTTCACGCATGATTTCCTTACCATCTGTATTTGAAAAGCCTGAAAAGAAGAAAAATGCAACATCTGGTTAAAATTGCTTGAAGGTACTAATCCTACACTGCTTGAATCCAAATTCAATAAAGGCATTCACCCTCCTTAAAAACATATTCTTTTCTAGATGAAAAGACTACCAATATATTGTCTTTGTAGACTTGTCATGCGTCTACAAGCAGTGTCAAACAGTATTTTTAGCTATGGAGTTTACTTAATCCCACAAGGTTTTATCTTGCCTTTATGTTGACAAATGAACAAGGCTGAAATATACAGGATCTGAGCTTCCGTCAAGATTCACCCTGTTCAAAAGCCATTGTTCTTGCACAGCTGTTTCTTTTAAGCTGTTGACTTAAACACAGTTTTCATTATTCTTCTGGGCTTATTACTGAATTCCTCAGTAGATGCAGTTAATTTTCTGCAAGCTTTATCTTTGTAGACAAGGCAAGAAAATGCAGCAGAATTATACCATGATATACCAAGATGCAATGGGGGTGACTTGGATAACTAATTTAACACACATGGCTGTATTGTGGCTAGGTTTTCTTATCCCCATGTTCTTGTTTTTCAAAATATACTTGCAACATACTGCCAGATGACAGTGAAAATGCTACATGCATTGCTTGTAACACCTTCTAGTTATTAGCACAGGCACTAATCATTAGTAGCACATAGGTGCTGCAGTGAAATGATTAAGTTAGCAAGTTGGCTTGCTGAACAGAGCACAGGAGACAGATTCCTTACTGTGAATTTTCATGTCCTTTCTAATCAGCATTCTTCACAAAAGTTATTTCTCCTAGATTTTAACATTTCTGGTGAATTAGGGGTTGGTAGGCTGCCTATAAAACCAGTAAGGTGCACAAATACTTAAAAATAAGTTATTTGCTTATTGTTACCAATAGAAGACAGTGCAGGAACACCCATAGAATCCTACAGTAATGTCAGAAGTGATAGTAATGTGTTTTCTTCCTTTTATTCAGTATCTATGTGTGGCAATATATTCTCTGCAGAAACATGATTTTGAATAATCCTTCAAGGTCTTGTTAAGTGCTCTGTGTAAAAATATTTCAAGAGTAAGACATGAAAACTGTTTCCACAGAGTAGTTAGTCTAGCTGTCAGACATGCTTTTGAATCTCCTCTTTTTTCATTTAGAAAAAGGATACTCATGGTTTTTTCTTAAAGCACCAATTACTTTAATATAAATACTTCTTAGTTGATATTTTCAAACAAATTAAAAGATAAACACTGAGAAGCACAGAGAACATTCAGATTACAGACAGGCTGTTTTTCCCTAGTTATACAGACATAAATACAGAGATAAATTTGAACTGCAGTTCTTAACAGGAAATTCTTAATCATCCAGTCAACAGCTGCCATCCTGTGAGCAAAGTGGGGAGCCCATAAACCTCATACTGTACCCATGGAAACTGAGTATTCTGATGTATGGGATAGATGGAATACAAGAACCACTCCTAAATCCTGTCAAACCACTACTTCTTCCTCTTCACTCCCAACAAAGACCAGAAAGAAATGAAGAAAATCTGCCACCTTACTAAACATCAACTCCTTGTTGAATGAAGTATTGAAAAATATACTTCTCTTCAGAATCAATCTGACAGAGACTTGGCAGCAGGGATCCACAAACCTATGACCTCCAGATTGATTACTGCATCTCATAGTATCCAAGACTGAAAAATACATTCTGCGAAAAGAACTCCCACTGCTACAAAAGCAGCTGCTAGTCTGCTTAGCAACACAAGCCACTGTGAATGCATCATCCTGGCACACTGGTCTCTGCACAAGCTCCCTCACGATTTCAGAGCCCAGGTGGAGGTTATTTCCATGGTCCTCTAAACCCTCTGTGGGACTGGCCTTTTTTTCATTTAGAAAAAGGATACTCATGGTTTTTTCTTAAAGCACCAATTACTTTAATATAAATACTTCTTAGTTGATATTTTCAAACAAATTAAAAGATAAACACTGAGAAGCACAGAGAACATTCAGATTACAGACAGGCTGTTTTTCCCTAGTTATACAGACATAAATACAGAGATAAATTTGAACTGCAGTTCTTAACAGGAAATTCTTAATCATCCAGTCAACAGCTGCCATCCTGTGAGCAAAGTGGGGAGTCCATAAACCTCATACTGTACCCATGGAAACTGAGTATTCTGATGTATGGGATAGATGTAATACAAGAACCACTCCTAAATCCTGTCAAACCACTACTTCTTCCTCTTCACTCCCAACAAAGACCACAAAGAAATGAAGAAAATCTGCCACCTTACTAAACATCAACTCCTTGTTGAATGAAGTATTGAAAAATATACTTCTCTTCAGAATCAATCTGACAGAGACTTGGCAGCAGGGATCCACAAACCTATGACCTCCAGATTGATTACTGCATCTCATAGTATCCAAGACTGAAAAATACATTCTGCGAAAAGAACTCCCACTGCTACAAAAGCAGCTGTTAGTCTGCTTAGCAACACAAGCCACTGTGAATGCATCATCCTGGCACACTGGTCTCTGCACAAGCTCCCTCACGATTTCAGAGCCCAGGTGGAGGTTATTTCCATGGTCCTCTAAACCCTCTGTGGGACTGGCCTTAGGTACTTGAGAGACCTCCATCCCCTCTGCAGTGATGACCTTTTCTGACAGCTCTGTTCCCTTGGAACAATGAAGCTGTCAGCCAAGGGAAGAAGCTCAGCAATGCAGAAGAACTAACTTTACAGAAGCTAAATCTTGGTGAGAGTGCTACCATTAAGAAAGGAGGGAAACTACTAAATCTTACCAGCAAAAATCCTCAGATCTTCCACAAGTAAGTTTCTTCCCCATCAAACTGCAAAATGGATGGATGGATTAGATACCAGTCTTCAGTATATAATCATTACCAGATGTAAATACAAAATGGACACACATATTGAGAGGTGTAACACTTTAATAACTGCTCTTATTTTGTGGTTCCTAGACTAGGAAAAAAGCATAGAAAATTGCCTACCTACTCTGTCTCAAACATCCCTCTTGAGGCCAACGAAAACCCCTGAAAAGTGAGCTTCAAGTCATTCTTCCCAGTTTCTTGCTCATTGGATTAGAGTTGCTGGTAATTAAAATTTAAGTTCTTTCTCTAAAAAGACAATGGTCCTTACCACCAATAAAGACACTTCTCTCTCCTTCTCCCATGAAGTACTTTTACTTTTACTTTGGGGAATTCAAAAGTGATAGGAAATTCAAAGCAGCCCACTTAGAGGTGCTGTGTTTTAAACAGTGCAGTGCTTCAGATGGACAGAAAAATATCCTCTTGAATATTTTTGTAAAAGGAAAGGAACATTCAGTCTCAGAAAATTTAACTTACTTTAACAAGTGTTTTCAGCATCTGAAAGAAAAATAGCACAGGCTGTCATAAACAGTTATTAGAATCAGAAGGAATGAGACTGAACTTTTAACACTCTTCATGCTATCACAATGTCACACTTCAGTCCTGGGACTTTATCCTCAACTGAGATATGGGTGTTACTGAAGAAAAGTCTGCACAGAGTTCAAAGGTGTGTCAGCTGGTGGAAGCAACTGGACTGAGTAAAAACCTCAGGGTAATAAGATGACCTGGTATGAATACAAATGTGTATCATTCACTCAAGGGATTACGTTTCTGACATCCTACACTACAAAAACACTGTCTAAGTGCTTTATGGACAGCAGCAGAACCCCAAGAACAAAATCAACACTGCTCTCTGAAGTCATTCAGTATACTGCATAGAATAGACTGTGAGCTCTTGAACATCTGCAGTTCAAAAATTTTTAAAACCACAATGAATAATTCAATTTTTCTCTCAAGTGACCTCACGCAATGGTGCTGGGGGCTGGATTCAGTGTTTATAAGTGAACTGAAACCAGAGCAGCAGCTACTAGTGCTACAGAACAAGGAGTGGGAGCTCTCTTAAAACTTTTAAAGGGCTCCTCCAAATTTACTGGTTTGTGGGCTTGATCTGTACACTGCTTTTCACACAAATACTGCTGTAAGGGTTGTGGGATGATCATTCTCACATTGTCAAACTAGTTTTGATAAGGGTGCAGCTAAATGATTATAAAAGTGCATGTGGAATCAGACTTTTCTTTTAAAAATACCTTGGCTCTAATGTCATCAGTAATAAAATGGTTTTTCTGACTTTATCGGTACTAATGCTGATAGTCAGGACATTTTGCACAGAGTTTCACAAACTATAGCTGCATGGGTGGCACACTGAGCCCTTCTGTAATGCTGACATGTTTTGCTGCCTGGTGATGTTCATCAATGAACTGTCCACAGGTTAATGCAGCAAAGTGAGTACATTTTCCTGTGCTACTACTAAGTTTTAGAATTGATTTTTATTTAGATACAAGCTATTCAATCTGCTCCTCTTCCAAAAATGAACTGATCGTTTGTTGCAATTGTACACCTTATTCTGAAATGCATTATGATTTTAGCAATTAATTTTACTTAATGAATCAAAATTTCTAATGCCAATCTGAGTTTTCTCTGACAAGTCTGCCCTGCATTGCCACGTTGCAGTGAATGTATGTCACCAGCATCTATGCTCATTACTAAGAGCAGGTGTAAAGATGTAGTTTAACCACAGAGAAAGGATCACGTTCACCAAGGCCCACCTCATGTAACTCTGTACAGATAAAAGTTACAGCCAGGGTTAATTCAGCCTACACTGTCTCCTGCAATTTCCTTTAACTGTGTAATTAAAGTATAGCCATTAGAACTGGCTAGCAGATTGCTGTGGTCATGCCCCTGCTGTATTCCTGTAAATCTCCTCATTTTAGTTTCTTTTGTATAGTCTGGTGGGGCACTGATTAAATCCTCAGTGAAAAAGATTCAACCTTCTCCATAACATTGACCCATTTGACAGAGAGGTCTCCTGGGCTGAAGAGGAGCATGTAGATATCAGAAAATACACATCAGGACTGCACAGCAAGGACAGCCCTTGGTGCCAGTGAGAGCTGTAAGCTTGTACACTGTCCCCTCTGAGCCTCAAAAGAGACTACTCATCATGTTTATCATTGCAACAAGAAAACAGCAAGTGTGGGGGTGTGCAGGACTTACTCCATTGGCCACAATACACAAGGAGAGTGAAGCAATTGTGCTAATGCTAAAAACTTCAATCAGCACTAATGTTTATTATTGCAGCATAGCCTTAGCATTGTACAGTTTGCAAAAACCCCACACAAACAGTCAGTGAAAAACACTCAGTGCCTTTTTCACATCACAGAGGTGTAAAAAAATGAAACACAGAAGATAGAAGTAAAATAAATCAGTAGATTGATCAAGTCATCATTAATTAAGTGGTCAGAATTTTAATCCCTGTGAAAGAATTGAAGTGTAATGTGTACGGAGAGGCTGCTCAGTGTAAAAAATACTGGGCAACAGATTCAGAATGAACAAATTACAAAGGCAGAAGGAAATATGAGGAATTTAAGATATTGTGTGGTGCACAGAAAGGATGACAGCAGGAAGAGAGACAGGCAAAACCAGAAATAAAATATATTTGGGAACCACTCAGAATATCCCAGAATACTGACACACAGAAATAAGAACAGAAAAAGACAATCCTGTTTTAGCATCTACAGCTTGAAATGAATGACAAGCAATGAGTTTTAAATAAAAGAAACTTAAGAGGAAAAAGCTGATTTCTGAGGCAACAATTAGAGACATCATCATTCATTGGTTAGATTTCAGAGCTTTTAATACAAACCCCACATTATAGCTAAATTCTCAGTACCTTCCTTATTATCTCTTCTTGTCAAATAACTGGATTTTTGTAATACTTGTTGGTAATTCAGATTTCATTTTTCCAATATAATGTTTTATTCCAGTGAGTGCTAAAGAGTCTTCGATAACTCAACAGGGCAACACCATGTAATGTCAGAATGGCTTGGAGGTCTCACTACACTGTATTTTCAGCTCTATGTATTTTCAAATGAGAAAGAAGGTGTGGAGTTGACCAGACAAAAAGTCAAGAAGCGACCTCACAGAGGAATAGTCAGCCAGTGTTGGCATCTGTTCTGAAATCATTCCCAAGCATCTGGCTTTGAGCATCATGTGGCTGATTCAGGCCCTTCATCCTATCTCAACTAATTTTATAGTCCTTCATCTACCAACTAGCATAAGATAACCTTGTAATAGATTAAATAAATAAAAATAGTAGGTTAGTAAAGCATGAACAAACTTAGTAGTTGACAAGGCCCAGTCTGGCTTTGGTCACACCAATGAGAATGTACATGAAAATCACCACAGGACAGGAAATTCAGGGGAAATCAATGAGCCAAAGCTTTCTGTGGCCACAGATCAGCTTAGTCATAAATGTTTGCCTTCAATTACCTTATAAAGGCTGTTTTGTATCAGTAACAAACAAACATAAAAAAGACTGCCTTTCAGGAACACATACATACACAAATTATTTCATCTATTAACGCCTGATATCCTTTGAAATACGTCTTGAAATTTAGATAAGTTAAATAACATTTCTTCTTAGCAATTTTCCTAACTTCAAGGCAAAATTTAAAGTTCTGGAGGATACACTGACATGCTTGTTCTCATCACTGTCCATACAATCCTTAATTTCACACTGCTGTTGCATGTGGATTCCTGCTGGTTTATTTGTGTTATGGTTTCATTTACTCACTACTGCATGAACCTCTGACTTTATGTGAAGTTCTTTTAATGTTTCATCAGGAAATCCTTGCCACTCTGGAAGTACTCCTTTACCTTCCTTAATTCCCAAGAGATGTTTAACAGCAAACCATTACATATTTTAACTCTGCTGATTTGTTGGGACAATTCCTGGCATTTCTATATCCCCTATAAGTGTTCTGGGTTTTCCTAGGACACAAAACCTTAATACCTTGAATGTAAATATCTAACTCTAAGTCACCTTATCATTCCTTTATTACCAGTGGACAGAAATAAGTGGTTTTACAATGTGATTTATTTGCATCATTTTAGATGTCAAATATAGCCCAATGACTTACCAGGCCTTTTTCCTTCATTGATTACTAAGACAGCCCAGAAAATCAGCTCAGAATAAAATATCAAAATCTGTAGCTGTCCAAATGTAAATCTTGACAATTCTGAGACCAAACTACTACTTGGTCACACAAATCCTACCTTCATTCTCTGGGTCAAGTGTTGACCCAAGTAAAGCACAGTGTAAAGCCATACAGGTGTAAAGCCTGTTCCTCATCTGCCATGGATATTCTGGAGGTCTATAAAAGGAAGTGCACGCAAAATATGTCTGCAGTCTGAAAATGATAAAAATATGTCTGCAGTCTGAAAATGATGGTCCTGCCTAATACAACACTGAAGTGCTGCAACCTGAGCTGTGCCTTGCACTAGTGCTGGACCTTTGTGAGTGCTACACCAGCATAATCACACCTACACTTGTCCTCATTCTGATAATGCTCCTGACAGGAGTCTGTCCATTATGAAGTAGATTATCTTGTCTAATAACTCTACCTAAATTGTTTCTTTACAATAAAATTAGGATGGTGGGTAGTAAAACTAATTTTGTGTCGTCACATGATGAGCCAAAAAAATTTAAGCAAGAACCTCTTCAGGTTAAGAGAAAGGGAATATGTTCCTTGATTCTCTGCAATTAGTATGAGCTTCATCCCTTTGGTACAGTTATACAAGCTATATACAAGTTATAAAAGAAATACAAAGTAGAAAAGAAGCCAGGCCAGAAATGAGCCCAGAACAAGGCATCACAGAAAAAACAATGTACTCTGGGTTCACACACAGCTGAAGCCAGGGGAAAAGGGAGCACAGTCCAGAGGCATTCACCACCTGGAAGTATCTCCAGTGCACATACTTTCCATTGCAATTATCCATAGAAGAAATTATTCAGCATCTTTGCAGAGGCAGATACCTCTTAGAATGCTGCCATCAGTGGGGATAGAGAAAATAATTTCCCTTAAAGATTTGAGGAGAGCGGGGATGGGATGAATACAAAACTGAGAGCAGGGTCTTGTCTCAGCTCCATCACCAATTCCCTTTCTTCTTGTCCCTTTTCCTTTGTTTCAGCTCTCTATTGTAAAACAGGGGCATATTAGCATACGTATCTCCATGAGTTGCTATAAAGATCAATCCCTAGTGTCTGGAAAATGCAAAACCTTTTTTATTACTGCCAGTGTAGGAGGCAATGATTTCTTTTGTGATTTGGAGAAGCGTAGTACTGTAAGAAATTACAAAAATAGCTTTTTAATGGAGGTTTTAAAAGTACTTAGAAAAGTTTAAGTGAACTCGACAATCCCTCTATCCATTAAAAAAAGTACTTCAAGTTCCCACTTCAAGTAATGTAAAATAAAAATAAGAAGAGACCAAGAGATTAGACTCATCTTACTGAGTGCTTTCTATTAAATGAAACTTTATAATGAATTTTAATTCATATCCATTGAAACTTTTTAATATCTCAGTTTTTAAGAAGCAATTGTATATTTTAAGTCTGATACAATCAGTAGAATTGCACCCAAGTTAGACTTGGGTTATGACAGCAAAGAGCTTTTGGAAGCCAACCTATCTGATTATTTCTGTAAAAACTGGGTTTGAACGTACTGAATTTTCATTCCTTCTTGAGCACAATCACAAATATGGATATCAAAAAAATTACTTTTGGCTAGAGTATCATAAGCCTAAATTTGACAGTTTCTAAGATTTCTCCATACATGCAAGAGAGAGCTAGAGATTTCAGTTACAATTCATGTTTCCTTGATTAATTCAATTAAGGGCTCATAGCAGGGCTGTTAAGAGAAGGCTTCTCACACCATATTATAATTCATATATTATGCAGTACTGCACAGGAAACTTAATTCTGTTCTCTATTTGCTCAAGCACTTGTTTAATTTCTTTGCTGATATATTGTGGGTTAAGTTGACCCATGATAACATGGAATACAATTTAAGGTACTGTAGCTGCTGTGACAATAACCTTTCATTTTTAGGCATAATGCAACACAAAATGAGTACTATTCTGGTAACTTGAGTGATTAGGGCATTACTTTCTGGATATATTCTAAATACATTTCTCTTCAAAACAGCATCAGAGATAAAGATTCTGAGCTAAACACCCACCCATTAAAATTATGCAATTTAATATCAGAAATAGTGTCTTTCTTAATTTACAAATTTTAACCCTGCTCTTCCTTGTAGAGACAAACATATAATGTACAACATTCTCAACACTATTTAAGGCAAGAGTGCTGTGATATATTTTTTCATAATAAAAAAATCCTTCTTTTCTTTTTTCCCTTGTACACTGTGTACAGTGTCTAATAGTTCATCCCACAGATTCTGTAGGAATTCAGAATTAATGAAATGTATTGCTGTGTACCACTGCCATCTGCTGCTAATCTCTCCCTGTGGATACAGAAGGTCTTTCTTCACCATATATTTAATCCAGTAAAGATCTTCAGCTAAATGTGCATGGTTGGTCCAATACTCCTTTCATAATACTTTTTAAACCATCTTTCCCCATTTTATCATAGAGCTCCTGATTGCACATCTTAGCTGAGGCAACTGTTTCAATTTCAGTTTCAGAAAGAAAATTATTTTCTTCCCCCAGTCAGTGAAAAAGGTTTGTGCTTCAATCTCATCCAGAACCAGACTGTTCCAGAGGGGAAGTGTCCATCTTAGAGACTCCAACAGTTTACACATTTGCCATCTGTACTCAAAGATCTTCAGCAAGAACATGTTATTTCTAGAGTCCCACTTCTCCAGCACTTCTGACACCCACTCATTCACACCATTTCTAAGGAGTACATCATGTCAGAATGCAGAATTGCTGCATAGTTACTTTAATTTATATGCTGCTCTGACTTCAGTTTATAAATACATATAACCAGGATATATCAAGATGTGCTGCATAAATATCATCAAGAAGCAAATACCATTCCACGTGAAAAAGAGCAAAGGCGAGTATGACAACAAGGAAGAGAAAATAGAGGTCCCCCAGGCTCATTTATAGTGGTATGGCTGCTTGAAGCTACAACACAAATCAATCAGACAAGATTTGAGTTGCAGGAAGACATATCTTCTCCTTACAGCTTGTCTTTTGACTTCACGATACTTGGAGAACAGAATTTCTCTTATTAATATTTGATATGACCCTTCCTGGATTTTTAGATGGGATCCAGACTGCAAGAAAAGTGCGCACAAGGTCACAAAAAGCTGTGTATGAGTTCATAAGCATTGAAATTTAAAAAAAGATAGTTGGGAAAATGTCACACCTATTTGAAAGAACTCCTACTATGTTTGCTTATAATTGGAAGATATCAGTAGCTGTTTGGAGTACACTAGGAGATATTTTGGGGGCTGACTTTGGGGTTTGCATTTCTTACTCTTGAGCTCTGAGGTACAGCTGGCTGTGGCCTTCAAAAAAAATCCTGGGGCTAGATATACTAAGCACATGTTTTAGAGCCCAGAAAATGGTTATCAACAAAGGTGACTGCTGTGGCAATGAGCTGGAGGAACTCACTGGTGGGAAATAGACAGGGATGAAGTAACACCTCTGGCAATGCCTGGTCAGGACTGAAATGACAAAGTAACAGGGGAATACAAAAAAAGATCAAGCTTGAAAAGGCAGATAATTATAATCTAGAGCATATGAACAGATGGCAACACCATCAATCAATGAATAAATAATAGTGCAATCTGACTTGATGGGATGATTGGATGAACTCAGATGACACCAGGCACACTCCACCTTATATAACTAAGTGGAAGTCAGGAAGCAGAGCAGGATATGAGCACATTCATGCCCCAGAAAGTGGAAAAAAAGAAAATTAGCAGCTCTCGTATGACTGGATAGATTTGGACTGCCATTGTACTGATGAAATTACTTGTGGTTATCACCTGGAGATAGAACCACTAGCTACAGAATTTTTCTGCAACTGGACTGGTCCTCAAGAAAAGAAATGAAAACCAAAACAAGATAGACAGGTGAACAAAAGGGGCAACTGGCTTTTGTATGCCTCTCTGAATGGAAAGAAACATATTGCCACTAATAATGTTATTAGTCACATTTCTGTGCAACCCTGGCAAGTGAGTTTAGGAACAGGTGTCATCCATTTTGCTCCTTCCAGTTCATGTTTCATATTTCAATTTCATTTCCGCTACTCGAGAACAGCAGAGTTGTTAGCTGTACGGCACTTTGGATGCTGCTGCAAATTCAATTACAGTTTTATTTTGTCATTTGATATGCCAGTAGAATAGAAACAATCAAGAAGATTGACACTGATCATAATCTAAATTGCCATGCCCAAACCTCATGACAGAGGCATGAGTTAAAAAAGGTGCCAGTCATTCACGACTCCTGACTCTTCAAACTGCCTTGTAATGTGCATCAAAACGGATGCTTCACTGCTTGCAAATAAACCTATGCACTATTTTTACTAAACAGAATTTCCTGGATAGGAGAATTACTTTCGAAGAACAATGTACGTTTAAGAGTTAACATTTTTGGCTATTATTTTAGTCTAAAAGTTAAATACAAAATTCTGGAAACTTTATTATTTTTAATGATGATATTATGTTTTGTTTCAACACAGACTTTATACTGGTGTCCTTCTCTGTACTAAAGTAAACTTCATTTTTTAATCACATTATTATTTTATTTTCTATATATTTTCACTGCAATAATTTAGTGTGTCTGCTATTTTCATCAATATGCTAGTATTTCTAGCATCAATGTTGCTCACATTGTGTAAACACACCCTAGCAACACATATGCATTTTGAGATTAAATAAAATGAAGAGGTAAATTAATCTAGTTTCTTCAGAGTGGTAATGAACTCTTCATTACTCTAGGATGTTGACATAGATAGCTACATCTCAGCAAAAGAGGACAAGAATAATATTCTCTCTTAATAGACCCAAGGAAAGCACTTTGAAATCATCGAATAGCTTGCTGTCCTACTCTACAAATAAATGTTGTTTGTCATGATCACAGAGGCAACAGTCAAAAACAAATATCTCCAAATACTTTTAAAACTCTTGCTAAGAGATTGCAGGCCATTAAAAATGTCTTAATGGCAACAAGTAAACATCTATTCTTATCACAAAAATTAGTAAAGAAGAAAGTACACAGAGAGTATTCTACAGGTACCAGCTATCTACCAGACAATAACACCAAGTGATGGGTTTACTAACATGTAATGCATGGACTTCATTACTTCACACTACACTGTACAGTGTATTAGATCATTGTGCTTGTGTTTTATAAAGACACACCATAACATCATTTACAAAGGCAAAATGAAGTGCCAAGTGAGAATATATTTGGGGCAGTTGAGTACTTCTGTCCTAAAATACAGCAATTAGATTGTGTCCACTGTCTGTACAGCCGGGAATTAAAAAAAAAGGCATTTCTTAGCAAGACTATCAAGAGGGCTTGGTAGTAAAAAATTACTTTAGCAGACACATGTCACTGTGCTCAAAATTATGATTCAACAATTCCCTCCAATCATGAAAATATCAAAAACTTCTTAAAAGCCTCCCTGTTCAGCCAAAGAAATCCATAGGCTACATAAGATTTCAGGAAAGAAAGGTTATGTATCTACAGTTGATGTTCACTGAACATGGAATCCAGGCCCATACTCAGAATATAGGTCTTACCACAAGCAGGGACATTTCTGTCTTCAACATAACAGCAACATCCATTTTTAGGTTCTGCTGAGCATTCTTTTATATGCAATAACATACAAAACAAAATATTCACAGCTTTATTTTTTTTTCATTTGCAAAATAATGCCGAGGCGATAAGACAAACCGGTGTTGAGGAAAAAGGACAGAGAAAAGTAATGATGAGGTAAGATGAACATGAGGAAATAAGCTCACTGTCTTTCACTGATAAGGCAGATGAAGATGGCTCCATACTCTTTCACACATTCACAGCTCCTGAGCTGTGACTTTGTCTTTCCTGCAAACAGCATTTTCAGGGCCAGCCAACATTGCTAGAATACCCCTTTAATGGCAGAGGGAATATCTGAAGCTGCAGAAGGAGTGCTAAGTGGCTGGCTCTGTAAACAACAGGAATGGAGATATTTCAGAACAGAATAACTGAATGAGGTCAACAAAACTCATGGATAAAGGAGATGTGTTTGAAATAGGCAAAGCTGAATTTTCTAGTAGGCTTTTGAAAAATTCCTCATCACAGGCTTCTATGGAAACTCAACACTCAAAGCTTTAGGGAAGGTCTTTATGTTGATAAATAACTGATTAAAAGACAGGGAACAGACTAAATAGGTTAGCCAGACAGCTCTAGCAATGGAGGGAGGTCATTACCAGAGTTCCACAGGGATTTTTGCTGGGGATGCAGTTATTCGTCATATGCCTAAGCAAACTGGGAAAATGGATGAGCAGTGAGGTGAGAAAGCTTTATAATTATATTAAATTTTGCACAGTGAAAAGGATGATGGCTTGCTGGATGTGGAGAATTAGGAAAGGTGCTTATGGAAGAAAGTCCCTAGGCAAAATAAATTGGCAGATGAAATCCTTCGTAGTTGAATGCAAAGTGTTGTAAAAAGACCAAAACAATTCTAAGATCAGGAGTCATTATGTACACAAAATTGCACACATTTCAGGAGAGCGTTAGAGGACCCTGCCACATACTATTGACTTATTCTTACTGTCCTGGTTGGCTTCTGCTTATAGTCACAGTTTGAGGTAGGATACTAGTCTGGGTGGATTTTTGGCCTGACCAGGTGGAGAAACTGGGCTTTTTTACAGCTGTAGCCCGAGATCTAATGTGGTGCATGTGACAGAAAAACATTCTGGTTTAGGACTCTACAGATTTACTGTGTCCTTGTATGGCAGTAACTATGAACTTAAACCTGTCAACTATTGACGTTCATAGCATTGAGAATCCTGAGGAAGGTTTCAGCCCTTCAGAGTATTCTTTACAAACCAGCCACAGGCCCCTCTACTGGTTACACTGGGACTGCCCAGATAAGATATGTAAATCACATAAAATGCAAAAATACAGAAAGTTTCTTCACCAGAGGATGAAGACAAAAATGTTTAACAGAGGAATGTGAATTAAAAAAAAAAAATGGACAAAATCTATTTCTTCCACAACTAGCAAAGCCAGAACACAAAATGGTGTGAGGTTTTCCCCTGGAATTATAAGGCTGAAAAACTGGAGCTTTTACAGCTAATGCTGAAAATCTCAGAGAACAGAAAGTCTTTCTTGCATAAAATCAGATAATCTTTATCAAGAGGAGGAGCAGCCCACCAAAAATTATATTTCAGAATGTTGCCCAATGAAGTGACTCTTTGCCCTAAAAGACTTCACAGAAGCCCAGGCAACTTGTGTATATGGGAGTCATTATCCAGTTCCACTAATGAGGAAAGGGAGGTGTAGATTCACTACTCAGTACCAACCTTTTGAAATCCCAATACTGTGTCCTGACAAGAAGTCTTATGCAGAAGGTCTCTAGCTCCATATCCATCCATCCATCTGGATACGATGTGTCTTAGTCAGCACTGGATAAGCAGAACAACAGTGATCTCTCACTCTGCCATCTTTGCTAGAAGTACTACTTCCTAACTTCCTACTAATTCATCTGCTAAGATGATGAAAGAGACAGTCCCAGAATTCTTCATCGCCCCAGAATTCTTCCCACACAAGGGAGAAGTCAAACTGAAGTCAAGCAAAGGTGTCAAAAAGAACAGTCAGGAATTGCTACATGATTCAGTTCACACTCATTGTGTCAAGTGCTCTGCTAAAGCACACTGATGAGAAAATTCCTGGCTTCTATTTTCAAAAAGAATATGCTGATACATCTGCGGTAAACACTAGTTTGATGAATATACTAAACCATCCCTAGAGTTTATCATTGTTTCTGATAACAGGAGCACACAGTCTCTGCTGCTCAGTGATTTCTCATATGTTCCCAGTTCTCCCTAGCAACTAACATGGGAAAAGAGAATCTCAACTAAATTGCCATTCAGAAAGAAGGTAAATAGGAACAGGATCCAGGAGGATCAGCCTGGTATATTCATAGAGATCAGTACCAGACACTGGCTGAAGACAACTGCTTCAGCTTCTGATAATCCTAGCAAGCAATGTCTAAGAAAGGTACAACGAACTTCTAAACTTCTATGTTTAGCCTCTTTCACATGTATGTAGGCAGCAATATGTCTTTAATGCAAATGGCAATGGCACTTGGTCAGCAAAGCTCACCATGTGTACGAGTATAGCTCAGGGTCAGTCTTTGTGGAGGCCAAAAAGCCATCACCAAAAGGGAACAACAGTTTTGACAGTGTGAAAGCCAACACTACTCTGCTCTCTGTGTCATTTTTCAGTGCCACTCACCCACTCCTGCCGATATCCTCTGAGCATGTCTTACCCCATGTGCGTCCCAAAAACACATCTGCAGGAGGATGCTTATTTCTAGAGAGAGGCCACTCTAATCATCAGAGATTCTGTCCTCAAATCAGCTCCTTCCTCAGCCTGCTTGCACTCTCCCAGAAGGCAGCTGTAATTGCTAGTTTATAGGTTTGTCTGGGTGGAATCCAGCCTTTCTTCCAAGGTGTCCTACTGTGCAAAAATCTGTGGTGTCTGCCTCAAAAGCAGTCTCCATGAGGACAATGCACTTTTTATGGGAGCAGGAGGGCATGTCAAAGCAGGTACAAGATTGCAAGATATACTTCCATGGCTTCAAAGAGGGAAAGGTGCAGAAAGACAGTCAGTGTACTGAACCCATTCCCTTCTTCACAGCCTTCAAAATATCTAACACTTACTACAGACTTCAGCAAAGACGTTTATTAGTAGCAGATGCTCCAGTCCAGAGGTACAAAGGAGAAGGTTCTGTGCACCCATAGCATGGCCCTATTCTCATTACACACAATGGAAATAATGTTGCTGATATTATTGCAAATTGTGTCAGATCCTGTCCCAAAACTAGTCAGTCAGATAGAAAATGTTGAGGAGAACGTCTTACTTCTGCCTTTTCAATCCAAAACAAACAGTGATCCAAAACATATTTTCCCATTTTAATCACTTTCCTGATTTAGTAAGCCACTCCTGTCCTGGGGTAACAGTTTTGTGTATTGATTACTCATTTTTAAAATGGAATCCCATCCATTTTATTTCTGCTTCTTCCCAAAGTTTCCAATGAAATAAGGAATAAGATCCTAATTCCAGTATGTTTCAAACACAGTGAAGTGAAGGCTACATCTCCTCATTTATCTACTGATTTAGAGTCTATGGATGGATGATTTCTTTAAAAAAACTTCTTAAACATTAGAAAATATAAACAATGCTGTAAATGGGAAGATGTTCCTTTATAGGTTTGTTTTTTTCTTTTCTGTTTTGAAACAGGATGAGGAAACTTCATAAAATATAATACCACAGAAAGACTCATATTACTTTGACATCAATTCCACGCTGGGCTTTATAGGCAGAAGGTCAAGTAAATTCAAATATAAATAACACAGCAATTTCTGTTCATATAGAATAAGATGGATTGCTTAAATTAGACCCTGTGGGACATGACTTGTGCCAATGTACACGTCCATGCACCAACACACGCATTCAATCTCATCTTTTACTAATCAAGGTAGAGACCTTGAAATTGTAGTAGTTTTGTTCGATGCTCCCAGGCTCAGCTGCCCTTGAACACTGTCATTTCCATTGCCTGGTTGATATACTTTGCCCAGAGATTTGCGTTGAAGAAGCAATATCACTATTCTCTTTCGCCCTGAAGACCTAAACATGAATCACTACACCTCTTAATTCTTCTCATGCAATCAAAGCATGTCCTAAAACACATTGACCCTCCAATCCTATGTTCTGTACTCTTCCTGAAACCTAATAGAACCAGACTAATTTAAACAGTCTCCTCTAATCAAGCCACCTCTGTAGTTTCTCCTAGTCTCTCTCCCACTCTTCAGTGATACCTCCATCTGCCACAGGAATCTGCTGTGGCACAATCCAGTTGTGACTCTGCTGCTGAGGAGACCTGAGAGGGCTTTGAGTACCCAGAAAATGATCAGGATCATGCCTTTTGAATCAACCCTTTCCATGCTTTATGCAGTGCTGCACAAAACAGGAGGTTTTTTTTAAATGGAAACAAGAAAAGAGAGACTGAAAAAACCCCACATTACCTAATGTAGCACAACTTGTCTTTAACCTATCACTGGAGCCCTAAGTCACATATGTAGGATGTACATGATCTCTCTCACTTCAGTTTAGTTTATGCATCATCTCTTCTTTGATAGTGGAATAAAGGTGTGGAAGCCCATGAGAAAAAAAGCAAGCTAAAGGTATTCAGAAGTACCCATGAATTTTATTACCAATTCAGAATAAGCACACATTAATTGTCAACATTAGTCAAGGCACCGATTCTGTGATGCCCTTACTGTAAAGCACATACAAATTACTTTCTCTGCACCTGCTTTTCATGGCCACCATTTCACAGAGTACCGTTTGTCTTGGACAAACCACAGACACATACTGAACAACATCCTGAAAAAATCCTTGATGCTTTTTTTCCCTTCAGTCTGTTGTACAGTATGTTCCAAATACGGAGGGTAGAAGACATTGTTAAAATCCAATTGCTAAAAATCTTACCTACACAAATCTTAAAAACCTAATCTTAAAAAACAAATTCACTTTTTATCACTTTGTGTTTAAGAAATGCTTTTCCTGAACAATTAAAATGTGCAGATGTTTTATTTTGTTCCAAAAAAATAGCTGTCATTTTAAGGTTCTCTTTCACTAAGCTGATCTTTGGCTTGCACATAGAAGATGCCTATGTAGGAAGTATAATCCAAGTGAAAATTTTATTTTTCTAAATCCTAAATTAGATCATAATGAATCAGTCAGATCAGACTATCTTCAAATCCTGGCATGTAACTGGCTTGCTTTCCTCCTCTCGTTCCATTTTTCTCTATCACATCTTTCAGTTTAATTTTTCTTCTAATTATTTTCATTAAAATGATTTATCTTTAGCTGTTACTCACTGTTTCATGGCATAGCAAGTTGTGATGCTACTTCATAGCACAGGACAGCCACCATGCAGAAGCCAATGGCAAAACTCCTACTCACAGAAAAAAAAATCTCCTTGATACATTTTAACAGAAACTCCTCTGGACTGTCAATTGAATATCAGCCATTATGCATTTGTTAACTTTCAACTTGTCTGGGTTGACACACTTGAGCTAGAGAAATTGAGTTTTCTCTCCTCTCCCCTTTCTCTTGAAAGCAACAAACATATTCTTTTCCTTTTAAAATGCAATTATGTTTCTTACCATCCATGCTGTGACAAAATCTCCCATCCAAGTCCCAACTGCAGCTACCTTCATAAAATTTTCATTCCTGATGCCCATGAAGTCTGTTATAATGTATGCACTGTGAAAACAAGAACACAAACATAAGATGTACATATTTGCTCAACGTGGTTACAAAGAACTTGCATTAGTGACAAAATTTATGATTATCTGTGAAAGATTTCCCATTGCTTCCACAATAACTTTTCTGCTTGAATCTGAGTCTGGACACAGAACTGAACCCATACAGGTCGATTTCAATTAGAAATGCAATGTGAATCTGATTTTGAAGTCCATGTCTCTTTTGAAGGTGCTAAAATAACAGTTGGCAAAGGCTTTAGGATTATGTAAAGCTTCTGGAAGCAGAAAATGTTTTATGCTTTTTTATCTTTTTCCTTTATACAAACAGAATTACAATTTTTCAAATCTGTGACTTTGCGAATTCTTCATGGAGAAAAATAAAAATCCTTAAGGTATCTTTAAAAAGATAATTAAGCATTTTTAACACATCAGTGTAAGCAAGTTTTGCAAAATTTCAGTGAGATGCCACTGTTTCTAGATTTATACAATTTATTTTCACAGATATATTTTACTTAAATCCAAAAGAAGCATTTTCATTCTGCTTAAATAATGCAGAACAGATAGGATTTACAACCTCACTTGGTAATCAACTTCAAGTTCAGCAATATGCTATAAGGACAATTAAGAAGGTAAAGTTACTTGTTCCAGATTAAAACCTTTCTGAAAAAACATACATTTTAACAAACTGATATCCTTTTCTAAAAGACTTTTGTAGTGGTCAAGAAGAGGCAACTCTCCTCAAGAGCTCATATGATGATAATGAATATGAATGGCAATTGCATTTTAACTTTACAAATGCAATGTTTTCAAAACACTTGTAAACATTTTTATGTATTGTTATGCCTATTTAGGACTGTGCATAAGTGATACAGTTATATGTAGAAGTGTCCTTGAACACTGTGCTATCTATTGTTCAAATCTTACCATTGTTACATACCAAAGATTGCAATGTCTAGGAGCTGTACAGAACCTACCTCTGCAATTGGATCAGTGCAAACTGATTCCACTCTCTGAGCCAGTTCTGTTAAAATCCAAATATCTAATCAAGATAGAAGGTCTTGCTAGCACTAATCCATGCATAGCATAGTATCATTTCTTAGAGAGAATTTAATATGTTGTAGAGCAGAAATATTATTGTCAGTGAATAGTTTCATGACACATGAAAAATATCCTAGTGTAAGAGCCCTTTTCATTATACATATTATGACCTTTCAGCTGGTATATCACTAATAAAAATACCATCTGTTTATTTTTTCTGTTGAACAGCATATAAATGCTGGCTTTGATTTTCTGCTGGAAAAAAAAATCCAAACTATTTTAACAGTATGCCATGTAGTTAAAAGATCATCAGTATCCTAAATTCACCATGTTATAAACAAGGATGTAAGAACAGGAGCATTGGGTCAGCCTAAAGTCTCCCTGATTCAATGTTCTGTCTCCAAGAGAGGGCAACAGCAGAAACAAAGGAAGACTGAAAACAGGCAAGCACAACCCTACAAGATATATCCTCCTAGAATCTTTAGAACTGGAAAATATTTGGAATTCCTTTTTTCCTGTAGCTTGGGCATGCCATTCTTGTAGCATCTGTGAAGGCAGAAAACTATCAAGTCTCCATTCCTGAAGAAGTTATCTTGCTCACAAAGAAGGCACGGCAATAAGTGTCATTTGTAAGGAATGGCCCTCAAATGCAAAGCAATTGACCTTAGTCTTCTCCATCAGGGGGAGACACATACAAAACCCCAGGGTTCTCACATTTTCTTATGTGCACTGCACATTCTCAGATGCATTCATTACACATGACTGCAGGCGTACAATAAGCAAACACTTGCACAACACCCCCAGAAAACGGGCTGCTTGGGCCATTCCTATAGCCCTGGCACATAGAGCAGGCACCCTGGCACCCTGTCCAGCAGCCTGCTGGGCACAAGGAGGGTTTATCAAAAAGGCTGAGAGGTCACTGAGCCCTGAATGCAGGTTTTACCTTGCAGAAGAGAAATCAACCCAGACATAAGCAATTCTTTTTAAAGAATTTCAATTGGAAATTGAAATTCTCAGTGTAATCACTTGTTTTTATGAATGTTAGAAGTACCAGAAGGCTTATAATAAGGTTGAATGAACTGGATACAATACTTAATACACAAAAAGGCCTTGAAAGCATCACATCCTCCCAAAAGTTCTTATTGTCATTTAAAACATGAAGCATCAAAGAAGCCTAGTATAAATTGTGCATTCCACTCTACAAGTAATTAATGCCTGAATTAAATATGCAAATTGACAAACCTTCCATTAGTGTCAAAATAGCATATTATTATAAAGAAACTGTTAGGAAAATAAACTGTGCATGGTTTAAGTGCATTTACTGATTAAAATACAGCTACAACTTTTTCTGAACAGGAAGAATATTTTTAGCATTGTCATCTTATTAGAAACAGTAATGAAATAGTGATGTATTTCATTAACTGTTAACATTGCACCCTCTGTCTTTTGTGCTGTCTGCAGTACTATTTTTCTTTCAAAACACAAAGAGAAATTGACTATTTTAAAATAGGGATCTGGGGCTGCTTAAAATGAATTAAAAAAAAAAAAAAAAAGAAACCTAACCCTTTGGTTTTCATTTTCAGGTTTTAGTTTAAATAGGAATAAGAGCACTTGACATTTTCAAAAAAGACATGCTTTCCTGATGATACTAGCAGGGTACATATTATAACAGTACCAAAAGTAAAATGAATTCTGTTGTGGAAAATCCTCACATTTTTCTAGCTTTAGCTAGTGATTAGAGTAGTTTTCATTAATTATTTAGTCTTCTTCCTGGCTAGGACCCATGTCTGCACCTTGCAGGAGGACTAAGGTCTGCTGGGATCCAGTTAACTGTCATGGCCAGCCCAGATTTTCTATAGCTTGTCAAAAGGCTTCTGTTTGCTTCCCCATATGTGTACTGTGCAGCAAGGCACCAGCAGATTGCATGAGCAGCACAACCCAAGGAAACACCGAGGGAAAAAACACCGTGGTTAAAGCCCAGGGTGAAAAAGCTCTTCTGAGACAGACAGGATAAGTGTGAATAATTACAGTCTGAGGAGCCAAAACTTGTGAATATTATAGATAAAGGACAAATTTATGACTGGGATTTGGGAGCCTTTCACAGTAACACTGGAAGCTGCAGCTCCAGGGAAACTGCTCTCAGCAGGCCATGTCTAAGGAAGGTAGAGCAACATTTTAACAGAACAGGACAAAAGAGAGGGATCAAAAGACAAAGGAGACTGATAAACACAATTCTAAAACAGATTTAAAAAAAAATCATAAGTAACTGTGTACATCCATGTTGATGCAAAATGGTATTTTAATTAATCAGTAAAAAGACATATAGCCCAGTGTATTTGAACAGTTTCTGGAGTTGGCAGCAGTGTGCACAGAATGGATAAAAGGGAAGACAACCACACTAGCCTGAAGATTTTATTCAAAGGAAGATCTCAGAGCATTTTCTCAAAGAAGGATGATACTGATAAAATGACAAAGTGTGAAAGCAAATGGAAGGTTTTAAATTTTACATTGGATAAAGATGCACAAGTCACTGTGATGCAAACACTGTTCCAAGCACTGGAAAAAATGTCATGACTGAGACTCAGTGCTGAGATGGTGTTTTGTTGACCATCACAGGATCTAAGAAAGGGCTTTAGCTTGAATAGAGACACTTAAATGTAAGGGTAAACCAGGAAGTCAAGCTCTCTATGGAGCTTGGTCAGACTGGGTCAAGGATTTAGTTGCTTTATATTACTTCTTGATGGCTAGCATGTCAAAAAAAACCATGTTCACATATTAAAAGGCATTGTTAAACCTGTGTGACTAAGTGATTCCCAGTGAAGTGACATAACTTGATCTCCAGATGATAATCCAAAGAGTTCTGTATCCTTTGTGAGGTCTGTGACATAGCTGACAACCCAGACACATCTGAACTGAGCCCCGGGTGTCCAGGGACAGCAGTGAGAGCACAGACACTTTGGGGAGGTCTTAGTTGCCTTTTAAAGCAATTTTAGGAAGCTTGATGCATCTTAACTAAGCTTCAGCTGGTTCTTTATATACTCTAGAGTACTGAAGGCACTGGGCCTGCACACAGAACGCAGTGCAGGTTCTGTACAGAGCCAACAAGAACTGCATCCACAGAGAGTGATAACTTAATGCTCTTTAAAAAGGAGGGAGGCCTAGATATCTTTTATGTTGAGTAATAAAAAGTCTATACATGTCCTGCAGTCTGATATGCACTTTTCTGGGGTGGTTTTATTATCTGGCCTTCCCCTTAAACAGTAGATTATATCTATATGGAACTCAGCTTCCTTGGTGCATCTGACAAAGTGAAATGCTTTGACATTGGCAAACAAGTGAAAGCACAGGAGTTTACAAAGGCTGCAAAGAAGGATGTGTTTAGATGTGGCACCATAAGCTTCCATTACTGTCAATTTAGAAGAGGCAGAGAGTGTCAGAATAACTGAAAACACACATAAGAGACTGCAGATACAGTTCCTGATCTGTATTTGTCACTCTAAAATGACAGAATGGCAAATGAGACACTTGGTAGCAATTCACTCAGCTGAAAAGCTATTCTTCTAATGTTTGGAACTGAAGTCAGAGCCACGGGGAACTGGAAGGTGCCCAGAGACAGCAAGACCTGCTGTCCTATAAACTGGCACATGATAATGAGGATGGCATAATGCACAGCTACCAGCTAACAGCACAGAGAGCAAAACAGCGATTCATCCAGTCCCTAACCATCCCCAGTGCATGCTTCAGACATACAGACAAAACTTCTCCTGTGACACTAGAACAGAGAGAATTAAGAGGCACTGAACCAGGGATTTTGCTTGACAAGACATCAAAGAGGTAACAGCCACAAGAGGATCAGCAGGCTAATCTCCAAGACACAAAAATCTGAGAAGCAAAACCAGCTTGGCTATAGTGCTGCAGATCATGGCACAGTGCAGAACACCTGAGACTGACAACTGATTCTGCAACTGAGCATCACTGGTTGGGAACTTATTTATACATGCTTTTTTAAAATCAGGCAGCAGAACTTTAATTCTGAAAACCTCTGCTCATCATTCTACAGGTCTGAGGGCTGTGTAAGTTACTCTGGGGACTTTGCTTGCAAAGTTCCCAAGCCGTGAGAAGTTCTGCTGCTAGGATAAACAGGAGCTCCTCACTGTCCACAGGGACAGGCCATTTAGCTTCTAGCTTTGCAAGCCTGCCTTGAGACAAGGCCCATGGAAAAATGCAGCAATTTCAATTGTCTGTTAATGTAGAAGAGGTGTGTAACTTAGATGGTAGTGTACATGAGATCCAGTCTCTATTCCAAGGGACACGGGTTTAATGCCCTTCAGAGTTAGAGAACTGAACGTCACTGTCATTCTCAATATGAAAAGATGATGACACAAGAGGATAAGAAATATGTGTTTCAGGAGACTGTTAGGTGAGGCGAAACTGAAGCTGGATATTCCATATTTTGTATAAATATAATCTTTCACATATAAGAAAAATGTTCCCTATCCTTCACTTTTAGAATGGACGCCACTGGCCAGTATAGGTGGTTGGATTAGATCACAACTACAGACCAAATTAATGTGCCTAAGCAAATTGGGACAGGATTTGCAACATATTTTTGTTCTTAATGTAGCTTTTTCTACTGCTAGTTGTAGGAGTTTCCTGTGTGGGTTTTTGTGGATCTTATTCCAACAAACCAAGCATAAAGCACTTGATGTCCAATAGAGTCTGGACTTCTCTTCAGAGATCAGGTGGTATCCATGCAGATAATCCATACAGATTAACTTCTGCCTAATGATGTTAGTCTTCCTAGGCTGTCTCCACAATCAAAAGATCTGACAGTAAATCAGAGCAGGATAGTAATTTAGATTATTTTCACACCTGAGACTGACAACTGATTCTGCAACTGAGCATCACTGGTTGGGAACTTATTTATACATGCTTTTTTAAAATCAGGCAGCAGAACTTTAATTCTGAAAACCTCTGCTCATCATTCTACAGGTCTGAGGGCTGTGTAAGTTACTCTGGGGACTTTGCTTGCAAAGTTCCCAAGCCGTGAGAAGTTCTGCTGCTAGGATAAACAGGAGCTCCTCACTGTCCACAGGGACAGGCCATTTAGCTTCTAGCTTTGCAAGCCTGCCTTGAGACAAGGCCCATTGAAAAAATGCAGCAATTTCAATTCTGTCTGTTAATGTAGAAGAGGTGTGTAACTTAGATGGTAGTGTACATGAGATCCAGTCTCTATTCCAAGGGACACGGGTTTAATGCCCTTCAGAGTTAGAGAACTGAACGTCACTGTCATTCTCAATATGAAAAGATGATGACACAAGAGGATAAGAAATATGTGTTTCAGGAGACTGTTAGGTGAGGCGAAACTGAAGCTGGATATTCCATATTTTGTATAAATATAATCTTTCACATATAAGAAAAATGTTCCCTATCCTTCACTTTTAGAATGGACGCCACTGGTCAGTATAGGTGGTTGGATTAGATCACAACTACAGACCAAATTAATGTGCCTAAGCAAATTGGGACAGGATTTTCAACATATTTTTGTTCTTAATGTAGCTTTTTCTACTGCTAGTTGTAGGAGTTTCCTGTGTGGGTTTTTGTGGATCTTATTCCAACAAACCAAGCATAAAGCACTTGATGTCCAATAGAGTCTGGACTTCTCTTCAGAGATCAGGTGGTATCCATGCAGATAATCCATACAGATTAACTTCTGCCTAATGATGTTAGTCTTCCTAGGCTGTCTCCACAATCAAAAGATCTGACAGTAAATCAGAGCAGGATAGTAATTTAGATTATTTTCTTCTATGGCATGGTGATGTTATATATGAAAATGGCCAACAGCTAACATTTAAAGGAGTCACAAAATGCAAATCATAGTGACAGGCCTACTGCCGGAGGCTGTGAGAGTCTCCATCTCTACTGGGAAAATCTTAGGGATCTGCAAATTCAAAAGCGTTAAGGACCTCCACTATGGGAGGAATGCAGCCCCATGGGTGCAGGTCAATTATGGTGAGTGTTGGCACATACTTCCAGGAAGTTTAAATGACAGGATTTGCTACAAAAACCTACATTTTCATGTGTGCCTGTCAAACCCTAAATGACAAGTAAAATTGGAGACAATGAATGGACAAGGTGGGAATTGAACCCAGATTTCTTCCCTCAGATGCGCACCTTCCTCCATCATTACACAAGTGTTCTGATGAAAATTATATACTAACCCTACAAATTGCACTACAAGGAACTTATAATGAACAGGATAGTGTGGGGGAAAAAGCATAAAAGTCGCCTGAAAAAAGAACTAAGCAAACTGATTTTTCAAATCCATTATGTCCATGAGCTATCTTTTATAAATTTTCCAGGAGTTTTGCTATTCATGTGTTAGGTGTTTCATAAAAAATATATTCTGTTTAGTCAGAAAGAAGAAAAACAAAGGCTGCAGAGTGTATTTAGCATTGTTCTGCTACAAATGCAGGCTACAATACTCAGCCAAGGACAGGCTGCAGAAAGGTTTCTAATTGTACTGTGAACAGATGAATGCTCACCCATTCACACACAGCACAGCCTTACCTGTCCCCACCACACACTCACACCAGCACTGCAGATTATTTGTAGCTGCTTATGCTGCCATTTCAACTCTATGACTGCTGCGTAAGTTGTTTTTACTGAAGCAATGACACCCAGGGTTGCCTCTTACATGCCAGTTTGATACTGCAGGAGAGGATTAAGACACGTTCTCACTGCTAAGTGAATTGCTTGCTGAAAATTTAGTGCATAATTATTTTAGTGGGTAAATTAGGAGAACTATGACAATTTAAGAGAATCATGCCACGTTTTAGCATTTCCTTTAACAGGCTAATAAAATTCTGCAATTAATCTGCAATACTGTACTATGTGCTGGTACATTAAATGACCTATTCACTCCATGTGCCAATAGTAGGATATCAGAATAGTTTTACAGTAAAAATTGCCAAAATGCAAGATAAAACAGGTGCCCAGGGACACAAATAAGACAGGTGGCCTTGGACACTTGTTAAGTGTTGTAGATATGCTTATCTTAAAATACAGATAATTTATTTGGTGTGTGGAATTTCAGAATATTTCAGATATTTCAGCTACTAAAAATTAAAAAATAACAGATTTGGAAATAGCATTAATGTATTTGAAAAAGCAACAGAAACTAAAGATTATATCAGGCAGTGCCTTTATAAAGATGAAGCTAGATTAGTAATTTAGAAAAAGAGACGCGGTGAAACTTTTTTTAAGAAATAAATAAATAATTCTTTGTTTTTAAACTTGGTGAGATACTGGTAAGAATGGATTTGAGTAATGCTGCACTGGCTGTATGCTTCAGAAAGAGCCATGGCTTGCACACATCCATGCCTGTTTTTGGCATTTCAGCATGGCTAAGAAGGGAAATAGATGTGTAGCAATGTTCTCAGAAACTGAAGTTCAAAGACAAAAAATATTATTCACTTTTAAAAAGAAAAAGAGAACTCTTCATACCACCAACAGAATATCAACAAAATTAAATAAAATATTATAGCTGTAATTCTATCATTTTAACCAAGTGCTTTGATAACTTTAAAACTTCAGTGAATTTCAGCAAAAGTTCATACTTTCTGTCTGTTTCAGCTGTAGGGATAACAGAGAAGTTTAAATGCATTGTTACAATGAATAAACAAGTAAGTGCAGTATTATTGCTATTCAGAAAGGGGAAAGTGGGACAATTTTCAGTTATAAAACACTTGATAGACTGCTTGTAAACAGCAGTACAACTGGGAAAGCAGAAGCAGAAAAACATTTAACTACATTTTAATAAAAACTTGTAAGTACTAGCAGATGATGCAACTCTGGATATTAATAATTCTTTAACTTACTAAACTTCCCTGAAAATTTGATTTAGAAAAACTGGGTGTTTTTATTTTAAAATAATGAAATGCCAGAAAACTACAAAAAACATGCCATAAGTTAATGAGTTGGACCAGAGTGACAGATACTCAGTGATCATGATTGAAGAGAACTTGAGCTGGTTCTGAAAAGAATGGTAAGCCACAGCTTTAAAAGGGACACTATAATCCGATACAGCTACAAATGAGCCCTGAATAAGAATCTTCTGAAGCACTTTCTCTGCAAATGGTTTGTTCTAAAATATTATGCAAGTTCTACAGCCTGCAGAAACATAGCCAGTATTCTGTGGATAAATCAAAATTAATTGGGAAACTGTCATACAAGTAAAAGTTACTATTTAAAACTACTTAGAGGTGCAAACAGA
Source organism: Emberiza elegans (assembly GCA_024865655.1). Taxonomy (NCBI): domain Eukaryota; kingdom Metazoa; phylum Chordata; class Aves; order Passeriformes; family Fringillidae; genus Emberiza; species Emberiza elegans. The sequence continues at coordinate 25,030,099 of JALJVW010000910.1, forward strand.
AAATGTCTTTCAGGTTGGGTGGGGCTTTGAGCAAGCTGGTCTAGTGGGCAGCATCTCTGCCCATGACAGGGGGGCTGGAACTGGATGATCTATAAGGTTCCTTCCAACCCAAACCTTTCTGTGATCCCATGATTCAGTTATGTATACTTGGCTTTGAATATGTTTAAGATCTCTGGTTTATATCAGTCTTGCTTCAGTCTATAAAATCAAACAGAGCTACAGAAACTAGAGTTGTTAAACAAAAATTCTTTACCATGCTCACGGGTACCTTTGAGAGGAAATGGAAGGAAAATGAGGCTTGAGAACTCAGGAGCTGGTCTGAGGATTTGGTTGGCTTCCCTCATGATGTACTATCAGCAGCAGATTGCAGAGCAGATGGAAAAGAACTAGACTTCAACTAACGTACAAATTATGAAATTGAGGAGATTGTTTCTTTACTGTATTACTTGAAAACTGTATATAAAGAACAACTGTGTCTAGGGCCAGTCACTTGACAGGAGCTGGCAAGTAATTGTAGCAGAGAGTTTCACATGGAAAACACAGCAAAGAACACAGCCTGTTCTTCCACTCCTTGGCTGCCAAAGCAAACACCTTTGCTATGACTTCTTAACCATCCAATGGTTGACAACATTCCAACACTTGGTATAACTTTGCTCTGTATTGTACTGACTTTTATTATCTGGTCCCTACAATACTCAGCATTTTAACTAAAATTATCATTGAAGTAGAGGGGGGAAAGGGACAGAAGTTTTTTATTGACTTTACCCTCAAATCAACAGCTCCCTATTGCAGGCTGTCCACTTTACAATACAGTCTTCTTTTAATGTCTTGCACATGAGTTACCAGAAGACAAACACATCAGAACCACACACTGGTATGGTTTTTGCTCCACCACTGTCACTTGTAATACAACTATAAGACACTCAAATAAAGAAAATACAGAATTTGTGGTCTAAACTTCATTGAAAAGAATATTCTCCTAACTTTCCCTAAGGAGAAGCACATCTTCAAACAATGGAAAGAGATAGAGATGTATGCACACGCTTTTTTGACACCCAGACACTAAGCTTTGATGCTTTTGGCTACATTTTTAAGGTCAGTTAGTTACAAATAGTACTGAGCTTCATCTCAGCTACAGACTTAAAAAAAGTCTCAATTTCAGCTGGGAATGCTAGGATTCTCTGGAAGAGTCCACTTCTCTCCAGAGCCAATGGAGAAGAATAAGCACTTTAGACATAACTCATTTTATTTATCTTAAACATCCACACTGGTTTGGCTGAGATTGAGTCAATTTTCTTTAGAGCATCTCATATGGTGCTGTCGTTTAGATTTGTGACCTAAAGAGTGCTGATAACACACTGATGCTGTTAGCTTACCTTGTTAACATGCAAGAACACCTCTGAATCAGATTAATCATCTTCTGGGGATTACAGTTCCATTAAATGCAAAAGTAGCTAGTTAAGTGCAAACTCATCTTTATTGGATTCTTAAACTATGAAATATGACCAAATATGGATTTTTATAGTTTAAGACTGGCATAGTTAGGATTTCTAGACTGAAGGTCTAGCATTCCTTGTAGGCCTACACATATCCCAAACTGAAATTAAAACCAGTGACTTCAGTTAAAATATGTAGTTTGGAAAATACCATTCTAACTAAAAAAAATTACCTTTAAACTTATACAGAAGATTGAAAAATACATTTCCAAATAATGTAAAAGATTATATGATAAAACATTCTCAATAAGAAACCTTTCAAAGAATGAGCAATCTTCAGCTAAGATTTTATTAAAATATTATGTTTAATCTAAAGTTGAAAAGATGACAGCAAGACAGATATAATTAAACAAACTGTGAGGTAAATATCTTTTTCTGATGCTCAATGTGGAAAAACATTTCACAGTGCTACTTTTCAATGATAATTTGATCCAGAAATAGTTTTATACTGGCTGAAAGTTATCATCCACATGTTACTAGCTAAAGCAAATGGGGTCCTTAATATGGACACCTTGAGATCTTTATCTTGGACGTTCCCAAGCTTCAGGAACACCACCACTGTGCCTTACAGTACTTCCTGAATTTTCATACTGATTATGTGGGAGATTTTCTAACTAAACTGATATTCTACACTGATGAGTGGAAGAAATAGAAGGTTGCTGAAAGGCTTGGCAGAGCAATTCTAAACCCTCCTCTCTGCCCAGGAACAACTGTGCAAAAATTCTCCCTGTCAGTTGAAGCCATGAGAAGAGTTAGAAGCAGATAAGATCAAATTAATTCTGCAAGTAAAACCAAGTATTTTAAGCCTTGTACAATAATATTTGGTCTTTTAAAGGAGAAGATAGAAATAGTAAACAGCTCATTTTCAAGCAGCAATGCTCACCCCACTAAAAAGGTACATGGCAATAAAGTAATTTGAGACCTAATCAATAGAAACTAGTCACTACAAGGAGACTATGATTAAATGATCATATTTCAGGACTTTTAAATCTTATTTACAAATCACATTTAAAGACACTTTACCGTAAACTTATATTTTTTTTCCAAAATAAATAGTTTTCTACGTATATATCAGATATATTGCCTACTTTTTTTTTCTTTTTTTTTAATGCCTTTTTCACACACTCTCATGAACAAAAAAGTATATGCATTCTAAATACAGCTTTATATCAAACATAATACTGCACACCTCCATTGCTACAGACATTGGGTCTGGTTGAGATAGACTTTTCTTTCATTTTACAGCCCATGCAGTGCTGTGCTTAGCATTTATAGCTCCAGGGGTGCTGGTAACGCACTGATGTCTTGGCTATTGCTGAGCAGTGGGCTCACACAGCATCAGGGCTGTCTCTCCAATGCACCACTGAGAAGGCCAGCAGGCTGCAGACAGGCAAGAGGTTTGCAGGGAGACAGCTGGGGCACCTGATCTGAGCTGACTCAAAAGATATTCCACGCTGTATGCATGACACCCAGTCATAAAGGGAGGGTGGGAAGGAGAAGGGAGGGATATTTTGGGTTATGGTGTTTGCCTTCTGAAGGAATTGCCATGTGTGCCAGTTCCCCACTTCCCAGAAACTCACTGGACATATCTGTCTGCTGGTGTGAAATGGTGAATAAATTTCTTCTTTTTTTTCTTCCCTTTCACATGTGGCTTTTTTTTTTTTAATTAAACTGTCGTTACCTCAACCCATGATCTTGCTCATTTTATTTTCTTTCTGTTCTGGCAGCCAGCCCAAATCAACCCTCCACAATATATTCTGTTCATACTGACTTTCTACTAACGAAAGGAGTCCACAACTGATAAAGTAGTCAGTACTCTGGTTTAACATTAATTTAAATATTCCTAAGCAATATTTCAAATACAAATCATAATGCCAAATTTCTGGTAGGACTTTCAGAGATCCCCAGTATCTACATTAATAATATTTATATCTCAAATATGTACTGTTAAATAAGATTAGAGATTTTTTAAATTAATTATCTTCATTTGCTAATATCAATTATTTACCAAACCAAACTGCTCCATAAAATTTAATTTTCATATTTTTTCCAATTCCTTTTAATCTAGATAGAAGTACTAAATTCTTACATATAGATTATATCATCCCCTTCTGGCTACTGTCTGGCATGTTTATACCATTTACATCCTCAGTTCAAAATTTATGAACCAGAAAACTTCACAATTATATTTATGATAAATGTGTTGACCTAGTGAGAAATTTTAACATTACATGACAATGCAGATAATCTACAAAATCTCTGAAAATAAGTATCACCATGTCTGTGAGTTACCTCCTGCAATGTTTAAAGAACATTTTCTTGGATTTGTTTGAAGCCTGTTCAGTCAGTAGTCTGCCACATTTGTGAATTTAAATCCCATTTCTTGTTCTGTACTGAAAATGAAAACAAAATCCTCTGCTAGATAAGAGAAAAAGAATGGATTGTGACACTGTCTCTTTTGATTTACTGGTTGTACAGGCACACTGTGCATTACACTGAGTCATCTCTTTAATTTCCCCAAAGATTGTATCTCAGAACTGGCAGGAGATCTCCCCCTTGCAGGAATCCAGTTCCACTTTTTCATATCCGGTTTTCACATTTCCTATTATACTGGAAGGGGGTCATTTACCGGCATATAAAGATGGTAAATTTTTACTCTTTTCTGACCAGAACTCAACTGTTCAACAGGTGATCCTTTATTCCAAATAAAAACCCAGACAAGTAATCCTTCAAATATATATTACATATTTTCCTATTTTTGTATTTCTCATGAACACATGGAATAATTTAGGTGAGAAGAAAACTCTGGAGATGACCTAATGCAACCTCCTGCTCAACTCAGGGTTGATTTCAACCTGAGCGTGTTGAGGGATGTTGAGATCTTCCCTCGGCAGCAGAGCACAATCCAAACTGCTGCTGAGGTTGGAACCTCCCCAGCTGCTGTGCTCAGAGGTGAGGAGTAGCACAAAGGAGAGCCACTGCCGAGCTGAAGGGGCCACTTGGGAAACTCTTTAGGGTTTTATTAGGATAATAGCACAAATATTCCTGCCCCCTTTTGCAGCTTGGATGACCAATTTCAGGAAGACTGACAGGAGCAAGAACTCCAAAAGAAAATTTTACTCCATGTTCTGCATCCTTTAAATACATTTCAACTGATCAGATTTGGAATGACAAAGAAAAACACTTATTCATCTAAATTTGAAGTAAAAGTTTATCTCCTTTTTTTATTTTTTTTTTTTTTTTTGTCAGAAATGTATCAGTCTGCTATGTTTTTGTGGGGGGTTTTTGTAAAAATCATTTTGAACTGATGAAAAAGTGCACTCAATTTCTGAAAATTTCAGATGAATTACATTCATCTGAGAAGTAATCATGTTGTTAGATAAAGAAAAACAGAGTTGAAAGAACAACCAAATGTGTTAACAGTTTTGGACAGAGAAGCCCACAAAAACTTCTTGTTTAAAAAGGATTTACAAACAGAATGATAAATAAAAAGCTATAGTTTTGGATAGTTAAGAAGAAATCTTTGCTGATCAGGCTATGGTCTTTAACTGAACTGCTGAAATAGAGAGAAATTATAATTTTTTTAAGTATGTATTTTTCTATTCTACTTAAAGGAAAACAAGATTTTGGCATTAGTTTATCACATTGTCAGGAAACTTTCCTAGGGCTGAGAGAACTCCATCTTATTAACAGACCCCTCAGGCGTGAAAGAAACCCTGCCCCTGAGGAGGAGCATACTGGTGCCCTCTGGAGCACAGCTGGATTCTTAACATGGTGTGGAAATCACACATTTTTATTACATTTTCATTTATGTTGTTACTTGTCCAGCATACTTTTTCACCTTGTGTTCTCTCTAATCTGTTGCAGGCTGACAATATCTGGCACAGCCCCACATCCATCCTGTGAGTGGTTTGGCTGGCCGGGACAGCGAGCACAGTGCTCCTTCCTATGCAAAGATACCTGTGGGAAGACAGCAAGCACAAGCCACGTGGCTTTTCCCAGATGGCAGAATAAGTTAGTGTTTGGAAAAGAAGTACATGAACTCTGCTGGTATCACACCTTCAGTCTGCCAGAGGAACAGCCTACAGAAGTTATCTGAAGGTTTTACACCACTTTTCTTAACGCCCTTTGTTTTAGAGTCCTATCATTACATGCTTCTCTCTTTGTGTCCCTCAAAAAAGATTTAGTTATTAGCGCTTCCTTTTCTCACAAAATGGTATATGACTACCATGAGACAAAACTGAAACCTCAAATGAAAACTTATTTATAGAAAATACACAAATAGACCCTTTCTTCCCCACAAAACAGATGATCATTAAACAAAAAAAATTATTGTTCTTTAAGTCAATGTGGAAGTAAAGAAACCCCATATGATTTGGCCAGATTGGCAAGGTACAAAACAGCAACACTTCAGATGCACATCCTTATCAGGGATTTGTTTTCATTTAAAAAGGTCATGTTTTCCCTTATGGAAACTTTGTGACAGAAGTGTCTCCTCATTAAACAAACGCAAGCAGTTTGCTTCAAAACAATGAAGAGAGAAGAGATTATTTTTGGAGTAAGACCAATAAGTCAATCCTGTTTCTTTAAAAGCTGAATAGACTGTAGAGACAGTCAGTGTTTCAAGTCCTTCAAGAGAGAAAGTAATCAAGAGAATAGAGTTTTCTTGATGCCACCAGCAGTGCCAGTTTGGAACAAATATTAGCTTTCAATAATATCAGATGACCTCCAGGGCATAGAGAGAGTCAAAAGTGGAATGGATCCTGTGCTACTGGAAGAATGTTTTCCCCCAGATAGTCTGGGGATAAGTTCCCCAAAAGATGAGAAAGAGAAGTAATATACGATGACACGTTTGACAGGCCAAATTCGAAATGCTGACACTTTTTGTTCTTACTGTTGTAAGATACTGATGCCATACATTTGTTAAGAACATTTGAATAACTTTTCTGACGCATTTTTAAATAACTATAAGCCCTGTGGTCAGCTTGAATAAAATAGATACAAAATATAAGGTAAAAATGGGGTCCATATCCAATATACTTCGTCCTGAAGTACTTCTGCACAGGGGTGCAATAATGCAAAAGGATCTGACTGGATTCAGAAGCGATCAGCTCTAAGAAAAAACTGGGAATGAAAAGGTTTGCTATCAGTCCCTCTTCTCCTGGGCAATGCAGGCACTATAGTAAACCTTCTTACTTCAAGGAGATTTTTGCCACAGAAGAGGCCTTTGTTATTAATTGGTAGTTCCTTCAAGAGTTGATGACTATGGCTGCAAAAAGAAATTTATGTCTAAGGCAGGCCAAATGAGTAAGTGACTACTGCTTACTGGAATAAGAGCCATGAAACAATAGTGTAGCAAGTGCCAAAAAGAGTAGTGATGCTGAAAGAGAGGAACTCATCTATTTGTATTTCAGACTTTGTGTGGTCTCTAGTCTCACTCATGAGACTTTTCTTAATGGAGTGAACATACTCAGAGCTGATCAGTTTACAGCTGGAGAAAAAGGAATGTTCCTTGAGTTTTGTAGTACTAATTTCAGGCTCTGACTACTACTTCCTTGCAGATGCTGCTTAAATAATTTTGTCCTTATGCATGATGTCCACATAAGGAGAATTTCTTTCATATTTCATGTTTTAAAACTACTTTTTAACAAATTTTGTCTATAATATTGGAGTTTCAATTTAAAAATAAGGTATGTGTTGATTAGCAGCATAGTTTTTGATTTATGAATAAGAACTCTTAATGGCATTTATGAACTCCTTAAACAGGAAGAGGGGACTGAGAACTTGAAAAACTGAAGTTTTGGGGATAAAACCCTTTTAGGTTCAGTCTGTTATCCCAGCACTGACCTTTGAGAAGGTTAAGAGATTAAAGGTTAGCACAGTTGATTGTCAATTTTCCAGACCAATCTGCCATTTCAAGAACAGGAATCCAAGCTCTGCAGGTGGCAAAATACTTTCAGTACAGTGGAACACCAATTTTCTACCCTTCCAGTCTCCATCAGAGAAATTTTGAGACTAAGATCCTGAAGATAAAACTGTGAAATGCCAAAGTGAAGCTGCTGCTCAGAATGTAAGTGGTATAAGCCAACATGCTTTGGTTTAAAAAAAATGTTTTAAAACTTTTAGAACAGATGAAGGTTCAACTTCTGACTGGGGAAGTGCTTCCTAGAACCAAGTTCTTCTGACTGGAGGAGAACTTGCAGTGGTAACCAAAAAAAATTATTTGGAAATTATATTTAGAGTGGCATAAAACTGATTTACCAGAGTACAAACAGCAAATAGAAATACTAATAGCAGATATCATTATCACTGTTTTTCAGAGCCTTGGATTTTTACTTTGTTTGTTTATGGATTCTAGAAACAAACATGTTTGTTGGTCATTAAGCAGTCTCTGGAGGTCCAGCTCTTTCTGTCTTAATTGGCATTCTTACAGTCTTGAGCAATATAAAGGCAACTCACATGGTAAACTAAGGAGGATCCACATTAATGATGGATTTGTAAAGTTAAACTAAAACAAAGAAAGCACACATTTAACCTGAATTATATTTTATAATCTAAATTACCTGAGTAATGTTCATACTTACCTTCTAACATCAGTGTGTATGAGACATTCTGAGCCTGATTTCATGTAAGTTCCTTATGGAAACAAGACTGAGTTACCTCTGGTCAATTGCATTGCTCCCTTCTCTCCTCCTGACAATATTTTTTACGATCTTCTTGAATGAAATTGACTACAGTTCATTTTCACTCCTTTTATAATTCTAAATATTGCATTGCATTAAGAAATACAAATTATTAAAAGCAATAAATAAAATTACTTCTGCGCAGGGGTATTTAAGCTCATTTCAGACTGATATAATCAAAATAGGCTTTTGTTACAACATTTTGGGCAGAAAGGCTGTTATGTATGTTATATAAAATTAATGTTTCTCAAAATCTCAAAATGTAAGTTCCTTTAAGACAATCCTGTACAGAACTCACACTGTTCTTGTGTTAGTAGGACTGCAACTTTGGTCATATACAGGCAACTTTGCTGGAAAATAGCTTTGTAAATTCTGCTTTTCACCAAATCAATACTGCTGTTAACAGGAAAGGTTGAGTTACATAGTAACTGTATGGGTTACTATTTAATGTCAACAACACTTAAAATGGTTTGTACAATGAGTTTTTAAACAACTGCATTACATGGACATAAGATAGCCTAAAATATCAGTATGATATTCATTAATTTATTCTGACAGGATTTCATTAGTGGAATTGAATGGCATCATGTTACTAATCTGCTAGGCTTCCCTAAAATAACCTGACCAACAAGATTAGGGATTTATGTGTATACCCTGTCCAAAGGCTTTTATCTTGGATCCATTCCAGCCTTGAAATAGGGCCCACTGAGAATTATTTACTTCCAAACTGGTAATAGTCAATAAATCTAGAAGCTCAATTGAACAGTTTCAAGTCAATGAAATCTTAAAAATAGGTTCAAAGTTTACAGTGCTTGCTTAGTATTATCAGGTTACAGGAGTCATTTTTATAATGCTTTGAAATTTTAAGCTAACCATATTTTTAACTGTGTTCTAACCTTTTGGAAGCCTACACTCAATGTCCTAAAAAAAACATAACATGACTGAAGTAAACAATATTCCAGCAACAATAGTATTTCCATGGGTTTATTAATTGCAAATAAGAACAAGTACTGATGCAAAATATGCAGCAGTGATCCAATGAAACAACAGATCCAAATACAAGTTGCATTAAGGATGTAATGAGTACATTACAGCATGTAAGGAGTAGTGAAATACATAACTGCCCCCTAGGCATTCATGTGACTCCCAGAGAGAAAGTTAGAACTTAGGTATTTTACTAGCAGTTAGGTACTGAAATATACTTTTTGGTTTTGAAATAAATTGTGCTGCAAGCTGGCTGCTATAGTCAGCTATAACAGAACACTTACCTTCAGGCATATCACTAAAGGTAGTTATATCAAAGTGTGTATTTAAATTAAGCATGGTTTCCTGAACCACAGCATTCTGGTAAAACCAAGTTATTTGGAAGTAACCTAATAATTCTGGGGAAACAGAGGCCTTTTCTTATCAGTCACTACACAGCAGATGTTTCTCAGCTGGCTTAGGTGATACAGTCCGCAGAGTGCCCTCAGCACTCATATAGGAAAAGTGAACAAAATCAGAATTGAATAAACAAAAAAACCAAAAGTATTTTCAAACAACTGTTACAAAACTACAACCATTACAGGCCTAGATCTCCACTACTTTGTGTCATATGTAGGGCTTCACAGAAAGTGAATATAAAGTTAGTAAGGAAAGTCGCATACATTTTCTTTGGCAGATTACTGGACTACTCTCAGGATAAAAATTCCTTACACACATAGGTAAACAATACAAACTAAGAAGAAGCCACAATATGTAGCCATGGTAGGAACATACAAAACCAGAAATAATGTCTAAGTAGATGTTATTAACTGTAACAAAGCAAAATGTAATACCAGGTATTCGTGTCAAGAATTCCATGGAGAGATTTGCTTGAAGAAAAGACAAATGTAACCAAAAGTCACAAACATTGGATCAGATAAGCAGCTAAGGAGAGCATCATAGTTCCTTGGATTCACAAATTTAAACAGATCATGGTTTCATCTCAGCTGGCTCTCCTTTTAGTGGACTCCTTATGTTTTCAGGGTCATGTAAGTTGCAAATAAGCAGCAAATCCAATTTGATCAAAAAGGGCTAAGGCTGAATACAGGTTTCTAAATCCACAAGTGCCATTCTAAGGTGCCATTCTAAAGGCTTTAATCTAATCCAATAGTAAACTACCTATTCCTGGACCAAGAGAAAGGGTAAAATTAAAAAAAAAATGTAGATTTCAGGACATTAATAATTAATGAAGCAGACATGTAAGCAAAAGATCAAAATGAAACACTATCTGTTCCTGACTGATTCACTACTGAAAGTAGTTGTCAAATGAAATATTAAATACATAGGTATAGCTGTAGTTCTACTTGGAATTGTCAGCTTCAAAATAAAACTTTGTTCATTGACATACAAAGTATTTTGAATGTATTAATTGAACTACTGCTACATGTTAGTTTTATGAGTCAAACTAGAGCTAAAAGACTATCAGTAACTTAATGTTACAGGAGGTAATTCTGAATCTCTGCATAAGGCCGTGAAATACTGACAATAGATACCAACTGGACTGGTCTAATTTACATTCACTGATGAGCTGACCCTACCTTTATCTCATTTCATTGAGATACGTTAATGCTAGAGATTATCCAGTAAAGAAAAGGAATCTCAATATGAGCTCAATAGTGGTCATTAATAGTGCACATTACCTTGTTGCTGTACTGCATGGAGATTGATTTCACCAAATAGTAGCTTTAACATATAATAGAAGGCTCAAACAATAATACTTAAGAAAATTGCTGCAAGATGAAGAATGTAATATCTACACATTTGGGGCTATTATGCATTTGAATATGCTCTGCTGAAACATCCTTATCAGCAAAGCATTCAAGGGCACTTTTAACTTAGTGTAATTTAGGAATTAAATATACATACTCTCTCATGCAGACCTAAAAACAACAGTAGTTTTACTGAATTTTCCCTCTTTTACTGCATTTTACAGCAATTGGCACTGTGTACAAATCTCTGTTATTAACACAATTGTGGGGGAAATGATATTGATTCCTTTATTCACATTCCTATTCCTGAATATTTATCTACATTTTTTATTTACATGCTTAGTTATGTCATCTCAGTCTTTTGGTTTTCTATTATTTATCTTTACGCCACCATGCCTTAGTCCTGCTTACACTGTGGATTACAGTACTGGAGAGCGAACCAGGAGATGCTGACACTGCAAAAAATGCCTGCCTGAGGAGGAAATAATTCTGTTATGAATTAATATCCCAGACACAGACCAAAGAAACCACATGGAGCTGACAAGAGATAAATAAGATCATGCTGCTAGAATCACTTGCCCTGCTCTTCTCATTCTAGAGAATGCCAAAATGAGAAGGGCTGACATTCCCACTAACATTTCAAGCTTCCAGACATAAATAAAAATAATTTACTTTAACTCCTTATAGACAGACTTTTACTCACAAAAGCATCAAATGTAGCTGAGCAATTTAACAGAAGCCATTTTAAATGAATCCTAAAGCTACAGAAAAAAAAAAGACATTTAGTTCCATACATACCAGGACAAAGGTACAGTTCTAGTTAAATTTTACATCCTAATGGGATATGGAACTTGATGTGTTTATCTCAAAACAGTTCAGGTTGTTGCTTATGTTTTAGGAATTGATAAATTCCAAAGTAATTCAAAGGACAGAAAATAATTTATGTATCTTTAGCATTATGCACTTTTTATTTTCCAGTAGATGACAGCCTGGGTTTCACCATCAGCAAAGCTACACCAAAGATCAGATGCAGTTGGGCATTTGGGAACATTTCACAGAACCAGAGAATCTCAATGATTTGGGTTGCAAGGGACCTTCAAAACCATCTGGTTTCAACCCCCCTGCCATGGGCAGGGACACCTTTCACTAGCAGGTTGCTCAAACCTCCATCCAAACTGTCCTTGAACTTTTCCGACAATGGGATATACACAACTTTGCTGGGCAACCTGCTCCAGCATCTTACAGCCCTCATCAAAAAACAACTCCTTTTATCCAACCACTTTCAGTTTAAAAAAGTGCTGACCTTTCTCCTGTCATTAAAGACCTTGGTAAAAATTCTCTCTCCGTCTTTGTTGTGGTCCACCATCAATACTTTGCTGATGGTGCTGTTCCAGTGGAGACATTTCAAACGTGTAATAGGCACAAATACTGAAAGGCTTCTACAGGGTCTCCCTGGAGCCTTCTCTTCTCCAGGCTGAAAAATCCCAACTCTCTCAGGCTGTCTTCACAGGAGAGGTGCCACAGCCCTCTGATCAACTTTATAACTCTTCATAGACCTGCTCTAACAGGTCCATATCTGTCTTTTACTGCAGCCCCACAACTGGACACAGTATTCCAGATGGGATGGCAGGAGAATTGCGTAAAGGAGCAGAATCAACTCCCTCAACCTGCTGGCCACACATCTTTTTATGCAACCCACAGTAAGACTGGCTTTCTGGGATGCATGTGCACATTGTTGGGTCATGGTTTTTTGGTAATGCAATAAAGGAAACCCAGAGATCTTTCCCACATTTTTATTTACAAAAATGTCCAGCTTTAGAGCCACAGACAGCAAAAAACTTAATAAAAAACTAAATACAGCCATGCTTTATACAAGCAATAGTGTTAATGAACTGTTTGCATAGCTTGAAGCAGGTTAAGACTATTAAGCATTTGTTGCTGCCAAGTATGGCAGATAGATTTTTTATCTCCCTAAGAACTTGTTAGAGTGTCTCATGGTGAAGATATTTTTACATTCTCTAGTCATCGGTTAGTAAAAAGTATTTGCCTGTGATCACTAATAGATTATACATGTCACCTATATGGCAGCAGCCTAAAAGTCTGATTTTATAAATGGTCTACAGCTTAAAGATGACTAGTTCTCCTCCTCAGTACTTAAGGGCCTGAACTTGACCTCAGCTTCCTGGTTGTGTCTATTTTAAACAAGCCAGTGAATGCCTTTCCAAGTCTTCCTACAGCTGCTTGAAAAATGTATGAAAAAATCAATTAACTTTATATGCATGTTTATGCTGACAAAAAAAATTTTCCAATTTTTAATAAATTAATTATTTCAATGCTCATTTTTCCCTGAAATAGGGGCAAAACATTGATATCAGAAAGTTTTCTGATGGAAGATGAACTCTAAAAACTCAGTTCCAAACTGGAGTTTTGAAAAAATATCTTCTGTGCTGTGTTGTGGACCATCCTGCTACCAGAGATGATTCACTGCAACGTAAAGTTATATTGGTAACAAGGAATTATAAGGACAGGAGTTATCCAAATTATACCTCCTATAATCCCATAAAGTGCCACAGTGACCTAGATTTATGCAATCCATAATGGAAAACCCTTTTAAAAGCCATCATTTTTAAACTATTTTCCTTAAAAATTAAAAAAATATAGTATCTTTTTGAAAATTTTATTTTAGCAGGAAATACAGTTTCTGTAGAAAACTCTTAATTAAAAGTTTCATCCAACTGTAATACAAATTGATGAGGGTTGGTTGGTTGCTTTTTTCGCCTGTCTGGAGTAGCAGATTTTGGTCAAACAGCACACTTGAAGAGCCACAGCATTCTCCACCTCAGTTTAGCTACAGTTGTCTTGACAGCAGACGTCAAGAAAAATCTGACGCAGGGAAATCAGACACATATGCAGAACAAATTTGGGGAAGACTTCAGGAATGGCAACGTGCAAACATTTTTAATGACATACTGCAGGAATTCTGAAAACGAGTACTTCAAGAGTTTCAACCCACTCTTGAAACCAGTAACTTTTGTCAATGCAGACTCATCACCCAAGTTCTCTGCCACAGTTTCTGCAGTAGATTTAGTGGCTGATAGAAGAAATAGCTACACAAAGGGTTCATCTCCTTGAAGCTTACAGAAATTACATAACTGCTAAAGAGAATTACTTTTATTACTACAAAATTTACTAAGAGATTAGAATTACTTAAAATTGCTGTAAGGCCTCATTACTAAGGTATCAGTAAGAAAACATAAGCAGACCTAACCCTGGGTTTTTTCCACTCCAGTGGTCAAAACAAAACTAAGCAAAAGCAGAAAATGAGGTATTTTGAACATGGACATCTACAAGTATCTACAAAGACATGTGAAGAAGTTCTATTATATAAAACCCAATTTAGAAATACTCATACTTTGCTATTTCCATTTCCCCTCTCTTCACTCTTGGCCTCACATGGTCACCCTCTCCTAGGTTTCAGGGTCTGAAGTGGCTTCTCAAGAAGCTTTCTATCTTCACTCTGTTTTGCAGCTGCTGTGCCAAAACTATGTACACAAAGCATGAGTAAGATTCTCAACAATGTGCACAATTAGATACAAATGTACCTTTCCTTCTCTCGTTCCCCCTCCTGAATATATAAAGCCACAGACAGATGCTGTTTCTTGTATTTCTCAGTGGTCCACAGGCAGGAGGATATCCTTGGAATGGCAGTATTTTCAGTCAATCTCTTTCAATGCCTTCATTACTGAGCAGTAAATAGAAAAAAGCCCTAAAGTCTTCCTGCAAAACTTCTAAAGAGAGGACATACCTTGCAAAATTAATGCTTTGTTCTGAAACTCAGTCATCTGATGTGCCTGCACAGAGCAACCCTGCTCTAAGCAGAACTCATCACCAGCTTCATAGAAGACCATAATGTGTTTTTACTCTGCCACACTCTGAACTGTTCACTTTATTTCAGTTTCAAACTGGTAACAGCACAGTGTTACCCTTGAATTTCACTGCCTTATACCATGTTCAAGTAATTTGTTCATTAAAGTTTTGTGTCACCTTAACTGGTTTCACCTGCAGGCATCAAGATCAAATTCTTTTAAATTAATATTCTGTGATGATATAAGCAGGTGGGGAAAAGCTTTTGTGTAGAAATCACTACTATGCAAATCACAACAAGTAGGTCACATTTTGGTGGCAGACCTTTAATTTGATTGACAAATAGATTGAAAAACCTTTTAAAATGTTTTGAAAAGAAGCAAAAATTCCAAGTTCATGTGGCTTTTGTACATTAAGAGTTAGAAATGAGGGTATATGAGATGAAAACCAAACAAAATATTCTCTGAAGTGCTGCTTTCAATGGGAGCATTCCTCCCTGGGTCAAAACAGCACTGTCATCCAGCAGATTTAATAACTCCATTTTAGTGATGAGGAGACAGAGGATATATAGGGCAGATGATACAATAGAGGAAATATGCAAAAAAAAAATCATTCGCTCTGTTTTGCTCCACTTCATTACTATCTGGGTGTAATAACAATTCTTTTTTCAATGACAGTAAGCAGAATTTTAGCTTTCTTTTGCAAGGTGTCTGGTGCCAGCTAAATTGCTGTTCTAATACATAAGGAGCAATAATAAACTCTAAGGGAGTTACCTGCATATAGATGTAACAAAGGTAAGAAAAATGCAGACAGGGACAATTTAGTGAATTAATCTATATAAAGTCTATGAATTTCCTTTTATGGTGTTTTCTTTATTTTATTTTTATTTTGTATATACAAGAAAATAAATTCCATTTTATATGCATTTCCTCACGGGATTCTTCCTTCACTGTAAACTAAATCTCACCTGGTGCTGACCTTGCAAGTACAATAACGTTATTAATTCAAGATAGCCATTGTCCTCCCTGTCCTCATCCTGCTTTCTTTTTTAACAAATTAGTCCCCACTTCTGTTTCCTGGATACCACTGAACATAATGCCATTTTTGAGGCTTAAGTTGAGCATTTAAGATAAAAGAAAGCAAACAGCAGCAGAAGACATATAAGAGGATTATAAATTACAAAATTTTATAAGGAGAAACAATATGAGCAGAGGATGTTATTACATCTGTCTCCCAACACAAAATCTAGGAAATAGCCAATATAACTATCAGGAATTTAAAGCAAGTAAATATTTTCCAGAGTGCTTAATGTAAGGAAAAAATGCAGGTAGTTAGAAAAAAGTGGAATTCTAAATTCATGTTAAGATAGCCTATACTACTTACAGTAGTATGGGTTTAAGTAGTATTAAGTACTACTACAGATAGGTCCAGAATATAGGTCTGAAAGCTATGCAAAATAGTATCCCCACAGAAGCTTTTTATTGCTTCTGGGTCCCAATGAAAACAAACATGTAAGAACAGTGCTTTATTTATGTATATGCTGGCAGCAAACCTGACAAATAATTTATTAATGTCTTAATGCTCCTCCTGCTACAACACAATTTCATCCAAGGACACTTTGGAAAATCCTACAGAGCAACTAACCACTGTTTGTTTGAAGTGCAGACAGTTTCAGAACATTTTTTAACATGTTGAGGTACCACTGTGCATATTTTAAACATAGCAAATTATGCCAATAACTAAAAAAAATTTTCTTCCCAAAAGAACAGCAGAATAATACAGTTCGTCTGAATTTGGAATTGTCTTTGGCACACAGTATCAACAGGAAATCATAACTTGGTGCATATATTAAAAAAAAAGATACTTTGACAAAAAATAAGTTCTGTAAAGACACAGGAATCAAAATTCAGTTCTCAGTTAAGCTCATATTCGTCTCTGCAGTGTTGCATCTAGAGAGTCACTAGTTTTCAGCTATTTTAGTGACCCACAGAACTTCAGAGAAATGGCACAAAAGGAAATTATTACAACCAGCTTAATGGCCTGGAAGCAATGTGCTGCCTTCCTTATCCTAAGACAGAGTAAAACTGGAGTTTTCACTGTATGTGATCAGATCTGTTTCACATCTCTCTACAGAATATCTGTCTGTTAACAACACACATCATTTTCAAGGCTACTGAGCAGCATGGTGCTCTTTTGGATCCTAGACATCAGCTGCCTCCCAGTGGTAAGGAATATAGGAACTCACTGGAAAAAAATTGAAACTGAAAGGGAAGGCTGATCGCTACTGAGGTCCCAGCTTTCTACAGGGCTCCCACCTTCTGTGCTCCTGCAGGGGCACCTCTGCTCACTCCAGTACCAGACTGGAGCCAGGCTGAACCTCCTCACACACCCCACATCACATGTATTAAGGATGCTTGGTCCTTAGCACCTCTCTTTTTTTCTTTACAGATCCAATCCTATTTTGCTAAGGAACTTGCTAACACAGATATAGACTGCACAGGTCCCTCTTGATAGCTGGAAGCAAGACCAGTCTGTGTTTATCCTCATCCTTTTGAGAAAGCTAGCAGTTAGTCCTAGCTTAGCACAGAGCCTGTTCTTGTCACTTTGG
Organism: Emberiza elegans; assembly: GCA_024865655.1. Classification (NCBI taxonomy): domain Eukaryota; kingdom Metazoa; phylum Chordata; class Aves; order Passeriformes; family Fringillidae; genus Emberiza; species Emberiza elegans. Next base: position 25,047,482 of record JALJVW010000910.1, read on the forward strand.
CTTTATCAAACTATGAAAGAGGTTATGTTCCATGACTTTTCCTTTTCCAAGCAAGGACAAATTTTGACCTGAAAGGATAAACTAGGCAAAAGTATTTTGGAATAGATATAGATTCTCAACAGAAAAAAGTTTTGATACCCAAGGTCAAAAAATATATACCAAATTAGGAGGCAGAGTTTTTCCTATTGGGTGTCACATTAAGGGCCGGGGAGTTCCTCAGGAATGGTAGATCCCACCCATACATGATCAGTCTGTGATGTATAAGCACAGCAGGACCAGCCCAAGCTCTGCTCTTCTGGAAGATGCAAACAGATGTGGGGAAGCAGAAAGAAAGGCTCCATCAAATAATTAACAGTAAGGAACAAGACAATCACGAAAGTTCTTGTCTGTGCCAATTGAAGTGGTCCTGTGAAGATAACACAGGCCAGAGCACATCAATAATTAGGCTATTCATAGGTGAAAACACCTATAGATAGTAATAGATATTTCTTTTTTCTGCAATATTGACAAGGAAAAGAGAATCAAACTGGTGGCTCTGAAGTAGTCTCATAAGAGAAGTCAGACCATAGGAAAACAGTCCATCATGTCCATATTTAAGAATTCAGCTAGATTTAATGCACCAGGTGAGTCATACAAATTCCTTTAACTATTTGAGTACATAAGAAACATTTAAAATCCCCTCTTCTCTTGAGGTGATAAGTAAACTGTACCTTTGTGTGGTCTGTGTGCAGCTCTGTAGCCTGGATATTCAAACTTCCTGCCTGACCTTAGGAGGTGGTGACAGAAGGCTCTGTTTCTCAGGCTCTACTCCTTTCCCTCTTGTGGTTTGAGAGGAAGTGAGTTTTTTGGGATGCTGTGGTCAAACCAATGGGTGCTCAGATTTGAATATTGGCACCTGGTGTGGCCACTGGGGACATGAATACACCTCTGAGAACACAAGGATTAAAAGCAGAGAACTCCCAGGAAAACTTCTCTTGGGTTCCAGCGGGGTAACGGGTCCAACCTCTTCCCTGCCAGGCGGCCAGGTGAGGTAGGCCTGGGCCCGAGGATGGGAGGGTGGAGAAGCACCAAGAGGCATGGGGCAGCCGCCCCCACCCCTGCCCCCAGTGCCACCTTAAAATTTGATAGCAGCCGGCTGAGAAGGGGGGGCGGGGGGAGCGAGCAGGTGCCCAGCAGGGCAGCGTGGGAGTTCTGGACAGGCAGAGCCTGAGATTTTTAACCCTTTTCTTAGATGATGGAAACCTTACAAATGCTGATCCTCCTGGAGCTGAATGAGAAGAGAGATAAGAGATAAGAGGAAATGGGCCACGAGAGAAGTGGAGAAGAATCTTAGGTGAGAGGAGGTGATGGAGTGGCCTTTGGCTGGACTTCTCTTGTACAGCCATGGACAGAACCATTTTTCCTGTGACACAGAGACTGCATTTAAGGGAAGGCAATGGCTTGGAGCCAAGAGAGTGCAGTGATGTTATGGGAGTGCATGAACAGAGACAACAGGTGAGGAGGGTGATTGGTGCCCTCACTCTTCAGTGGAAGAAGATCTCTGTTCTTGAGACCCCTCGGCCCCAGGGGGTGAAATCTGGGGGGGAGAGGTGTCCCAAAAGTGAGAGACTCTGCTCTTTTTGGAACTGGACAAAGCACCCTTGCAAGGAAAACCCTAGAAGCAGCTCTGGTCCATGTGCAGTGGTGAGAGCACTGGGCATGGAAGGAAGATGTCAGGATGGCAATGATCTCCGGGCAGTGCTACATGTGACAGGAAACACAAGAGGTCTCAACTGTGTTTCCAGGGGAAGTCTATGGCACAAGGGGGACTCCTCACTCCTTGATGAACTGACAATTGATTATCTAAAGGGTGGTGATGGACTGAGAGTTGGTGATCTGAGGGATGGATGGATTGGAATTCGGTGGGGGGGGAGAAGGAATGTTTTTGGAAGGTTTTCATTCTGTGTGTTTCTTTTTCCATATAGTTGTAACTTAATTTTTCTCTTCTGTATTCCTAAGTAGGAGCCTGCTTTGCTCCATTCTTGGTCACATCTCACAGGAGACAGCAGGGAGAATGTATTTTCATGGGGGCACTGGCACTGTGCCAGCATCAAACCATGACACCTCTTTAAAGCTCTTTTTCCATTTTTAAGGTGGGAAAGCTCACATCTAGCCAGAAATGAAAAAAAAAAAAGGTTTCCTGAATTAACCAAGATATCAAGTAACTCTCAGTACCTCAGCCTGTCCCTGCTCCTTCCCTGAACCTCCCCTCAAGAACTTGTCTCCTAAAATGCAGGGCAGTGGCCAAACCAAACCAAAAGCTCAGCAGTCCGAAGGAAATTTCCAATTAAAATGGCAACTCACACATAAATAGTCATACTCCAAGGAGGAGCTAACAATGCAAAAACAGATTTTAAAACTAGTATGGGTACATCTTTTTGTAGCAAATCTCTTACTACTAAAGAAAATCTGTGGCCTGGAGACTTGAATTACACTTGTTGGTCTCCCACAGATATTTTCACTGCCCAGCTATGTATGCTCATTGTTCCTGTGATACTATCATTTCTAGATAATGAATTAATTGCTTCCAATTAATTGACAGCAGCCTCATACTGTATTACCGAAGGATTACAAATTAAATATTAATTATGCTTCATTGTGCAGAAGAAATCAAATTAAACATAATCACACTCCATTATGAAGTACACTAGACATTTTCCAGAACAGATGCACACTGTCCAAATTATAGTCAATTCTGATATATTGTAAACAAGCTAAGACTCATTTATTAAACTGAAAGTATCACACCTCCCACACAGAAATGCATGAGACAAATGTTTAAAGCTTCAAATTGTCACAGATGGTAGCAAAGAGAAAACACTCTTATAAGATGAGTATTTCATGCCTGCAGTCTTTAGCAGTCACTGGTATTCCACTGAAAGGAAAACAAAATTCCCAATATAGTTTTTCCTGTATACTACAGTATCAGTAAAATTGCTTAATTGTCACTGCAAGTTTAGCCTGACATCATGCACAACTTCATCCACAACCACTCCAAAAATACATGTCTGAAAACAAGTGTAATGGTTTTTCAGGGAAGAAAATATTCTTTTGCAATAAGGGCATCTCAGTTTGAAAAAACAGACAGAGAAGAGAGCCTAGAGAAGTAGAATACATCACTCAGGAAAAGGGTGTCTTCACCAGTGTGGCGCCTTGGAAAGGACGGCTCTGTTTTCCTCCTCATGTTCCCTGAAACTTCACCCGCTCTGGGAGAGCAAGTAGAGTATTTTTGGAGGTAGTGGGAGGAAGAAGGATAAAGGAGAGACAGATATCTCCAGAGCAACATTTTTTTTTCTCAAAAGATTGACTTCAAAACATCTGATTGTCAGCTTACCCAGTGAGTGGAAAATTTATTACAGAAGTTGAGCCAGATCCTTAGCTGGTAAAAATTTATTTAGCTTCACTGATTTCAGCAGGAGGAGAGGTGAGCTCTCGAGGAGCCAAGACAGCACCTTTCTCAATAATATTGCCTATAGTCTTGATTCCTTTAAAAAAGCACTCTATGCATAAACAGCTGAGTAAAATTTTCTACCAAAAAAACCTAAAACAACCAACAGAACCAAAACAAAACATGATCCATAGTTTGAAAAGGCTTCCAATGACTTTTTAGTCATCACTATTTCACTTTACCTGTTATCACTAACAACCTGAAAAGGACCATTTCAGCATATGACAGACTTCATGTAGGTAAGTATTCTCAAAATGCTCATGCAGGTGAGTCACCTCAAAAATTCTAATTCTAGACCACCACCAACTAGCAGCCATCTAGCAAAGCCATGCATCACATGTGGCAGCAAGAGAATACAACCCTTTCAACTGATCACATCTGAATGCAAAATCAAATCAATTTCTCACAAGGGATATCTAAAAGAATGTGCAGTGAATTATTTTGCAATATAAGATGCAGTCATGTACATTTTGTTCTAGGGTCCTACAAGATCCAGCTGTCATTGACCTGAAAACACGACAGGTCTATTGTTAAAAAAATTGCAGATGACACAGCTATATACTGAAAAGCAGAGGCACAATTATGTCATCTGTGTCATTTACAGATGTGTTTATTGATTACACATTATACTGTGTTCATTCAAATAACATTTTAATATTCAATAAAATAATCCTAATCTGTAAACAAGACAGATATCATCTGTGAAAACATGCTATGAACATCCTTACTGCTAACAAAACACAAGGTCCTGATGCAGTATTACAGCCAATGGATAACAACATCCCTGGGAATATAAACAGAGGAATATCTATCAGCACTTCAATTATGGTATTCCTTGTAAATATCATGGTATTTCTGGACAGCATGTGTACTTTCAGAGTGCTGTTTTGGGTTCTGATGTTCTGAAGTAAAACGCCAGCAAAAAAGAAAAAAATACATATAGTGGAAGCACTAGATAATCAGAGGGCTGTAAATCCTGCCTTACAATGACAGACTTAAGAATTTGTGTCTATCTGATCAAAGCAAAGGTTAAAAGGGGACTTGATTACACTATACAAGTACTTACATGGGAGATTATTTATAGTAGAGAGCTCTTTAATCCAGCCAAAAAGAAAGTACCACCATTAAATGATGGAAAGATTAAGTTAAATACCAAAATAGAACAAGGGTAGCAATGTTCTACTATTAAAATAATTAATCTTGGAAATGTCCTGGCTCCAAAAGTCTACGAATTATGTGTGACAAACTGGTAGAATTTATAATTGAAAAGAGAGATGCCTCCCATGCACCTAAGTTCTTAAACCCGCAATTTTTAAGAAGAGTATCAGTAAAAAATCTTTCTGACATCATGGTATAATGAACAAAAATAAAGAACACCTTAATTTCATTGTCGCTTCTCTAATATTCTACTAATCCTCTGTGTTTATATTATAAAAGTGTAGCTAAAATTTAATTTATTGTCCTGCATCCTATTCCTGCTCAGGTAATCCTTGGGACTCAGGCACACATTTCTGAAAACAGGTACACATTACTAAAAATACTGAAATATTTCTTTTCAAGACCTTAAATTTTCTACATGTTCTCCAATAGGAGCAGAACTGTTGATGTTCTGTGATGTAATATCATTTAGTTAAGAAACACGGGGAGCTGCTAACTGCAGGTCATAATACTGTCACCAGTCTTCATGGAAGACTTACATCAAGATGCATATAGGCATGTCACAAAGTACATGCACACATCACAATCCGATTATTGATGACAATTTTTCAGGCTATACTGCTGCAACTTTAAATGTATTCATCTTCAGCTCTCACATGGGACTTACAGTCTATTACAAGATGCTGCTTTATGCATACTGCAGACATTTCACTGTCATTTAGCAGTCTGACAACAAAACCAAAATTATCCTAGTGACATGCAACAAAAATGTGCTACCTACAGGATTTGGAAAAACAAGACCATAATATGTGTACACTTGTGGTGATAAACAGTATAAGAATTGCAAATATAAAGATGGATAATGAACTACTTTAAGGATTTGAATGTTTCATGTGATCCACGACACGTGCATGTGCATGGGTGTCAGAGAAACTGAGAGGAGTTGATTTATACTGCCAAGGTTTCCAGTGTTTCCTTCTTTGGATATTTATACCATGATGTCACTCATTAGGGTCAGGGTAGTGATGGCTTATTTAGCTAATAATTTACGACTGTAGAGAAAACATTTGAAAATATTCAGTCCAGTGTCTCTTAGGTGCTGTATGAGTGAATGAATGAAGACAGACTGAATGAAACCAGAACCTTGTCTTTAGAACAGATTTGTTAACAGGAGGATTTAACAGAACTAGAATATACAGTGCACTCCAATAAGTGTACAATGTTATCTCTGCTGTACCACAAAAAAAACCTTCAAAAGACCTTTCTGGTTTTACTTTATTAAGTACATGTTTTGCATGTTTCTTGTACTACCTGTGTCTTTTCAAGGAAAGAACAAGTTTTTATGCTAAAGGAGTAGTCAGTCTGACAGAATTCATTACTTTGCTGACAAAACTGAAATATCTTTATGAAGCATTCACCAACCTTTGATATCTCTCTGACAACACTTTAGCAATTCACAATCTCACTCTTTTGCAGCTTTGTTACATTTTGCAGATGATCCTTCCTATATGTTTAGCAGCATTGTGAAAATGACAAAATATTCATTTCATCTCTGATGGATATTTGGTTAAGTTTGATACACCAGCCCTGTACTTGCTGCAACTCTTAAATAATATATACTGAATCAAAAGCTACTATTCCAAATAGAATAGCACAGAAACAGAATCCCAAATAGAATTAGACACACAACCAGAATCCCAGATGGCCGAAAACACAGGCTAGCATTTTTAACCAATTTTCCTATTGGTAAGTCTATATACACTTTTTTCCTTAATTTCTTGCTAAATTTCCTTTCAGTGCCAAAGCATTTCCAGATTAAGGTCATCACTCCTTTTGGTATCCGGAAGACAATTGCTATCCTTCATGAGATTACTTAGAAGGAACCTCAAAAACCATCAATTTTGTGTTCAGAGAATGGTGGAAAGAGCACATTGGAAATGTGATCTCTAACATTCTTCTGTGTGTTTTTACACAGCTTAATGCAAACATGACTTTTAAAATATCTTTTATTATGACCAAACATTTCAGAGACACACATTACCAAAGCTGTAGGATATAACAATAATGTCTCTACTTTTCCCAAACACCTGTCTGTCCCAATATTTCACCCCTGTAAGATGACCTATCTGTCTGTCCCAATATTTCCTTACCCATGTAAGATGGCCAAGCAAAGTATTAGAACAGAGAAACCCGGTGGGTGATACCTCCCCATTACAGACTCCAAGATGAGAGGATTTTCAGGGACTCTCTCTGACAAAGGTGATAACACTGTGTATAGAAGTCTAGCATATTCTTGTTCCATGAGTTTATTAATTGCTTTTGCATCTACACAGACATCTGCAGTTTTCTATGGCAATGAGTTCCACTGAATGTTTTTGATACCACTTGATACAGTATAAATTTTACAGCAGGATAAACAGTTTAATTAGCTAATTCTCCCTGTGCCATCCATTAATTTATAGACCTTTTCACAGACTTTAGTCTACTTCACAGCTTGTAATATATAGAAGGTGTTCCTTTGACCATCCTTGCTGCATTTTTTTATGCATTCTTGAGCTCTTTGTACTATTTTCTGAAGGGGGAGCAGGACCATGTCTATTATTCCAGATGCAGGAGCATTAATGGGATGAGAAGTTGCCCAATAATTTCTGCTTTGTTCTAAATGCAATTCCTAGTCCTCTGCTCTTTTTCTAGTATTTCTTCACATTCTCTTCCTTGCCCTCTGCTCACCTTTGCACAGACAGTTTTTATACAACCACCTATATTAGCTCTGAGCGCTGTGTCCTGAGAGGGAATAGCTTGTCACCTGCCATTTTGTCATCTACTAACTTAGTATTGTGAAATCCTTTTGTATCTTTGCAGTGAGCTTTCGTTTTTGCTACACTGAATAACTTGGGACTATCAAAACTTTTGCCATTCTGCTCCTTTCCAGTACACTTCTCTAGACACCAAGCAATACAAACATCAAAGACCCCTTTAAGACACTCCAAATAATACCTTTCATTTTAGAACTATCTGGAACCTGTCAGGATACTGGATTTTTAATGAGTTTAGTAGTTTAGGCCACTTTTAGTTATTATAATACAGCAATCAGAAAAAAAACCATTGCAAACAGCAAACCAGGGCGGAAAAATAAGCAAAACAAAGAAACACCTCCGATTGAACAACAAATGCCTGCAGTAGGAAACAAGATAATCGCCCATAACTGTAAACAGCTTCAAAAGGCCTTAATAGCACTGAGAAACTCATGGATGAAGGAAACAATTCTGTGTGAAAAAATCCTATCAAAATGGAATACATTAAATCCAAAAGTGACTACTACCTCTGAATTTCTTTACTGGCATGGGAGTGCCCGTGTAGGGGATTCAAACATCCTCCCTGAGCTTTGTGCATCTCCTAGATAAACCTTATTGCTATCTCCTGCCCGTGCTCTTTCAACACAGTCAACTGCTGGGCACTGAGGGCATTTGACTTACACTAATTTCTGTATCTGTTTATCATATATTAAAACAAGCTACAGGAAGCCAGCTACTGTGCTTTGTCTCCAAGGCACTCGCCTATGGGGCCTACAAGTTTCATTATTCTCCTATCTTCCAACTCTTTCCTGTAGCTCCAGGAGTAGTTCGTGCCATGCAATGCACACAGCAGGACAGGGATGACACTCGTTCTCCTTCAAAACAAAGGCACTTTTGTTACAGACATCAGTAGAGATTTAAACCAGAAGTCTTTCTGGCCTTGAAAAAACAAAAGGAAGGAATGAAGTTGAGAGCAGTGCAAGGTGTATCCTGGTATTTGTCAACTGTTTGATGAGCACTGATGGAAGCAACAAAACCACTGAGGGTGCCAGGTGCCTCAAACACCTTCTCTTTCAGTCCTAGTGTGTGTTAACAACGGAGGACAGGCTCTGGTGGAGAATACTTGAGCTCTGCCAAACTCATTCTTTTCAGAACAAGGTGATAGCAAATGCCCCAATATACAGGCAGTTGGACTGGATAAGGGGTAAATAACATCTTCCCAGACAAAGCTCAGTGGAATGAGGAGCAGGCTCATTCCTAGGAGTGGGTGAGGGGAGGGCTTTCACCTGAATCAGTGGCTGCATGTATAGTGACAACACTCTGACTGGACACTCATACCCACATAAACATCACCTACACACAGGACAAGAAACTGGATACACACTCTTCTCTTCTAAAATATTATTAAAAATACAGCCTGACCATTTCTGTGTGTCTTCGTTTACCTGGAAAAGACTTTTATCAGTGTAAATCAGACTGATCCATCCTGCCTTTCAAACCATCTATTTGACTATGATGCATAAACAAGGAAAGAACAGGTGCAAGAAAAGCTATTTCTCTACATTTGGTCTTACAATACCTAGATGTAAACTACGTTGTCACTAATGACACAGAATTATTACAGGGATGAAAACTGCTTGCTGGGTTAAAATGTTACAAAATCAGAATAAAAGCAATTTTCAGGTTTCATTACATGTACATGAAATCACAATTTAAGTAGTCACAAAAAACAGCGGCAGAGCAATAACTCTCCCGGTTCACATTAATTTTCCTAAATAATAAAGGAAAAACAACTCTTTGTAGACTTCTGGGATTATACAAAATTACACTTATGAAATACGTGTTTTGCAGAATGATCTGCTAGGAGGACTTTTATTTAAAACCTGCACTGTACTGAATCCCTGAGTTACTGTTGTTTTGATCTTTATACCACAAGACAGAGGTGAGGCAAACAAGTTTCCTGTTGGACAGAGGAAGGTACAAGACAGAAAATCAATCCATTGTATGTTAAATTGCCTCAAACATAGCTTAGAATTGACAAAGCATTAATATAGAGAGTTAGCTTTTACCTTAAGACTCTGGATTTTAATGAGGGAAATCAATTATCCTCTCATCAATTACTAGGGTAATCTAAGGATTTCAGCAGGTCAATTTGATTTTTTCATACCTACCTCAATAAACATTCATTTATTTTTCATGGTATATTATACAATTTTCTCATTGAAAGTAAAGAACAACCAAACTGATAAGAATCAGCTTCAATTAGGACTACTGAAGGTTAATATGGTATAAAATCTTAAAAATCACTAATTTAATACACTTAGTGCAACCATTTAAGTCAGCACAGTGGGTTCCAATTAACATTTTTAAAGCATACTTTCTGCAGTAGTCAGAGAAGTAGAATAACTATTGGTAGGGTGACAGAAATTCAATACCGATATTTAATGTTTGCAAGCCTACTAAAAATTCAGATCTTCTACAGGATATACTTAGTGCTGCTGTAAAGGTTCAGACACACATTTTTCAATGACACTGGAAAAAACAAGTCCAAAAATCAGGAATAGGCTCAACCATAAGCAGCCTGAAAAGAAAAAACTTACTCCCTTAGGACAGAAATCACTTTATCTTTGCCTCAAGCATGCATTCAAGTCACCAATAAACCCAAGGCCAAAAACTGGCTCAGCTGTTACCTACACTGTCATCTCCCTGAACAAAACAGAGACAAAAGAGAGGAGTTGAGTCATGATGCAGCTGCAAAACCCAGCATGAAACTAATCCCAGCTGAACTGCACAACTGATAATAGTTACCAGCACACACCCAATTAGGTGGGATTAATAAATGATTCCATCAAATAGATGGTGCAATTAAATAACAGCAGTTAACTGGTATGTGATTTATGTAGATAAAAACATTCAGACATATCAGATGTAAACTTTGCATTAATGAACCTTATACATAGCCATTTTGCATCCTGATGAAGTATTAAGCCAAGAACTCTGGAACTGTGAAAAATAATGTTATACATCCTTTGATTTTCAACATTTTGATCCAGAAAGCAAAAGCTAGTGCTCTGAATCACAAATTTAAAAATTTCATCACAGCCTTGTGCGTCTCAATACACTTTCCCATATACATTTAAAAACATATTTTGTAAACATTCCCTATTTTCTCCATTAGCTGTGCATGTACCACTTATGCAGCAGAGATTACCTTGTGATTTAGAGTGGATTATCTGGCACCTGCATGACTAATTCATAGCAGTTTAGCTATGGACAGGCTTGGTGTACTTTACTCACATGAGAACCAATTCACAGTAGGTTGTTCTACTGGTTTAAATGAGGTCACAGGAGAGCTAAGGCATTCCTCAAAGAAATCAATACAATAGAATCTGACTCTACATCCAGCCTTGTGTGTTCAGAAGTTGCCATTCACAGTAAGTCAAAGTCTGGAACCTTTCTTTGTTAAGATTTCCAAGAGATACATCTCACACCTGAAATATTGCTAGTTCTGTGTGAGGGAACCGAGCAGATTACAGAAAATTATTAGTTTCACTTAGATTGCCAAACATTCAGACTTATGACCAAACCAACTCAAAAGCAGTATTTTATGTATTGCACTGAATTCCTCCTTGGGAAGCAACTTTTGACATATATAGCAATATCTCCTCTGTCACTTATCCACATACATAAAGATTTTAGTATAACATATGGATACCAACTTCCTTAAAAATTATTTATCAATTAGACAAATGTGAGTAATGGATAGAAGATTTCAGCATGTGAAAGTGTGCAGATAGTACTGTAAATAACCAAACAGTTTATAGTCAATATATTCTTTTATGGGACTTCAATAATATTCAGTTCTGTATATTTTTGCCTTTTCATTCAAAAGCTCATGAAAGACAAACAGCATTTTACAGCAATTTTGATGCATTTTACATATGACAAAAGACATGACGGGTAACTTTAAAGCTATTGTTAATTTCAATTTACAGTTTATGTCTAGTAAATAAATCAGATCTTATTAAATAGCAGATTACAAATGTTTAGCCACAGTGCCCTCTAGCTGTCTTATGACTTATTTTACAATTTCAGTGTAGTTTTCATGGAAGCAAAAAATCTCTGCATGAGCTACCAGTTAGAGAGGTATAGGTATTGCCAACTGTGCTCCATCTACCCAGTTTTCCTTATCATGATGACCCACCCACCCCAATTTCTCTAACATCCAATGAACAAAATATATTTTTCTTATTGAATTTCCCAGCCTGAAGATTATAGAACAGGAAACCAGTCTGAAGAAAATAGAAACTGATTAGAAATTTTCATTGGGACCGAAAAAAACCTCAACAGAAAGAATGGGTTTCTACCTATCACTGCTTTTTCCTTCTGTGTGCAATCCATGCTTTTTACTTTGAATTTGAAGCACCAGTAAAGGGCAGCACATTTGGGCACACCTGGAAAGGTGTGCAGGCAGATAAAAGAATGAAGGCCAGGCTCCCCTCTCAGATGACACCAGCCAGCTGCAAACAGGTAAGAGGCAGTTTATCGTGTATTTTTCTAATCCAGCTGGCTTAGGGACCTGGGTCACTTTTCAAAGGCTGTGTCTTCCAGAAACACTCCCTGATGGACACTTGAAATTCTCTTCCTTCCTTCTCTTGAGACTACACTTTGCCCACTTCAGACCTCTTAAATCATACTAAAACCTGGTTCAACTAAAACGTTATATACTCAGTGTCTTAAATACCCCTTCACAACTTTATTCTCTGTAACAAGATGCACTCGGCTTCCTTCTTAACCTTTAATGGACAAGAATACACATACAGGACTTTTTTAACCATGGTCACGTTTTTTTAAAAAAAAAAAAATCACACCAGGAAATTGCAGACCTTCACAAAAAAAATGATCTATTTAAACTATTTTGCAATGAATCATCTTAAACAGTATGCTCCCAGTCCCTCTGTAATGCTGAAGTCTGACACAGCAAAGTTCCTTTCTTGGCTTTCTTTTTCCAGGAAAGGTGAGAAGGGGTGAAATTGGAAAACACAGATTAAGCATCAGAGAGGTCCTAAAAACATTTCAAATTTCTACCCCAGCCCACTGTAATTTTAATGTATAAATCCTGAGAATAACTGTGTGATAAACAGGTTTTTTTAATAGCCATTTTCACTCTGTTGTCATTTTAAATGAAAATTTAAAATGAAAATGAAAAACAGCTGGAACTAGTAATACCAGATGAGAACACTGAATTCTTTGCAATGTTCGCAGCTACAAAATTCAAGGCATGTCCCTAACACTGTGTGCACTCTGCTCATTTAATGTTTATGTTGCATTTATGGAGCTGCAACATAAGGCAAAACAAAACTATGAGAACCTGGATCTTATCCACCATGTGGAAACACCCTGGGTAAGGCCTGTCTCCTGGACACAGGATGCTTTCAGCAATAGATTAAAAACAATGTTTTCCTCAACCCTACCAATATGAGAACTGAGCATTTACTCTACAGGAGTAGAGGAGGTAGACAGGTCTTACTTGAAAAAGTCCAAAACTGAAATATCTGAAAAGATCAGTGTTTCTGAGTCACAAGAACTGATCATAGGTGGACGGCTTGTGATGGTGTTAATCTCCAGCTTATAGAATTTTGGTGTCCTCATACTAACAGGGGGGTTTTTTCTTCATTTTTCCTATCCTAATTCCATTCACCTTATTACATGCATATATGGAAATTGTTTCAGTGTGGAATACTTCTAGTAGGTAAATGTTGTGAGAAAACCATTCTGAAAAAGACTAGCAAATATCTTTGTGACTCCCAAGTGCTACATGATGCTACATATGACCAGAGGTTAAGAAGAGGATTTTCAGCCCTGGAAAATTTCAGGCTTTTGTGATATGTTTCTGAAGTCTCTAATCTGGCTTTTCTTTTTTGTTGTTTTTGATTTTGTTCAGTCCCAAAGTCTTGCAAGCCTCAGTACTAAACCCAGTTTAATGTATAATCCTGAGAATAACTGTGTGGTAAACAATTTTTTTAATAGCCATTTTCACTCTGTTGTCATTTAAAATGAAAACTTAAAATGAAATGAAAAACAGCTGGAACTAGTAATACCAGATGAGAACACTGAATTCTTTGCAATGTTCACAGCTACAAAATTCAAGGCATGTCCCTAACACTGTGTGCACTCTGCTCATTTAATGTTTATGTTGCATTTATGGAGCTGCAACATAAGGCAAAACAAAACTATGAGAACCTGGATCTTATCCACCATGTGGAAACACCCTGGGGTAAGGCCTGTCTCCTGGACACAGGATGCTTTCAGCAATAGATTAAAAACAATGTTTTCCTCAACCCTACCAATATGAGAACTGAGCATTTACTCTACAGGAGTAGAGGAGGTAGACAGTTCTTACTTGAAAAAGTCCAAAACTGAAATATCTGAAAAGATCAGTGTTTCTGAGTCACAAGAACTGATCATAGGTGGATGGCTTGTGATGGTGTTAATCTCCAGCTTACAGAATTTTGGTGTCCTCATACTAACAGGGGGGTTTTTTCTTCATTTTTCCTATCCTAATTCCATTCACCTTATTACATGCATATATGGAAATTGTTTCAGCGTGGAATACTTCTAGTAGGTAAATGTTGTGAGAAAACCATTCTGAAAAAGACTAGCAAATATCTTTGTGACCCCCAAGTGCTACATGATGCTACATATGACCAGAGGTTAAGAGGAGGATTTTCAGCCCTGGAAAATTTCAGGCTTTTGTGATATGTTTCTGAAGTCTCTAATCTGGCTTTTCTTTTTTGTTGTTGTTGTTTTTGTTCAGTCCCAAGTCTTGCAAGCCTCAGTACTAAACCCAGGAATCACAGCACACACAGATCACTCATAGCTGGTATCACAGCCACAACTGCAGGTTTCTGCCTCTGCTGTCACACTGCCCCAGGGTGGATTTGTCACACAGGGAGCGCACACAGGACCAGCCTTCAATCCTCTAGGACAAAAACAAAAGCCCTCTGCAAGGTCCCTCACTGTACTTCATACAGAGCAAGGCATCAACATCCTGCTACAGCAGAGTACTAAAGGAATAGTCCCTTTCTTAGCCTCACAAGCATTTCAAGGCTAGAAAGAGGTTCTTTTGACTCCATTCTCATTTATTCATCTCTGTAGGACTAAATGTGGCACTGCACATGTCAAATGCTGCTGTTACCTAGCACCAATTTATGTTCTCGGTTACCATTATGTGTTAGATAGACCTGAGGTATTACAATGGGTCACCTGAAAGAAGCAGAACCTATTGTGCATCTTGACTCCACTTTTCAGAGCATGTGTCACTGAAAGTCATTTTATCACAATTCATTTTACAGGTTGATTCCATTTAGATAGGTTCTAACTGTGTCATTTTCAATGTTTCATTATAATTTTTACAACCAGCAGTGCTCTCCATCACAGTCATGCTGATTCTCTTACAGCAAAAATGTCTCTAAAAATAAATTCCTATCCTATGTTTTCCAAGGTGAACATAGGTAGTGGCAAAACATTTCTAACCTATACTTAGAGATTTCCTGTAAGAAATCTTCGCATGGAGAATTTTGGATTGGAAAATGTTTGCATCCTAAGTTACATTAACTTTTTTGCATGCCTATATGAGTAACAGTTCAGCATGCAAATTCAGAATTCTTGCACTCAGCTGTTTTTAAGTTTTTTGATTCCTAAAAGAGTGAATTGCATTAAATTTTTACATACCTTAAAAGAGGAGAAAAAATCTTTAAATTTCAGTACAGCCAGTAATTAATTTAAGGAAAGATATATGCCTGTAGAATTAAAAGAGTATATTTTCATTTTTTTTTTCAGAAATAGCAGATCACAATTCCTTTCAATCTACATATATATATTCAGGTACCAATTCATTTGCATACTAAAATATACTGTTCTTTGCTTCTTTCAAAGAACATTACTACAGAATGGACAAGAATAGATGTAACTGCATTTTGTCTAAATAATACTGAAACTTTGACACTAATTTTAAAGCTTTAACAGTAAATTTAATTGAAGAATGATAACATGGAGAAAGCTTTTGGAACATTAATTATAAAAAGGCTCTTTAATTTAGCATTTTTTCTGCCATCTGGTGCCACCATAAGTAGTTATCTGTACATTATTCAAAATTATTTTTTGAGTTCTTGAATTTTAGACTGCTTGTTAACTTTTATTCAGTAAGTATTTAATGTTGCATTGAAAATATCTCTTTCAGTTTGCTGTAACTGGTGCTTTGGCTACTTATTTGAATGTGAAGTTCCTTTGGGTGCTGAAGTTACAGAATAAGCAGTTCTGGCACAAAAAAAAGGGAGTAATTCCTACCTCAAAACTTTGTACGCTGTTACTATACAGCAAATAAAACCATTTACTTCAAAACCTATAGATAACTGAAGAAGGGAAATGCTTAAAATGCGTAATGCTGTGAAAAACACTGAAGATATTCTAAAACACTATTTCTTGGTTAACATGCAAAAGAAAGTGGAGGGCTGCAGCTACTAGAGAGCAAAAAATTCCTGGATCATGTAGCGCATATTCTGACTAAAGAACTCAAGATTTGGCACAAAGACTCACAGTGAGGAAAAAAACAGCAATCTGAGTAATCAACTGGAAAAAAATAAAGAAAGAAAGAACGCCTTTATGGTCCTGCATACTTCTGTAGATTAAATTCTCTTTATCAAATCTTGAAAAGTTATCCTCCCTCCACAAATTTACTGTCTTTTTTTCCTGTTGGGGGCCTAGTATGAAGGTTTTTCAATACTATGAGTATTGCTAAGAGAAGACTAAGGATTCAAGTCCAATTCCATAGTGAAAATACTGTTAGTTTCATTTTAGATTAATTTAGCTAAGTTTCAGATAAAATAATGCAAGTAGCAGGAATGAGATACAGTATTGCTCTACCACCTTGATTTGCTCTTTACAATCTGGTAACTATTTCCAATCTGTCCACGTAATTTGTGGACATTAAAACACTTAGATATTTTTAATGTTTTTCTCTCACTGGAATACACCTGAGGGTTTTTTAGAAACTCAAAAACTGTTTGTAGCTTCCCTTTTACAAACAAAAATGTTAGAATTCATAAGCCTGGGCTAAAAAAAACCCATAAGATTTTGATTTTAAAAACCCACCACATTTTCTGTTTTGGAAAAAAAGTAGTCAATTTTTAATTGGCATGAAACATTTATAACTTCCTATGTACAAGCACATTTCTTAGTCTGCTGATTTGTAGAGGTATGAACATATTAATGAAGAGGGGTCACCTACAAGTGATACCCTGCTTTAAAAACAGCCTGCATTAACCACACAGGTTAATCACTAAAGCACTGTTTTACTCACATCACACTTAGAAATTCTCTTTAAGAAGACCTAGAAAACAGGCAATTGCTGAAAAGTGCAGGTAAATATTTTTAAAATTGACTACTTATTTTTGTTACAGTTGTGTTTTTAGGGTGATTGATGGTTTCACCACCAGATAAAGCAATAGGGAGACATGCATTATTACTTGCTAAATTCAGACATTTATATAAAAATGTCTGTGCATTAATTTTTCAAGATGACAATAAAATGTGTCATACAAATGCATGTACTTTTGGGAGGGACTTCAATTTTAAAGGCTTTTAAAAAGCTCAAGTCATATTTTCTCAGAAAGCAACCCAGTTTTTCTATTTTCCTCCATTATCCCCCAGTACTACTAAATGGTGAAGAAAACAGATACTTCAAATTGCCCTCTCTAGCAAGAGCAGGTTAATTTATGGCATTATGGCCATAATCTGGCAAGAATTACCTCAAATGCTCAATTTAATTCACACAAGCAGTCACCTGCAAACACAAGGCAGTTGATGCACCCAGGAGTGTGAGAAGGGTGCCTGTCATCCTGTGTCACCCACTGGAGCTGAACGCACCACGGGGGCCAGATTTGGTGAATCTCTTCAGTGCTGCTGCTGCTGCTGCCAGGGGACACCAAACGCCTGCAAAATTTCTTCCTGCGCTTTCCAATTCTTTCCCTTGCCTGCCACGGCTTTCATGCTCAGCAGCCTCCATCCCAGCTGCAGCCTGCCCTCCATCAGCCTAAGAGGGAGCCAGGCTGCTCCCCATCTGCTGCCACCACCCACCTGCTGCTGGCAGGCATGCTGGGGACAGGGGGCTCTGCTCCCCAGCTCTGCTCTGATGAAAAAAGAGAATACAGCAGCAGTACCTACAGCAAGCAAATGGCTCACTAGGGTGGCAGCTGGGCTACAGCATTTTCTATTCCAGGTGCTGGGTATCTTCAGAGTTTTCAGCCAAAATGAAGAAGGACTAAAAAGTGTCAAGAAGACTTTTCTTCTTAAAAAACTGATCTTTATGGAAGTTTTCATTATTAAATTTCTATTTTTGAAACACTGTTTATCTCAATGTCTTCCTGTAAGCTAAAAGAAAACAATACAGTAATGGACCAGCTCCTCAGCTAAAAAAATTGGCAGTCGGTCTCTCAGAAGATAAACCTCAATTTTAGGTTCCCCTGGCAAAGGAAAAACCTCTTAGAAGTGCAGATTGCAGCTTTACAGAATTTCTAGTTCAAGGTGAGATGACCTAAAAACATGATATCCTAGACAAGAAGAAACTATGCTTTACTCAGACCATTCCCTAACAGGCCTCAGGAGATGTCTTTGGACCTTCTACACAGAGATATTACCCACAGACATGTGGCCTCAGCTCATGAGCTGCAAACACAGGGCAAACCACTAACTTGTTCCACAGACTGTTCTTCTCTTTGGAACTCAATAATCTGGGCTAGAGAAAAGCATTTTTCAGTCTCCAGGGGACCCAACTCGTGTGTCATGGGTAAAGAGAACAAGAAATGAACACAGCAGCGATGCTATAGCTCCTGAAATGGCAAGAGAGCTGCTGGAGCAAAGCATTTTCACATACTCCTACTGGACAGTGCCACAGCAGCAAGGTTAGTGTGCTTAAGGGAAAACACTCTCAATGTCTACATGTCAAGTCAATAGAGAGGAGTATGAAATAATTACATTTGTAATAGTGCCATCAATCAACTTTTGCATAAGGTTTAAGAACATTGTGCTGTGATCAATTTACCTAGTCATTTATTCCTACCACTGGAAAGGAAATCTATTTGAAAAGAGGAAAGGGGAATGTGTCTATAAAGCCCTAAGACAGTCCCACAGTCATATCAGTCTCATTGTGGCAACACTACAGGACAGCTAGGACACAGCCACAGGGCCGTTGTCATTGTATTGCAAAGGCTCCTATACCTTCTCAGCAATTTCTCACAGGCAGCTCCTTGCAGCACTGACTCCTTCCTCACAGCCCAGCCAACAAACTCCATCTCACTCCTCCCCCAGCTATCCCACTCTTTTGTAGCACTTTTCTTCTTGTTGGACACCGCAGTGGCCTGTTAAGGGCAGGCCTGTTCCTATCTTTGGTGATTGGTACAGCTGCAGCTCCTCAGGTGTGAGACTACCTTCTGCACTATCTTTATTTTCTTACATTCTATCCCTCCACACAGGGCTACTTGTTCCTCTGTCTAGGGTTTGAGCAAGACCCCTCTGGTGCTGGACAAGCCTTTGTCTCTCCCATGCTTCTCCCAGCACAGCTTCCAGCATCCTCTGTATTTGCTGCTCATAGCTAACAGGTCTGGTTGTGCTCAGCACTTGCAGTTCTTCCCTCTGGCATCTCTTATCAGTGACAACCTTCTTGGAACCAGAGTCATTGATTTTGGGCAATAGGAAAAAAGCTTTTAGAGGAAGGGGGTTTACAACAGTGCTATAACCATAATTCTTACCTAAACACCTGCAAGTACCTGAGACTAATTCAGTCAGCCACATGACAAGTACTTTACTCCCAAGCTGTGTCTTCTGCCTGTATCTTGACAAAGAACTTCCAAAACTGGTATGTGTCACTTGAGATTCTGTGGTTTGGCCTTTGCCTGTAAGCTATCAAAAAGAGTTTACAGGAAAATAATTTTACTATGATTTTTTTTCTTACCGTTTCGTGTTCTCCAGAAATTCCTATTAATTCAGTTATTCTATCCAAGTGATTAACATTGCTCTAGCCCTGACTGACCTGCCTTATGAGAGAGCCAATCATGCCACAGGAGTTTTGGCAGCCTTTGATACCAACAACCAGCAGGTAGTCCTGGGATAGTTCCATGGACAACAGAGCTCTTTGGTGTCCTGGGATACCACCCTCCCTGGGACCTATGATGATTCTATGCCAACTGTTTTGTGATGCTCAAGACCTCCCTTGCTCTTTCTCTGCAGAGATTGTGTTTTGGGGAATGAGTTTCTTGGTCATTAAAATGTTTGGGTTTTCAGAATCATCATCTTGTAATTTTACACCTAAATTAAGCATTTTCTATTCTTTGCCATTTCCTGGCTTAGAAGAAGGAAAAGTTTGATGAAGTCTACTTCACAGAAGACAGAAGCAATATGGCAGATTTAGCACATGGAAAGGTACTTTTTGACCAATAAGGAAGTTTAGCTTTTAGGCCAGTAAGTAAGTTTTTTTGGGAGTAAGTTTATAGCTATAAAGGTTGAAACACCATGAACTAGCTTGGAATTTTCAATTGCTTTGATTTTCAAGTACTAATCCTGGCTCAAGACACTTTCCAATCACAAGGACTTGAAAATACAGTATATATTGCTGCTGTGATCTCACTAGACCCCTGTGCCTTAGAATGCCAGCTGGGAGGACAACCTGCAATAGAAAGGCTAACTGGTAAACCTCTTACAGACTGCATTCTTAGAGCAATATTTTATATCCATAATTCGTATAACTATAATACAATAAGAAATAATAAACTTTCTGCCTCTATATACTTTTACATAATGTAAACCTGTCACAGTTTTTGCTGTTTAGAAGCTACAAATATTCTAAGGGAGTTCCTGTTTTCCAGGCATATTTTGAGAAAGAATGATGGCCCCAAAGGATTAATGTCTGAGAGCAGCATAGAGACCTTACAGATTTGGAACCTTTCCTTCAGCAGTTCACAAAAGCTTGAACTTTCTGGAGCTTACAGTGTAACACTATAACCTTTGCCAAATATTGAGCATGATTACAGTACAAATACACAGCTACACCAAATATACACAGAGGACACATCAAAATAAAGCCCACAAAACATATGGCCAGGTAGACAGAGCTATGAAAGTACACTGAGGCTTAATATGGATCCACTGTGGGTCTCACAGTTCTGTAGAATAGTAACCATGGTTAGGAAAACAGACCACATCTTTGTTGTCCCTAAACCTTGTTCTAAAATTATGTTAATGATGACTAATCCTTGACTCTAATGAGGAATCAAACAAACTAAAGCTCAGAATCCCGAACAACATGTAGCTTTTAAGCTTTGAATAAATACACATTTCCAGAGACACAATAATCTGTATCTTGGGGAAAAAGGAAAAGGAGCAGTAACTAATCTGGATAAGGGTAAAGTAGAAATAGAAAGTTTAGAATAGTTTAATAGAAAGCTATTATTGTGGCTTTTAAATATATAAATAGCTGTTTCCTTGTTTCAGCTTGTCAAACAAAGTGCAAGCCCTCTGTAAAGGCATTTGTCAGCTGCAGATTGTAATTGGGTCCAAATCCACTAAATCACTCTAACTAAAATTAATTAAAGTTGCATTGTTATTCCTAAGGAATTTCTGCAAGTAATGTAAAATGTATTGAAATTTCACACATTTTCTGCAAAGGAAATGAGCAGTAGAAGATAAATCTACACCAAAAAAAACATGCTTTCTCCTAGTGTTTAATAGGAATAACCAAAACCTTTTGACAGCACAGGTAATAAATTCACACCAAACCCTCTCCTGACACATGCAACACTCAAAGAAGACAAAACAATTTGTATCATTGCTGCAGTGATGTGACAATTTGCAGCTAAAAAGAAAATGGGTTTGTGTCTGTTATTTCAATGACACTTTACAGTGTTGAATAATGATGCACCTGAACATCCTTTGGGCAATTGAAAATCTCTTCATCTAGGACAAGACAGCTGACATTTGTGACACAAGCAGTCACAACTTTGATTTTTGGATGTCATATGAAAAGGACGTCACTGTGTTGTAATATTAAACATCAAAGCATTATTTACTGATGCAGGCACCCAAAGGAGAAAATGGGTTTCCTTTTGGTGATTTATTCTCTACTGAAAGGAATACAGTCGGGAAAACTTCAATGTGAGTAGGTACAGACTTGGAAAACCTCAGTATGCCAAGGGTACAAAAGTCACATACAAATGATAAAAATATGGGACAGTCCCTGGACATTTCCAGACATGAAATTCTTTTAAAGAAAGAAAAAATAAATAAAGGGCTCTGAATTTGCTTGTGGCACAGAAAAACCCAGAAAAAAAAGTGTGATAGTGAGCATCCCCGTATACTTTCAGGGGATTTAGCTTCTTAAACTGTGCCCTTTGCTGCCACCACGTGGTCCTGCCGCAGGACACTTTTTGATGCAGAAAAATAAAAGTTTCCTCCTTTCATTTTTGTCTCAATACAGCCTT
This sequence comes from Emberiza elegans, assembly GCA_024865655.1. Taxonomy (NCBI): domain Eukaryota; kingdom Metazoa; phylum Chordata; class Aves; order Passeriformes; family Fringillidae; genus Emberiza; species Emberiza elegans. Next base: position 25,069,453 of record JALJVW010000910.1, read on the forward strand.
TAATAAATCTGTTACACAGCCCAAAATCACTGCTTAATTTCAAGAATCTAAATGACCTAAGATAATAAATGTACATCCAAGTCCCTCACTTTAAAAAAAAGTATTCAATGGTATTTTGATAACAAATCTAGTCACCATTCAGTTCTGACTACAAGAACAGTGACGTTACACCAGTGATCAGTGAATCAGTGCCCTACACTATGAAGTACCTAAAAGGAAACATCACTGAAAAAAAAAAATAATAGTGACTTTAAATTTAAAAAGACACATTCCAATCGGTCACAACATTTCTATTTCAAATGGTCATATTTTACACCCAGCAGACAGCTGTACAATGTAATTCAAACACCAACAACTCATTCACATAATTATAGAATCGTTAACACTGGAAAAGACCTCCATGGTCATCAAATCCAACTGTTTATTGAGAACCACTGCATTTACCACTAAAACATATCCCCAAGAGCCACGCTCTCTTGAACGCTTCCAGAGACTGTGATTTCCACCACTTCCCTGACAGTCTGTTCCAATGCTCAATTACCCTTTCTGTGAAGTATTTTTTCCCAACATCCAACACACACCACCCTGGCACAATTTGAGGCCATTCCCTCTCATCCTGTCAGCAGATGCCTGGGAGAAGAGATGGACCCCTCCTCACTACAGCTTCCTTTCAGGTCATTGTAGGTGGTGACAGGGCCTCCCCTAAGTCTCCTTTATTATGGAATACACAAACCCCAGCACCCTGAGCCACTTCTCTTATGACTCCTTCCCCAGCCTCATTGCCCTTCTCTGGCCATGCTCTGGCACCTCAATGTCTGTCTTGTAGTGAGAGGCCCAGAACTGATCACAATATTCAGCTTCTGCTCTTCCCTGCAAATTCAAGTCCCTCCTGGTACATCTTGTTAAGGGATATATTCACACTATTTTAGGTCTGCTGCACTAAGACACATGTGAAATGTCTTTAAAAAATACTTTTTAAAAAAAAACCCCAAATTTTGGCAACTGTAAAATGTACCTTTTTTAGCTATGGTTATATGACAGAGCTTTCAGGTTTCTTGAGCCCTCAAAGGGCTTTTGCTGTAGTCATCCATGCTGGCATAATGCAGGATGTATGACTTTTCTACTTGTGTGCCAGAAAGGGATTTTCATTGATGAGACCTAACATCTGACATAAAAAACTTGTCAGAATCCCTCTGGTGCCAGAACCCAGGGAAAGGTGATCCAGAGACATTGCAAGGAGAAACAAAAAAAAAAGGCAGAAAAAAGAACGTTTTTCACTTAGTGTTGTAGACAGGAAGGCTTTCATAGCCCTTGTATTGAACGATGTGTAATCTGGGATGCCTGTGTTTCCTGGGAGCCCACAGGCTCAAAGGTCAGTTTCTCTGCACAAACACCATAACCTTCATGCAGGCAAACTCTGACCTTCATCCTGAAAACCAGGCTCTCTGGTGACAATCATTTCCGCAAGGCACTGTGGTAAAAGATATAGACAGAGCTGTTCTTTTGCACAGAAGTACAAACCATGAAGCAAATAGCTTTCATAAGGATTACATTTACTCAGGGGAAAAAATGCACTCCTTGAAACACTTCATTAGGGCAACATGGAGCAGTTGGCTTTGATGACATTTGTTGTAGAAACTCGCTTTCCAAAAGTACTACACATTGTTCTAGCCCAGTTTTGAGAGGACTGATCCAAGAGCTCTGTTTTACTGCTGATTTAAGTTCTGTTGTTTGAGACTGAAACTATTTGCTCCATATGCTTTCCTGCTGGAATGGAGAGCCAACATGTCTGTAATGAGCCCTCAACAGACTTTGGAAAGAGCCATGCAATTCCATGAGGACATTATGGTGAACTGCCCAAAAGAATCACAACACATGCACATGCAGCTCCAGGAAAGGAGAGGCTTCACCCCACAGAAAGCAAGAGGGCACATTGTCTGACACAGCTATTTTAGAATTTGGCTGTGCCTATTTCCATGGATGTGGATGCTGATGGCCACCCAATCTCTTCAGAGCAGCTAATGGAAGCTTGTAACAGAGACAGGAAGCAGGAATGAGGATGGACAAATGAAATCTGATTTCCAGACATGAGTCAGGCTTTCAAGATTCTTAATGCTTTGTCTAACAGCTAGCTGGTTTTAGTTTATGGAACATTAGAAAGACCAAATATAAATCTTAACATGATACCAATAATAGTATGACTATGTAAATAGGGGAGCCAGAAACCTGCAATGCTCCCCACCTCCTCCTCCTAATTAGCCCACCTGTTATTGAGTATTCATATTTACCACATCATTACTGTGATTGTTTCATAAAACAGTCGATGAATCTGCTGCTTTACCTGCCTGGCTCAAACCAATACATTCAGTCTCCATGTCACAATCTCATGATCATCCCAGCTGGTCTGTGCTTATGCTGATTCAATGACAGGCAGTCTGCCTCCTACTCACCTTTTGCTTTATGTCACATTGTTTACAGGACTTTGAACACTGCACATTTTTGTTGACATGCTTAAGATCTGTAACACACCACAGCCCATTACTTATCATCAGTCTGTTGGTATGGCTCTGATATTCTGCTAAGAACAAGGAATTAAATTACTTGGGCTGTTCTTCAACTCATAAGTTCTTTGGATTTCTTATTCCTTGCTGGGAATCTTTAGATGCTATCTTGCTTTTCATAAACAACATTGCTGTGGGATTTTTGTCCAATGAACTCATTTTATACGTATTAGATATGTACAAATACAGACTTTCTCAGGAAAATCGACACATGAAAGTGTCGACATAATAGGAGAAAGCAGGTCTTAAGACAGAAAATGAATATAAGGAGGTCCATTTAAAATAATCCACATATAACAGGGCTGTTCATCTCTCAGCCAAACACAATTATGCTCTGTCAGAGCACCTGATGGGGAAAAAACATTAAGAATATTGTAAACAAATTGGATCAGCATATATTATTGTACATAACCAAAACTATGCTACCCATTTAATATCCATGAGCTTCCTCAAATTTAGATTTTTCAACTACTTTAAACTTCCTCCCCAGGCACAATGGTAATGGTTAAACTTGTAAACCACTCAGCCCTAACTTCAAATCAAATTTGTTTAGCTACAATTTAATTATTTTTTTTAAGACATAATATTCATTAGTGCTATGATTTAACAGTTTCTAACATTAGTCTATGACTCCATTTTTAATAACTAATACTTTAATCCTCTGGGCTAATTAACCAATTAAATTACTATTCTACCTAATTTCAGAAAGCAGAGGAATAAAAAAATTTACAGTAAAGTATATTCTAGAGCAAAAGAAACAAAAATCAACTCTGGAACCTACCTCATATTCCCTGCCATAATGAGGATCAGGTTATAAATGTGAGAAAATATGAAGAGGAAGAGGATGGTACTGAAGAACATCGTCATCCAAGACCCATGGTCCTCTCGAAACATTTTCAGACGGAGCAACTGACCTACGGTACAAAAATTATGAGAAGGTCAGTCAGTAAATACATGTTTACATCATAATAAAACCAAAATAAACTACTAAACTGTATTTCTTCCTATAGCAAATTATTGTACTGGGTGTGAGGAGGACGTACTTAGCATCATGCAGATGAAGTTCCCTTCTGCAGTTCAGCATGAACAGACATTGCTACAAAATTACAAATTACTTGCAATCCAAAGGGGGGGGGAATGCAACAATAACTTGTTAATATCAGTATGTTTAAGAGACCACGAGAAAGACCACAGGCCATAACAATGCATTTCAAGTGCTTAAAAAGTTTACTGGTTCATACATAATTTTCCTTTTTCATGACCAAGACAGCTTTTCATGTCTAAGATAGTGTGGAGTATTTGAGGTATGTCAACTGACAAATATTATTTACTTCCCTAATTTAATTTGGTAATCAAATTATGAGTGTACAGTCTTGTACTGTATGTTTTTCTTAGACCTAATCACTTTAATCACATGATACGGTATTATACTTTATTCTGCAAAGAATATGTTTTTTCAAAGAATAGTGGCATGTCTTGCCACTGGAAAAGAAGCTCTGCTTACTCTTGCCACTGGTGTTAGGTGAAACTTTTATGATATTTTTTGCTGCAAATGTATTTTTCCTGGGCTAGCTTTTCTTCTCTGTCATCTCTTACCTTTAGAGAATTGTTTAGAGTATTGAAAACCTCACCAGCACAAGAGATGGGAATTTGCTTTTGCAAGGCCGAGAGTGCAACAGCAGAAGCCAAGAGGGGATAAAGGAAGACAAGGGATAATTCAAGCAACAAGCTGAAGGACAGCATCTACCAAGGAGACAGAGGAGTCTGGTGCTAGAAGATGGGAAAACAGGGAGAACAGAAGACATATAAGGAGCTGGAGAGGAAGTGTCTAGAGAAGTGATAGAGCAGACTGAGATGTGAAATGGTCTGGGATGGAGGCAATTTCTCTCAGCTGGTTGTTGAACTACCAAGTCCACATTTAGTATTGATTAGGTCTGGACACAGAGGGAAGCTATAAAGTGGAAGAAAATAACAAAAAATTTGAAATGCTCATTTAGGCAGACAGGAAAATTCCAGGGCTGGTATTTGCTGCTGAAGATGGAGAGGCAGGTTTGGGGGAGGAAGACTTGAGGACCTGGAGCAGACATGGGCTCTGGGCTGAAGAGGTAGGATGTGAGCTCTGGAGTAAGCAGCTGGAGGATGGGAGTTCTTTAAAAAGGCTGAGACTGGAATGATGTGGGAACCACGAGGCAGGAGAAGCAACAGGTATGTAGAGGGAGGCTGAATGAAGCTCTACAATGGGACAAGAGCAACACAGGTCCACAGACCAGCCCAGTAGTAGGGTAGCAACAAGGTTTCTGTGAGTGAAGAAAGGTGAAGAAAGGGAAAGTGCAAACACACATATACATGCCCCAAGCCCCTGTACTCCTCTACATTTTCACTGCTGGAAACCATGGCAGCCCCAGGCCTGTCCCATAAGTCTGCCCTTCCCTAAAGAGCAAGTGGAGGCTGCTATGGCAATGGCATATTATCCTGACTTACTGAGAGGAGGGGCTTAATGATAAAAGATATTTCCCTTGCACTTGGATACCTGCTCTCTGAACAGCTGCCATTGCATATGGAATACTACCAACACCTTGGATAATAAGCAGTACTCGCAAAATAGAGTTGTGATTTCAGGAGGTCCAGATTAATGGAGAGAAAGAACACAGCCTGGAATCTAGACTTCTGTAAAACAGATAACTCCAACTTTTCTAAACCAGGTAAGAGGAAAGATTTAATAAACATTCATTGCATCTGTACCCTCCAAAGCAATGCTTTTTCCTATTTAGTTATTACACACCGATTAATACCTGCTAATATGTATGAATATCATATTCTTAAAATAGTATTTTCATAAATACTGTCTTCAGTATGCAAATTCTTCCACTTTAACTTTCCTTCTATTGTAGCTTGTGTTTGCCATTTGTGACTTCATTAACTCTCAAGCAGGGTTCATCAACATAATTTTTTAATGAAAGAAATAGTACTTTAATCACAACACTGATATGTAAAAATGAAAGGAATTGAATATTAGCACAATCTTCTTACCTAACTCCTTACAAATGTCACAGCTGTTACTTATTGCTCCCACCGTACCAGTAAGTATAACATGCTAAATGCACTTAAACTAAAATTTGTTAAATGATCCACATAATGCTCACATTGCTTTAAACATCCTTTCACATCAATTCAGTTGAGATAAAAATGGGTGATCAGATGATTGCCTAACAGGTAAGTTGTTAAACTAAAAATTGCAAAAAATGCTTATTGGTTTTATAACAAAAACTAGGAGTCTATATAATGCTTTGTTTTTATTGAAAGTTTACACTTTTAAAACACACATAACAGAAATATTATGGGGTGTGAATGGTCAGAAATTTGGAAAACCTACCTAGTAACTGGAGTAGACTTGTACTGGATTAAAATACAATTCAAAACAGCCCAACAAAATTGTCAGAGTAATTCCAAAAAAATAAAACAGTTCATGTAAAATTAGGGCTTTTACCATAAAGAATAGCAAACAAAAAGCAGCAAGGGGAAAAGAGAGTAGATAAGGAATAATGTGACACAAAATAAGCTTTTGACCCATCTTAACTTTTTTTTTGGTGTTTTTTTGTTTGTTTGTTTGTTTGTTTGTTTGTTTTGTTCTGTTTTTTTACTTTAAAATTAGTTGCTTATTATGAACTTGTTAAAAAATGTAAAATAAACCCTGACGGGTAAGACAGAGAAGAACATGGTTATTAGGATATATTTACTCATAAAAAATTATGTACATTAAAAATCCCAAATAAATGTGTTAAGCCTAATGGACTTTTGCAAATGCAAGTTAAATGCCATATGAATGACTGCTAGTGATAAACTGTGAATTAACTACATACAAAAATCAAGACTGTCCTATTATAATGTTTCCTAGCTCCACCAGAAGTTTCCTCAAAATGTAAGCAGGTCTTTTTATCTGCTCCAAGGCTTTGGAGAGCACATCAACTGGGGGAGCACAGGCTAGCAGAGATGTGAGCATTTAGGGTCTTGCAACAAACCAGGCAGTAACCAACCAGGTTGTTTGGTTTTTTTTCCAGTCCAAGAGAAAAGACAAGTCAAGAGGCAGATACAAAAAATTGAGTCAAAGAGGTTACTTTTTAAAAAACTAAAGTTTTTCCAGTATCTTTAGATCCAGAGCCCATAAGACAGTTACACTCATTAAACTGCAGAAGCAGAAACAAGAGAAACAGTAAGTTCTTACCCATGCATTTAGCATGCTTTATTGTCTTAATTATGAGTGATGGAAACCATAAACTTCAACCATTTCTTGGGCATATTTGTAATATTCTAACACCAAGCTCTTCACTGAATGAGATGTATTCCTTTAATTCTGGGTGCACCATCAAGGAATTGCTCTTTTTGCCTACTTAGTGCTCCAGCTCATCTTCATCTATGACTGAAACTGTTCAACCCAAAAATTAACCTCAATAAATGGGAAGTTTTTTTAACCTTGAAAACCAATCCTACTTTCATCAAAGTTTGGCAAATCTGATTTTAGCCAGTACTAACAACACATGCACACTATAATGACATGGTGCTGTTGCTCATTCCACCCCCATACAATATGTGTATGTGTGTTGGGTGGCTTTGCTTAAGAATACATGGACTTAGCAGTGAATGCTGTAATGTTCAGAAAGTTTTCTTAAAATACAGATGCAAAATTTTGGATTCAAACTGTGAAGACAATCTAGTCATATCCTGTAGCTTTAGTTATGCTGTTAGTGCTAAGACAGTAGACAGAAAACTTGCTATTGTCTGATATAAAAAAATGTCACTTCTGAAAATTATTTCAGCACATACTTCTGGACATCAGGGTAGCTCCAATGGCTTCAGCATAGAGCAGGGCATGCTGCCTGTCTTCCTGCATGCAGTCAGACTGCATCTGTGATTGTATAGGCTTTAAATTCTTCTAATTTCCAGGAGATCCTAAATTCTTCTGTTCCAGGAGATCCTGGAATAGCACCAAGCTGGGGGTCAAACCCCTTGTGTTTTCCTCTTGCTTATTAAGCTATCTCAGGAAAGGTTCTTTTTATGTCTCCACCTGTTCCCCTGTGTCCACCCTCAAAGTCACTCACTTCAGTTGCAAAGCACAGCTTCAAGAACCAAGTCTTATTTATGGTCTCTAAGCTCTACTACAATACAAAGAATTAACAGGAGACAGCAAAAATATTTTAGAAAATTCAAACAGGAATGCCAAGGTAGACATGTGGGAAATGCCTACACAAACAGACATATTTTCTAATGACTCTCTGAGCTCCAAATGCACCTTACACAGCTGGGCAGCTCCATCCCCTTCAGCTACAAAACCAACTTCACACGGCTTGCCCTGAGTGCAGCCCAGCAAACTGAAGGCAATGAAGATTGGGGGTTTTGTTTTGTTCACGTCTGTGACTGCCCTAACGCAGCTACAAGGCTGCACATCCACACTTTATACGGCCAACTTGGAGCAAAGCAGAGCAGGTGGCACAGCTGTTTGCCTCCCTCCATCTAGACCTACCTACAGCCCTTGGCCAGAAGCTCAGTAAGATTGGGAACCTGGCATTACAATTCCCTGGTGCAGCTATGGCCATACTGGTTGTAGCCAGTTTAAAACTTACTTATATTGCCATTTGTAAGTACTGAAAAGGAAGGCAGAGAGGTAGGAAATGCTATTTAATTCCAAGAACACACAAACTCTAGCCAAGAGTGTTTTAGGAAAATATAAATTTCCTATACCTATTCAAACTACTTTTAATTGAACATATCATGAGAAAACGTTACTTAACTATCTTTCACATTTTAAAGAATTTACAGGGATATCTTCTAAATGTCACAAGAAAACAATTACACAGTTTGTGTAATTTTTTATATTCACAAAGGCTAAGGAGCGGGGAAAATATAGCTACCTTAGGTTAAAGTCCAGTGCTTCAATACTTTAAAAAATACATTTATAGAACAAACACTCCCCACCTGTGAAATACACTGTGAGTAGAACAGATGGTTTTCTATCTACATCATTTCCTGGAAAGTCATTTGACTGCCTTTGTTGCTGAGCTTCTAGAAAAGCCACTTTCCTTCCTAATTTTGTTGAGTACAGTCTAAACCAGCATTTTGTCAGTTAACTGAGTGGACCATAAATTTGCAAAGCACAATAATGCAGACTTTATTTAGCAGGTCATCACTGCAGCTTCTGTTTGTTATAGTTTGACCCGTGTATGTGAACATACCTTCGGAAAAGTCTTAATGTGTTAAGCTTGACATGAAAGCAAAGCATTACCTTAGGAAAAAAATCCACTATTGCCAACTCAATGGTTGAAGATGTTTCAAAATTTTCAATTAATCAATAACATTCTGAAAAGGTCCTTTCTTCCACTCAAAGTGTGGCCTGTACTGATGAAAATTTTATTCTGTCATTGTAGCAAGCACTGGAGTGGACTCTGATCTATAAATTGCTGTTTGGATGATCCTCATAAAAAGCTTCTACTTGGACAGACCTCACAGTTTGGCATCATTTGGAAATTTTCTAGAAACATAACAAACTACAATTGGTGACAGCTCATTCTGACAGAATATTCAAGCCTTTGGTTTTATTAGGAGAAAAAAACCATTAGAATTAAGCATAAGACTTAATAAGCAGTAAAAACTTGCTTTGAAAAATACATTGCAGATCTGTATTCCACATATTCCATAATGGGAATTGATACAAAGTAGGCCATAACTTCAGATGAAAAGAATATTCTCTAACCTTACCAAGGTACAAACTTTTAATCCTGGGACAAATATTTACAGAAGAAAATCAAAGAAAATGGTCCAAAAAAGCACTCTGTCTAGCACTTTAGATTGAAAAGTTTCTGTGGCCTTCACTAAAAGCAGAATTCTATCCTCATTTGTTTTGATGCTGTTTTGTGATCTCAGTCACAGCTCAGTGCACAGCTGCCCACATGAAGCTTGCCCCTAGGCCCCATATGGATGCTCAAGGCAATCAAAGCAATGATGGAATGAGCATGGGCGATTACTGTCCTTCTGTCACCTCCTCTGCTTTTTCCAAAGATACATTAGTGGCCAAGGGACACTGCTCTCACTTGAGAGTGCACACTTTTTCACTCATATCCATCGTACACTACAGTAAATAGCAAAGAGGAAAGTACATAAAGCTTCCCATATAAGTTCATGAAGATCTGCTTGTGTGGGTGTTGTAGAGTAAACTGTGTTACCTACTTGGAGTTTACATTTCTTTCAGATAGAGGAGAGAGTTTGTACATTATACTGTGTTCTGAATTCTTTTGTCAGTTCAAACACTGAATTTAACTTATAATTTTTGAATTTTAAATGCAATGTATCCAACTCTGTTTTTATTTTAAAGGCTGTTGGTCTCTCTTTTCCCTTCAGGCGTACCCCGTGGACAGATGATGAATGGTACATGCATTATTTTCATTTGCAACAGAAATCCTAAGCTGGAGTGGTACTGTTATTTGCTGATTCTGGTTTGCCTTTTCACTTTATTAACAGGATTTCTAGGCAATATACTTGCACTACGACACTATGTTTACTGCATGAAGACATGGACTACCAATACCATATTTCTCTTTAATTTGGCACTGTGTGACTTTACTTGGACTCTCATGGCACCTTTTTCAGTATATTATAATATCCAGAAGTTTGCTATCTATTTCAGTCAAGCATTTTATCAGATCATAGGACTATTTTTTAGTATTAATATCTATGGAAGTGTGTATTTTCTGACACTCATCAGTTTTGACAGATACATAGGTGCTGTTCATCCCATCAGCTCATTGACATGGTGGGACAAAGAAAAGGCTGTGTTTTGCACCATTGGGGTTTGGATCTTCATAGCAATTGCATCGGGGCCTGAGATTTACTACACAGTTGCAGCTAGAAGACACCACGGCATCATGAATCACCTGGATAGCACTGAAGAACCTTTACAATTTGCTGTGCCATTCACACTCTCCAAGATTATACTGAGATTCCTAATTCCAGCCACAGTCATCTTTACATGCTATATGTTGACTCTCAAAGCGTTACTGCAATTCAGTAAACGCCAGCAAAGAAAGAACAGACTTGTTAGGCCTCTTTTACTGATTTCAGCTGCTATGGTTGTGTTTGCTGTTTCTTTCATACCTTACCATGTCATGATGATGGTGATATTAATTTACAGAATTAATTGTCAACCACCCTGTGGGAACATGGGCACATTAAGCGCCATTTACAAAGTCACAGAGATCATCTGCAGCATCAACAGTTGCCTTGACCCAATCATTTTTACACTAGCAAATAAGACTTTCTATGAAAGAATTAAAAGTATAAAATGTCATCCCAAATGCCAGTACTGCTGTTGTCTAACAGGAAGGGTAAGGGACATCACTCTGTCCCTGAGAACAACGACTTAAACTCCAGTGTACAAAGACTTGCATCCCCAGATGCTCATGTGGCTTTGTGTCATCAGACCTATTTCATATTTGGTCTCCCATATTGTACAGATATCTCTCAAAAAAGCAAGAATACACAGAAATGCAGAGTAAAACTTAACATGACAAGAAACGCTAGCAGGTCCTAGCTTTACAGAATTGGCATTTTAAATATTGTTGTCATACCCTAATTTATTGTGAAATAATACTTCTATCTGTATGTACATGCAAAGTGGAATAAAAAAAGATTAAAAGTTCTAAGTAGCTCCTTCAATTCTGGGAGAGAAAAATACAGCAAGATTAAGAGCAGACAGTGTTGAGGAGCCTCCTTATAGTTTCTGTTAATTATTTCTTCATCAGTTTGTATGTGCTGCCATCATTGTGATTGTGCAATTAATAACTGTCAGAATGCTTACAGCTGAACTGCTTGAGCATTTGCAGAAAGGCTTCTACAAGTACTTCATTTTAATGCTTTTTGCTCTAGAGCTCCACTGGCAGTGGAACCTCATTAACCCAGGAAAGTACAGCACATTTCCAAAAACAAACAAACAAAAAATAAATAGTAAGACGAAGTCCCTGAGGATAGTCAGAGCCACAGTGAATCTGCTCATGAAACAAACAAGCATGGATTAGAGAGCTGTGCTAAGCCTTCTCCCAGGCAGCAGGGGTTCCCTCCAAACCCAGCTGGTTATTAGTGCTCTGCTTCAGGGGAGCCACTTGTTCTGCCACAAACTCTGAACTCCTCAACAGGGAGAAGTCTCCCCTGGAAAAGCCCTGAAATGCAAGAAGGGTAAGAGATGCCACTATACAGAATGCTTCTTCTCCTGTTCCTTTGGGGTCTTAGCATCACAGGTTCAGGACAGTCCAAGATAATTAGACTACAATACATTTCAGTCATCCAACCAGCACAACAGTCACCAGAACATCCACCTTCAAGAGCCATTAAATATGTGTTCTTTCACATCACACTGTATGGGCAAAATAATCATGTTCCAGTAATCAGCCACCTGCTGACTTGTTTTTGTGCCAAGTTCCACACATTACCTTGTTAATTATGAAAACCCATGTATCAGTGAGCACATTAACTTTACTTTCAAAGTTACTGATGACGAAATAGATTTTAATATCCTTTGTACAGTCTTAATGCTTTAATTTCCACTGTTTTAAATATAATTTTCTCCTTGTATGTATTATAAAATTATTCTATTCGGTATGGGTATTCAATGTCTGTTGTTCTGTTTCAATTGTATTGACTAAATATATGAAAATAAAATCTAGAATTTTTTTAAATTGTCTGTAACTGTGTTAAAAAAATAATCTGGTTCTGATAATCTGAAACACTTTACAAGTGTTGGGATGTACTATTACACTCAAAATATCACAGAAAAATTGCATGCCTCTATGTACTTACTTCATTCTAAGTACTGCTTCTTTCCTTTGATAATTCTCAATATTTCAATTTTTCTTACTTTAAAAGAAAACTATTCTTTTTTAAAATATTTTAATATAATTGTCTATTGGAAACATGCCTCCATGTCTGCTTCCCTCCATTGTCTGTGTCCACAAGTTCCATAAAGTTCATTCATGATCTATCAATAAAGCCATCTATAACAGAGATCCCAAGATGCTCACACACATAAGAGAAAAAGGGGAGAAAAAAGAGAGTAACAACCTCATGCTTCTAGAAAAATTAGTCTCAACCAACCCTGAATAATGAAGAACAGAAGGAAAAAAAACAGGTAAGGGCATTGCTACAAAACACATCTGTGCCACGGTGCCTCTGCTGGCTGTTCTCCCAGCCTGGACATCTCATACAACACACTGAGTCTAAAAACACTGCATAATCTTTAAAAAGAGATCCTTCCATCTCTCACCCCAAAATAATCCTGTTTCTCATGATACACAGCAGTGAATATACTCTAGTAGCTGAAAAGGGTTCTAGACATTTGTTTGCCTGGTTATAAATGGTTATATAATCAATTAAACACTTTTTTAAAGCATTTTTGTTCAACTAGGCTGATCTAATGCTCATGTTGCCCTGATTGAAACCAAAGGTTTTCTGCAAAGTAAGAACTAAAAAGCACAAGACATCTGTTCATATTTACTTGCTTGTAATTTTACTTTCAAATATATGCTCCTAAAAGTTTTATTATAATATTACCTGGATAGAATGACATAAACCAATAAAATTATATGTTTATTCCATTTTGCTACAATAAGGGAGCAATAAACTAAACAGCCAAGAGCCAAAGTAAAGATCTTCTACTATGAAAAACATGTTGCAATATTGGTTTCTCACTGATCTGTGCTTGGATTAAATCTGAGGACATGGTATCCAGTTAAATACCTAACTATTATGAGTTTGAACACATTATAGGACATTGTAATAATGTATTAGCCTACAAAACAGACTGCAAGGTCTAGGTAGCTTTTGTGTACCTTATCTAGATATTCTATCATCTTCATAATACATTCAATGAACACAAGATAGACCACGGCCTGAAAGATTTTACATGTTATGTACATGCTCAGCTATTGTCAGAGAAACAACTTTCTCATTTACTATAGTACATTCAGCATGGTTTTGTAAGCAAAAATTGTTAAACCAAAAATCTCCACGTTGAAGAGATAAATTTTGCTACAAATTTCCCAAAGTTGCTAAGGAAATCATCTTTATGTTCTCTATTTCTCTTTGTAATACTTTACTTGTTAAAATAAAAATGTTCAGATGTTCCTTGAAGTTTGGTTTTCTCTTCGATATACATAAATAAGTGCATTCTGGTATCAAAGCTTTTCTTTGCCATGCCTCAGAATCACCTCACTTGGCAAAAAACTATAACAATACCACAATGCTATTAAAATACTTCACTACTGTACATTGCTTTAGTCTGTGGAAGTCAAATGTCTTTAGACATGAGAAAAAATATGCCCAGACTGATTCTACAGCTGGAGGAACCACAGCAGAGGCAGGTGATATGGCTAAGTCCATCCTCTGCCTCGTAAAGAAATGTAACTTCTCTGCTCCTGCTTTAGAGAGACATCCAAGACTCTGAGGGGCCAAGTCTCCCTGGAGTCTGCAATCAAGAGATGATGAGGTGTGCTGGCCTCCTGCAGGGATCTATCAAACCTGCAGCCCTCCCAAGTTCTCTTTTCAGGACTTCAGCTTGGCACTTACCAGCTTGGTCCCTTCCAGTTCACATGACTCAGCACAGATGGGGCTTCCTCCAGCTGGGAAAGGTGAACCCTAATCAGGGAGCACTGCAGCTCTCAGCTTCTGCAGTCTAAGGTAAAATGCAGCCTAATGTCACAAAAGGTAACAGTCAAGGTCTCAGCTACTGACCCAGCTGGAAAACTGATGTCCTCACACAGAACATTGTGTGCTAAGATGAAGGGAGCTTAGGATCTCCGGTTTCCCACCAGTTCAGCCAACACTGGTCAGAAGGTTGATGCCTGCAGCCAGATGTCTTTCAACTGGGCTTCTTGTGCAGCCTCTCTTACCCTGGTTTTGGTGGTCTCAAGGGCCTAATCTGAACTAGAGAGTGCAGGTGAGTGCACACAGGTGAAGTGCACAACACTCTGCCTTCCTTAGAGAAAGAAATGCCATTTTAGAAATGTCACATAGCCTTTAGAGATTTCTTGCTATTTCTCAAAGAAGGAAAGAATGGAATTTTTCATAATGCACATTCATCTTTTAATACGAAAACAAGAAGAGGAGGATGGATCTTTGCTGCTGCAAGGGAAGAGCTGACACTTTCTTTTCCTAATGGATTACCCAAAGGCAAGAAAGAGCCGGGTGGTGATGGTCAGCGCCATCTGCCATATCTAACCTTGCAGGGGGGTCCTAAATTCACCACATCTCTGCTTTACATTCACGTCACGGCTACTGCCTAGAAGCAGTACTTCAGGATGCTGATTTGAAGAGTTGTAAAATGCAGATAATCTGGGAAGGCCTAAAGCTATGCCAGAATTAGTGTGCAATTAGGCTTAATTCTGAATTTTTCTGTGCCTCTCCATTTCCATTATAGAGATTTAGCCTATAATTTTAATTTTAGCCTTTACTATTACTGATTTTATTACTTCAGGTTTAGACAATTGTGCTGATGCAGATAAAAGGAAACCTGTAAAAATAGATATTGATTTCCTGTAATGTTTTAGAACATTTTTAAATGGGGAAGTAACTGAAAACCCTGCATTAGCAACAGAAAATGCTAACACATTTGTTCCTGAGATTTTTTAATTCTATGTGACCCAATCCCAGGTTACAAAACTAATGGGAAAAAATAATTCTCTTTTAAATGGCCTCATTGCAGAATTAAAAAAAAAAAAAAAGTTAGAGGACATGTAAGTATTTAATTATATTTTTGCACTCTTTATTCTTTTAGAATTTTTAGCATTTTTAAATTGCCAAACCTATGTAAGCAATTTCATGTTCCTCCTTATTTTTTTAGAGCCAAAATGTTTAAGCATCATATATGTCATTCTTCCAGAAACTACATTTTCCTTCTTTGAATTCTTTGGAATCCAAACCTCATAGCAGATAAAAGAAACATAGCAGTATTTATAGCCTGTGTAATGTTGATGCTGAACTCTGAAGGGAAGTGCTGAAATCTCTGTTCTTCAATACCAGTTTAGTGATGCTCTGCAACAACTTGTCAAAATAATCAGGGTTTTTCTACACTGTTTGTTCTTTTCTCCTGAAGCCAATTCACAAGCTTATTTTTAACAGTAAATAGAATTGCTTACAATGTATCTACTACACAGGCTTTTAAAATAAACATTTATAAAGAATTTTGAGTCAGAAAACAAAGCAGATTAAGCATGAGGTTTATTTTTTGTCTTCAATAAATATTTGTAACTCTGCTGTCTATTATGGAGACCGTGACTAGATCTCACATTGGACAAACAGGCACCCCACTACTGAGCATGTCTGTGTTTCCAGTGCAAAAAGTGGAGAAATGGTTTTGTGGGACCAAGAGGAAAGACATTCCTGTGACAAAAAAGATGTTCTCTAGCTCACAATGGGGTACAGGGGTATGCACACAGACCTGAGCCTTTCCAGACTCTGTGAAAACTGCTTTTCTGTAAGCTATACACTTCTCAACTGTATATGCATCCAGATCAACACCTGTCTGAGCACCAGAAAAGGATACAATCAGTTAATCCAGTCCTACGTCAGAACTAGTACATGCAGAAATCTGCACAGATCTTACACAGGAAGGCTGATTATTATTCTGCCAGACTTGGGTCAGTCTCACATTTAGCAGTTGGACTTCTAACAAGTGACTGCTTGTATGTTTGTTGTAGTTTTGTTTGGGGTTTTTTGTTTGTTTTGCTTTTTTTGTTTATTTGTTTCTGTTTGTTTGCTTGTTAATGTTGGACTCCCCTTCAGACTTCAGACAAGTGTACAAACTCATTAGGGATGCATTCTGCCTTAATTTACTCCAGGAATGGGTTTTGGTGGTGTTAGGTGTATGATTGGACTCAATTATCATAAAAGTCTTTTCCAGCCAAAATGATTCTGTGATTCTTAACTTTACATAATGTCTGGTTTGTTAGTTCCACCACAATTTCCATGTCTCACCTTCCAGCAGAAATAACTGGAGTCCTGCTCAGATGGGATTTTGATTTATCAGAGAATGAGTGATAACAGATCTGTTATTTTCATGCTGTGATAATGGTTATAGCAGATGAGGTCCAGCTGGTTTATAGCAGGGGTAGCGGCTGCAATTACAGTCTGTGTAAACAATTGGCCAGAACCACAGTTATCAGAGGAAAATTAGCTTTTAACAGCAATTCAGACAGAAATAATTATCTTTCAACAGAGGAGCACCTTCTAGTGGTCTCGAGTGAACATGGCAGCTAGTTAAACAGTTCTCCAAATAAGGAGAGCTAAATATGCTGGATAAAGAATAGTAATGGATTTTTCTGCACACTATTTTTATGATTAAATTCATTATTCATTTAAAAACAAAGGAGAAAAACCAAGCATATATTGGAAAAATTAAAACATTTTTCAATTACAATATTTTCTGCTCCTCCCCTTCTCCTTGCTGACCTAATAGTTTGCTAGCTTTTTATACAGTTACCTTGAAAGAGTATTTTTGTATGTTCTACTTGTAACCTACCCACCCTTTTGCTTTCTCAGTAATGAAAATTTGTCTTCATTATACACCAGCTCCAAAGGAATTTTGCCATGGAAATATTACCTTGTTCAGTTTCACTGGTTATTATAACAGAGTTTCTCCAGCCAAAGTATTCCTAGTAAGCATAGTTTTTGCAATATATTATTTGTCCTGGTTACTTTTGCAAATAACATAGTATCAAATGACTGAAAATACAGTTTTTCCTAAGTTACTACTAAATATAGGGGCTATGACAGTTTAGTCCAGTCTGTGGTCTCTTTCAATCAGTAGTATGCAGTAGATAACCCTTTTTGGACAAAATTATATAGTATTATATAGTATACATAATACAAATGAATTATGTGCTATTTCTATAAAAGCAAATTAAGATTAATAAGCAGTGCTTACTATCAGGTCTTTGCAGGATATTTTTACATTGATGAAAGCTAACTATATAAAACAGATTCATACTTAGATTTTCATTACATTTCTCTGAATTTTGCAGTTGAGTGAAAAATGTCAAGTGCAAAACCTCAGATTTTCAGGTGGTTAAAAGAAGACATAGCTATTAAATTTTTGACTCTATAAACATTATAAACATATTCCAGAGTTACCAAAGTAGGGAACCTGACCTTTTTTTTTCTGAACAAATTTTTCAGCATCAGCCCAAAACTGAAATAAGTCTTGCAAAGATTTTAACTTATGAAAGTTCATTTTGTATCATTTGTTTTGGTGGTGACATTATAGAATAGGCTTGTTGAAATAGTCAGTAATTTGGCATCCTCCATCTCCTGCTGGGAGGGCAAAGGGGTAGTAAAACAAAGTGAATGGAGCTTTGGGGTTGTCAACCACTTCTGTACCTACAGGGACAATATTCTGCAAAATACTGCAAGTGCAATATGTTATATGCAAGATAAGGAATTATTATTATTCACTAATGTTATTTATTATAATGCACTGATTAATTTTTTGTACACAATCTTATATGAGCCTCAGCCAAGTTCTGACTGAGTTTGATACCCAGAGTTTATTCAGATAAGCTCTGGGTACACACAGGCTGCCTGGGCCAGCTCTTGGTACAGCAGCGTGGCCCTGAGCTCTGCAGAGCCCCTGATCCCTGCAGCTGCTCTGCCCTGACCCAGCAAGGCAAGCAGAAACACAGCCTCAAGAGAAATCTGCTTTTTATCTGCAGCCTAAGAGATGGAAATCTGTAGGCATCCTCAAGAGAGCAGCACTCCTGCTTTACTCTCTGAATTTAGACAAGTCACACAAAAGTGACCTCTAATTTAGATAAAAATTGCTCCACCTTTGGCTGCCACAGAGATAAGGCTCATGGGATATAAGCCCCAAACCACTTTAAAGTCATCTCAGCTGGAACCTATCAAGGATAACAGGAAGCAAAGTGGCAGGCATGGAGAAAACTGTTTGTAAATACTTTTTTATTTGCTGCATGAAAGTGAGACAAAATTGAACATTGTGTTAAGCACTGAATTTCTCAGATCAGGAACTCCACAGACATTCTTTATAAAATATTAGTTTTCAGTTCCTTCTCCCTTTCTGTACCTCTAGCACATTACACTGTCAGGTGTGAATTAAGATCCATATTTTTTGTCACTTACATCTATTAGCAAAAGAGCTAGGATATTTGTGAGGTTTTGTTATGTAAAACTGCAGTGTCTCAATCTTTAGGCCTTTTCCTCAAGTTAAAATTAAATATTGTTTCTGCTGTGACTCTCTCGGAATGTTTTTCTTCATCTTGCCTCATCTCTTTTCTCCCTCACTGCCCTAATTATTTTTTTCATTATTTGTTTAGCATGTTTGACTTTACCTGAATCTTGCACAGATTTAATTTCTTCTTTGCTTTACTATTAAACAAAAGTGTGCTTCGTAGTAGACAGACATTACATCAGTGTCACAGAAACAGAAAATATTATTTAGCATGTACATAAGTGAGCCTAAAAAGCTCTACACAGCTAGTCACTTTGAAAGATCATACCCCAGTGGTGCAGATGAAAGCTGAATTCGAGGCTCTGCTGCTACCTCTACTCAGATGTCCAGCCTGCTCCTGGGAGATTCCTTTCCCACATAAAGGCACCAGGGACAGTGTGAATCCTCAAAGCAGGAGAGTTTCTGCTGTTCCTGCCAACCCCTGGCATCAGTTACTCAATGGGGAAAGGGGCATTGCCCCTTGTGATGAAAGAAGAATGCAGAAAATCCTGTTTTCCAGCATCTGAAATTAGGGCATGTGCCTCTCATATCTCAGCAATCACATTTAGAAACTCTGCATTTCTGCCCTACCTGTGTCATAGGGAACAATTACTGATCCTTCCTCCTTGAAAGTCAGTCAGGTTAGTGAAGACATTTACAAATTCTTTTTACTTTTGCCATATGTAAAATATCTATGAGAAATGTATACACCACACCTACTATTTACTAAACAGTTCTTATTTCCTGATAATGTATTCAAAGTTTTTAAGGACCAGAATAGGTTGAGGGGGTTTTATACATTCTGGAAATAAAAATATTTTTATTTATATTTATATTTATATTTTTTTAAAAACAACGTTATAAGGCAAGTGCACAGGCTGGGTGTGCACAGGCTGGATTCAGCTTGGGGTCCCAGCAGAACCACAGAGAGAAATGTTAGTTTGTATGTGAAGAACCTTCATGCCACCAACAGTCTAAGGGGACTAAGGAAGTCATGTTCTGCAAGGCACTCTTCAGCAGGCACATGGCAAGGTGATGTTTCACACTAATACCCTCTCCATCTCCTCCTTGTATGGGATAATGACACATGAAATTTGCCCCCGCACTAGGCTGCACCTGCACTGTGCCCATCAGGATGCATCTACTAAGAATAAGCTCACTTCTATTTCTGGAAATTGGGGAATGGAGACACATCATTCCCATAAGTGGCAGGCATCATTCCAAAATCATTCCTGGCTTCAAACAGAAAGAAAAATCTGGAACTCATGTCAAAAAGATCAAAACACAGATTTGACACATCAATATGAAATAGCAATGAACTTATTTTTAGTTTTCAATCACTGGATGCTAAATATTATCTAGGGCTTTCCTGTTATGGAAAATCTGACACACGTAGCTCTTCCTGCACTCTTATGCTACTGCTTGGGGAGTGGGGTATGCACCTCCAGTAGAATCAAATCTTCTACCAAGAGAGAATAATCTTTTTGTAGCTATTCCCGGTATCTCTCCAATTAAACTCTATAATTTACTACCCAAAGACTGATTCCACAATGAAGACTAAGTGCAGACAACAGCAGTCTTCTGATTGAGTGTGAAAAGAGGAAGCAGTGAAATGTTATGGCTCTTCTAAAAATAAGAGTAAGAGAAGAAATTAGGAGGTCACTTGCATGCTTTTCATTTATATTTGAAAGGTCACTTGTGGTCTCCCTCATGAATGATGTAAAGTTTAAAATAAACTGATATCTGAATTACTGTCAGCTTGCCAGAGCTGGAATCTGATGAGCCTGCAACTCATTCAGTGGCTGGCTGAGAGCTTCTTCTTTTTATGTTGCTGCTTTTTTTTTTTTCTTTAATTTGAGGATTCTGGCTCTCAGAAATGCTTGCTCACAGTCATTTGTGCGTTATTATTAGCAAACTGTTAGACTGGCCCCTTGGCACATATTTTGTAGGACCAAAATAATTTTATTGTATTGCTTCAACATTTTACTGGTACAAAAGAGGTGAATTGACTGTGAGGCAATCACAGCAGACCTTGAATACCTTCAACGGTATTAACTTGGTCATTGTTATTAAAATACTGAACAGGCTCTTGAAGACAATATTTTTTACCAGCTATCACATTAGTTGTTTTCTATCAGGCTGAAGCCATCAATGGAAAAGAAAGAGCAAGAACAAAGTTGCTGGGTTTTAATTGACAGTCCTTAGTGTAATGTAAGACACAGAGCTGACAACAGAAAAGAATATGCTCTATCAATCAGCTTAGAATTTTATGCAAGTATTGCTATATGCACACCACTTGTTTCTACAGATGGTGGTACAACTGTTCCTTTCACTACCATCAAACAAGAATGGGAAGCAATCTGGCTGGAGAACAAGCATGCAAAAATCTTAACAAATCTATGGGAAGCTTCTTTGGCCAAACAGATCACATGGCTCACTAGCTATTTCACAAACACCACTATGAAAGTGATACGCCAACACCAGCAGCAATACCTCTGCCTAGATTTTACACTAACGTGATCCCTAACATATCAGGATACTAACTGATCATATATGTAATATTGTATGAATTTATGCTTTTACCTGAATAACACCCACTTTTCCCATGTAGTGCACCATCATCCTGACTAAATCCCAGTCTGCTTAATTTCCTCTTGCAATCTTCATTCAGTTAATACACCCCTTAAACTAAAGGCAGACACTGAAGAGTCTGCTTTTAAGACATTTGCATGATCCTTTAGAGCCTTCCAGAGAAGATGTTTGACAAAAAGAGTAATGTTTTCAGATCACATAGCCTTGGTGGGTGTTTTGTTTGAAACCATCTATCATGAAATTGCTCCCAGCATGGCACTACTGTCCATTAAAAAATCTGCAACATTTGTGTGCACCCACAGTTCAGTGCAGTTCCTATAATGAGTGTTTATTCATTTATCCCAGTGTCTATGAAGCTCACATTATCATTTAATTTTAAACAAACTGCATACTGTGAACATTTGTAAGAGAGAAACCCATTAAATTCAACATTCATACAACGGCTCTAGTTTACTTGCTGTATTATGATTCCTCCATTTTAAGAAATGGAGATTTAGCTATATATAATCTTGTTTGCTGTAATTTTTTATAACACATTAAGTATTTAATTTTTCCATCCACGTTCCTTTAGAAAGGAACTTACAAGTAGAAATCTAAGAATACTCATTGGCAAATGATTGAAAGACAAATACAATACAAACATAGTCTCTGCAATCAGGCTTTTAACCAGATTTTAATACATCTTTAAAATCAGAAAAATGGACAAGTAGAAACATCTACATTTTGCAGTAAGTTTTAAAAACTGATGTATCTAATATGCAGCATAAACTAAGGATTAGTACATGTAAGGACCAGTCAAAGCAAAAATGCTGGACTGAAAAAAATTAGATATTTTCCAAGTATATTACCCATTTATGCATACTGCTAAAAGTATATTCAAATTGAAGACTTATTTTTACATGTGTAGTCCCTAGACTTTTTTGAAGTTTTAGTACCTTTCTGGTTCCTAAGCTTATTCTTTTATCCAGAGATAGCTCCAATATTGTCCCTAACATGGAGTTTTTACAGTAGAGGGGCATGGATTAGAATAGCTATTGTGCTGGACTCAGTGATAATGATTTATAGGGATCATGTTTATCTATACTGATGTAAAATGCACAGCCTGAACTTTGGGCAAAACCCCCCCGCAATGAACTCAGAATTTAGGTCTGAAGTAGTGCAGAAGAGCAACTGTGCATATGCTGAACAGGTGCCAATTAAAACATACACTTTCTATACCTTAAACACTGTGCTATCTTCCATACAATGCCACAAAGCAATATGAAAAATAGGCAAATGCTTATTCAGGAATTTCTTTTAAGTCAAAATTTGAATGGATTTTTTGAATCCATAGTGTCATCAAAAGGGTCAGTTTGTAATAAAGCAGAAAATTAATCAAGCAGATTTAAATAAATCTGGTTTAAATAAAGCAGAAAATTAATCAAAAAATTACCACTTTATCTCAAGTAATTCTTTCATACAGAAAGAAAAAACAAACCAGGGGTATGTATCTTTATTTTTTATTTCCCCAAACTCCCAATATTCTTCTATGACCTTTCACTTTCCATTGCAAAATTAAAAGCACAGCAGAACACAACACCTAACCAAACAGAAGATATGCTTAGTGATGGATCAAAATAATACAGTGGATAACAGCCATAAGACAATGTTAAAATTCTACTTGTTCTGACCATGTAATGAATAAATAAAGAATGTACTAGATAAAGGCTATTTTCCATGGAAATATTTATCATGGGAAATGTTTATCAAATGAAATAAACTATTTCTTGACTGATGAACAAGAAAATTAATTGTTTTCTGATCTTGTTTTAAGTCATGAGGAGTATCTTGAAGGATGATACTGCTCAAAGGTTGCAACAAATATTATCAACAGAAAACACTCCACTATGTCCTCCAGCTGAGATCTCTACTTCTCATCAATATAGTTTACCTACTCCCTTATCTCTCTGTAAACTCAGAGTGATGAAGCCTAAGTCAGGTTTCCAGCCCCTGTCTTCTTCCTCTTTTAGACACATAAGGTGCTATTTTTTTTTTATTTTTTTAGTCCATGACAGTCATGGCTATCAGGCAGTGACTAGCTACAGTTCTAGCTACACTATCTTTCTAGTTCCTATGCAAACTCTGCAGCAAGAAATACAGAAGAAAAGAATAAAAAATCAGAAAGGGCATAGAGAAAGAAAATCCTTTCCTCTTCATTTAAAGTGAGATGTGCAGACTAATCCTTTTCATTTTCAATTTGCAGCCTGCATGGTGAGCCAAGACCTGACAGAGGAAGATTGACTGGTGCTATTTGGTTTCCTGACTGCAGGAAGTTATACACAGGCCACAAGAAACAACCAGTCACAATTTTCTCTGCAAACAGAGTTTGGCAGAGAAAATAACCAAAAATAAATAAACAAACAAGGATTTAAAACCAGAGTGGTCCTAAGCAATTATACATTTTAAAAAAAATGTAAATAAAGAAAAATTACAAAAGTAGCAACTACTTAAAGAAATAGACTAGAGAAATTAAAAACAATAAAAGGGTGAATTCATTAACTGCTTGATGCCAGAAGATTCAGAGGACATATTCAATGAGGATCTCTATAAAAGGAATGATTTCTAGGCAATGAAGTCATTAAAGTAGTAGCAAATAACAGGCAGAAAATATTTCAGCATGGGCTGTACAAATCTCTTGGAGACAGAGAGATACCTGAAGCTGTAAACTCACATTCTCATCCCAGCAATGTCTATCCATACAGCCACACAGCCACATCAGTCAGCAGTACAGTCAGCTCTTCAGTCCCACTGCCTGCCATCTGCTCACAGTGTATCGCCAGCAGCAGCACATTTCCACTGCCACACTGTGTGGGTGCAGCCCCACAGCACTGGAGCCAGCACAAGGTATGGCTGCCACAGCCCCCAGCTATCCTGGCTGCACAGTCCTTGGCTATTCCATCAGCACTGGCACTCAAGTGATCACATCAGTTCAAGGAGCTGCTGCAGATGACAGCAGAAGCAACTGATTTTCCATGAGTTTGGCTGCCTGAGCTGGCTTGCTGCACTGTCACATCAACAGCAGCACTGGCTCAAAACCATGTGGCTGGCATTAGGAGGGCAGGGTTGTGACAGATCTACATTGGCTCAAATTGCCATGAACCCCAATGGGCAGCCTCAAATCAGATTGTACCTACACCCCTGTTGCTTGCCCAGACCACAACCACAAATATCCATAAACCAGCACTGTCTTCAGGGTTAGGAATTTCTCCCCCTTGATTAATTTCCTTTTAATGCTGACCCCATCTTAGTGCTGCCACAAACATCAGAATGGTCAGACATGCGATCCTCACAGAAATAATAGATGGGTGCTGTTAATATGGGTAAGTTCCCTATCCTGTTTCACTGAGCAACTGCACAAAGGCACAAAGCAGCAGACACTGACAGACTTTCCCTGTTTGGCAGTAAGACTAAATCAAGCCACTTTAAAATTTATGTTTGGTTCCATATGATATTCACTTACAAATCCAGAAGGAATTATCATAATAACCTACCTAGATAGAAGATAATGACTCTGTTGTCAGAAAAATGCGTTCTCAAAAATAAAAATTCACGTCTTGATGAGGTCATAGCCTATAAAAACTTGTTCCATGAGTTGTCTAGCCCTTCAGATAAAAAAAAATGCTGGCTATTTGCCACTTCCAAGCACTGGACCTTGCATTACATATGCTGAACTAAAAGTTCTGCCCTTCAAATTTGAGCAAGTCACTCTCTAATCTTCCCTTTATCCTCTCAATCCTCTCACTATTGGGCTAATTTTCTAAATTTATCATCAGTTTCATCACTTTTCCTTAAACAT
The DNA here is from genome assembly GCA_024865655.1 of Emberiza elegans. NCBI lineage: Eukaryota > Metazoa > Chordata > Aves > Passeriformes > Fringillidae > Emberiza > Emberiza elegans. The sequence goes on from JALJVW010000910.1 coordinate 25,094,699, forward strand.
CTTCAGTTTAACAAAATTTCTCAACTGGGGAAGGTAGAATTGAAAGCATTCTTGCGGTAGCCCTTGTTCCAGGTAAAATGCCCTCTTTGTGGGAACATTTTACATTTACCATTACACGATGGTAAAACAGCTGAATAGTCTTCATGATGCTTAATTATTTTTCAGAATAACTGCTTCAAGAGAAGTCTGTATTAAAAGTCATTTGATGTGGCTTTGCTTGTTCACTCCTCAACACAACAGCTTTACATTTCATTTATTGAAACAATAGTGGCTCTCTCTTGATCTTAATAGAATGAGACAGACTAAGGCAACAGCCTATTGCTCATGTGCTTTGAGGTATTCCAGTAACCATCCATAGCAGTGCTACCAGTCTAAGAATATGGGGGTTGTCCATCCAGATCAGCAGCAACACACCCAGAATCAGATGTTGCAAAAAACAGTGCAACTGGCAGATGTAGGAATGTGCCCCCTGTTGATGGAGTGACCAAATTATCCTTTGTCTCCTTAAAAAGGGAATAAGCCCAGAAGTTTCTCTCCTCAATAAGGTAAAAAGACACCTCATAGGACCTTGGGGACTTCACCTCAAACTTAAGGAAAGAATTGGACAGAAGCAAAAAAGTCCCGCCTAAGCAATTTACTAGAAAAAGAAGATAACAAAAGGAACTAATTGCTTCTGTGAGGTGTTTTAGCAGGAGCAAGAGCCTCTTGCCCCTGGCTTCGGTTTTCTCTGTAAAGAGCTTTGTTATTCTGCCTTTTATTAAAACTTTTCTGTTTCCAACACTACCGCAGAAGCCACCCTGCTGATTTTATGCCATCTGAGTTGGCTGAGCTATCTCAGGTGTAATATACGTCTCCATGAGCTCATAAGACCTGGCTCAAGGAGACCCCTATATCAGGCATAAACAAAGAAATCTTTTTCTACTGAAGATTTCTAGTTATCTCTGGAACATAGAGACAGCTTTGAGCCTTCAGATGCAACATTCTCTACAAGTGAGTTAAGACAACAATAGATATTTTTCTGTCTCTATATATTTACATCTAAGTTCTCAGTCTCGGATTTTTTTCCAGGGCCATTTCATCCCTTTCAGTTAGTTCATGTACAGTACATTTCTCAGTTAAGTCATAGCTTGTGTATGGAAACATTTACTGTCATGTTTTTCCCCATTTCCCACCTTTCTATTTTACTGATTTGCTCTTGTACTAAAACAGAGACAGGTCCTACCTCTCTAGAATTCTCATTTTCACATGGGAGCTCTTCAGCACAACTCGGCTAATACTTACAAGAGCCTCTGCTTCCACTTAAGTGTCTTTTGACAAGACATGAAGAGCTGCTGCCCCAAGGAAGAACTCCTTTTCTTCAAATTGTTGAGAAAGTTATATAATAAGACCTAAAAACTCATCTGATAGTGCAAAGTACATTTGTAACACAGAAAAATTGAAAGTTACTGACCTCCCAAGTATTTAAGACATGCCAGCTTTCACTATTTTTATCTTTTTTTGACTGAAATCACTGAGAGCTATGCTATGGCATTAGTTTCCATCACGGTGTAAGCTTTGATGTACTGAGTTCTATACAGCTCTAAACAGTAGAAGTGATTAAAAGCAAAATTTACTAAATTGCCACAAGTAGAAAGCTAAATGGAAAAGTCAGAAAGCCATTACCAGGAAGTCAGCAGATGCATCTTTTAACTTACCAAACAAGCGCTGATGGAAGAGGAATTTCCCAGCTATCAGTCCTGTGAGAATTGCAAGGAGCCAGAGAAACACCTTCAAAAACCTCCAGCCTCCTCCTTCAGGGTATTTATTTGTGACAAAGGAGAAACAATTACCAACAACAATAACATTGGCTTCTGTCTGGCTGTGGGATACTGGGTCCTCAGCAAATATTAAGAAGTTAAAGAAGATCACTAAGTAAGCCACAACTAAGCGAGACCACGGGTGCTGGAAGTAGTAGCGGAAGTCTTTATCCATCCTCAGATACTGCAGAACTGGGTTTTGCCTGTATGTAAAGACACAAATGCATAATGTTATATATACTCCACATTCTCAGAGTTTAGGAGAGACTCACACATTACAAAATCAAATCATTGCAACCTTGTCATCAGTAATTTTTAACACTTTAGACTTGACTAGAAATGAAAGTTCCGATCAAAAGATATTGTTAGATCCAGGCATAGGAAAAACTGAAATTTCTGCCTATTCCAATGTAAAAACAATAACCAAACATATGTACATTGCAGCACAAGATTTTCAGTTTCAAATAACTATACTTCATGCACCTCCTCCATAATTGGGCATGAAAAGAATGAATATAAGAACATGGCAAGATACCTAAAACCCAGACTGCCTTTCCGGCCATACAAAAAATGCAACACAGATTTCACAAAAAATTTATGCTAAGCCTAAATGGAATCTTTTTCCATGTAGGAGAAGGATGAAACCAGCCCAGAAGTCCAGAGGTCTTCTACTGGAAGCTTAAAAGCATATGACCCAGAAACATCAGAAACGTGTGCTCTTGGAAAAGTTTCTAGAATTAATTCTTGCAAGTCAGGCAAGTCTGTGAAGTCAGTGAATCTTTTCACTGACTTCAGAGAGTACACCTACATTTTCAAAACCATAAAATAAGACACCCTGAAAACAGACTGTTCTGTATGAATGCAAAAACTGTATCTTGAAAACTGCCTACTTATTAAGTACTGCTATAGAAAAATGCAACTGACCACAGAGCATTTTAGTTGTTTGCCATTTGATTTCTTTTTCTTTTATTCACAAGCAATTAGTTGTTTCATCCTCTTCAAGCACTTTGTATGCACAAAGATACAAGGCCTTTGTGCTGTAGAACACCAAAATTATTCAAGTGACACAGTGTGTAGGAAAAAAAATGTGTCTAGTAATACTCCTTGTTTATTACAACATGATCCTTCAAGGATACAGTGGCAAATTTTTGCAAATGTCATGTGCCCTGCAGAAAAAAACAAAGCAAACAAAAACCAGCCCACAAAAGACCTAACCCCCCTATCAATTACTCATCCCTTCCTGGACTTCTAACTTAGGACTTGCAAACTTAGAAATGGCATGAATTTCAATGTCTCCCTTTAGTTAGTCCCAAAATTATTTAATTCCATAACCCAATTTATATTAGTAAAATTGGAATATATGGAAAGGATAAAAGAACCTCTCGACAGATTCAGACAATGCATTCAGTAAATAAAAGAAAGGAATAATATTCCATTATGCATAAATTACATATGAAAAAGAAATACCACATTACAGAGTTTAAAAGTTGGCACAAGGAAGTGTCAGTCCTTCAAAAACTTTATGGAAAAAACTGAATTAAAGTAGGGGTCGTTGCCTAAGAAAATACCACTTTGGGGAGATTAAACTGCCTTTAGAGACATAAGGATGCCTAAAGCTATTTCTTGTTCTCCTTTCGTTCTGTTACCATTAAGAAAAGTTTTGGCATTTCCTTATGTGTATGAGCCATCTTAAAACCCGAATGGGGCTGGAGAAAAACAACTACACGTCCTGGTATTTTTGACAGCTGCCGGATACCCGAGAGTTATCAAACACCCAGCTGAAGACGCGGCTTCTTAGGAAGGGTTTTATAGCATCGGAAGCCAATATTAGCAAGAGCAGCAGTGACAAATTGCTAACAAAAATCCTGTTCCTACCCACCTCAACGCCGAAAACGCGGGTGCCGAGAGCGCCGCGGACCACACGCCCGTCGCAACCTGTTAAATGGACCCGATTCCCCCTGCCCCCGGCGCAGACCGGGCACCCGCGGCCGCCTCCCCGGCGCGGTAGCTGCGGCCGCCGCCGCCCCGCCGGGCACCGGGCCACGGGCCCCCGCAGCGCCGCCGCCCGGGCCGCCCGCCGCACTCACCGCCGCGGGGATCCGGCGCCGCGGGGGCTGCCGCTGCTGCTGCCGCTGCTGCTGCCGCTGCTGCTGCGGCGCGGCTCGGCGCCCGCCCGGTGCGGCTCTCGGCGGCGGGCGGCCCCGCTCCGCTGCCGCGGCCGGCAGGGCCCCCAGCCCCTCGGGCGCTGACAGCGGCGCTGCTGCCGCGGCGTCCCGCCCCCGGCCGCCGCGGGAGGCAGCGGCTGCGGCGGCGGCGGCGGTGGCGGCGGCTGCGCTCCTCCTCTCCGCTCCGCTCCGCTCCCGGGCGCGGGAGAGCCGCGCCGGCAGTGCCGCAGCCGCGGCGGCAGCGGGCGGCGCCGCTGCGGCAGGGTCCCGGCGCCCCCGGCGCCCGTGCCCGGCCGTGCCCGCCTCTCCCCCGGAGTCTGCCGGCAAGGACCCGAAATGTGAGCGGTGTGCCGCGGGTGTCTTTATTCACCCCGGGAAAGGGTGGCCGGGGAGCCACGGGGGCTTGTCCAGCCGCCCAGGTGAACGAAACCCGAGCAGCACTCAATTCCCATCGGTCAGACTCCAGGATTATGCAAATTTACAAACACGGAAAACAGGCGGTCAAAACTGGTTATTTATTATCCCAAAGCAAAAGTACAGGGCTGGCAATAACAGCCAGATCACTCAGGACAAGCTGTGAAAACCATCATATTATTTGGGAGGGGAAGGAGGTCGACACCCAATTTACTTACTTGGGAAGGGGCTATGCTGAGGCTCCAGGGTGCACACCCAGTCTGTACGGTCACTGTGTCGGGCAAAATGCCCCTGTGCAGCCTGCCAGAGTTGTTGACGTTGCACTTCAGCCGAATTGTCAACCAAAGCCTTTTAATGTGGGATGTGGTCCCTAGTGCCAGTGTGCTGGTATTGCTGACATCCGAGGAAAACGTTTACAGGATGCTCTTAGCATTGCATTATGACTGGGTTTTAATGCAGTATGTACTAGTTCTGGTCATTGCTGAAGACAGATAAAACAAATGTGAAGTTGCTAGACACAATATATTTTTGGGAAAAGTCAGGTAGCTCCATTGGAGTGGGTATCTGAAATTTCATGTCAGACATCTGTCTGCTTCAGGCCAAGGTAGACAGGAATGTGGCTGAGGTCCACTGAGGAAAGAGGAAGGGTGTTTAGAAGAGTCATGTTGCAAAAGACCAGCACAACCAGAACAAGCAGCAGAAGACGACTTGTGAACCCCTTCTGTACTACTGGCAATGCAGTATTGTGTATTTTCATAAATAAATGTAACTGCTATTGAAGATGTCCAACATAATCACCACATTATCTTCCTCAGTGGAATCATCTGAGACCCTCAATTTTATGTAGAAAGATGCAGTATTCAGTATTCTCCACTCACACACCCCAAGCTATCTTTACAGTAAAAAGAAAATTCAAAAAGAAAAATCATCATGTGCAATGCGAGAGTACAGAAATACAGTGAAAAGCACTGCCTGTTCATGCAACAGTTCTGTGTGTACTGCCACGCTTGCAGAACTCTGTCTCCTTATGTTCAGCTAATGAGAATCCACAGAGAGGGAGGCAGCATGCACTACAAAGAGATCATACTCTTCATGCACCTACACACCAAAAAATATTCTCTTCAGCTCAGATTGGAACCCACGCTACTACAAAGCATCCATGAATATTTTTTTCAGATAGTAAAGCAGTGAGCAAGTTTTTGAAGTCACTAAGTCAATAAAATGAAAATCATCTACTTTTCTATTAAAATAACCAAAAGCATAAGTGCTCCATATATCTCCCCCAAATTTCATGTTGCATTTGCTGTTTAAAGAGGAAGCTGATACAATTTTAAAAAGTGTGGTGTTTCACTCATATACAAAACAAAGATGGACTGCTCCTATTTCTTCTTTTTAACCACGCAATCAAGATTTCCTTGATGAAATACACACCTGAATAGCAACAATTAACAAATAATCTCAGTAGACAAGACTAATCAGGCCTGCTCACTGAAAGCCAGGGACTGTTTGCAACAGAAGAATATAAACAAACTCTTACCTACAAAACTGTCAGCAAATGAAAAAGCCAGAAGTAAAACCAGTAAATTGAACTTAAAAAGCAGGCTGAATCAGGACAATGAGTCATCTTGAAATGTTAGTTTTGATACTTGTGAATGGAACTAATCTATCAACACTTCTACTACAAAATAGCACTTGTGAAAAGGCTGTCATTTTACACCCAATTTCCAGCAGAGCTGTAAGTATTGAACTAACCATATATTGATACTACCAATATTGATAGTAGTAATAATTGATACACTGTATCAATTTTTGTCTGAGTGTCATTTTACCATCAGATATGAGGAATCAGCCTTCAGCCCAATTGTCTGTAACTGGAATGTTCTTTTTGTAATTATATGAAACTTCTCATATTTCAGTTTGTGCCCATTGCCTCTTGTCCCTCACTGGACATCACAAGGAGTCTGTCTTCATCTTTACTTATCCTATCAGGCTTTTAGACACATCGATAAGATCCTCTTCCTTGAGTTTCCTCTTCTCAAGGTTAAACAGTCACAGTTTTATCATCCTGTCCTCCTCCTTTCATTTGTGGATGCACAAATGCCTCTACCCTGGCATGCTTCTCATTAAAGGTACTTCATTCCCTCAAACCTCAAAACCCCACTACTCATAGATTGTGCTCTTAATGTGTTTTTCTTCCATCCTGCTATTGTGGGTTGATCGTGTCCAGCAGGTAAGCACCCACACAGCTTCTAGCTCACTTCCCCCTGCCTCCTTCCCCAGTGAAACGGGAGAGAATAGGAGAAAAAGAAAGAAAACCAGTAGGTCAACTGAAAGGTGGTTTAATAAGTAAAAGAAAAGTGAGAATTATAAAATGTAATAAGTAAGGATTAAAAAAAATATGCTAGGGCAACCAAAGCCCACAAGCAGACCTTCAGTCTCTGATAAACAGCTTTGAATACACCCCCTATCTCACTCTTTTCCTCCACCCTGTTTTATTGATGGGCATGATGTTATGGATTATATGGGGTCAGCTGTGTCAGCTCTGTCCTCTCCCAAATTCATGCCTACTTGCTGGTATGGGAATGTGGACAGAATGGGAAAGCAAGACAGCCCTGATCCTGTGCAAGCATTGCTGAGCAATAGCCCAAACACTGGCGTGTTTTCAACACTGTTTTAGTCACAAACACAAAACCACACAATTTCTCTGCTATGAAGATAGTCAATTCAGGGCCAGAAACAGTACACCTGTAAAAACATCCTTGGAACAGAAGACTCCCTGCTTTGGAATTTCACTCTCATGATTATGACAACATGTCTCAGCTATACCACTTCAAACTTACTCCTTATCTCATCCCTAACTAATTTCTTCCTATCTTCTAAAAGAAGAGAAAGCAGCACAATAAAACATGAAGCAAATGGGAGAGGAAAAAACCACACAAAAGCTGGCAACAGTTAGTGTATAACTGAAGAACTAAATAGTTGAAGAACTTAGAAGAAAAAAAAGGCAAATAGGTACATCTTGTGGAAATGAAGAATGTTAAGTTAATCAGAGACAATGATATATCAAATACTAATACTGCTTTACAATTAGATGTGAAAAAATAGAATTCTGTAAAGAAATATGGAACAGCAGAATGTTTCTGCTGCATATTTGGAAAACATAAACAGTAACAGTGTTTGCAAATTACATAACATGAAATACTTTCCATTAAATCAATAATATGAAAGGGTAGTAAACTGCATGAACTAAAATTAAACACTTATTTTTAAATGGCAGGTTGAAGAGTTCTTAGAAAAATTAATTAAAGACATGATAGACAACAATGTTAATAATTAAGTTTGCTTCCTAACTGCTGAAATGCTGAGGAAAATTCACAGAACTAGAAGAAAGTTAATGTTGTAATGAATGAAAGGAAGAAAAACAACAACATATGAATGCATATGTGAGCACACATGTTAAGGCAAAAAAATAGTGAAAAAGCATTTGGATATAGATTTTAAGACATGTAAGTGATGCTGCAGGTAAAAATGTTAGTGGAATCTTGGGATATGAGTGATCAATATGTACTTTTTGATCTTTGTCCACTAGGTTTTAGATTACTAAGAGGAAGTTAGGCATGGTTTCATCGCCATTGATAGGTTAAATCCCAAAAATAAAATTTTGAGCAGAATTTAATATATAGATATTTATTATATATATTTAATATATAGATACCTTTACAATACTGATGAAACTTGGAACAAAAAAAGCAGTAGAAGAACCAGAACTTTACATGACCTTTTATTTATGGTCAAGCAGAACTTCAGTCCTAGAGTCAAATTATATAGGGCTTATCAAAATTGAAGCAGAAGCTGTACTGACAATTTTAAAGATGATAGTCCGATGACAAACCTTACACTTGAATTAAGTACTTCTGTTCATCCAGACCAAGTTTCAAGTTTACTCCAAGTAAGCATGATTCTACTTCAGGTAATCCATACTGGTTTCAAAGATACAGACAATATATACTTAGACTTGATGAAATCACTAAAGGAGAACTGAATGAAGTTAATTTACCCCACTCATTAAACACCTTTTAAGTACATCTGCTAGCCATATGGATGCTTTCAGCAAATATAACAACTACATGTGACTTCTGCACCAGAAAAAGAAAGGAATAATCAGCTTGCAGCTACTTTGATAGTGGCATGTACAGACTTAGAGAAATCACAAATTAAGAAAAAGTGGGATCTAAGTTTCAGCCTTACACAGATTCTATTTAACCACACTGTGCAAGTTGGTTGCAATGGTACAGGAAGACCAGAAAAATAGAGCTAACCTGGAAGACACAAGGTCAAAAAAATAGAAAGTGGCAACATAAGCTCTTTCAGAGAAAAAATATGCTCTAATGTTGCTGAACCCTTGATGTGTGGAGCATCTTTGCTGGATGGTAGCACTCAAAGAGCTGTGGTCAATGGCTCCATGTCCAAGCAGAGACCAGTGATGAGGGAACTCTCAGGGGTCAGTAATGGGACAGGTGACATTTAACATCTTTGTTGGTGACATGGGATTGAATGCACCTCAGCGAGGTTGCCAAGGATAGCAATCTGTGTGCTGTGGTTGATACACCGGAGGAAAGGGATGACATCCAGAGGGACCTAATGAGGCTGAAGAGGTGAGTCTGTTCAAACCTTATGAAGTTCAACAAGGCCAAGTGCAAGGTCCTGCACCTGGATCAGGGCAATCCCAAACAAAGGTACAGGTTGGACAGAGAATGCATTCAGAGGTGCCCTGAAAAGAAACACACCTGTTGGTGGGCAAGAAGCTCAACATGACCTGGCTACGTGCACTTGCAGCCCTGAAGGCCAGATGTGTCCTAGGCTACACAGAAAGTAGCACAGGCAGCAGGACAATGGAAGGGATTTCCCTCCTTTGCTCCACTGTCATGAGACATCACCTGGACTATTGTGTCTTACTCTGGGGTCCCCAATATGAGAAGGACTCAAATCTGTTGCAGAGAGCCCAGAGAAAGGCAAGGAAGATGATCAGAGGGCTGAGACATCTCTACTGTGAGGACAGGTTGAGAGAGTTGGGGCTGTTCAGTCTGGAGGTTCATTCAATATTAAAGAAAAATTTGATCAAAAATAATGAGGGGAAATTTCTTAACCTCACAAAAAACACAAGACAAAAAAAGTCCTGTTTCCAGCATACTGTGCCTCATGACGCTCCTCTAAAGTGCAACGAATAACTCTAGTGTATAAAACTACAATAAAACAGTGCATTGCCTCTGTAAAATAAAAACCTGAAGCCTTTACTGTGTTGTCATATTAATTCACTGCATCCTGGTCCTGTTTCTGTTAAAACAAAAGTAGGTGTAGCATGACATAAAAGTTTTGCATCTTGAGATAACTACTTTTTGCATCTTGGCAGAAGTATGCGTTTAAGCTCAAGCATAGTACGATAATTCAAACAATTAAATTACTTCATTTTCAAATCTCTGCATACCTGAAATTGGTGTATGCTATGTATTACAATAAAAGGACTCTGATTGTGCATTGCCATGCACAACTGACCAAAATAGGGGAACAGAAATGCAGCCAGGGTAGGGAATGTTGAGGCACTGGCTGCTTCGTTGGCTGTCTCAATAGGGGCTGTGGCAAACCAGACACTGCACTAACATAAATGAAGAGCAAATCTGATGCTGCCAAAGCAGACCCCTTCAGGTGTCCTGCTCAAAGCATGGCTGGTCCAAGCAGTGGATCAAATACAGGAATAGAAGTGACCTATGCTTGCTAACAACTTCAATATGACTGTCCATATGGTAGCACTTGGTGAATCAGAACTATCTCACTGAAAAGAATTGTGTATCAATACTAAATATGAGAGAGCTAATCATAGTCTGAAGGAAATTAATAAGGGAATCATATATACACTGCTATGTCTAGAGAGTTGAGGTTTTGCTGTCTGATCTTTAGTGATGAGAAGACCAGGTTTTGTGACTTTTCTTTTAACCTTTTTTTTGTCCTTTATAGGGATATGCAGTATCTATTATGCAAATAGACTTTTTCCAATATCCAAAGAACAGCCTGTGGTAAATGCCCGTTATTTTTATCTCACACTAATGCACTGTGAAAAAGCATAGTTACGCAAAAAAAAAATTCAATGATAAATGTAATAATTTATTTAGCAGCTGGAAATCTATTGAAAATGGACACACACTTGGAATAATTGCCTGAGAGAACAAGTAAGAATGCACAGTGGACTCAAAATATCCATTGTTTTTTCATCCTCAATTTCCTTCCATTTCTAAGAGCACTGTAGTGAATGCACTGTAGAATCTTTTGGAACCAACATGAAGTACTGGAGTCCTTCAGCTTATACGAGATATAGCATAAATCTGAGTTTGTGTGTGCCTGTGAGAGTCTTATTCTGCTGGGAATCAAGTGCAAGGAGCTGAGCACTAACAAAGCAGGCTGAACTAGACAAAGCAGTCACACTGCTAGAAAGGAACAATGTAACTACAGGTTTCACTGCAATTCTATTTAAACAGTAAGCGCTGCATAGTAAGGATCTGTGTTAGATTTTTATTCTCTAACATCTCAGAAAGTATCTGCCATATCTCAGAAATGCTTTCCACAACAAACTAACTGGCCTTGTGGAACCCTTTTGGGATAAAACTTCCCATGTTTTCTTGCTACTATTTTTATATAGTAATTCATGGGTAGAAATGGAGTGTCACTTCTACATCACTCAGATGAAAAGCCTGTCCTACTGAATTCTTCTTCTGCAAGTAGGACCCCACGAGTAGGAGGAATCCTTTGTCCCAGGTCTTCCCATTCTTTCACCTCAGCTTAGACATTCCTCAGGTCTTAGCTCTGCTCATGATGCCTATATAAAAACGGGGAATTATCTAACAACAGTTTGAACCTTTTCTTATTTTCTTTGGAAATTTGGGTAAGACCATAAAGCACCAATAAGAAGCCTACAAGGAGCTGTTGGAAGGAACCTGATACTTGGTGGATATGGAATTGGTTATATAGCTGCATCCAGACAGTAGTGGTCAATGTCTCAATGCCAGGATGGAGATCAGTGATGAGTGGTGTCCCCCAAGGATGTGTATTGGGACCCATACTCCTTACCTCCGAGTCAGTGACCTAGACAATGGGAGGGAGTGCACCCTCAGCAAGTTTGCAGACAACACACTGAGTGGTGCAGTTGACTTGCTTGAGGAATGGGATGCCATCCAAAGGCACCTGGACAAGCTAAGGAAGTGAGTCCATGTGAAACTCACGAGGTCCAGTAAGGTCAAGTGAAAAGTCCTGCACCTGGGCTGGGGCAACCTCTGGAATCAATAAAGGCCAGGGGATTACTGGATTGAGTCCTGCTGAGAACGACTTGGGGGTACTGGTGGATGAAAAAACAAATGGTAATGAGCCAGCAGTGTCTGCTTGCAGCCCAGAAAACAAACTGTACTCTGGGCTACACAAAAAGAAGTGTGGCCAGCAGGTTGAGGGACATGATTTTCCCCCCTACTCAGCTCTGATGAGATTCAACCTGAAATACTGCATCCACCTCTGGAGTCCTCAGCGCAGGAAAGACATGGAGCTGTTAAAGAGTCCAGAGGAGGGCCATAAAAATAATCAGAGGGATAGAATACCTTTCTTATGAGAAAAGGCTGAGAGTGTTTGGGTAGTGGAGAAGACTTCTCTTTGCGGTCTTTCAATACTGAAAGGGTGTTTATAAGAAAGATGAGAACAGTCTTTTTAGGCCTGTAGTAAAAGGAAAAGGGATAATGGTTTTAAACTAAAAGAGAGTCGATTCAGACTAGATATAAGGAAGATATTTTCTACAGTCAGGGTGGTAAAACAATGGAAAAGGTTATCCAGAGAGGCAGTAGATGCCCCACTCCTGGTAACATTCAAGGTTAGGTTGGATGGTGCTCTGAGCAGTCTGATATAGTTGACAATGCCTCTGGTCATTGCAGGAGGTTGGAGTAGATGACCTCAATGGTCCCTGCCGACCCAAAATATTCTATGATTCTATGATCTGTTACATCATAGCCATACCACGTCACACACCATGGAGAAACAGGCAGGAATCTGGGAGCTCAGAAAGGCTAGGTGAAATGTCAAAGAAAAGATAAGATAAATGACCAAAACTTTGAAATATCGATACTCCTAGCTACAAAGTAAAACCTCTCAGCAAGGCCCAGAGACTCTGCAACACTGATTAAGAAAGGAAGTGACTTGGGACTTTGTCTTCAGCGTCAAGTGCAAACAATGCCTTGGCCAGAGCTGTGTTTGCTTCCTCTGGAATTAGTTTGTACTAACTGTACCTTGTCAAGAGAGGAGCTGCCATCCCTAAAGTAATGGAAAACAAGATATACAACTGCACAAATCAGCACAGTGCTGATGTTTGAGCTGATACTATTTTATGATGACTCAATGCACTCATCTAAAGTAAATAATAAAAGAAAGTGGAAATGGGCATGAAAGGAATGTTGCCCAGCATGTCTCTTTTGAGTTCACTAGGAAAATTACTGGATCCATGCTAGTGCTGCACCATTTTATCATCCTAGATCATCTGCCACTAAAAGCATTTCACATACTTTCTACTAGTAGATCCTGTTTGTGAGAGAATTCTTAATTATTTCCATAGGGTTATTATATCCTCCACATAATGTTAGGAAAAATAGAAGCATCATCTCTAATTTTTGCAATATGCATTTTCACCTAATCATTGTATATGCCTTGGAATTATTTTTTATATATTGTAATAACAGAACATTTGAGTGAGGAAATCTTTGAGAAAATTACTGCTTTCCAGAGTACTCAAAGATACCTACCAGCTCATTAGATCATGAAAACTACAAATACTGCTCCATGTTTAGACATGACTACTGGCCAGACAAGCCACCCCTGCAGGAGGTAATTAAGAATCTTGGCAGATAAGATCTACTCTAAATCTAGACTGTATTGTGTTTGGTGGCTCTCTGCCAGGACTTAGTAGCTTTCTATAAGGGGTCTTTCTCCAGTCACCATGTGCTGGGCTGTCAGTATGATCATCCAAATGGAACTGAAACAGTCCTAAGCATATTTTCTTTGTCTTGGAGAAAAAGCTAGCAAATCAAATGGAGTGGAAGGTAGAGCGGTCCTAGCTGACATGAAAACATAAAAGGAGAGGCTGCTGTAAGACATACCCCTTCTCCAAAAAAATAAATGGATACTTGGAATATTTTTTTTCTATCTTGACTTACACAAATAAATGTTTTACAAGAATGCAAATAGCACCTCATGTTTGTCTTGGAGTTTTTTTCAAATACATGATCTCCATTTTTAATATGTGTTATTTAAGTGAAGTTTTTATTTGCTGGTATGAAGACTGTTTTCACTCCAGTTGAATGAAAATAGTAATATGGCTTCAGTTACTGCTTTGTTATATCATCTTTGATCTTTATGATTTGGATAGGAGTTTAATGATTTAAAGCAGTTTAGTAAGAATATGAAGGACACTAAAATTCAGAACTTTAGGAATCTTCGTTAGATAGAAAATCCCTACTTGCTTGTTAGTTTCCATGCAACATCTCTTCTTGGTCACACATCAATCACTGTAATATAGGAAAATATACGTGATACTGAGATTTTAAAGAAAATAAGTTTGACTTTCAGTTTGTCTTTTTGCCAAAAAGGTACTACAAAATGTCAATGTCTACCAGTCTTGTTTCATATAAAACTGATGTTTGGATCACATTCCTGCACTTCAGAGCCCTCAGATTGGTGGAAGCTGTAGTGGTATGACCTAAGACAGACAAATAAGACGATCTGAATATAGTGACAAATGCTATACCATTTTGTTATTTCCAGTCTAGGCATAATTTCCACTGAAAAAAACAGTTCCACCATCTTAGCCACACATCCTTGCTACCACTTTGTGACAATAGTAGTGGTTCTGGGGACACATAACTAACTGGAGCAAGGAACTGATTGGTGTTTTCAGGACATCTGTCTATCAATGAAAACTTCTTTTTCCCTTGTACATTTTCAGGCATTCCATCTGTTACAAGCACTAATACCAAAACAGGGATAACCCAAGAATTTAGAACCTGTGGCAATCTGGGGATCAAATAATTTAAAGTAGTTGTGATAGAACCACATCTTTGGTTGCCACTTTGATTGGATCTCTAGTACTCCTTTCCTCTTGAAAAAGCTCTTCTCCAAGAGTTTCTTTCCTTTTTTATATAATCCTGGTGCTCCTGGAGCCTTACAATAGAGGAACAAGATCCAACTACTGAGTACCTGGTAGGTGCTACCTGTCTCTTATTTCCTGGTTTCACATGAACCCTTTTCTCTGTTTCTTTCAGCCTCCTTGCTAGAGAAAGAAAAACTGCAGCCTCTCTGTTTGCCCAGCTGCTGTCAGTCCCTGCTCATTAGCTGGTGACGTGTCTCCACAGTGACTCTGTATTTGCTGGACTAGCATTACACAGCACAGTTCACATAACTGTTACAGTGCTGTTTTACATTTCCCAAATAGGACACTAAATCCCACATGTTCTTTAAACTGGGGATCTGACAAAGCACAGGCACCCGTATTTATCAACACAGCTGACTTCAGAAATTCCTGAGCTGCAGCATCCTGGAGGCTGGAAGGTGAACCAGGGAAGGATTACCATGTGCCCAGCTTACTCTTCAATTCTTGTCTGGTCCATTGGGTTGGATATTTGATATGCCCTCTTACAGCACTTCTTGTGTTCCCTAGCTGAATAGCACCCCATAAAATCTGCTAACTCCCAGGAACCTGAAGGAATCATCAGCATCAATGCCTACAGCATGCACATTTTGTCTGTGAAGTCTTGATCTAGACCACAGCACAGATTAGAAATGCCGACTACATGATGTTGGAACCCAGGGCACAGAGAATATTTCTCTGCCTGTCCTGAGAAGTCCTGACCCCCAAGGTGAACACTGCTTTTAACCTTTGTCCATGGAGAAAGCTTCTAAGACTTTGGGATGAATTGGAATCTTCGAGTGTGTGAAATAGATAGTAGTATAGTTTACCACAGGATGAAAAACTTAGAGTTTTGGTTTTTTAGTACGGAGGTAGATAGGAGACAAGATGGAGGATTTTTGGCGTTGTCTGATCTCCTTCTTGTTCTGCATCTGCTACATCTTCTGCAGTGTTGGGAGCACAGGGAGATTGGTTAGAAAGAACTGCAATGCATGGAGAGAAAAATGATTAGTTATTGGGAGAAAGGTAGAAATAAAGTACATTCTGAGAGCTAATTGGATGAAATAGCAGTAAAAGACCTTGAATCTGTGTGTCTTGTGACTTTGTTGCCTCCTCTTTCTACGTTGAGTCTGAGACGCAGACAGCATGCTGAACTTCTGATAAGAGAAAAATAAACAGCAACCTGAAGACCGAAAAACCAAGAGCCCCATCCATCTCTCATTCCTGGCACAGAACTTTTTAGAGGTCTCCCCATCAGGGGGACACACGAGGAAGGTTTTAATAACATGACAATGAAGCGATCTTCAAAGAAGCTATAGTTCCCATCTTTTTGTTGTTAAGAGGAGAATGCTTCTCAACACATAAACAGATAAGCCTGAAAAAGAGCTAGCAAAGGCAAACTGACCTTCAGAGCATGCTTAAATTCATGGTGCAGGACTCTTCTTCACTGTAAACTTTGAAAGAAACAGCTGAGGGGAACTGTATCAACACAGTTTGAAAAGGCATAAAGGAGCCTTTGGCCATGCATAGGGCCCTGAGAAGCAGATGCGCCCTTCCTAAGGATGGATCCAAGCCCTGCTGAAGTAGACAAGTGGCTCAACCACCAGTTCCGCACTGAAAGAGAAGAAATCTCCGTTGTTTCTGTTGATACAGTGCCACCACGTACCAAATACTGCAAAATTAACAAAGACTGCCTTGTCAGGGGCAAGGGCTTGAACAGAGTGAGCCCCGGCTGCGGGCTCTGTTCCCTGACTTGTGGGCTCTTTGTCAGGGACTGTTTAATCCAAATTTTACAGTATAAACCTGCTAACACACTTGATGGCTCCTTCTGTGCTGCCCCAAGCCAGAGCGACAGGTCTCCACCACGGGCTTCTACAGACCAACTACATTCCCCTCAGTTATTTTTCAGTTATTTCGGCTAACGAGCAGCCCGTGCCGGGGGGCACATGGCCCATCCTGCCAGGCAGGACTGACCGCAGGCTTTGCGCCTGCGATGCCCGCGGCGGGTCGCGCTGCCGGCTCCGGGACAGCAGGTGAAGGGGGCGGCGGAAAGGAGAGGAGAGGGTGAGCCAAGGGCACGGGAGAGGGGAAACCTGCGCCCCGTCCCCGTTCTGAAGCGCCGAGAGGCGGCGCGGGCGGAGCGGGCGCGGGGCAGGGCGTGCCGAGGGCAGGGCGGTGCCCGGGCAGGGGCGGCCGCTGCCCTCAGCCCCCGGCCCGGCCCGGCGCGGCCGGCGGGGCCCGGAAGGCGCCGCGCGCCCTCACGGCCGCTGAGTGGCGGCGGCGCGTCACGTGCGCGCGGCCGGGCCGGGCCGGGCCGTGCCGGGCGGGCGGGGAGGCGGCGGCGGCGGCGGCGCCCGGGTGCGGTGCGACATGTCCCACCAGACCGGCATACAAGGTACCCCCGGGGCTCCCCGCAGCTCCGCTCCGCGGTGCCCGCTGCTCCTCATGACAGCCGACCCTGTCTCCGCCGTGGCCCTGCTAGGCGGGCGGGAGGCGGGCGCAGCGCCTTTCTCCGCGGGTCGGGGAGCGGCGCGGGGGCAGGCGGCCGCGGCGGGCGCTTAGCGGGCCGTTCCCAGCAGGATTTTCCCCACTGCTGCGCTCTTTGTTTCCTGCCGGAGGAGCCCGTCCTTTGCGCCGCGGGCGGGCGAAGGGGCGAGCGAGCGGGGGAACTGCTACTGGTTTCGTCCCCGGCGGCCACGGCTCCTCGGGCTCGAACCCATAGCTCCGTTCCCAGTCAGGCGGAGCATGCAGGGTTTATCGGCCCGGGGAAGCGCCGGAGAGTCAGGGAGCCCGCCCGAGCGAAGTGTTCGCTGCAGAGCCCCGTGAATGGCAGGCACGGCCCGCCTGGGCTCAGGTAGCTCCCCCAGTGCAGGTTTCCCGGCTGCGGCGGAGTCAGCGTCCAGCCGGGGGCTGTCGCCTGCTCGGGGTCGCCGCACCAAGTTTGGGATGGGTTGGACAGCCCGGGATATGCCGGAGGCCGCTGCTGGTTCCCGTGGAGCGAGAGCCCTGGGGAGGAGCAGGAACCCTGGCGTAGGAGAGTCCACTATAAAGCTCATCACTAGAGGCCACAAAGGGAGAAAGTATGCGGGAACATTTTTTTCCCGTGTTTCCAGGCCTTGGACGGTGCGAGGAGCAATTAGAAGGAGACAGCGCATTGTTTCGCAGTATTAGCGGGTTCCCTTGAATCACAGGATTGCTAAACAGGGATTATATAGCAGGATTATGGAGGGGTCGGGTTTTACTGTCTGGATTTCTGCAATCTGCGTGTTCGGTGACTAGCACCACGTACTTTGCCTGCTCTCCGGTATTTATTGTTGAAGGTGACTTTTGTCCCAGCCACGGCAGCCCTTAGCTGCTCTTCTATGCCCTTTTTTGTCCATTGGCTGCGTGTGGTTTGCACCCTTTTCCCTCTCTTCTTTTCCTTCCCTTGCACGCCAGTCTTTGGTCTTTTTGCAGCTTCTTGTTTTAAGTTCTTCAGCCGTTCTCAGGCTAGAGGTGCACCTGGAATGGATTTTTTTTTTCCCAGTCTGGGGAAACCTGTTAGTGAATCGTAATCCCTTGTTCTCCAGGCGATGCAGGCAGGGAGGAGCAGAATAATACTCTGTTGCTTATTGTAAGCGAAAGAGTGGCTAATCCTCTTCTGCAGCTCTGCTTCGTGTCTGAGAACCATTTGTCCTCTGAGGAGAGCTGTAGAGAGAGAGCTCGGCAGCTTTCCTTCGGGAACCTGCCTCAGCAGGCACTAATCAGGAGTCCTGTTTGCAGCAAAGCATCAGCCTCTGCCATTTGGAAGAGGAATAGCTCTACTTGTGCCATTGCTGGCTTTAGCTACAAACGGGCTACTGTCACTCATAAACAATTACAAGATTTGGCAGCATGGGCTGCTTTTTTCTGGAAACAGAAATGAAGTCATGGGCACAGTGATATGTACCAGGCAGTTGCTAAAAGGACTGGACGTTTTAAACAGGCCAGTGCAGATAAATACTGTAGGAAGTTACAGATGCAGTAACTGGAGGGAAATACAATTGAATGGGTTTACAGTCTTCTAAATAATTTTAATATAACCTTCCCTGCAAAATAGTTGTGAAATAAACCCAGATTTTGATTCTGTGGCCCTCTGCTATGCAAAAAGTTTAAGAAGAAAATAATATCACTATTGGGAATTTTAACAACCTTCATGATGAGCAAAACCCATAGGTCACTTGATAGTGAGCTAGTTTCACAAGTACCTCAAAATATTTTTTCAGGAAACTGTCACAGGTCTGGAATTGGTGTAGAGGCTGCTGTATTCTGTTCTTGTTTTCGTGCACAGTGTTGAAATGAGATTATAAGGAACAAAAGGATAATAGACAAGAAGAGGACAAAGAATGTTTTGGGGCAACAAAAAGTTTAGAAAATGGCACAATATTTGGTTGCTCAATGGAATGGTGAGGACCAGCAGAGTGGACTAGAAAAGCTGGCAGGAAATTACTGTGAGGGTCTGCACTGGGGAAGATGACAGCTGGGATGAAACTGGGCTTGAACTGGAAACCCACTGCAGTTGTTTGTTTAACATGATCTTTTAACATGCCATTTTGGACTCTCAGGATGGGGCTGGCACCACTTGGATGAACATAAATGTAAAATGTTTTGAGTATGGGCAGTAATGTTGCTGGATCCCATCTGTTCACTTGGCCTCAACCTGACTATAAATAATCTATTTTATTTGTTTCCTGGTGTGATGTTTGTTTTGCTGGTGCTATGCTCTATCCTATGGGATTACTTAAAGGACCAGCTTGCAATAAATTTTTTTCAGTAAATCCTTACGACTCTCTTTCTTTGCTATAATTAAACTGATTTGCAGTTGGATTATTTAGCAGGGCAGTTGAGATAAAAATGGTCTTCATGCAAGTCAAGAGCAGTTCTTCAGTTCTTCTTACTTAGTGAAGTGAGTCTGTCATGTTGATGGTATAGTGTCAATGTGATTTACAAACATGTAGAAATAGTTACTTTATAAATTCAAAGTTACTTTATAAAGCTATCTTGCTACAGTAGGCTGGGGCTTGAACACTGTTGTCAACCATAGAAGGAGATAAGGCGGTATGGAAGATGAGCAATGAGTGGCAGCTTTCACTGATACTCTGCAGAGAGGTGCTCTCAGCAGAGACCATCACTTCAGCCAGACAAGCTCTAACATTTTCCTGGCAGGCGTAAAGTTTCTGTCTGAAAGTTTGTGCTAAGCCTGCAGACTTGGTGAAGCTGTTGTAATTTGAGATGCGTCATATTTTTATTGTGTTGCTGTGTTAACTCTGAAACATGAGATTGATGATATGATGTCACCTGTAGTTTTCACAATGTTGAAGATCACTTGGTATGCTAGAAAGCAGGGCTGTTTTGTAATGCTGCCTTTCATCTTTGTGTGGTATGCTGATGGCTGGAACAGTGTGCAGCATAGCAGCAGCATCACTCCTGGGTTTGTTTTGCTGTCCAACTTTGCAGCAAAGGGCCAGTTGTACATTTTTTCCAGTGTTGTTCTTACCCTCATGAATATTCTTTGTCCTAGGGAAGTGAAATGTGTTAATTTGATTACTTTTATTTTCTCTTTTTCAGCTAGTGGAAGTGTTAAAGACATCTTTGTTGGAGCCAGAAATGGACAATACAGGCTTTTAAAAATAGTCATTGACAATGGTTAGTCAAATTTTATTCTTTTTTTCTGGTTCTTTTAGATATTTTCCTAGTTGTTTTAATGACTTACACGTACAATTGTTTAAAAAGCAGAACTCTGCCAAACTTAATGTTACTCAGGTTTTTCATATACAGAAGGTAAAATTTAAATTTTGGTGATCCTAAGCTTTTTTACTACAATACTATTGTATTTTTGCATTTGAAGTTTTTTTCCCAAATGTAATTTTATATTTTACTGAGAACTGTTGTGTATTTTCTATGGATAGTATAAATAAGCTTATTCTTATCTCTTACTAAAGAAAGAGGAGAGGAAATGAAAATTTCCACACTTGTGTAGCATTTGGACACTGTTTACTTTCACTAGACAGAGAGCTATTCTTACGCAACAACCAGTCACCTTAAATGTACAACTGTAAATTTTATACTGATATATCCTGTTTAAAAAGGCAAATAAAAGTGCTGCATATAGAAAGTCCTGCTAAAGCAGATGTTTAAATAATCTGGCTACATAAAAATATCTTTATAAATCTGTGACTTTATTTAAATTTTCAAAGTTAAAACTGTTTCTTGAATCTCAAAATATATCCATAAATAGAAAGTGACGCAGTTTCAATCAGAACTTGAGTTTGATTTTTTAACTTCTTGGCAAGGGAAATAAGTTGGAAACATTGAAAGACAGACCATATAATTACTTTTATTTTCTTTAATAGCAATGTTGGTTGGTTGTATAAGTATTTTTCAAGCATGTCAGTTGTTCACTTTGAAGGCATTTGTTTTAGACTTCATTCATTTACAGTACACTAAAAATCTGTTAGCTGGAGAAAGTTACATGTACATACATACACAGGTACACTCTCATTGGTAGGTAATTACCCTGCTGTTACCTTCCTTGTGTTTGCTTTTCTTAGGAAGTCTTCTGATATTTTAAGATAGGTTTCTTTAAGGCTGTGGGAGTAGTAAGATTACAGGCAGGACTTTGTGATAGTCTCAGTAGCACAAAGTAAATGCTGACAAACCATTGTTTTGGTTTTTTTTTTTCCCATTAACCAAGACAAAACAATATGCTTTTGTGTATATGCTACTTTATAATATGAATTGAAGCCTAGTATTAAGATACAAATTTAATACTTTCCCTATTTTTTCATTTCCTGTTTTTGTGTGTATGTACTCATGTGTATAAACATATATATAGATATAAACATATGGGTATAGGTATATGCATTTAATCTCTATAAGAAGTGGAATCCAGTCTCTGATAGTGTTTTCTGCAGTTCAAAAATAAATCTGTAAAACTCCCAGTATACTGGAAGAAGGGCAGTTCCTCATCTGTCTTCAGGAGCTTTAAGGAACAGATAATAGCCAACAGATAAAATTCAAATCGTGTTTTGCTAATCTGAGTTAATAAGAGAAGAGATTTGCTGCTGGGCATGAAGTTCCTCTGGCTGTATCTTAAATCCAAGTGGGTATAAATCCACTTAGAATTCAGAATTGGCAAGTACATTCTGAATACCCTTGGTTTAGGTGTACAACTTCAGGTAGTTCAGGTACTTTGTGTCTAATTCAAAGAAGGGCCAGACATCCTTGCCCTGAGCTGTTCATGTTCTGTGAGTTACTGTGGTGGAATGCTTTGCTCGAAGTTTTGCTGTAGAGGCATTTGTGTGCTGTTGTACTTTTGTGTGAAGTTTTGTAAGTTAAGACCTAGGCTCCCAAAAGGTGATTTGTATACTAGCTACTATGATGGTCTTCAAACTGTTGCAGGACCCCATTTAAACAAGGTATTTCTATTCCACTTGTGTGGGCTAGTATTTCTTGGGAAGCTGATAAATGTTTTGTAAGACAGTATGCTAATATTTCCTTTGGAAACAGAGATGTGATGTATAAATAAGAGAAAAATCTTGTTGCTACAGCTGTTCACATAATTAAATACCATTGAAGTATTCTATACAGACTTACACCAATTATGCATAATAAACAACTTCAGTCATTTAAAGAGACCATAGCTGTGAAGCTATATTAGAAAGAGGTTTATCTACTTACATAGACAAGTTAGTGATTAGTGCAAGCATATTCATTCCAAACTCTTTTCACTGTATAACTGGGTTATTGAGTCCTTACAATGGATATAAACAGTAATACATTATACCAAGAGCAATATAATTATAATTCCAAAATTTGAAAGTTTACTCTTATTTATACCTAAGTATTCCAAATTAAAAAATAAACTTAGTGTTAGAGGACAGTTATTATTTCCTTTCTGTGTATGTTATGCTAGAAAAACTAAAATCAGTAGTATTGTTTCAGATCAAAGAACTTGATGACAACCAGCACGTTACTTGTCTACTATCAGAATTTTGGTTAAAGTAAGTTAGGGTTTGAACATACACAGCTTTTGTAGGAACTCACCCACTTTTACACTGACTGTTCTTGTCTTCCATTCTTCTGGGCATAATTATGAACAATTAAATGTCCAATTAACTTCTTATTGTCATTAATAATTTTGACAGATGCTATTAACTGTATAGTTGCTAACCTGTAGCTTTGGTTATTGATTTTAGAGCAGCTTGTTGTGGGATCCTCTAGACAGCCAGTTGGATCATGGGAAAAGGATTATGATTCTTTTGTCCTTCCCCTTCTTGAAGACAAGCAACCATGTTACATATTATACAGATTAGATTCACAGAATGCTCAAGGATATGAATGGATCTTCATTGCATGGTCACCTGATCACTCTCCTGTAAGTAACAGTCGTCAGAGGCTTCATGTTAATGATGTTTCAACAGTACCATTATATCTGAATCTGAGATATGAAGGTAAAGGATTTGAGGAATGAAGCATTCCCCAACCTCTTCCTACATTCCCAGAAGAAAACATCTAGGAAGATGTTTTTTTAAGATGATTAAAGAGCAAATCAGTAGGTCTAGATGGAGTACAGCTGATCCTATGTATTTTTAGCCTGACTGGTGGACGCAATACAGTTTTTTTGCCCTGTTTGTCTGACTTACTGTCAGGATTTCAGAAAAAAAAAATGGAAAGATATAGGACAGAAATCTTAATGGGTGCTCATATAGAGAAGAATTACAGTGTGAGCTCAAGCTGTTTATTCTGTTTGGCTTGCTGGCTGCCCAGCTGGCACTCGTGGCTATGTGGTGTGCCACAGAATACACTCCTTCTGGTGCTTTGAGAGCATGGGAGACGACTGAGGTCAGAATTAAGGATTTCTAGGAGAAATTAGGATACCAGTTCTGGGAATGTGGGATAAGGGAAGGCAGAAAGCAAAGCTTTTCCAGTATTCCTACTGCTTTCACTAGCAGTTAGGAAATAATAAGACATCAAAAGTTGATGTGCATAGAGATGATTATGTAGAAAAGGTGAGGTATTGTGGAGAGGATAACATAATGGTGAAACAAAGTGGGAAGGTGGGACTGCTGAGAGAGGAGTAAGTGACTATGTGAGACAAGAAGTTAATAGGGAGCAAACATAATTTTTCCACTATGTAGTTGAACCATAACTATCTGAAGTCACTATCAAATCAAAAGTAATAATGAGTTAGTTCTAGTCTGCTTTTTTGCTGTCTGTTGCATCCATTAGTACACAGACAAGGTGACAAAAGATTCAAACAATTGTGGTTTTTTCAATTTAAAATTAGTAACAATTATGTTGATTTTTTTTCCCATTTAAAGAAAAGCTTATACTCCAGCTAAGGCTGCAATTCAGTTTTGAAGTTACTTTGATAATAATACATAATATCATGACCTTGTGACTTTAATAATATGAGTAGGTATCATGATTCAGACCTCTATAAGTTTATAGTGCAGTTTCAACACTTGAAATACTTGTTCAAGAAAGTATTGTTTGTTGATGGACTTGGTACACCAGCATGCTGGATTCTCTTGTGTACAACAAAATTTTAAAAAAGGACCAAACCAAAAAGCTACTATTTTATTTTATGCTAGGTTCGTCAAAAAATGTTGTATGCAGCAACCCGAGCAACACTTAAGAAAGAATTTGGTGGTGGCCATATTAAGGATGAAGTATTTGGAACAGTACAGGTATGTTTTTCTTTTCAAAGTCAGGACACTGACTTTAAATACTGAATTTAGTAGCTGATGTTATTGGTATGAATGTGGGTTGCTTATGGTCTTTTTAGAATAAGGAAGAAAAGAGTTAAAAGCTATGTGTATTATTCCAGTGTTAAAGTTGAACAAGTTAATAGGAATAGTTGGTAATAGGTAAAGTTGAACAAGTTATAGTTAACATCATCAGGCTTAGAAGTCCTTGCTTCAAATCATTATGAAAACTAAATAACCTAAGAATAATAGGTATATCTCTAATCTCATTGCATGAGCATGAGTTCTCTAATGGAATGGAAGAAGTTGGAGGTTTGGGGAAGAATAGAGGATATTGTAGTGGGGAAAAAAGCTGTGAAAGAGAAATGGGCTTTTGTGGGGACATAAGACTAATAATTCTGTTGCTCACTGAGTAAATAATTTGTTATATTTATCATTAACCTGTCATGGAGGCTCCATTATTGTAACAAACAGATGGAGAGGCTGTATTCTAGGGGATTAGATAACTGATGTGCTAAGGGGGTTTACTGGTTGGGATCCTGTTATTTTGTTCTTGTCTGTTCAATCAACCAGTCTCTCACTGCTACTTGCACCAAACCATTAGTAATCTATGTAATATGTGGAATTTGTGTCTAGCCCTACAGGTCTGAGCTTCTGTCTCAGTTTTAAGGAAGGAGCATTACATCTGTCTTACTGTTATTTCAAAATGGGCCTGGGGCACATGGAAGATGACATTGATATAACTCACTTTTCCCAGGCTCATTATGTTACAGCTTATATATCTCTAAATTGCTGGATTCAGTGTCTTTATAAGCTTCTTAATTATTGCTGGCCTTTAATGTTCATCTGTGTGAAAATCAGTTTCTTCAAGGTGTTCAATTTGCTGATCTCACTCAGGATCTTGATCATCAGCATCCAGTGGGTTACTTCGTCTTTATTTTGTTAAACCTAGGAATGGTTTGGTTGCAACAAGCACTATTACTGTGGTGGAACTCTGTTATGGTCCCACCTGCTAATTCATATGTATTCACCTGGATACCTCTGGGCTTCTGAAACAAGACATAGTGGAATATTGGAATACTGAAATAAAATTACCATAACTGTATGGAAGGCAACTAATTTTTGCAATGCTCCATAGAAAATCATTGAAGGAAAGTTTTCTAAAATTCTAAAAAAACCCTGATAGATATTGATATTATGCTTTCAGGATGATGTTTCACTGAATGGATATAAAAAATATTTGATATCACAATCCTCCCCTGCACCTTTGACTGCAGCAGAAGAGGAACTTCGACAAATTAAGATTAACGAGGTAACTAAAATGTCTTCAAGAATTGTGTGGGAAATGGTGCAGTATTGTAGGGGAATGTCTTTCTAGGGTAAAAAAAGGCAGAACAGAAAATGGAAAGTTTCAGAAAGTGTGAGTGGATGAGCATATAAATGTACTTCTCAGTGGATTGAAACTGCAGGGGGACGGTGGCTGAAGTGCGTGAGTAATCTCATGGTGTTTGAAAGGCCTAGTGTCTGAATCAGAGGCCTGGCAAATGCAGAGCCTAATTGTTGCAACTTCAGCTTTTAGTATCACTTGATGTCCTTCTTTGTGAAGGGTGACCAGGCACTGGCACTGGTTGACCAGGGAGGTTATGGGGTCTCCATCCTGGAGATATTCAAAAGATGTTTGGACAGACAACTGGGTAGCTGGCTCTAGGTGGCCCTGATTGAACAGTCTTGTTGGACAAGATGATGTCTTCCAACCTCAGTCATTGTCCACATGTGATTGCCTGCATTTCCCATGGTGGCAGAAATTGTAGAGAAAACACAGAATAGCAATTATTGCAGTGAGTGATTGCCAGGAGAATTTCAGCAGCTTTATTCTTAGAGGAAAGGTGCATAGTTTCTGGTACTGGTGCATTTGTCTTTAAGACCAAGAAGAAGGAAAGAGGATTCCAATAAAAATAAAACAGAAGTCCAAAGCAAATAGCTGATCACTTTAGGAGAGTGATTTGCTTATGCTAAAACACTTTTTAGAAAAATCTCTATCCTAAGAGAGAGCCTTTAACCAGAAAAATTGGTGATCGCCAGATAGCTAGTGAATGAAAAGTTTCAGAGGATTCTTTTAATCACATTTTGCCTTCATTTGAACACTGTTTGTGTTGGATGTATATTAAAATAGGTCATGTGCTCAACTTATTTGTTCTTTAGACTTGTATGTGCAAGCTGTGGTACATGTGTTTGAAGTATGATTTATTTCTGCAGCTGGATACCAGGCAGCCATTGTGTTAAATACAGCTGTGTATCTTTTGTTTTCACTCTACTGTGCTTTTGCTGCAACTTTGTTATTTATTGACTTTTTTTCCAGTGGTGTCTTTTGTTAGTTTTCCTGTCTGATTTCAACAATTCAATGCAGAAATCATTAAATACTGCATTTTACTTCATCAGCTTTAAAAAAAAAAAAGTAATGAATGTAAAACTTCCATGGGATTGGTGATCACTTCTAGTATTAGTGTATGTACTACATACAATGTGTTTAGAAAGTGATTCATGCAAACCAAATCTTCATGTGTTCTGAAATTTCAGCAGCAATACCTTTGCTTTTCAGGGACACATAAATTATATATTGTTGCCATGTTGGCTTTGTTTGAAACATCTCACAATATGTTAACTTACGTAATTTTTCTCTTCATTGTTTGCACTGTTACAAAGCCTGTAATTAGACTTAGAAAATGAAAAGCTTTCTGATTTTAAAAAGTTTTCCATATGTATATTCTTTCATAATTACCATAAGAAATATTTTACTGGGCCAAATCAAAGGATCACCTAGTCTGTTGTCAAGTCCTTGAGAGAACAACAGAAATCTAGGAAGGATGTAGGAGCAAGAAGGCCATAATTTCCTTAAATGCTCTTCTGTTGCTTCAACATTTGCAGGTAGGGAGCTTCCTGTGCAAAAGATGACATCTTACTATATAGTTCTTCTTAATGGGGTTTTCATCCATCATCCATCTAGTCTTGTCATTTCTATAAATCCACATAAAGGTTTTGTTTGCCACAGGTCCTGTGGCAGCATATTCCACAGCTTGACAAAATACTTTGTAAAGAGCCATTGACTGCTCTGTAGAATCTTTGGTTTATTCTGATACCCCTACAGATAGTATGGTGAAGGCAAAAAAGAGTAATTCAGTCAATCCTCAGTTTCCCCCCCCTTAGATAAAGCCCTCTGTATCCCAGAATGCCAACCATATCCTGGGCTGCATCAAAATCAGTGTGGCCAGTTTGTAAAGAGAGGTGATCCTCTCCCTCTGCTCTGCTTTGGTGAGATCCCCCCTGGAACTCTGCATCCAGCTCTGGGGATACTCAGCACAGGAAGGACATGGACCTGTTAGAGTGGGTTCAGGAGGGGGCCATGAAAACGGTCATAGGGCTGGAACATATTCCCTGTGAGAAAGGGCTGAGAGAGTTGGGGTTGTTCAGACTGGAGTAGAGAAGGTTTCAGGGAAATCTTAGTGGCCTTTCAGTACTTAAAGGGGGCTTGTGAAAAATAAGGGGACCGATTTTTTAGCAGGGCCTGTTGCAATAGAACAAAGGAGAATGGTTTTAAGCTAAAACAGGGTAGGTTAGATTAGCTATGAGCAAGAATTTGTTTTATGGTGAGTGTAATGAAGTGCTGGAAGAGTTTGCTGAGGAGGTGGTAGATGCCACATCCCTAGAAACATTCAAGGTCAGGTTGGATGGGGCTCTGAGCTACCTGGTCTATTTGAAGATGTTGCTGCTTTCTGTGGGGGAAGTTGGACTGGATTACCTTTAGAGGACCCTTCCAGCACAACTGTGCCATGATTCTCTATCCATGGATCTCTGTTGTAGTCCTTATCAGTTATCTCTTCCAGGCTGACAAGTCCTAATCTGGGTAGTTCTTCCTCCTAAACAAAGCACTCCATACTTCTGATCCTTTTGCTTTTCTCTGCAGTTTTTCCAGTTCTGCTGTGTAATTTATGAGATGGAGGGATGGGGAAGCCAGATCTGCATCTGGTACTCAAGATGCAGGAGTATTACTGATATATACAGTGCGTAATAATGTGTTCTGTTCTCTACTTTTTCTTCTAACAATTTGTAACATTTCATTTGTGGATGGGGAGTGTTCAGATTTTTTTTTTTTTTTTTTTTTTTTTGCCTTAGGTTATTTTCAGATTTAGTCAGAATGACATGCAAGGTCTTGCTCCTGAATGGAAGTAGCCAGCTCAACCCAGTCACCATACAAGCAGAAAAGGAGGGTTTTTTTCCTCCTGCATGTATTTACATTTATTCACAGCAAATTTCATCTACCATTTTATCCAGCACTCAGCAGCCATTATTAACTTCTTAGCGGTGTGAATTTAAATATTCTTAAGTGACTTAGGTGGTTCTGTTCATTTTCCTATATCTGGAGTTACAGTGGGTTACTCTCTTCCCTTGTCTATCTCCACACTTCACAGCTTTTAAGTTTGGAGTACTTATTTTCTGCCTGTATTCTACTATAGATTCTAGACTATGGTATTTTATGATGGTTTATTATTTTTGTGATGCCTGTTTTACATTTGTCAGTCAGGCTTTTATGCAGATTAAGATTTTTGCAAAACATTTTTTCTATAACCTTGTTCATAAATTTATCAATCCTTGCGCAAAGTAAGCTCCCCACCTGCTTTCTTTTCCTCTTTCCTTGTTGCTGACAAGCTTTTCTTTAAAATGTGAAGTATAAGTATGTGTTGCCACAAGTGTTTTTTTTTAATTTTTTATCAGTTTGTTTCATATTTTATTAGCATCTTTTTTAATAAAGCTGCACATCTTCTAGTTGATAGATCTAGGATAGGAAAGGTCCATACTTTCCATTTGGTACACTTTTTTGACTTTTGCAGCTTCATAACCAATGTTAAATGTAATTGTGAAACTTTAAAAGGAAGTAAATATATTAAAAAAACAGTACTTAGACAATAAACTAAGACTGAAGAAGATTGGAGGCCAGAGCTCATTTTAAGAGAAACTGAATGAATACTAAGATGAACATAAATTCTTGAACATCAGCTTTAAAATAACTGTTCTCTCCAGTAATTTGACACTAATATAACTGGATTATGAATAACTGTCTAGCTTGTCCTGGATTTTTTTTTTTTTTTTTACTTTGTGGTAGACCATCTAGAAATAAAAAATTAGGATTATTTATTTTGTTTTGTTTGCTTTGGTTTTGATAGAGGCTATTTGCGGGAGCATGTTGAAGCAGGAGGGAGAGTAGAAGCTTTACTTTTCCTTCTAGAATATCAGTTTGTCTCATAATTTCTATCTTCCTTCAAAAATTTTGACTTCCTAGAAATCATGTCTTTGTTCTGATCTAAATTTTTTTAAGCTATAACAAAGTTTATAGGGAATATTTTCAGTTTAAAATATAACACAACATATGAAAATCAAGATTTTTTTTTCCTGGATTATTGTGTCTTTGTAACAGATTTTAATTTAGAATTTCTTCACTGACACTTGAACCAGTTTTCCCTCTGATGACTTTGTTGCTCTCCTAATCAGAACAGAGCATGTTTCAGAGATAAGAAATTTTGCAGGCTAGCAAACAAACATGACCTGTAAATTAAAAAATGCAAATCCTTTGTATATGGGGATGATTTCTTGGGGTGGTTTATTCTTGGAATAGCTACTGCTAACTCTGTGTGTAACCATATGAAATGCATTGTCAGTCATTGTATGAAACCAAATAGATGCCTGCAGAGGTTTCTTTTAACAACTCAGCTGACTTGTGTTCCAGGTACAGGCGGATGTTGGTGTAGACACCAAGCATCAAACACTGCAAGGAGTAGCATTCCCCATTGCTAAAGAAGCTATTCAGGCTCTGGAGAAACTGAAAAATAAAAAACTCAATTATGTACAACTGGCAAGTATAAAATACTTTAACTGTTTTTTAATAATGAGTATAAAATAGATTGCCCACATATTAAACAATGTGTGTTGATGTCGTTTGTTGACAAATTACTATTTTGAATTAGATTAATCCAAACTTTTTTCCATCCTGTCATGTTCTCTGGTTTGGTTTTTTGTGTATTAACTATATTAATGTTTTTTTTGTTTACAGCAAATTGATATGAAAAATGAAATTATTATTTTGGCCAACACACTTGATACTGAACTAAAGGACTTGCCAAAAAGAGTTCCAAAGGATGCTGCACGTTACCACTTTTTCCTGTATAAGCACACACATGAAGGAGACTATCTGGAATCCATAAGTATGAGAAAATTCTCAATATGAAACTTGACTGGCTTGTTTCAAATTTCTTAGGAATTTTGAGTCAGAGATAAAGATGTGTCAGCATGATCATAAATTTGAGTCATTTGGTTGTGAAACTGAACTTGTGAAGGAAAGCTCTTATGTGAGCTATCCCTTTTGATTATGAGCACTCATAAATGTGAAAACATACAGATACTGGCCATTCTCTTATCCCCTGTTTGAAATGAAACACTTGATGAAGCAAAAAAGCTCCAGAACAGCACTACACTTTTTTGCTTTCAGATTGCATGTTGATTTCCATTGCCTTTTTGCTATAAATGGTTTTATGATACAGCTTTTGATGGAGTGTATTTATGGTCTGATTTGTGTCATTGTTTTCTTTTCCTGCAGTTTTCATCTACTCTATGCCAGGGTATACCTGCAGTATACGAGAACGAATGCTCTACTCTAGTTGCAAAAGTCCACTGTTAGAAATTGTAGAAACACAGTTGTGGATGCAGATAGTTAGAAAGGTAAGTGCAGGGGCTGTATGGGTATTTTCTCCATACCTGTTGTCCCTTCTTAATTAAAATCTATAATTGTGTAAACAATGGCAAGTGTAATTTGTCCTGAACAGGAAATAATTGTTGATGGAGCTAGAGGATCAAAGTTAAGTCATGGAAGTTTTACTCTGTTTCATAATTTCTACGCTTTTATCTTGAACAAATATATCCTTGTGCATCAAGGAAGTATTTGAGAGTACTTTGAAGGACTTCATAGAATTAACATGATTTCTTACTCAAAGTTGTGTTGTATTTTGGACCACGACATATTGCTGTTGTTAAACATTAAATTCCTTTAAGCCATAGTTATGTAGGGATTTTCAAAATAATTTCAAGCTTCAGTTCTGAAAATTGGAACTGCTATCTTAGGAGTCCTTGATGGGGCAAACAAGTATTTGCAAGTAAGCTGATCTTTTCACACAGTATAGATTTTACTGCAATGCAAAAAGTTGCTTCTCACCTCCCAAGCAGAGACCACAGAAATGGTCCACTTGTTACCTATGGGCATGTTTTTAACACTTTTGTGGAAGTTTAGTTTCTGTAGAGATTATGTTTACCTTAAAAATGGCAGAATTAATACTAATCATTTTCAGTAAGATGACATGAATTAACTAGATTTTTGCTATGTGTATTTGGATGTAATTATTTTTCTGAAATGCCTTTCTGCAACAAAACTAAAGCACCATGTGACTCCTGAAAATTCCTGAAGACAGAAATTTCTGAAGCATGTCCTTGTAACAGCAAAACTGGGGCTGGCAAGTCTGTCAAGTGTTATTGGCAGGGCAT
The DNA here is from genome assembly GCA_024865655.1 of Emberiza elegans. Lineage (NCBI taxonomy): Eukaryota > Metazoa > Chordata > Aves > Passeriformes > Fringillidae > Emberiza > Emberiza elegans. Next base: position 25,126,590 of record JALJVW010000910.1, read on the forward strand.
GAAGTGCTGAATGCTCAGCAGAGCAAGGACATAGCATTTCTCTGAATTCTAAATTCCTGCAATTTAAAACAGGGGAGTTTGGCTTGACAACACTATTTTCTTTCTGTTTGGTTTCATATATCTAAATTTCAAAAACTAAAACACTCCCCTCCATTCTGTTCATTATTTTAGCTTTTCCTTGCTAAACACTTGAGTACTTGCTGAGTGGCAGTAGCCAGCTAATAATATAAGCTTCTTTATACTCCTCTCCCTCTTTCTCAAGAGATAACAATATGCATCCATATTGCCTAATTAATTAGTGTTCAAAATATGTTATAGTGAACAATTTTGATTTTTAAAATGTGGAAATACTTAAAATGAGTAAATAAGTAACATAAAACGTGTTCTCCTAGTTAGTGTTAACAGGCACACTGTGCCAAAGCTTGTGACAAAAACATATGTCCTTAGCATATGTACTGTTTAGTTGGGCTTACATTTCAGGAAACTAATTAAGTCACACTTAATAGTTGTAAGAGTATAGGGGAGTTTCAGGAAAACTATCCAAGATTTCTCAGGGCATTAGGCACAAGTTGGAGAACTTCTTATGATTGACTTTGAACATTATAGCACATATGCTTTTAATATAGTATTGAGTTTCAGCAAAGTTTCTAAATGTTTTTGACTTTGAGTATGATTTTTTTTCTGCCAGATTGAAATAGATAATGGTGATGAGTTAACTGCTGACTTTCTTTATGAAGAAGTACATCCAAAACAACATGCTTACAAACAGAGTTTTGCTAAACCAAAAGGTCCTGCAGGTAAGAGAGGAATACGAAGACTGATCAGAGGTCCAGCAGAGACTGAAACACCAAGTGATTAGAAACTGTGTTTGTATTTGTTTAAGTATTAAAGTAAGAAGTGGAATTCTGGCTTTTGGTAATGAACTGAAATCATTCCATTCATAGATGCTAGGGATAAAAAAAAAGCTCTTTGTACTCTTCTCTTTTCTGACCTCAACACTTTTTATATTGTTACATGATTATATTTGTTGACCATGTTTTATGACATATAGAAGAGATAATTATTTTGAAGCTAGAAGAAAAAAAACTAAGATAGTACCCCTTTATTTTAATTTAGAAGCCATTTTTAATAGCTGTACATGTGATCATAAACTTTGCAGACATAAGACTATGAAGCCCATGTATTCTGTCAGTAAGTCACAGCTGTATTCTTATGCATAGCCTATTAAACCTCTGAGACTTTCCATGTGAGAAAAGATGAAGGACTAGTGTTGTCCCAATTAAAACTTTATTTTTCCTTGTAGCACTTAAGGACAATAGTAAAATAAGAGGTTGTCTTTAGATTTTGACAGGATGCATTGCTGGATTTTGTTGTTGTTTTGTTTGGGTTTTTTTTCCTTGTAATGGAAAAGATAAACTAAAATCAGTTATCATTCAATTAATATAAGCATTCAGGAATAGATGGACATTTTCTGAGGCAAAGACTTGGTCATCTCAAATTTATAACTAATTTAATGAATTATCTTTTAATGAAATCTGACATAAAACACACTAGCTTTTCCAGACTTCTGTATCACTCATAAGTGTTACATATTACACTCATAATTGTTACATATTAGGTAGTGAATGACCAAGTAAAAGGAGATTAAAAGTCACTATTAGAGTTAGTATGTTCAATAGATTATGGAGCTGCTTTCAGAGCAATATGTCTAAAGTAATGAATTATCGGTGCAGTTGGATCTAAAAATGTGTAAGTTCAGTAAAAATGAAGCAGTCTTGCTTCATAACAGTGAGTTATCCTTGAGGTCCAACTGTGTTTCTACTATCAGCTGCAATTTTTACTTTCAAGATATTCTGAAAATTACTTTTTCTAAATGTTTGAACTTCAGTGTAACTTACATCTGTAATTTAAGTCCAACTAGGTCTTGAATAACTGCTGGCAGCAAGCCCCTAGTTAGGATTTTGATGATTTTTTCCTCCCTTCTTCCTTTCTTCAAATACTTAAATCAGCCAGAATAGTCTAAACTTGATTGAATTGTAAGTAATGTGTTTAACAGGAAAAGTAGATTATTTTAATAAGTGCATTAAGGGTGAATTAGATGTGGAAGTCAAGTATTGGATGACCTTAAATATTTAAAACTGTGTGATGAAGCAAATACTTGTGAACAGATTATATTCCCAGTGAAGACTTGCTTTTTAGTGTCTTTTATGTGACCTTTGTGGTTTTTGAGTTTTGTTGGTTTTGGTTTTTTTAAAGCTACACGGGAGTTGGCAGCTTTGGTTTATTGGATATTATCGTAGCTGCTGGATATACTCATTATAGAGCTGAATGGTGTGTTTACCTGGTGGAAGATGATTTAAGATTTGTAGGGGATAATGTTTTGACAGTAGTAGTTCCTGACAAAAAATTGTTTTATCTATTATTTAGTTTGGCTATACTAGCTTACTGTTGACATCTGAGATTGCACTATATAATGTGAAGGTTGCAATAGTTGGTATTACTGTGGGGTTTTTATATGCAGCAGAAATTTTACACTTCAGCTTTTTTTTTCATTTAATTTTACACACTACATCAGTCCAATTCAATAGCTCTTGATCCTCAGCTAATCTCCTGCTTGCTCTTGTGTTCTTTTCCTGCCTCTTGCCTTCAGTACTATGTGTCAGGCAAATGTCATTGTTTTTTAAATGTGGTTATTGTGTGCAGTTCATTGTACACTGTAATTAAATGTATTTTTAGGTTAACTCAAATATTTGCAACACACCTAATTCACTTTGGAATTTTTGGTTTGGTTTTAAGGAGTGTAGCATTGAAAAATTACTGCTAGAGGGTTGTTTGAATTTAGTATTCCTGCCCTTGTGCCAGCCATAGCAAGAGTGCACATACCTTTTCACTTTGAGCCAGTAAAGAGGTTCAGCTTTTTAAGACTAAATATTTTAAATAATGAACAGTTTGATGTGATATGGTTGTGTGGATGTTGTGGGGGTTTTGGTGGATGTTTGTTTTGGGGTTTTTTTCACTGTTGCTTTTCGGTTTTGTTTTTGGTTTTTTGTGCAATCCTGCCCTAGGTAGATGAGGATAGGAGATGGAAAACTTAATCTGGAGGAGGATGAGAGCTGGTTAAATGATTATGCAAGAGCATTTATGATGAGCTGCTTTAGAGTTCAGCCCAAACCAGACATTGTAAATTTCCCTATGTGAAAATATTCTATGTGATGAACACACAGCCCAGACAGGAGGCAGTCATCCTGAGCATGTCTCCTTCTCTTTTCCCAAAAAGAGAAGTCTTGCACTGCGTCTGCTCCTCCAGGCCTTCTTGTAGCTATTCTCCTAACAGCAATAAGAAGTATCTTATTGTAAGTTCTTTTTGTACAATCTATCATGTTTACATCTACATAGTTGCCTCCACTTCTGTTCATGAATGTTCAGAACCAGGGCAAAATGTGGGCATTAATCAAAGTTGCTCCATTAACTGTCTCTGGTCATTAAATAATTGAAAGAGTCCATTCAAATTGCTGGCCTTCATAAAGCCCAAAAGCAATGCAGCTGCTTGCAGTTAACTCACAAGCTATTAAATGGTTAATTAACAGTACAGGTAATTATTTAATAAATGTTTATGTTGCAACTTAGGGAGATCTTGATCTTTTAAAACACTCCTATCAACGGTTAAACTAATCAAGGGAAAAATTGCTCTATTGCTCAGATTGACATTGTAAATAAAAAAATTGTTTATCAGTGTGTTTATGTATTCAATGAAAGCCACCTTCAGATGCTAAAATTAACTAAGTTTACCTTATCTATTTTGTAATTTACTTTATAAATAAAGATTGATGCTTTAGCTTGTTGTTGTCTGAATCATTTCATACTCTTTAATGGAGATCTGTTTTCTAAGATCAGAATGTGTAATAGGCAGTTCTCATGGGACTAGAAAGTGACTCTGGGGTGTAAGAAGGGAGGTGAGCAGAAACAGAATTCCTGGCTTTTGCTGTTAGAGAAAAATATCTGTGTTAGAAACATGTACTTTCTCATTGCTTTATGGGAGCAGCACCAAGGGCTCCATAGCAGAATCCAAGGGTGTTCTCCTGAGGTTTTTGTACTTTCAGTAATATGCCCCTTCAAAAATTTCTTCTGTCCTTTTAAAATGCTGAAGTAGTTGCCTGGTGATTGAACAGTTCTATCTGTTCTTACTTGCTCAGCATGAACTACTATACATACTACTGGATTTCTCTCAGCTCCAGTTCTATGAAACCAGATCATCCCAAATATCTTGAATGACTCAAGTTACTGATCTGTGTCCTAGAAAGCCTTATTATAGTAACTAAAACAAACAAGTATGCTAGGATAATTTAATGTTTTTGGAGGGAACAAAAGAAACTAGTCAGCTACTCTTATCCCCTGTTAGTGTTTAGAGATGTTGACTTTACTGTATGGAGACCTAAAAAAAATCTGGGGTGGGAAAAGGAAGTTCCTTTCCTTGTCCCCTGCATATTTAAAAAAAAAATAGTTGCCATGTAAGTTAGCTAGCTTTACCTAGTTAACCCCTCATATTCACTAAAGAAGTTCAAAACTTCTTCTAAATTGTATGAGATAGTAGCTAACATGCTTCATTTTCACTGAGGAAGGGAAACTACTACCAAAACCTCACTGCTGAGAGCAGCACTACAAATAGTAATGGTCAAGTATGACAGAGCAGGAACTCCCATGCTTGTGCTGAGATTCTCCTCACACTGAAGAATATCACAGTTGGTGTAGGAACAAAAATGTTCTACCCTACCAGAGGCGAACAGAGCTGAGCAGGGAGTTGCTACAGCAAACACTTCTAGACAACACTGTAGCTGCATTCCAGCTCCAGGGAATAGTAAAAAGCAGGTGTGATCTAATAAACCTTCACATAACAGCTGGAGATGCTTAAAACTGAAGAATGGCTTCAACAGATTTTATTCTAATTTAGCTTTAAAGCAGCTTTTTTCTCCAGGTTCAGAGCTGTACAGATTTTTTCCATGCAGTGAGGTTACCATAATGTTATTAACAGAAATGCAAGCAACATAAAATGATGATTATTTTCAAGGCTCAAAGTTTTAATAGTAGAAAGAAGTAATAATGCAGCAGGTTTTTCCATGTTAACAGTTTTTTACAATTTATACTCAAAAATTCTTGAAGCCATTAGGTAGATCCTTTTTCTAAATTAAGCTAGCAGTTTGAAAAGGCAATACAAACAGAATAAATAGCCAGAAATCTAATGATATCATTACATTGAAATCACATGCTTCCTACAACAAGATATATATTCCTGAATGAAGTCACACATAATCACAGAATTTCAAATTTATCTGTAGGCCAGACTATGTTCTTATCCCTAAGCTATTAACAAAGTTCACGAGGTGCAAAATGAGTTTATATGAAAATAAAACATCTTTCATTTACAATGGTAATATGCTCATACTTAGTCCTAAATATCTGGAATCTTACTAGTCACTTTCATTCCATTTTTAGTCTGCTTTGATCTGCCAATGTTTCTATTTTTAAAAGCTTTCCATTTATACTTTCAGAAGTGTATTTTTGTATTTAGTTAATATACATACATATATATATATTAAAAATAGCTTAATTATTTGACTTAATAAAATGCAGAACTGGTCTTCACATCATCATTCTGACCCCTTTAAGAAAAGCAACCATCTGTATTTATAATCCATATGGAATCTTCTCCTAAAGTACTAAAAATATTCAATCCTCCTAAAATAGTCAAAGTAGCTAAGAGTCTTCCTGTGAATAAAAATTAAATGGTTTGTCATCATAGAGTTCACTGTAAAAAAGCATTTGCAAGTGTAAATGCATCTGCACAGCAAGATAACTATTTTGCTTGGGAATCCTTGAAATGAAAAAACAACCAAGAAAATGTCTTGCAGCCTCTATTTGACTAGAACTAACACCAAGAAGACTTTTTGATAATAATCACATTCACTAACAGTACCAGACTATTCACTCTAATATGAACTCTTAAGCTAAAATATTAAGTAGAAGCTTGTTTAAATTGGGTAATTGTCATTTCTCAAAAAGACAACATTAAATATCATTATAGCTATTAAATTGTTTTGTCTTCAACAGACAAAGGCCTAGTACACCTGATCAAGAACACAATTTGCAGAAAAAATATTCTGCCCAGTTGCAGTCATATTCCTTTGCAGCAGACATACTAAATACTTGGAAATAAAAAGAATCAAATAGATTGCAATATGGAAATGCATTTAAAAAGCTGCAGGAGAAGATGATGTACCAGCACTGCAATTTGTTAATACAAGAGTTTTCCCATGTTAAGGGCCCAGTGACCAAGGAAATGTGAAAGAGCTGCTGACAGGCCAACATGTGTCCAGAAAGTTCTGGAAAGCAGAATCACTGATAATGTTGCACTAAATACAGATTAAATGTTTGGTACTGGTGTCTCCATTACAGAAACATTGGTGTATCAGAAGAAACACATTATCAAGATTTTATCTCTTGGAGCTGCTGTTGGACCTGGAAGAGAACAGACAGAAATATAATTAACTGATAGTGTGACCATATGCAGGGGGAACACACACACACTCACCCAAAATAAGCCTTTTTTCTGAAAGACTACATACCATCTTAATGTCTGGCCTTCTGTTTTTTTTGTCACTCAGACATCGATCAGCAACTGAATACATTTTATGAATTGAAGATACATCCCAGTCACTCATTTTTTTATCAACATAATCCTCAATAGTTGCTTCCTCATCCTCAATTTCATCTTTTATACTTAACTACAAGAGAATTTGAACCAACAAGCAGATAACATTGTAAGTATCTGAACAGCATGTGAGACTAAAAATAAACTATAATTTTTTATTAATTTATTATTTTTATTCTATACCATTTTGATTACCACAACATCATAAAGCAAATTTAAGCCATATCATACAGATTTAACTGTCTCCCACTTCAAGGCTCAGTTTTCTAGTATTGTTTCTTTTGTAAGAGAAGAGGCACAATCAACTAAGTATCCTAATAACTCACAAATATCCAAGCTTAAACTGGTATAATTTTTTTAATCACTTTTATAAAGCCTCTTCCTGTAAATGAATGTCTGTCTGTAAACTAATCTTCTGTCTCCAGTCTCAGTGACTGCAGTATCTGCTGGAAACTTCTAGTCAGAAATTAAATTTTAAATCTGACTGGTTTAGTCCAAAAGTCCTGAGTTCCAACACACTTGAAGTGGGTTATCTGTACTTACACATACTGTTTGAAGAAGCATAAGTGAGTAAATAAGAGGCAATGAGTAGAGGGAGATCTTCTGCCTGCCTCTATGGATTAGTCTGAAATTGCTGACCAACAATTGATTGTCTCAGAACCTGTTAACAGACTATGATTTCATAGTGATCCTGAAGCAGTGGGAGGGAAGAAGAAAACATGAAGAGTATACCAGCAGCTGTGGCTCCCGGTTTTCATCCACTGGAGGAAGACCCGTTATTATTTCTAGTAAGACCTAGAAGGAAAAAAAATCAGAAGATAAAATAAAGCACAGAATAACCCTTAGCATATATATGATTTGCAAAAAGGAGCATGACACCTCCAGGCTGTCAACAAATACTCTCAGGATTTGTGTTTGTCCAAAGATTTCCTATACAATTAATTGGTTTTGTTCCTATCTTTATTTTCATTAACTGTTAATAGCAGTGCAGCTTACAAATTTCAACACAAGTTATTCTCACCCTACATGGTGCTCCTTCACAGCAAGACTGAAGGATTTCCAAACCATTCAGACAGTGTTGGGCCTACCTTCCCATGAAACGAAATGCTGGGAAGGAAGTGGTCAGTAGTGAGTAGGGTCTTGGATCTATCCAGAACAAATTAAATTTTCTTCCAAATATTAAGCTCATGTCTTTTTGTACTCAGGTCTAAGGCAACTTCAACATGACATTGTATTTTTGGTGTTGAATATAGTAAAACACAATAATTTTGGAACATTTTCTTAAATTTTCTTTTTCAGCCCGAGTTACACTTTTGTGCAACACCATGCAAGCAAAAACAATGTTCCACACACTTCAAACTACATTTAGTTAGAACCTGGAATATTATTTTACTTTTGTCTTTAACATAGCAAATCAACATATTCAAATGATTTTAACACAGTCAAACTCTAGAAACACTAATCTTAAGAAAATATCTATTGGGAAAAGGAAAAATTATAGACTAGAGTAATCATTTCATTTCAGATACTCTTGATTTTGTGTGCTTTTATCATTTACAACAAAAGTCATATACTGCTTCCCACATTCTACTTACTACTCCAAAACTGAAGATATCAGATTTAGGTGTTATCTCTCCTCGCAGAGCTTCAGGGGCCATATAGGCTGCTGTTCCAACAATTCTTTCAGTCATGATTGTCTGTGTGAATGTTACAGATGCTCTTGCAAGGCCAAAGTCAGAAATTTTGGGCACATATGTATCAGTTAATAAGATATTTGCACTAGTGGAGTGGGGAGGTAAGGGAAGAAACAAAAAAAAAAAAAGAGAATTTTTCAAACAGTACAGTAAATAGGTTTTATGACAGACTAATAATTCTTTAGTAACCAAATGTAAACTCATAATTTGACTATCTTGAAAGCCAAGATATTTATACATTATTCATAAAACAAGTTATGTAAATTTAGTTTTGCTGGAAATTGTTCAATTTCAAAATTCATTCCACTAAATAAATGAAGAGCTGACTGCAAAATCCATCTATGTTTTTTCTTGCATGTGCATGCATAAAAAAAAAAAGGCAAAACAACAAGACACAAGGAGAAAAAAAACAAGATGCTCCCCCTACCCTCAAACCTTAGATATACAAAACTTTCTTTTAACAGACCAATTATATTACATTTATGGTTTGGCTTTAAGAGAGACAATAGAGAATAATTAGCTCTGATCAATTTCTACTGGATCACAGTTTAATTCTTACTGTCTAAATCTCTGCTCAGAACTAACAAAAACAGGTTTTTTATACCTATTATCTGATACCAAGTCAACCATGACAAATTCATGTGCTAAATGAATAATACTCTTACTCTTGTCTTGAAAGAAAACCAGAAAGCTTATTACTGCTAGAATATTCTATGTGCCATGTTCTCACTTGACCTCCAGCTTTTACTTTCCTTTAAAAAAGGCAATCCTGACAAATGAGGCTCATCTCAAAGTCCTTAACCCTTTCATAAAATGCTCAGTGGGATGAATTACAGCAGAAGTCTACTGGGATTTAAACTTGTACCACTTAAAACCATTTTAAAATAGCTTGATTTAATATTTATGAAATCATCATTTTCTGATCCCTTTAATGGAACTGTAAGAATTCCACAATGCCTGATATAACATATAACACTTCCTGGAAAGTTATACTTCTAACTTCCCCTTCTTGATCACTAAACCTGAACAAAATTAACACAGCTGTAAGTTACAATGGATCACTTGATGTTAGAGCTGCTGTAAATAATGACCACTACAAAAGGCCAGACACTTGTCAAGGCATCATCCACCAAGAGAACAAGATCACAACTTCATAAATCTCAGCTTCTTATCAACTTGAATCCAGTCCCAAGAGTGGTCATTTTTTTGGGTACACCACAAAGAGAACAATAAATGCAAGTTTTACTGCAACTTTCAAACTTCAAAAGAGAACTGAACTATTTCCTGGGCATAACCAATCCAAAAACCTATGAACAACTGTGAGAATACCATTAAATCTTGTTCCCTCTAGTCTAGAGAAGCTGCTCTAATGCCTGTGTATTTATGAATGGTGTACACATCACAGCAAAATGAAGACTGAAGTAATCTTAGATGTCTCTTCAACTAAACGTTATCTGGGAGTGGCAGCACTATTAATAGTACCAATCAAATGTATTAAACTACTCAGACAAGTTGCAAAATGTTATTCAAACAAAAAAAAAAGCCCAAACCCAATTCTCTAATATGATCAACTCACAGCAGTTAGAAGGGCAGAGGCAGCATAAGGTAAAAAAGTGCATCCCTTGCAGTCATTACACTTCTCCAGAGGCTTAAGCAGGGAAGAAAGAAGAAACAAACTGTCAAAGCAGCAGGCACATACATGAGACAACTGAAGCAAATGCTTGTTCCCCTCAAGCTGAAAGGTCACAAAACTGAATTTGCCTGTATTTAGCAGAGTTGCCAGAAGCCAGAAAGCTACTGAAACATTCATCTGTAACAAACAGTCAGTCACTCCTCAACTATCAGAAAGAGTAAGGCATTTGGGGCTTTTCTTCAAAGATTTGGGTTCTTTTCAAAAAAAAAAAACCAACATAGTAAACTGTAGTAGCAACAAAACAACAACAAAAACACCAGAAAAAGCCAACCAAACTCTACAACAAAACCCTCACCTATTCTGAGTTCTGATATCCATAGGAAAAAAAACTCTGGTATAACAAACAATGACCATTCATTATCATTGAAGAACCCTGAACTTCATGAACCTGACTGAAGTAATTTTACTGTACTTATAAAAAATAGGGGTAAATCAAAGGAGACACTCTGAAGAAGTGTTCTACGAAAAGGAAAAAAAAATGTGTTTTTATCTGAAAAATTTCCTATTTAAAAATTAATTGTTCTTCAGCAGCAGCTTCATTAGAAGCAGTTAAAGAACAGAACTTTGTGTGTTCTCATGGCACTCAAATAACTTTTTTAAAATAACAGATACAAATTACAATTTAAGATACAAATTACAATTTACATATTTTAACACAGTTACAGTTACAATTACAAGCTGGTTGGAAAGCTGTCCAGCAGCTAAGGGAGCTGGCAGAAAAGGAGCCCCAGGGAAGACCTTATTGTTCCCTGCAATTAACTGTCTGAAAGAAGGCTGGAGCCAGGTGGGGGTCAGTCTCCTTTCCCAAGCAGCAAGCAATAGGACAAGAGGAAATGGCCTCAATTTGTGCCACAGGAGGTTTAAATTAGCTGTTAGGAAAAATTTCTTCACCAAACGAAGCAGTGAAAGAGGCTGCCCAGGAGAGTGGCGGAGTCACCAGCCCTGGACGTATTTAAAAGACATTCAGATGGAAGCACATGGGGACATGGTTTGACAGTGGATGGCCAGTGCTGGGTTAACAGTTGGACTCTATGATCTTAAAGGTCTTTTCCACCCTAAGCAATTCTATGGTTCCAGCCCCATAATTATCTTTAGAAATCTGTACTGGTCATGTCTTTGTGGCACAGACAAGATTGTGGAGATGGATGTCACTTGCAGAAGATTGTGCCCTTGACTGAAGTAATGCTTTTTGCAGTTTGTTCTCTCTTACCTTAACAGGGGAAAGATGAAAAAGAAAAATGAAAATGTGAAAATGCAGCCAGCAATAGTCTGCAGGTTTTACCTTTTAATATCTCTGTGAATGTGATTATTTTCATGCAAAAAGTTGATGCCATTTGCTGTACCTTGAACAATTTTACACCTCATATTCCAAGGAATTGGTGGAGTTTCATCCTTGATTAAGAAGAGAGAAAGGCAAGTAAAACTCTGAAAAATATATACACACTCACATAAACCAAAACAAACATACAAAACCCCCACAACCCAAAAGCAACTTCTTGCTATGTTTCGTTGTTTTCAAGCAGATGATTAAAAACACTACCAGCATACGTTTCTTAATTGACTTGGGTATAAATACATGCCTTTGTCACATTACATTTTTTTCATGCATTTTGCCTTAGATTAAGTTGCCAGTTGCAAAAAAATGTTCTTGGTTAATGTTTGATTCTGACTGTCCAAGGCCAGCTGCTCTGCAAAGACCTATCTCTATCTACTGCAGCTCCCACTTTGTACTGGCACTGATACCAGAGCCTTCAACCCGAAGCAAATAATTCAAAGCAACCCACTGGTTTTTATTAACAACAAGAAGCCAATCTTCCAGGATTTTTAGATTTTTTGAGAGTATAGCTTTATTCATGCTATTAATTAAACCTCATAAGTAAGAACATCTACATTTAAAAACCAGTAATCAAAAATGTTGTTAGTGGCCAAGGGCAGTGGATTACAGTATCTCCCCATTCTACCACCTCCCTTGCCTGCTCAACATCCAGACACAAAGATGACACAAGCAAGAGCCCATGCATCAAACATATCCAGTGAAGTCACAAAATTAAATTATCAGCAAGAACAGATGTTCAAGTAAATATATTACTCACCTCTCTGATCTTATTAGAAAAAGATTCTTTCTAATTTACAGATTCTGATTTAGATTCCTTGATTTAGGCCATAAATTTGTCCTCTTGTAAAGGAAGAGACATTTATTTCTCCTTTAGCTTTCAATTATCCCCAATCTTTAAAGCTCCCTTGATCATAACAGCTAGTTACACTGATGACTGATGACCATTTTCATATACATCCTTTTTAAGCACTGCTCATTTCTACAGATAAACTTGCACTGTCCTTAGGTAAGACTTAGTCTCTCTTCTGCACTGATTCAATTAAAAAAAATTGCACCTGTAGCAGTGTATGCAAGCAAATAAATGTAAACTGACACAGCAGTGCTGACAGAACTAGTTCTTTCCCCAATCACTGCTATTCATTCTCATCACTTTTTTCCCCACTGGAGCAGAAGTATTTGTGCAGCCCTACAATGGAAATGTCTCCAGATGAAAATGAAATATTTTTTCACCAAGTATTATTTTATCAGCCTGATCAGTTCCCTAATCCAGATCTTTCTCCAACTGACAGATGCTTGAACCAGTACAACCAGATTATCAGTGCAGAAAAAAAAGTAAGCCCAACATCTTAGGTCTGAGGACATGAGTGGTTGAAGTAGCACCAATGTAAAATGTTCACCAGATCACAACCTCAGAAGCTGCAATTGCTTAGTATTAAGCAGATTTTTTGAACTCCTTCAACAAATCAACACAGACACTAATCTACTACCTTAAGTCTGGCTTACTATTGGACTGTGTGTCCTTGATAAACAGAGTTGCCTCACCAAACCAAAGCAACTTGTTGTTTATTTAAGGCCAAGGCTAGAACATACACAATTTGATTAAATCATAAGCATTTTACACAATAATAGTTTTTTAAAATAGAAATTTACTTTTACTTACATCCTTCAGAAAGGGATAAGCAGACTATGAGCACTGTGTTATAACCACTATCACAAGGACAATGAACAAGGTCAGTTTCACAGATTTCACAGAATCTCAGGAACCAGCAGAGAACATTCCAACATAAGAACTGGGAACAAGACTGCAGCACCCTCTGCACTGCCTCACACAGGCCCAGTCAGAGCAAGCTTCTGTGATGCTTCAGATACCAGTACATGACATTGCACTGACAGCCTGATTTTATTTTAATCTATCTAAAATGTTTGTGTAAAATTTTATTGGAAATATACTTGTTATTAGAAAATAAGAAGAAAGTAGTAAAACATCATTTGGCCATCACAGTTCAGTTCCATTTGAAAGACATTCCACAGATTCCTGCACTTGGGCAAAGTAAGGCAATTGGAAGCTAGAAAAACAATTCACTTACCAGACAAGCAAGCCTGTCAAGCAATGAACCATTGGGCATGTATTCATACACCAGACATGGCTGAGCACCATCACTTGAGAAACCAAGTAATTCTACTAAATTTTCGTGCTGACACCTATAGCAAAAAAGAAAAAATATCTGTTCACATGTGCTCTGAAAGACTCTCAACATGTGAGGAAAACACAAGGCAGAGGGAACTTGATTCCCAACAACTTGTTTCACCTCTACTGCACAAAGGCAGGTTGTGTGGTGGTGTTTTAAAAAAAACAAAATGTGATTGTGCTGTATAAGAAACATTTTTAGTTAATGTTTTCAGCAAATCATTATGTTAGAAAGACAAAAATTGTATAATTATGTACTCACTTTGCCATTATGTTAATTTCTTGCTCAAACTGCTGTTTCAAGTCTTGAACACTAACATCAACCATCTATAAAAAGAAGAATTTGACATTAACATCATTGGTTCAGAATAAAATGCACAGCTGGTCTTTAAGGAAAAAAAAACATTGTAAGCCTTTCTTAGTTAACTTTTCAAAATACACCTTCTACTCAGTTCAAAAACATATAGGAATGTCACTTTAAATTCCTTGGAACACTGTATAACTGGATAAATGGATCCAGTTTCAGCAATCAACAACTTACTCCATTCATTGTAGTTACACCCTAATAGCACTTAATTAGAAAATTCAATATTCACACAAAAAAATGGTTATGAAGACTAAAATTCTGTGACAATTTAGCTTGTGAATCTCAGCCATCCTAATCTGAAATGGAAACCACCTTAGGACCCCTTCTCTTCTGGCACTTCTTGAGGGTGAGAGGGAAAACAACTGGGGAAGCACTCTGCTCTTCCCAACAACTTGCTTAGCCCCTCAAAGGAGAGCTACAGAGAAGGCAAGAATTAGCTCCTGTGACTGTGCTGACTTGCAACAATGATGGGACTAAGGATAAGTTTCTTCAGCCAACTACTGTGTAGGACAGAGACAACTTTTGGAAGTCTATCATTCAAGGCTTTTCACAATAAACAAGATAAACAAGTCTATGCTATAAAGTACACAGTCATTAAAATGAAAAATCCCAAGGACAACTCACAGCAATAAGCTTCTTGACAGCCACGTTTTTGCCATTGATGTAGCCTTTGAACACAATGCCAAAGCCACCTTCTCCCAGTTTATTACCTCCAGCTGATTCTGGTCGCACATCAAAATTATTTGTAATGCTTTCCAAGTCATGAAACAAAAAATTCTGGAAATCTGAAAGACATTGACATTTAGCATAAAACTGTGTTTTCACTTAAAGAACCAGGTTTTCTGTTTCAGTTCTCTTAAAAAAAAAAAAACAACTTGCTACTGCACAAAACCTGACACAGTGGAGCCCTATTTCCAGCTCTGTGATGAAGATGCCAGAAACACAAATTGAAGGCAGATAAACATATACAATTACCTATGCATCATTTTTTCACAACTAACACTGTAGCACACATCTCATTGTATTTTTGATGCATACTTGTAATACAGGGAGCAGAAATTAAAAGTGCAGCAGATCACAGAGAGAGCCTTATATACAAAAAAATACACCAAGGTTACATCGTGTTCCTGGCAGCAACCCAAAAGTTAAACTTTAGGAAAGAACAGACCAACCACACACTTTCCTAAAATGCCTTCCTCAGTCATCTTTTCTCCTGCATTCTTAGTCACTTCTGACATACAAAATCTAGTTTTAACGCATGAGATGCTGAACAGTCTATAAAATAAGTATTGGAAAATCACAACAGGATTATGTGTGGCAAAAAAGAAACTGCAATTTAATCAACAGTTCCGTTTTCCCTCAAAGTAGGTGATTTATTGGAAAGATGCTATTTCCCACAGATCCGCCATGACAGGAATAGAGTCATCATTCTTATGAACTGCTAGGATTTATTTCACATGGGATGAAGGACAGATCAGCAAAAAACCAGCACTGAATTCTACCAAAGTAAATGTCTACCTGTGTTACTGGACTGTGAGCCTCTGTTTTCTTCACTTGAGTAGGAAGAATCTGAATGCTGCTTCTCAGCACTCTGAGCTAAAGCAGGCTTTACAGATTCCACCTTTTTTTCTTGTACAGGTAGTTGTTTCTCATGTATAGGCAAGGTTTCCTGTGAAGAAAGAGGTAATGTAACTTCCTGTGGCATCCTTACAGCTTCTGAAAAGGGAATTTAGAAAAAGCATTAACTACATTAGGAACCAGAGAAAAACTAAGTAATGTTAATGCCAGTATTTTTGAAAATTAAGAGACACATAAGTATCACCAGGTTATTTTGTGCCACTATGTGTAAACTCCAGCAGTCTTATTGAAACTTGAAACTCTTACTTAAATTGTCATTACAAATGATAGAAAGTGGAAAATATATTCACTTTTGGTTATTTTAACCTAATCCTTTCTGATTTTAAAGTTAGTGTGAAGCTCTTTAGTACCTTAGAAAACTGAGAACACGGTACAAAATGTACAAGAGTAAGTTACCTGGAAGCAAAAGGCTTGCTGGTGCTAGGAACTGATTCCTAATCAGCAGATCCACAAGATCAGCAACTGTACAGTTTGTGGTTCCCCAGTCATAAAGCAATTCACATGTGGGGCTCTTTCCCATTTGTACAAATGCCTCAAATTTCCTTAAAAGATAAATATTAAGATCAGTATTAAAAAAAGATAAAGAATTACCTCAAGAAGCAAAAAGGGAAAGATATTAAAGGCAAATGACAAAAATAATTCCCATTGAAAAAAAAAAATCTGAATGCACTGCAAAAACCAGAGTTTTCTGAATACACAGCCAAAAAAACCTAAATACATTTAAAATTGGGGTAAAAGCATGCAAAATATGGGAAATACACATATACATGCCTTCAGCTGTCTAGGATCCACAATATATTGGCATCTTCAACTAACAGAGAAGAGAATGTCAGACAGAGACACAGAATTGTCAGACCCAGATCAATTGGCAAAAAATAATTGTTTTGCATCCATTTAGCATTCACACTCCACCTTGAATATTTTGAGATGGGCATTAAGAAGAAAATGAGATCAAGCATTCTGAATTATTTAATTTTATTATTGAAAGATAAAGAAATATTTAAAACTACCATACTATAAAAAAGATGGGAGATCAAAAATTATATATACAGCATGTAAAAATCTCAGCCTTTGAAACAGTTTCAACAAAGATTCAACAAGCCTTTCAAGCAAGGAGGTGCTCATAAAATATTGCAAGCATTACTCCTCAAGTAAACTTGTTAGTTTTAGGCCTCGGGCTCCCCACGTTTATTTGGTATTTTCTTGGAAGCAGAGAATTAGGAGTTACAGCTCAGCTGTCTCTTGGGCACCGTAACATCAATGCCTACTAGTCTTTAGGGCACAGAAAGTTATGCAGCCCGTGCTGTACTGCTAAAAATACCTGTGTCTGGAGTTCTAATTAATCCTGATTTCTTTAGCCAATTTTCTGAGGCTTGCTTAAAACCCGAGCTGCAGTACAATTAGGAGTAATTACCTTGCGTTCCCTAAGGAAATGGGACTGTAAGGCGCAAGTGCCCACCAGCACACGAGGTGCAGCAAGTTACAGCAGTGGGCTGGCCAGCGGGATTAGCAAGGTATTTGTGATGAACGGTAATGCACGAGTTCAGGTTACGGGACTTTGGTGTAGGACCTTATGTGCACTTGGCTGTATCTGCTTTCACCGGACGGGTTGGTAATATCCACCGCAAGTTTCTTCCACCCTTCCTGCGGGTCGATGAGCTCCGCCAGCCGCCGCACGAGCCCGTAGCTCAGGCAGCGGACGTGCGTGGAATCCGTCACGGGCTCGCCCATCCTCCGCTCCTGCTGGGACACAGGGATACCCGTGCGGTTCGCCGGGAAGCGCCCGCCCACCATTCCCGGCTGGGAGCGCCCCCGCACCCCGCAGCCGGGGCGCTGCCCCCTGGAGTCCCCTCACGCCTCACCATTGCTGCCCGCCCACGATCCCCCGGGCCCCGCTGCCCACCGGGCCGGTACCGCCGCTTCCTCTCCCCCTGTACAGCTTCCCCTTTAAGGGGGCGGGGCCCCGCCCCGGTGCCGCTGACGTCACCGGCGCGGTGAGGACACAGCGGAAGCGCTCTCCCACCTGGCCCTCCCATAGGCGGCCGAAGGGGGCCCCGCCCCCGGCACGACCCATGTCCGGCCGCGAGGAGGGGTCTCGCTGTCTCGTTGTCTTTCCCCCCCGGCCCTGGGGAATTTGGTAACGTCCTCGGGCCCCTTTGATGGGAGGAGGGGGAGAAGGAGGCCGTGGCGCCCCCTGGCGGCGGCTTCCGGGGATGCGCGGCGCTCCCGCCTCGTTGCGTCCGTCCGTGCCTCGCTCCCTGCCTGCGTCCCTGCATCCGTCCGTCCGTCCGTCCGTCCGTCCCTCCGTCCCTGCCTGCCTGCCTTCCTCCCCGCCTCTCAGCAGCCTTTTCGGTAGCAGTTGATGCTCTTCCACCCCTCTCCCTTTTTCCTGTCCGGCTTGGCGGGGAGCAGGGCAGGCCGCGGCCATGCTGCCCTCCTTCAGTTACCTGACCGAGCACACCGGCTTCCGCGGCACCATCAAAAACGCGCCCGGGGACTTCGTAGTGACGGAGCTCGAGGTGCCCGAGCTCTTCCTCGGGGACTCCCGAGCTGAATTGCTCCAGAAGAGCAGCGAAGCGCCGCCGGCACAGAGCAGCCCGTGTCCGCGGGAGCCCAAAAGGCGGAGGACGGAGCCCCCCGGCCCGAATGCCCCCGGCTGCCTCCGGGATGCAGCGCCCGGGCCCCGTGGGCAGGGCCCAGGCCGGGCGGGAGGCGGCTGTGCTGCATCCCCGGGCAATAGCGAGCGTGAGGGAGAGCCCGAGCTGCAGCCCGGCCTCGGGGAAGCCCCAGTGTTGGAGTCCTTGCTCGGCCAGCCCGTGAGCGAACTGCTCCACAAGTTTGCCTGCGATGTGAAGGATGCGTGGGGCTCGGAAAACAACGCGGATGCTGCTGCTAGGGAGTTCTCGCTAGGACCGAGGCTGGACAAAAAAATTCGAGCTGATTTACACAGTGCGGTTCGGCAGAAATTCCCCTTTCTAGTCACTCTTACAAAAGACAATGAAATGATTGTAAAAGGGAATCCTGATTACAGAGAACTTTGTCAATTAGTGACTGAAAAAGAAACAAGTGATTTCTTTAAATTTTTAGATGCAAAGCTAGAAAATTCTACGTTTTCCTTTGAGCCTGATGGAAACAAAGAGCACAGAAAAACAGTTCACCACTTTATCAATAGAAAATTTGGAAAGCTTTTAGAAACAAAATCTTTTACCGTGACAGATGTCAATGATCAGACAAATACATCAATAATGGTACGGTTTCGAGAAAAAAGTTGGTCCAGAAAAAGGTGTGCTGGTGGTTTCCAGGAGAAGCAAGATGTTTATACAGGTAAATACATTTTTAGTGAAGGTGGCAGGTATTACAGTGTTCTGTAGATAAGACTGATACTCAGGATAATTTTAATACGGCATATAGGCCTGTCAGCTCACCGTTTATGTTGAAATAAATCATTATCAATGCACTGGTGTTACACCCCTGGAGAACGAAATGGAGGAATCAAGTTACTGCAGCGATTTGGCATCAACTGCTCGCTGGTAATGGTTACAGTTCTTTTGATGGTAGCCACTAACTCACTCTGTGGCATTCCCAGGGTGATCGCTTTCCTTGAAAATAATTGAGGGATTTTAGGAGGTGCGTCTAGATACTGAACAAGTTGGTAAGGTCAAATTTGACTTATGATCTCATTCTTTAAAGCATTTTCTGATACAGAGAATGTTTCCTGCAATATGTTTATGCATGTCTGTCGAATTGTGTTTCATTTTACTGTTTTTAAAGGCATCAGGGTTTTTGGTTGGTCTGAGTTCTGTGTACTATTTTTATTTTTTTTCCTTCTGTGCTGTAAAAGTCCCATTTGATTTAGATTCGTGGAGTAGGAGGGCAGTTTCTTTACAGTTTCCATGCTGTTACAGTTTAAGGGGGAGAACCTGCCTGTCATGGCAGAACACTGAAACATAAGGGCATGTTTCTAATAATGCTGAGATGATTGTTTCAGCTTTCACCCTTCAGAAAGAAAACCTAGAAACACTAGAAGCAATCGGCTTGTTGGCAGCTGAGCTTGATGTTCTTCCTTCGGACTTCAGTTACACCGGCATCAAAGATAAGAAGGCTATCACTTCGCAGCCTATGGTGGTGAAGAAAGTGACTCCTGAGAGGTACTTAAAATTTGGGTGCAAGCAATTTACCATGTAGCTTTTGATGTTAATAAGTATCAACATGGTAGAATCTCTTGAAATGTTGTTGCTCATGTGTCTTCCTCTTCCCTGTATAGAGTACAGTGGAAATGGCTTTAATCTTTTGTGGCTCTAGGGAATTCGCAATTTAGCACTCAAGTCAATGGCAAAACTCCACTGCAAGCTGGACTGTAAGGCCAGTTGTCCAAGAGATAATTAGCAAAACTTTGCTTGAGTGTTAAGGGCAGGCCTGTTCCTAATCTTTGGTGATTAGTACAGCTGCAACTCCTCAGGTGTGAGACTACCTTCTGCATTATTTTCTTACATTCTATCCCTCCACAGATTGGAATGACTCTTATTTACACATAAGAACAAAGAGATTGAGTGGATGTTTTAAAGGGTAAATATTTGAACTGTCAGTTGTGTTTCCAGTTATAAGCTTGTGTGAGCACACCCAGAGAATCAGTGCACTGAAATTGTTTTTGTTAAGGCTGATGGAGGAAGAGCAATTGTGTTTTGGAGTCCGCTAGAGCACATTACTTTTTCTTTTCCTTTCTCTTTAATGAAAAACAAGTTTTGAGGAGGTAAGAGTAAAATAATTACTAGGTTTTTAATTTAAAAAATTAAGAATTCTGTACACTCTGAGAAAGTTTCATGAATTGCTTAATTCCAGCATCTGTCAGTATCAAAAAAATGCCAATAATTTAAAAAGTATTTCTGAATTCTAACTAAATTTTAAGACTTCTATCTCTGCATTTGATTTTGTTTTCTCATAATAATTGTTTTACACCCCATTTTATTTTTTCAAGTGTTTTCAATAAGAGTGCAAAGGTGGAAAAGACATTCATTAGAAGTTGTATAGCTTTAGTAGAGGATGGTTCATAATTTCTCCCAATTACTTATTCAGGTTGAAGGAAATTGGAAACAAAATGGAAAAAAAAGGTATGAAAATATACAACATCCGTCCAGCACACCAGCACCTCAGACTTGGTCAGCTGAAGGGCAATCACTTTGACATAGTTGTGAGAGACCTCCAGCACCACAGTCATGACTCCTCTACAGATTTGAAGGAGAGAATAGCTGAAGCAGTGGAAAGTGTTGAGGTAAGAAAGACTCATGATAATGAAGTTTTAATTCTTTGCTGTTATAAAAACTACATTTAAGGAACTTGAAATAGCGCAATAAGGGCAATATTTCCCAAGTTTGGTGCCCTTTGCAGTTTTATGTCTTTCCTGCATTACTTAGGGAATCAGGAGTAAAATTGCCTTCCAAAAAGGGATTACAAATGAATTGATTCTGTGTTTCAGGCCGGATACCCCAGGGTGGTGCAGCAAAAGAAAAGGGGAATTCAGTAACAAATGAGGATGGATGTAAGAGCCATTGCTGCACAGAGCTGGGGCCAGCCAAAGAGATGGGTCTCACTGTGGCAGATGAAGGGGGAAACAATGCACTTACACATCCATATAGTGTGTATGGGATACATGTATATACACACATATGCTCACTGCACATCACAGCTGGTTGCCTTTTTTGGTCATGTGAGAAACATGCATGGTTGGTTTGGATGAAAAACTTTGATGGTATGAACATATGTAGAATGTCCATCTCTGAGAAAGAAGGCTCCTCTGAAATGCAGTGGATTTTGATTCTGCTTTCTTTAGTCCCTGAAGAAAACTCCAATCATCAGACATTCTTAAACCACCAAGAAAAATAAAAGTAAATAATGGAAGGGAGAAACTGTAGATATTTTTACAGTATTGATTTTCTTGTCCTATCTTTTGAAGTAATAACTATAAATTGTTTCAAGAAGATGAATCCAAGAATAAAGTCTTGAATGAAAACTACCCACTGTGCAAAAGCAAAATACATTACATGTACATTGGAAATTAATTTTAGTATTGAGAAAAGCATTCGGTTGGTACTATAATGCTTTCTTCACTCCATCTGACTTGTTTTATTTTACTGTTTGGAAAATGAACCCAAATTCCTATGATTGTATGTCATCCTTTATTAGATTTACCTTACTGGTCAGAAGATAAATGACAAAACATGATATGTATTAATCCAAAATATGCATTTTTCACCTTCTGTGAAAGCAGAATTGTGTATGGGACCTATAGGTGTCCAAAGCAAGATAATAAAATTTGAACCTAATAACCATTTGTAAAACAAATAGGTGTTTTGTATTTGTCTACTCCACTATACTTACTAATAGTATACATACTATTTTCTAGAAAAGGGTGTTCTCCTTGGGTCACATGACTGTGATTTACTTCTCATGTGTGACTTAGAATTCATCAGGAGATTTAAAATCCCAATTAGCAGAAGTGTTCACTTTTGACCTTTATATTGCAACAATAACAGAAATTATCTCATGTGAAAAAGATTCGTGTTTTTAAGAAAAAATGTCCAGTGGTTACTGTTCATTAGCTGTTCTGCATTTGCTTGAGTAGAGATTCCATAATCTGATACATTTAAAAAGCTTAATTACTTGACCTATGGTTGTAATTATAATAATTAACTATATAGGAATAATTTTGTTTCATTTACTTGGAATCTTTTTAATAACGTGAAGACAATGGTAGAATGTGATCATCTTTTTAGATGCCTGTTTAGTGCCAAAATATTATAATGAATTATGAGTTTTGCTTTTCATGTAACTTCTGATTCTGGTTTTATACATTTTAGATGTAAATATAGATGTATGTGTGTTGTCTGCCTGGTCTTATTGATCATACCCAGTACTTTCATGCAGGTAACATATTTATCCTTTCTTATTCTAGACAAAAGGTTTTGTGAATTACTACGGACCTCAGCGATTTGGACAAGGACAAATTGTTCAGACAGATCAAATAGGATTGGCTTTACTGAATGAAAAAATGGTATTTCCATTTTGTAATTTGAGTACTTACTGTCAAGAGAATTTCATGTTACTGTTGCAATATCTAGCATGGGAGTTGACCTCAGTGAACAGTTTCAATTGTGAGATAAATCAATCTGTGTGCTGGAAGCAATTGCTAGATCAGTTTTGATAACAGCTTAAGCATGAAGATAGTCACACTGAAACTAAAACCTTTTTTTAAACAGAAAGTAAAGCTTTAAATAGTTCTGGGGTGATAGTTCTGTCTGTGATTGGAATGTGATTGGGATCGTCGTTATGCCACTTGGCAGGAAAGTGGTTGCATTCCATACAGGATTGGAACACTGAAAAGAAGCAGGCTTCATACAGAGTTTATTCATGGTCCTGATCACCTCCGAACTGTAGCTTCTTTATCCTGCTGGGGGTCTGTTTACTTCTTAAAAATGTCACATAAGTTTGTAAGAGAGGATTTGCTTTTTCAATACTGCAGTAATTTATCTGCAAATATAGAAGAGATTTCTGCTTTCCATTATTCCTTGACTACTTTCCCAAACTCTCAGTTCTGAGCTTATTAAGTAAACATTAATAAGATAAGAGTAATGCCCTTTTCAGTGTATGTTATAGTGTTTGGCACTATAGAAGAAGTAGGTAGAAGACTAATGAGACACTACAAAGTCAAAAGGATACTTGAATATCCTTTTCTTCTAATCTTGTTTTGATTGTGAGAAAAATCAGGAAAACCTATCTTTCAAATACAAGAATCAGAATTTGAGAGCAGTCCATGAAAGTTGCTGTTGATGTATCTGACATCAGATAGCAGTTGGACCAGGTGCCAGTCCCTGAGGAGTAATGATTTAAATCCTTAGTCTTAACTTAGTAATTTAATTTAAAATAGCTCGGAATCACTGTTTATATTAAAAATGTGCCAGTGTGTGCTTGCACAGTCCAGTACAGAGGAGGACAAGAGCTAGGTGTCACAGGTTGGTTGAAGTGCTAGCAAATTGAGTAGGTCCTCCAATATTGCAAGTAGCAGAGATTACTGTAGTGTTTTCCTTGTCACAGTATCATCTAACCTAATACAGATCAGTATTAAAAAGCAAAATGAAAAAAGTTTTCCCTCTGTATGAGACTGTGAAAGTGTTCAGTCTAAATTTTTCATGAAGTATGCAGGATGGAAGGAACCTTCCTGTTCAGGATAGAATGATGACAATTTCATGTGGGAAGGTTTGAACTGGATGACCAAGAAAGTGACCTGTTTTCTCACAGAGCTTTGAAAACTGTTTTGCTTTTTCTGGGTGACTAAAACGTCTTTTTAATCTGAGAAGGGGCAGTACACATTGTTCTGTGGTTCATGAGCTCTTCTGTGAAAGGGAGAATTTGACTTTGAACTGATTTAATTTTGAGAGCCTGCAGATTATGTTGAGTCAGAATTGGATGCACGATTACCTGTTTAGCTGATAAATAGTCATATTTAACTGAAAAAAATTGTACTTTTAAGGTGAAAGCTGTGAAGTTATTTTTCACACCTGAAGATACTGATGATCCTGTAAACAATGCAAAAAGATACTTTCTTCAAACTGGTATGTCCACTTAAATTGTCCTTGTATTTATGCCGAGTTGATATTGTGAGGTACTGTGTTGCTGCACAGGGAAATACTTTTTATTTTCCTACTGCTTTATGCTACTTACACTTCATTATAGTGAACTTCATTATAATTTTTATATGTGGAACTCAATAGAGTTGCATGTTTCAAAATTATATGCGGATGAGGTCGTAAATGTACAAAATAGTGGAAAATGAATATACTTCAGGTGGAAGAAAATGTGGAAACAAACGCTGTATATCATAATGCTGGAAGAGACCAAGGTTTATCAGGGGAGTTCTGGCCTCCTTCCATCTGTCTGCTTTTGGATAGTGAACTACTTCTCCCTAGTGAGGGAAGTATACAGGAATATGGCACCCAGCTCATACTCAGCACTTAACACATCTACTTTCTTTCTTTCTTGAAATCAACAAAATAGGCCAAAGGCAGGAGTGGGCTGAGTAGAGTGCTCTGTTTGCCATATTTTTTGGTTTTATCATTCAGCCTAACTTTCTCACCAATTTGAAGTTGCTTTCAACTTCAAACATATTTTTCTTTTCAAATATTCCACATCTATTAGCCTGCTTATCACTGTAGATTGTTGTACCAACTATAATATATAGCTTCAAAAGACAAAGACATGTTTGGTTTCACAAAAAAGTGTAAGATAAATGATTCTGTTCTGTACATGGCTGTATGATGCATGGAACTTCCAGTTGATGTGGACCCTGAAAGCAGCTGCTTGCCTTTTCCTGAAAGCAGACGTAGAAATCTGTGCAAAAGGCTTTGTCAGGTAATCACTTGTAATATGAAAAAAAAAAACCATAAAATTTTAAATATACAGCATTTATATAATGCAGTAAAAATCTGATTAAATGCATTTTCGTCTTGGTTAAGAGTCAGACTTCCCTAAGGCAAATGTAATTTTTGCCTTTAAAATAAAGACATGGTTTTTACCTGCTGTGAAATACATCTGCTGAAATGATGAGAAGTAGAGATTTAATGTTCTTTTATAGCTTGGTTTTTACTTCCAGTTGTCTGGTTCAAAAAACCACTTTGGAATGATAAAAGAAGTTTCTAAAAAAAAAAATGTTTGAACTAGGCTGAATAACTGAATGACAGCTAGTTTAATTTATACTGCATGAAACAGAATAAAATTCATGGGCCTGTGTTGATAGGCATACAAGATGAAATCTGTCTAACACAACACCTTGAAGGAAAGGAAATAATCAAAGCATGGAGACATTAGACTGACACCTTTTTTCTCTGTTTGATTATTTTGTCTTTTTAAATGTCAGGTAAACTTGAATAATCAGGAATTACTGACATGGTTATTTTTGTTTATATCAGAAGATGCAAAGGGCACACTTGTAATGCTGCCAGAATTTAAAGTAAGAGAGAAGATGTTGCTACGAGCTTTAAATCGCTATGGTGTAAATCATGAAGGTTGTACCAAAGGATGGCTCAACATTCCACACTCCTTGCGCATATTCTATGTCCATGCTTATTGCAGTAAAATTTGGAATGAAGCAGCATCATATAGACTGAAGACTTATGGCTCAAAAGTGGTCGAGGGTGATCTTGTCTTCTTGGAAGAAAATGATGAAAGCATTTCCCTGAATGACAAGGTGAGTCTTCTTGTAAAGTAGTTCTTGTAAAAAGAAAACAGCAACAAAAACCCCCAAACAACTTAATGTACTTGAATACATAAGCAGACATACTCTAATGCCTTTATTTTGGTTCTTTCATTAAAATATTTAATATTTGTGACAAAGTTAAAAAAACATAATGTAGGTTTTTTTTTTGTTTCACTGTAAATAGAACTATGAGCTAGCCATATAATTACTAACTTTAATCTGTTTTGGCTGTTCATTTTATTCAAGTTAGAGGAAAGAGCAGAAGGTCAGAAATGATACATGTGAAAATTTAGTCTCCATGGTATATAATGCTCTTAGGGGAAAGATAGTTGCCAAGTAGCAAGTGGTAGGACAAGAGGAAATAGCCTCAAGTTGTGCCAGAAAAAATTAGATTGTGTATTAGAAAATATTCTTCACCAAAAGGGTTATCAAGCACTGGAACAGGCTGCACAGAGAAGGGATTAAGACACAATCCCTGGAGGTCTGTGATGAGGGTTTAGTGGTGGACTTGGCAATTTTAGGTTTGCAGCTGGACTAACCTTTTGCAACCCAGATTATGCTATGATTCTTTCAGATGATTCTGATCAGATCAATCATAAACTGTGAAGTGTTTTACTGGAGAACAAACAGATGTGTGCAATTTAATTAATTTCTTTTGGGTGAACCTCTTACAAATTTGAAGGCAAGAGCATTTGAAAGGTTATCTACAGTCCCTATGGAGTAGCTTGTGTTTCAAGTGAGATTTTTCTTTACAAGTATTTTTGAGAGTGAATGTTAATGAAACAATTAGATCAAACAAAATTAAAAGCAGATGTATTAAATTCAGTATTAAGTTGCTGAGTTTTATATAGATATATTCCTTCTTAATATAAAACATTATTTTGTATTTTTGTACATTTGCTGATGTAGCACAAGGTGGCATTGACTTTGTTAACTTTAGACTCAAAGAATAATAGTGGTAGCTAGCATAATAAATGTTTAATGCAATGCCATCTATCAGTAAACTGATTAATATAAATTTAGCATATCTTAAGATTTTTTCATACCTGAGTTTATTGCCCCTGCAGTAGTCAAATAATCTTAATATTCTGTGCAAGTTTGTGAGTACAATGCATAATTCCTAAAATAAAGCATATGTTTTTACTTTTTAAAAGGTTGGTGTTTTTTTCTTTTTAAATATCTTGTCAGGTTCATGTAATCACTGCTGCAGAAGAATCAGCTAACAAATATTCTATATACCAAGTAAGTCTGTATAAAAAATTCTGAGTTGTTGATCTTTTTATTTGAATAAAATGTTTTAAATATTGTGATCAGTTTAACTGGTGCAGTCTTTGTCCCTGCCAGAATGCTCATTGAAGAAAACACATGTGAACTAATTTCCACTCTCATAACAAATTCACTTGGTAGTGTAAATAAGTACAATGTCATTTGCAGTATGGCAATATTTGTCCTGAAACTGAATACTTTGGGAAAGATTTCAGTCTACTGGGAAAAACTTTCAAAATAAGTTGACATTCTAATTTTTGAAGGTTTCAAAGTGTAGTTGTGGAGTCTTGCATGGCAACTGAATGTCTTTACTGCTATACACTGCTTTGTTTTAGGAATCCTGATACATTGATTATTCTTTCTGCTTTAATGACAATCAATATACCTGCCAATGCACAGCTTCATTTCACAAGAGAATCTGCTGGTTTACTATTTCAGGCCTCAGAACACAAGGTTTAAACACATTTTAAATGATCACATTTATTTAAAAGGGAATGGGTGAGCATTACCTCAAATATGTTTTTTTTTTCTTTGAAGGTGGTTCTTCCAATGGTGGGACACAGTATCAAGTATCCCAGTAATAAAGTTGGACAATGGTACCATGAAAGACTTTCTAAGGATCAGCTGGAGTTGTGCAAATTCAGAGTGTCTCCGTTACAGCTAAATATACCTGGATGCTACAGACTCATTTTGAAAAATGTTCAGAATCTCTCATATTTTTTGGAAAGTAATGAAAAAGAGATCAAAATTGAGGACAACCATCTGAATGATTTAAAAGTCTCTCTTCATATATCATTTGACCTTGATCCTTCATGTTATGCAACAGTCTGTCTGAGAGAAATAATGAAATGTGATTTTTAAGATTCCACTTAACGAAAAATTGCAGGAATACTACAATGTTATTTTACATGTAATGCCAGGAACATAATGGAGAAAACAACAGGTTCAAGTCATGAACAGGAAAAATTTGTAGATTGAGATTCATACAGATAAGGGAAAAAAATTGTACCAAAATCCTTTGGAATGTTTCAAAATAATTCCAAACTCTGAATGCATTGAATGCATTGGACTACAACTGTTCCACTAGGAAGGTCTATCAGAGCTTAAAGAAACCATGGACAACCAGCATGAATTTTCTGTTTGCATAGACATCTGGCTTGCAAAGTTAAGCCCTGGAAAAGTATTTGCAGCAAAAAAATATGCCTTGTAATTCATAGTATTTTTTAATATGTTTTATACTAAATGCTATTCAAGTAATAATCTTACAAGTTTACAGCCCAAAAGGTTTCTAACTGAAAAGTTGTACTAAGGTTTCCCAAATACATTGTGTTTCATTGTGTTCAGGTACTTAATGTTAAAAGGTTAAAGTCCTGAGTCAACAGTGACAAGTTGTCAGTTGCTTTATCAGACATTTGATGAATGCCCCAAATTAGGTTAATGCTGACAATTTCAGGATTCAGTAGTGCATAGCTGGGAGTGCCTATTTCGGTAAACTCTTCAGGTGAGTACTTGACATCACTGGAAAAACATTTATAATAAAACCAAAACCATGTACAATAAAACCAAACCATTGTTTACAAGATGCAGGCTGTACTGTTACTGTCAAGTCTTGTGGTAGTACAAAAAAAATACTAACCAACTTTGGGAAAAAACTTTTCTATTGTCTTTTTGATTAAGTAAAAAAAAAAGGTAGTTAACTGTGATAAAATGAGTGGATTTTTGAAAAAGGGTAGAACAAAAAAAGCATCATTTACCTTGTTTGTTTGCCACTGTACCACAATATTTGTGAAACCAAGTTAGGATATTGTGGTTTGGATAGGTGGACAACCAGATGAGTGAAAATGTGACTGGATGATGAGAGGCAGGGAGTAGTACTTAAGGAGTCACACCCTGCCTGGAGTGAGTGTCACTGGGGTGTCTGCTGGGCCCGTCCTGCTTCATGTCTTTGTCAGTGGCCTGGAGGAGTGGATGGAATTCACCTTCACTGAATCTGCAGTTGACACCAAATAAAGGCAACAAATGGATATTCTGGAGGGTCAGGCTCTTGTTCAGGGCAGCCTAGATTTGCAGAAGGAAGAGGCCAGTGGGAGCTGTATGACACTCAGCAAGGACAAATGTGAAGTGCTACCCGTGGGAAGGGAGCACCAGTGCCACTGCCCAGCTCTGCAGGGACATGGTGAGCAGCTGAACAGGGGCCCTGTCCAGCTCTGCTCCTTAGCAGAAAGAACAAGCAACAGCCTTCTGGAATAGGTTAGCAGGGACACAACCAATAGATCTTGGACGGTATTGCATCCCGATTTCCAGCAGTTGTTTGACCACCTTTAACTTTTTCATTCAGTTTTGGTCCTTAGCACAAGAAAAATGTACAAGAACTGTACCAAGTTCAGCAAAGAGCCTCTGAGCTACTAGGGCACTGGAGCCCTTGTCATTTGAGGAGATGCTGAAGGAATTGGGCTTCATCAGCTTGGAGAAGACATAGTTTGGGGGGAATCAACAGCAGCTCACCAGCACCTATGAGGAAGTTAGCAAGAAGGTGGAGCCAGGCTCTTCATAGTGAGTGTGGCAAGAGAACAAGAGACAATGAGCCTAAATTGAAATGACAGATTTACAATGGTTAAAAAGAAGGACTTTTTACCTGTGAGGACTGTCAGGTAGTGGAACGTGTTCCCCAGGGTCTGTGCAGCCTCCATCTGATGAGGTTTGTAGGACCAAATGGGATGAAGCTCTTTACAATTGTCCTGGTTTCAGCTAGGGCAGAGTTAATTTCTTCACAGTAGCTGTTACAGTGCTGTGTTTTGGATTCAGAATGAGAATGGTGTTGGTAACACTCTGGTCTTTTTGCTAAGTTACCTATCCTGAGTCAATGACTTTTTTCTTGTCTCACGCTCTGCCAGTGAGGAGGTACATAAAGGTAACTGGGAGAAAGCATAGCTGGGGCAGGTGACCTCAACTGACCAAAGGGGTATTCCACACCCCAGAACATCATGCCCAGTATATAAACGGGGGGGGGAGTTACCTGGAAGAGGAGCTGATCTGGGTTCGGGAAGGGAGGTCTGGCATCAAACAGAGGGTAGTGAGCAATTGCATTGAGCATCAGATACTTTTCCCCTTTTAATTATTGTGTTGTGGAGGCAGTTAAACGAGAGGCCAGCGATCTCGTCCAACCTGGATTGCCTGTAGATGGCAGCATAACTTAAAGTAGGAAAGTCTACTCGTTTTTACTGAGCGAGAGTCAATCCTATACATTGATTTCTCTTTATTACATCAGTTGATAAAATGATTGCATAATTTTTCAGATTATGCTAACAGCTTAGTATGATAAATTTCCCAAGCTTGAGAATTATAGGAGTAGAAAAAATAGAAATAAACTCACATGATTTCAATGCATGTATAAAACTGTGCAACAATTAAGGGTACAGATAATTTTATTCCTTTAAAAAGAGGATTATTCTGTAAGTCTGTGTCAGTTATTCAGAATTTGATCCTTAGCTTTTATATGAGGAAATAGACTGTCATGCACACAATAGCTACAGAGCCACTGCAGGTATCCTACAATGCTCACCCTATTACAGTGCTTACTGCACACCTCAAGTTTAGGTATACAGGCAAAATGATGGAAAAATCCATTTCCCTGCCATGACCCAACTGAGTCAACTTTCTTCCATCTTGGCTTTTCAATATCACCTCTTTTGTCTTCCACCTGCCCTTAGAAACTCCCCTGTTTTGGAAAATGATTTTTAACTTAATAATTTTGATACAACACAGTTCAAAAAGACTTGTGTCAGCACAGGCATTGTAAAGTGCTCCAGTGCAGACAGGAAGCTGCATGCAGTTACAGTGACCAGAAGCAATAAACTAGCACTAAAGTTCTGTTTAAGGACACTATTGTGGTCATCGTCCATGTGGATGAAAGGAGCCTTGAAAACCATCTCATCACATGCATGATTTGAATACAGAAGGTATTAAAAGTTGAGCATTGATTTGGAAAAACAAAAAGGTCAGGATAAAAGGTTTTTGACTGAAAGGCACGCTATTTCAAAATAAAAGATCAGAAGATGGTGTTGAAAGAGTTCCCCTATAATCATTTTAGGATCATTTGTCAGTACTTCTATTGAACACTAAAACCCTAATCTTCTTAAGCAAATCATTCTTTCAGCAACTTTAAGGTGAAAGAGCTAATTATGTGTGCCCATAGGTTAAATTCCTAGGGTAGAAATGTTCTACCAAGGAAGTCTGGTTAGCTGTTAGAGTGTTTATATGATAAACATCCTTTTTTACTTTATTTTATTTTTTTGTAATTAATTTTCTTAATCCTAGCAGTTATTTTGCAGGGTTGTGTACATGAGCAGCTGAATTCAAAGTTTTGTATGAGTGCAATACTCAGCTTTGTAAGTATAATCTATATAAGCAAAACATCCGCACCCCTGCATTTAGAAAAGAGGATTATCATTATGCACTGATCTGAATTTAAGGAAAGGATTCATGTGTTAGTAATCTCTCATTTTACTAAGCACTTCTATTGCTACCATCCTTTTCTGATAATCCTTAAAGCAATTCGCTAGTACTAATGAAGAGGAGTTCCTGATTTTATTCTTAACAAAAGGGATTTTAGGTTCAGTGACCAGTTGATTTTTTTTTCAGCACAGATGATAGATAATTGGGAATTTGAATGGGAGAAATGCAAATGTTCTTAATCTATGAAATCCTATTACTTTTAATTCCTTACAAATTTGATAACTAGTATGATCCTCAAAGTGAATGTACAAATTTTCAGATCTTTCAGAAGGAGACAGCTTAAAATTACATTCCTGTCATGAAGGCAGTTCAGAAGCCAGGTAGATGTGTGATTATTGGCCCAGCTCACTCATTAAAACTCCGTTAACTCCTCTCAGTGCCAGTTCCTGTCAGCTGCTGATTTGAGCTTCTACAACCTGCTGATGAGGACAAACCTCCTTTCATTTTTCTTGCAGAACTTCTGCCTGTAACAGGTACTCAAGGGAACAAGCTGAGAAACTATTAACACTTTCCTTTCTTTCAGTCTGAGGTCATTGGTTCAGATCTAGATTCCTTCTGGAGGAAATAAAACCAGAAGGTGAGCTCCAGCTGCAGGCCAAGCATATTCATGTCCTCATGGAGAAACAGGGATCCAAATGAGAGGCTGGTCATTTGGAGAGTCTCAAATCCTACACGTGGTTATGTTCTGTGGAGTATATTTCAATACTCCAATATTTTCATCTGTTTCTGTCACATCAAAAAGCTTTCTCATGTAGACATTGTCTGGGAACGTTGTCTTTGCAAGAAAGGCAGAATCAATGAAGTCAGATGTTCATACCATCTGAAGCTACTTTATTCGGCTTAGCAGAATAAAGTAGCTTTTATATTACAAAATTCTTTTATATTACAGCAGTTTAAATGTATTTTCAGCTTATATAAAAGTGCTTCTTCCTGCTTAGAACAGGAAGGTTTTTAATGATCTTTAGAAATAACTGATTTAAAAATTTGATTCTGCCTTCCAAAATGTTCCTGCACTTAAAAACTTGAAACTACTTCCTTCTTGGCTCCTGCATTTCAATTTAAGGGATGTAAGGAGTTCATCCCTATCCATCGCCTGGGTATCCAGCTGTATGTGTATGAGTACCTCTGGGTATGCTTGCCAAATGTATCTCCTAAATGAGGTGCTTAGCACAACAGTGCAGCTGTGCAGTCTCTGCTCCTATGGGTGGCCATTCCATACTTACAATATTTGTTGTCCTTCTGTTAGCTTTTACTAGTTTTTAGTGTACCCTTTTGAGATGAGTGATCTAGAACTGCACATAGGGATGTATTTTAATTAATCCTGTTTTTTCTCCCAAAGGTCTGATAAAATTTGCCAAAACACATGAACTTGGAGCAATTGGGGACACCTTCCATCTACCCTCAGCACAGGTTGAAAAGACTGGGGAAGGCAATACCTGCCTTCACCCTAACCTGCTAGTGGATACATCAGATTCTGTGTTAAGCCAAGCACTTTTGGTCAGGTCATTTAGCATTTTCCCTGGGATACATAGCTCAGATGACAACTATCTCACAAAGGCAACTCAAAAGGTGTGGGTTTTATTCCTGCAGGAAAGAAGTTTCTGGAAGGAGACAAGAAGTCGTTCTTCTAGAAGTCAAAATGTGCTTCAGATTCAGCTCTGAATTTCCCTGGGTCCTGAGAGCCGGCAACTCTGCAACTCTGGTTAGTCCTGATGCCTTGTGCCAGATTCCCCCTCTCCACCCTGCACCTCTCTGGGGCAGTGAAACAGGCTCTGGCCATGGCATGGTTGCCTGACAGACAAAAGATTTTCTCCTTCATAAAACTCAAGTTTCAACATGCATCATTTGTGATACACTCTGCAACCAGGCCATGTAATTTATCCCAACACTTCCTTTGTAAAGCCACTTTCTTTTCTACCTTGAAAATAATGCATTTTAGCTAAATGGTTGACAAATTATTAAACTGTGTTACTTTAGAAATCCTGAAAAACTACAGAGCAGAGTTCACCATCTCACACTGTCCATAAGCCCTAAATCTTGGCTAGACACCTGATACAGATAGTACTTATCTCCTACCAGCATGTCCAAGGCAAAGAGTAGTTTTCTGTTTCACAACATTTTCACATAAACATGCACTCAGACATTTTAGTAATGCCTCAAGCAGCCCACCAGTTTCTAATTGTCCTAGAATGATGTATAATATAGTGTTACTGTGAATTAACTCTTGTCTGTTTTCCCCTTGGGAAAACAATATACTACATCAAATTATAAAGCTCTCTTAAAGGCTGAGTCCTCTACCTCTCCTTTACTCAGAGAGCTTCTTACAGCAAAACTAGGGGAGTACATCTTGGGATGTGTGGAGCAAAAGAAAATTTTCCAGATTAAAAAAGAAACCTTTAGGCTGGATTCTTTCAACAACTGTTTTAAGATAAGTGTGAAGGAGAGGTGATTTTGGAGGATGGGATGACTGCTATATGAGAAGGGGTTGTTGATAAGAGTGACACTCTGTGCAGTGGTGTTGAGAAGGGCAGAAATGGAGAGCAAGATGATCTGAGAAGGAAACAGTGCTCGTAAAAGGAGAAAGTCAGTAAGAGATAAGAACCTGTATCTGTGTAAAATGTCATTGCCCCATTTCACTCAATATTTCTCAGCATATTTTCAGTGTATCAGTTCAGAGGGTGACTTGTACTCACCCACTGTTGCATTCACTTGAAGGAAGGAAAGCAGTCAGTTTCTGAAATAGCAGTTCTGTTAAAAGCTGGGTGGAGATCCTTGTTAGCTTGACTGGCAGGAGCCAGCTGAGATACTTCAGGGAATATATAGTACAGTAGGGTGTGGGCTGTCAAGGAACATGCTGATTAAAGGGCAGTTTAAAATAAAAGACAATCTAATGGAGGAAAAACATGACTTGGGTCTATCTCACAGCAAGTGCAGACTGTGTGATTATGGTATTCAAACTGGCTCTAAGATTTTATTTTATGCTCCTTGTTTTCGAAAGAAGCCAAAGGATGTATTCTGCTATTAATTTATAGCAGCTTTTTAGTATTTTTTATCGGTAAATAGGAGAAAAGCATCATATCAACCTTCCCCCTTCTCTCCATGTCATGCATTTTTATTTTATTATTTTATTTTGTCCTGACTTCCTGATTTCACCTTTTATTTGAAGCCATTCTTCTCTCTGATGCTGAGAACCATCCTATGCAGCAAATTACTTGTGCCCCAATAAGCCAGAGCTGTGACCTTTTAATGTGACCATCCCAGTCAGAGGACCTGCCATGGTCCTTCAGTGCTCATCCCTGCCTGTCCCTGTGCTGGGGACTGTCATTCAGCTTTGTGTAACTGTACAGGCATTTCTTTCCCATCCTGCTGGCACAGAAAGCACTCTGTAAAGTAAAACTGCAGGACAGAGGTCCAGTTTCACTGTAGGAACATGGGTTCATAAAGTCACTGCCTCATTTTTTGATTGAGCTCAGCCCTTCAAAGCTTGAGAGCTCTCCAATATGAGCTCGAGAGTGTCAGACAGAGCAAGAAGAGACCCAGTTGCACCCAGAGCTTGTCTGACTTGAATTTACCCAACAAAGACTTAGCAAACAGAAGAAAAATAAGTTTGCAGAAGACTGGTGTATTGTCTTTGGCAAAGCGGCTGGCCTACAGCTGATACTTTTTCCTCTGAGGACCTTTTTGATGCTGAATCTCTTCAGGAACTGTGAAGTGATTTGTTATCTTCAAAGGACAGGTTTGTCTTTAGTGCTTTTAAGGCTTAGTTGAACAAACAGATGAAGTGCTATTCCTAAAATGCAGTAAAAAGTGGTGCTCTGTTCAGAATCTAAAAAATTCTAATGAATTGAAAAATGAGAATCAGGTGAATGAGAAAACTTCATCCTTGAAAACTTCTCCCTCCTGCTCCATATATTAAAGCAATGCAGATGTAGAAGGTAAACCCTTTCTGTGTGGTACAACTATGTTTTATGCTGTAGTCTCTTGGGCTAACATCAGGAAGTAATTGTAAAAATACTGTATCAAAGGTCTTTGTTTTGTCACATGCAGTGTTTACTTTTTAACATAATTTTCTTCCAATGTTATAATGCTGAGAAACAATACATGAAAAGAACCAATTAGCATTTCTACTGTTGGAACTTCATCTGTCACTGGTATTAACTAGCCTCTTCTTCACCGTATAATACATGAGCAATTTTCTGTGGCTTATAGCACTCCTGTTTTCAGACAGGAATTTGTGCAGGTAGAACAATTCATAATTCAGTTTATTATCAGCATAACTGTCCATCTGAGGTAAGAACATCACAAGAAATTAGATTCTAGGATTTAAATTGCTTTTAGGCATTAGGAGATTTCCAGCCTGTCATATTTTTAACAATTGAGTAAAGCATAAAATAGCATATTGTGCAGAGGTTCTTGTTGAAAGACCATAATGTGGCTGTGGAGGAATGTTGAGGTAAAATCAGAGCCAGACAGACAAATTCACAAGAAGTATTTGTGTGGGAAGGGCATTTGATTTTACATGCCACAGTCTAACCACAAAGGTTATCAGAGAGACCTGCGTAGGCCCAGAGTGCATTGAAACAAGGTGTTGAGTCAAAAGAACTGCTACTTACCAGAGATACACATATGGGGGAGAAACTGTGAAAGTTGTGTCACATTCCTGGTGTTCTGTGTTTTAAAAGGCACATTGACATATGCTTGCTATAAATAATTCAATATGCATTCCTTATTCCTAGAACATCAGATTGATACAATTCATACAAACGAGATTCCAGTAGAGGCTGCACATACAGGCACACATGTACATGCACACTTTAGAGGATATCTCTGACCTGTCTCTGGTTACCCAGAACATCTGAGGCAGAAGGACTTTTCCAGGGCTCTTTGTTAGCTCTTTGTGGAAAGATCTCTGCATTGGATATCTACATTCATGTGGAGCTGCTGATCTCAGCTACAGACAGATCATTCTACTGGAGTGTAACTATTTGCATGACAGTACTAACAGGAATCAAAATGTGGGCATAATTTACTGCAGTTTTTTTCTTTACCTTTAATGGCTTATTTATCTATAAAAACAGAATCATCCAGAGTTGAAATAAAACAAATGTATATTAATAGACTCCTGAAATGAATATGCTTCTTTTCAGAGTTTGTAATTAGTACATCATGCAACTTTATTCCATAGGTATTTATTTTGCATCTCTTAGTAAGCACAATAGACTAAACAGAATTTGCTAGATGTACTAGATTTACTAGATTATTCATGGTATATTTTAATGGGAAATGTGCAAAAGACTATCTTATGGGGTTTTAGATATGCTGTATTTTAATGGATAAAGTATTTTTCCAGGGCAAAAACCTAGTAGGAATAGCAATAGAAAAAATAATGAATACTTCCCTTTAAAAGCTGAGGCATTCCTGATATTTCAGAACTGCTTATGAAAGTCAGGCCTGCCTGAAAGTTGTACATGGAGCTGACTGCAGAGACCTCCCAAGAGAAAAGAAGGCTGGGATGTTCTAGATGTTTTAGAGTAGAGCCAAGCTCTCTTTTACCCAGTTCATGAGGGTCAGGATATTCTGAGCCAAGCAC
The DNA here is from genome assembly GCA_024865655.1 of Emberiza elegans. NCBI lineage: Eukaryota > Metazoa > Chordata > Aves > Passeriformes > Fringillidae > Emberiza > Emberiza elegans. Next base: position 25,163,829 of record JALJVW010000910.1, read on the forward strand.
ACTTACAGCCCCATCCACTAGCAGATACCCTGAGGCTGGCTTTTTCTAAGCGGTTTTAATGTTCTCAGCCAAGCTACAACAGAGTCCACAGTAAATAATGTGGGCAGTGCAGGCGTGGCTTTCCCAGCCTTCAGCCTGCTCTTACTCCTGCTGTGAGTGTAGGGAGGTTATGTGTGGACATAATTTGCAATTCCATGTTGAAGAATTTTGGGGTGTATGCCTGCTTTTTTTAAAACCCCAGGAAATTGCTGGCTAGAAAGTGCATAAAAGAATATTATGGTAGCAAGAAGAAAGATACTGAAACTGAGATTCCCTGTGCTACCTCAATTCAATCTTCTTCTGTGTTGCTGTTATTATACAGCCCTTTATTAATTATTTTCCCACAGGAAATGTGAAGGATGGATAGAGTTCTGAGGAAGACTTAAGATTGTGTAGTGAAAGAGGCTTTGTGTTGTGATCTGTTCTTATGATGGAGGGATCCATAGAGAAAGGAAAAATGGTCTTTTGTTTCAGACAGTTGAATACAGAATTGTAAAATGTGGAATTACAGCAGCTGAGTTCTGTGGGACTAGATTCTGTCCTTGCCTCCAGTATAAAATTCCTGTGTAGGAAATTCGTCAAGGCATTTACCCACAGATTTTTTACAAATGTGTCCTCACTTTTAAGGAAAGCTTGTTTTGAGACTGTCTTCTGCAAAGTGTGAGCCATGAATTGAAATTGAAAATAACAATACACTGAATTTCCTTCTTTTGAAAATTCAATGGTAAGGACCAGAGTTTTCACCTAAATTACATGGAGAATGTTTCCTTTAATTTCTGGGCCCCACCCCCCCACCCCCATTTGGAGATGAATGATTCTTTCATATTTACTGTTTGTGAGGCATGGTATTATAATATAATTAAATGTTCATAAGGAAATCAAAACATCTCTTCAGAGCAGGGTTTTAACACTTGCACAGAGCCCAGAGCTGTGCTAAATGTCAAAGGATGCTTTCCATAGCTGCCTTTCTGATGTTAGTGGCTGCTCTATCCCTTGGGTGAGACTACAGATTCATGGGAACAAAGTATAAACAATATTATTAAAGTTATTTCCTAACACATTGTCACAATGGCATTTGGTGGCATTTTTTAACTCTGAATGCTTGACATTGGGATTTCTGATACATTTTCTGAATAAGCACTGATAGCCACAGTACCTTAATTTATAGATAGAACATCCTGAGGCATCTAAACAGTGCAACTCTTTTGCATATATGGTCTCCTTTTCAGCTGTAGCTCCAGAGGAGTAATTTGTTTTGATTGAAGAAGCATTTGTTATTCAGAAATGCTCTGAGAACCTGATCTAATCACCACTGATATAAGTGTTAAGTATTACATTTGCTCAAAAGGTGATGGAGCTGACTGTTATGATGTGGCCCTCAGACAGCAGTTTAATTTTTCTAAATGTATATAGTAATTATCTCAGACAAATAAACATGCAGTCATAAGATGGTAACTTCATTTGCTGCCAAACTGAGCACAAAATCCAACAAATATGCTGAAATGTCTATATTTTTCTATTGTTCTGTAATTCTATAGCCACCTGCAATGTCTGTTTAGATGTACTTTAAATTGTGAGAGATGATTAAATGAACGTGATAGAAGCAATGGGAGCTAAATGCAGAGTTCTGAAGGTAAAAACACTCTGCCCTTGCCCTTTTGATCCAAACTGTGTCTTTGTCAAGCAGAAGGTGATCCGAGAGAATAAGAACTCCTGATTTAACTAAATGACAAGATAAAATGAAACAGCAGGTGAGGAAACTTCCATCATTATGGGAACAATGCCATCCCTTGTATGTACACTACAGCTGTCTAAATGTCCAAATGAAGGTATTAACTCAGATCAAAGATATTCATACAAATGGAAAGGGAAGGCTGAAACTCAAAGTAATAAAGCAGGTAACTATAGGCCTTGACAGCACAATGGTTTGCATTTAAATCAGCAATAGCACTGGTATCCTATTTCTGGGGGCTGTGACATCTTTCTTTCAAAAGGATTTTCTGAAATATCCAGAAAGGAATAATTTCAAGTGGTTGAACCACTGGAAGGCAGACTGCAGCAGAGTGTCAGGTTGCCCTGATGGAGGCTTTGAAACCCATCCCCTTCTGTGAGAAACACAAAGGATGAACAGCAGGCTTTGCACTGGGACTTAGCAGAGGCACGTTCCTGAGCATTACAGCATTACTGCTGTGACCTTTGGCAGCTTTCCTAATTATCTCTCAATGCCCAGCATTTAATCTTTTAGTACCTGTGTTTCCTCCTCCTCCTCCTCTTCTGTATTTTGGAGGTAAGCCTCCAAAAAAAAAAAAAAAGAAAAAAAGAAAGTGTGTTAGCCTGTTCTCTTCACAATGAGGAAGATAGGATATAGAATCAACATGAAACTTCAGTCCATTTAGCATTAAGAACTCCTGAAGCCACAAACTCCCTGATTTGTGCAAGGTGTTCATTTTGAAGAGGATAGTCAAACTAACAGTAACTGCCAATGAAAAGAACAAAAAAGGAGAGAAAAGGCAAATGAAATATTCAATACCAACCTGGTGCTCAATGAACATGTTGTCAGTTCCCTGGTTTGTGTGCAGCTAGATCTGCAGAAAACACTACAACTTTTTGAAGGAGAAGGAAATCATGGCCGACTGAGCAAGCCCCTGAATCAAAAGTGAATGATGCAGTAAACTGTGCATCTTAATGGGGGTGACTTCTGAGACTTCTGATAAGGATTGGCTGGTGCTTGACAACTTACTTTGTTAATGCAAAGTATTTCTTATGTGATGGATAGCCTTGAATTCATTTGATAAAACATTGATACTATTTTTGATTTTTAATTATTAAGTTTAACACAGATGATAGTGAGCAGTGTAGGACTGCATAGCACAGAGAAGTTGTGCCTGAGTGAGCCTTTGGAGCACCATATGCCCTGCCTGAGAACAATCAAATACCTCAAAATGAGGTCCCTGGAATGCAAAACTAGAGGTGTTTTGAAAATCCATGTCTTTCTTTACTTTGGTCCCTGATTTGGGGTGTAGGGTGACATGTGCTGGGCTGGATTGTGTTGTCTATACTCTGTGTAACTTCTTCCATCATGATTTCTACAGGGTTTCTTTAAAACTAATTGATCAGCCATTCCTTTCCTTAACATACTTGCAGAAGACAAAGAACTGACCTGATATATTTGTCCTCAACTTAAGAGTATTCAGATCCAGAATTCCCATCTCCTAATTACTGTGGGGTGGATTTATCCTCTGTTTCTTTGTGAAAGAGTGCTTCTCTGCTGATAAAGAATTCACAATTCATTGTAGTAATAGATGGCAGCAAGAGTGAGCACAGTTTGGCAGATTGATGACAAGATCACAGAAGAGAGGATACCTGCTAAAAAGATTGCTTATGAATTTCACTCAGGTATTATTTAGTTACAAAAAACCATTGTCATCTTATGGACAGTGTGGGAAATGAGGCAAGGGGATGGGAACTATCAGACTAAGCGAAGGTCACTGGTTTGATGTCTTGGTTAGCTGCAATGATGGGAATGGACTGGTTTATCATCCAAGAGGATTAAAAAGAGACAAAATAATGGAAAAGAAAACGTAGAAAGTAAACTTAGGAATGAAAAATAAATCATCGTCTGTTCAGAAAGACGTTAGAAGTCAGTTTTTTTTGGCATTTACTTGATGCAAACCCATTACTTTGTGGAGGGAGTGGGCGTAGGTTAAAGTCTAGTAAGCTTTATTCCCATGTAAACTTAAAGCAAGATAATAGAAATCACGTATTACAACTTTTTTACTAGCACAAAACCCTTCTTAATTTTATGACAATGGCCATGGTGTTGCATTATTGGAAGAATTATTCCTTCTAAGTATTGGGCTTCCAGTGCCTGGCAATCCAATATCAGGGCTTCAGGGCACCCTGCCAAAGCATCAACACACTTCAGCCTGGCTAAGCCTGAAACAAAGACACACTTCATCAGAAGCTCTTTTGATCCTGTTTTCCTGCCAGTCCTGCAGTAGGTAGTTGATAAAAGGTCCAGCCTCAGTAGCTAAAGTCAGCCTTCGCTTCGGCTTTAGTATCACCATTATCCAGGCAACATGTTTGAGAAACTGTTAGGAAGTCATCCCAGCACCCATCAGGGAAATGTGCATTAGCTCAGTAGCCTGAGAACTTGAGTACAACAAAGATGATTGTGCCCTCCTATATCTGAATTTGAATTCTAGGATGTGGCTTTGAAAGACTACATATTCGTCTGAGATTTTGCACTGTAAAGTACAAAGGTTCCTAGAGAAGATACTCGACCAGAAATGGCAGCAAAAATGTAGGGTAGGAATGCATAGCGAAAGACTAAAACTGCTGAAATGATAAATAGATAGAGGGATATTACACTGCTGCTGAGGACATGGAATGAGATTTCCAGATTGCAAGATACAGCAAGTATGTACTTCAAACAACCACCCACAGAGCTGTGATGTTTGTGCAGAACGTGACCTGCTCGTGAGGCAATTTCTTGTAACAGTTTTGGATTTAATTAGGGGTGCAAAGAACAGCTGCACACATAAAGTACTCCAGCAGAAATAGAGAGGAAAATAAAAACAGTATTATTTTAAAATCATGGAAATCTTGGAAAGATTAAAACTATGAGATAGCAGAGATCATGAGCAAATATTGTAGGCAGCTGCAAAAAAATGGTTTCTAAATTCAAAACTGGGGAAATGCATTCTAATTCTGCAGAAGTAGAGAGAATTTCAGTCAGTTTACCTTCATGATGTCAAGATTAATATATTTTTGTATCTATAAAACCTCATGAAAACTACCCATTTTTGTAGCTCAGATGCTGTATGGTCTCCTCCTTTACAAAGGATGTCTTCACTGGGGAACAAAGTTATGCTTGATCTTTATCTCTGATTGAGAGGATTTTTCTTAAGTCTTGATTTGCTCTCATTGCAGCAATCTTGAAGTCACTGCGCACTCAGACCATTTTTTTCATCTCCAGAAACATCCCTTTAAATGAATTTCCTCTCTCACAAATTTCAGAAAGTTGATTAATAGTCCTTCTGTATCTCTTTCCTTACATTATGTCCTTACATTATTTTTTCTTTTTGTTGTCCTCAAATCCTTGGTCTATAAATGTAAGTGGATTAAGAATGCTGAAATGAGAGAGTTTTATGCTTTCAGAAAATAGTTTTTATCTACTGTGAAAGTACACAATGGCCTTCCTCACCAAAATGTATGAAAGAGGACAATGAATTTTCAGAATATGTATGTATTCCTGTAGTGTAAACCGTACAGTAATGCCTTTTGAGAGAATGTGAGGCTGTGCCTGATGAGCACCTCTGATTTGCAAAATCTTTTTTTTGTTGCATGGAGGACAAGGGCAAACACCTGGGAACATGATCAGCTTTGGATGCCAAAGCACACCCTCAACTCCTGCTGCAGGTGTTTGCCTGCATTGTACCTGGGATGGCTTTTCTCTTGAGGCCTCCCACATGGCAATGTGCTCTGTCTTCTTCCAGCTCTTCATGCTACACCAGGAATGTTGCTTGAGATATGCTGCCACATAGTTTAGTTGAGAAACACCCAAATTTTGGTAGCAAAATGGTGACAAATGTTGCCCATGTACCCATGCTGCCATAACCACTGAAAACTGGTGACAATTGTTCTTCCTAAGTAAGGTGAAGGAAAACAAGATGGAATGACTTTAAGTGAATTTTCTGGAATTGTTTTTCTGCTATATGTAGCAACTCTCCAAATTTTTTTTTTCTGCAGCTCTCTCTCTAAAATATCAAGGATTTATTGTTCTTTAAAACTTTACTCTTTTTAATTTCAGTAAAATATTATGGAAAGAAGATTATATCAGAAGAGAAATCAAAGTTCCAGAAACTGGTCATACAGATTTGTTGATAAAAATAGTTCATAATTGTATCAGAAACATTATGAAAATTTTCTTATATGACCACTATTAATGCACTTTTCAATGGTCAGCATATTCAAGATGCCAAAATCAGTAGAAAAATGTTTTCACTCATTTTAATGATGAAATTAGAACATCTATGTTTTCTCTACTGTTACTGATTATGTTAGTGACTGAATCAACAGCAAATATTCATGATGAAATTATATTAAATGATCTTATGGGAGCTACATGCATACATACAGTTTTCTGCTGTAATATAGTTCTTGCAAAACCACTTTTTAATACATTGTGACTTTGGCATATTAAGCCTTACAAGATCTATTGGCTCTGGTAAATCAGTTTCTGAAGTGCCCCTAGAAGTTTTCTCCAATTTAGGAAAAATGTAATCTAGAAATTTTGCATTTATCTTACACTCTGTTTAGAAAGACACTGAAAAAGATCTGACATGAGCAAAATACTTTTTAAAATCTGCCTTTTTTTCCATGAGAGGATGGTTAAAGACTCATCAATCATCTTTGCTCATTCAAGAGGTCATGACAATAATTCAGCCTACATTTAAGGCCAGGAGGAGTGACCAAGGCTTCACACTCGACATCTAGAACATTCCTAAGGCAGTAAAGGATCTATGGATTCTCTTCCTATTGCCAAGACCCATGTAAAGCTTTCATTCACAAAAACACTGAAACCATGACAAATTAGACTCCAAGCTTATCTAGCCCCATAGCCCACCTCCAACAGCAGCAGGTGCCCAAGAAGATTAGAAACAGGCAGGAATGCAGTAGTAACTCCCCAGAATATTTTCCTGCCTGCCACCAATTTGTGGATCAGGATATCACTTGTCAAAGACACCTTTTTCTTTATTTGCCTAAATTAAGATGTGTTTCCTTTGTTCACTTTCCCTGGAGAAGCTGGAGACTTTTATCAGCAGAAACATCTTGTGGCGCCAAGTCCTCCAGCTCCTTGGTCATGTCCAGTCTTAAAGTTTTTGTCTGCCTGGTTGTTTCCCATAGGAAAGTTGTTCCACAACTTTGAAGATCTTTGTTATTCTTCTATGACCTTTTCTTATTTCAGTCTAGCTGAGCAGAGCTAATTGTCTTTGGTTGGCTTTGGTTCATCAAGAAAACAAAAATTAGCTGTTGTTATTCACTGCAGATCTAAATATGTAGGAATAAAGGGGTTCTACTCCCTTTTCCTGCCTTCCATATAGGCTTTCAGCTCTCATTATTGTTATAAAAAATAATGAGTTTCTTTCTAACCAGAAAAAAAATTATCCTGTTGGTATTTACAACTGCTTCTCAGTTATCCATTCCAGAAGAGGTCAGGTGTTGCCAACAATAAAACATTACAATTTACTTTTATTATGTTTCAAGTTATATATTTTACTTTATTGTAATAACATTTACTAATCCACATTAAAATTAAAAATTAATACAGTAAAAAAAAGTATACAATAGCAGAAAAATTATTAAATCCCAATATATTTTTTCAGTATTTTCAGAAAAAATGAAACTAATTTTTCCAATGTCCGCCTTGAAAGGCTGTAACCCATAATTTTTAAGATTCTGCATCAGGATGCCATATAAAAGGCCATGAACCTCCTCCTTGTGGCTTATTTTTTTAGTTCTTAAAAAAATGCTATCAACTCCCCTTCCCTACTTTAAGCATCAGGAGCACCAGAGTGGTCTCTGGAGTGTCCCTTGTGCAGGCAGGGCTGCCAGGAACACAGGCAGTAGTGGGATGGGGGCAGGCACCACTTGCAGGTTTTGATGCTCTGCATTGTCTCTGAGACGACCAAGTCCCAGCCCACCCCCTGAATTACACTCTGGGAAACAGATGCTGAAAGATATGATGGCAAAGTTAGCAGCTGAGAAGTTTTCACATAGTTCAGTGCCCAAGTTCCTGTTTGGGTCTGGGTCTCTCTTAGCATGTAGAGTGCAGGGTAACAGTTGCCACATTCATCCAGGGGAGCTTTGATGTATGTCTTGCATCCTGCTTAGCAAAGGATAGGGAGTGGGAGGCTGCCTGGCCCTAAAGTCTTTGAACTATCTCCATGTTTAACTCCTTTTTTTGTAAATGTTCCAGATATGAACCAAACCAAAACAACCAACCAACCAAAAACAAAACAAAAAACCCACAACACCCCCCCACCCTGCCAAAAAACCCCAAAGAACCTAAAGAACCCCCAAAAATCCTTATTTTAGAAGGAAGGATAAAAAATAGCAATTTATTATTTGAACAAGTGAAAAATACTAGAAATCAAAGAACTGACTCAGTTTTGAGTAAGGTTAATGTTCTTTTCCTCTGATACTGCCTTTAACTCTTGATATATCATGCCTCTGAAGAAAAGTGGTATTGCAGCTGCTGGTAGTAATTATTAGATAAAGGTTGCAATTGTGTGCTTACTTTCCTCCCCCCTCCCCAAAAGGGTCTGATTGTTAAAACATTCTCTGAAGAAGCTGTTTCAAGCTTTTCTGCTATGCTAGACTTCATCTGTGGTGATTAGCAGCCTCTTTCCTTTGAAGATTTAGTGCAAGCAAACTATACTTCTGTGACCTTTCATTTATATTCTGAACTCTGAAAATTCTTGCTTGGCACAAAAGAAGAAATGCACATGTCAGCCTGACAAAAGGAAAAGAGCTTTCTGAAATGGAAAGATATAAATCAGGAAGCAATTCCTAATTCTTGCCTATTTAGATATTCTCTTTTTCTAGCCCAGGGAATATAACTTATCTTTAGAAATTGCCATTCAGAGTTTGCCCTCACAGCTGAGCCTTGGGCATGATGTGTCAGAAATTTGTTTTCAGTTTGTGCCTCAGATTTAGATGTGCTGTACAGCCTTGTCAAGTGACCAGTGACAAGAGTAAACGGTCCTAACGGAGATCAAAAGATTGACTTTTAAATCTGAGTGAGTCACTGTCAGGATGCTAATCTGAACTGGACACTCTTTATAGGTACAGATTCATTTTCTCATTACACAGACAGTTAGAATAGATCAGATGAGTTGTCTTGTACATTACTTATTTATCTATAGCCTATATTCCCTATGGAAGAGCTCCAATGTGACAGGGTCCTACTCAGCGTTGACCTCTTTAAAATAAACCTTTTGGTGAAGACTCCTACTTGAAGTCTCTCTGGTGCTATCAGTAAAAATTATGGCATTACCTTTCTATTCTTTGTTTGCTTTTTCTTTTCAAATAGGACTGTACTGGTGAAAAATGAATGCTTTATCATGTGAATGTGTGGTGCCTACGATGGTTGGAGGGTGGAGGGGAAACACTGATTCAGGCAGGGTTCTTACTTCTCAAAACATACAAATAATAAGCCACAGCCACAGACTCCAATGGAAATAACATTTTTGAATGTGACAAACCACAAAGACATTGTAGCTTTGTTAAAGGGTACCAGGAAAGATCAGAATGCTCCAGAAAACAATTCTTGTGGCTAAGTCTACATACTGAACCTTTGGTAACTGTAAAAGTTCATCAGTAAAGTCTGTGTCTCTTTGGTTTTCTGAAGTCAGGAATTCGACTTAACACCTTACATCACTGGAGAGGGGTTGCTGAAATAAAATTTTTGATTTCCAGGATGCAATTACTGGAATTGCAGGAGAATTACTTGGCTGAGATGAGCTTGTTTCTTGCCATAGGTAACCCATGTCCAGCTCTCTGAAAATGCACCACCACATCTGGTGGGTAATAATTCAGTAATTATTTTCCTTTTGGCAGAGCTTTGTTTATGGCAAAACATTTACAAATATCTATTTTACTTTTCTAAGGTCTTATTCATGTGCCATAAGATGACACATATATTGAATCCCTTTCTGGTGGTTTTGTACAGCTGTTAGTTGATAATTTTTTCCATTAACCTGAATAAGGTTTATTTCCATTCTCCAGTGTTGAAATGAATTTAATTTTTCACAAGTACTTATCAAAAATAGTTTTATTTTCTATCCTCTCTGGTGATTTATATATATTTCACAGCTTCCTGGTGATAAGCCTGTTGCTATCTACATTTCTCCTTATGGAGAACAGCAGAATACTGCAGTTAATCAGTTTTCTTTGACACTATTCATAAATGGATAAACCATAGAAATTAATTCCATCTGACTGCCTCTCATCTAAGAGAGAGCACAAGGCATAACTCAAAATATTTCCAGACAATTAAGAGAGTGAAGTTACAGAAGTTCAAACACTTCTGCTGTTTGCCTCCACTATAGAATTGAGTTTAACTGGTCCAGGCTAGTCCTGGTAGAACTAGTGTGTGAGAACATGCAGAGAGGTTGGTTGGTGTGGTTTGATAGATAATATGTCTTCCTCTCAACAACAGATGTTGTCCTTCCTTTCCTAAAACTTCAGTCTCAAAAACTAAAATGCTGTGGAATGACAATTCTGCTCCAGTGGGAAATGCTTGCTCGTGATGTTGCAGCTGATGCAGATACAGTCATTTTGACAAAAGAAGAGCTCTGGGAAAAGAATTCCACCTGGTAAGGTGGAAGAAGATTTTTTTAAAAAGTGAAAAAAAAACACAAGATAGAACTGGAAAAAGAGAGTAGAGAAAAAAATTAACACTAATGTTCAGGAGTAGAGCGACATGGAAAAGAAAGGAACAAAGAGAATAAGTTAAAGGGGGAGCAGGATATAAAAATTAATGTGTAAATATTTTGAAAGGCTTTCCAGAGGGAAGACATGAGAAATAAAAATACATATGAATAAAGGAGATTTAACCATTGGTTCTGAGGTATTGAGAGATCAGTTTCATGCAACATGATGAAAACCTTTTTATTTATAACAGCACACTCTGCCAACACTTAAATAGGACTGAGCTGATTCTATTAACATCAGCAGCTTTCTATGTAACAATTTTCAAATTAAAAAAAGTCAGAAAAATCCAGGGGAGTCAGATGACTGCCCTGGAATTCATGGGATATGCAGCCATATAAACGATAAGCAGAATCAAGCAAGGTCAGTTGAGTTAGTGCCAGTAATAACAATTTTCTGCGCTATTTTGGGATTAGTGTCATAAAGACATGAGGTTTGTTCAAACCTTACTTTGTGGTGTTACTTTCATTGTCCTAAGAGGTATATTTTCTTTTGAAAAAAAATTGTAAAAAAACAAAAAATAAACCCAAGACTGACAATTTCTGTTAGCTATGTTAGTAAAACAATCTAATATGCACTTAGAAGATAAAGATTTATGTATCAATTCTCACTCAACTAGTTGCATACACTCATATTTGAATATATAAGCTACTTTTTTCTTCACATTTTTAAAAAAAATTACTCATAAAAGATTTTCATGTGTGCCTTTCCCATGGTTTCCTTTTGGGATCAATAGTGCCCTGAGGGTTACTATGCTCAATTTGTCTTTCTTGTTGGAGGTTGCTGCAGGTCCTAGAGACCATCCCTCTGAAGTGGGAACAAAGGCAACACTTGAGCATATCCTTTCTAAATGAAGCAAAACAGTGGGAAAGAAAATTCCAGGCTCTGGGACTGGGGTGAGAGGCTGGAGTGTAGAAAGAGTGTTAACTTCTCTTTATACTCTTTGATACACAGAACAGAGACAAATAAAGAGCAGCTATTGTCCAACAGATGTACTCTGAGCTAAGCCTCTATCAATCCAATCATCATTGCATTAAGGAAGTGGGATAAAGAGATTGCCCTGAAAAAGTGACATAAGTCACTTTTCCCATTCCCTAACAATTCCTTTCCTTGGTTTTCCTTTATTGCAGTGTCCCTATTATTGGATGCCAAAAGTTCAGAGGATTTGGCAGACTGCTGCTATCATGTGGCAGCCCCCTTGGGGGCACAGTAGATACCTTGTGGGTTTACATTGTGTGCGTCCTTTCCACATGCTTGAGTCAGGGCAGTCTTTTTATCCCTGCAATGCTGAAACACTGGCACAAAACTGCAGCTGGAGCTGTAAAGAACACCATCAGCTTGAAGGCCAGCCCTCAGAGCAACTTTATTGGGCAACAAGGCAAGATTTTACAATGGAAGGAACTAAAAAAGGCAAGAAGCACAGCGGGCTTTTTGATTCCATTTATCAAAAGTGGAGTTTTCCAGTAGGGTTGCAGATTTCACTTACCAGTGGGCTTCATTATTCTGCCAGTGGTAAGAACCTGAAATACCTCTGATGTGACTATTAAAAGTTCTATTCAGAATATGTCAGATTCTATTATTGTAAGAGAAGATGATATCAGCTCTTTTCCAGACCCTGCTTGAAGGGATGATTTGACTGTTTGCAGCAAAGTGACAAATCACATCCATTAACTGTAAGATATTCAAGTGAGGGATTTTCCATCTTATAATATATCTATTAAAAAAAAGGAGTAAACTAATAAAGGAGACCATTAGAAAAATGATAAAAACCTATTTTTACATTTAGTATAAAAGTTCTTAAAAAGGGCAGCAGGATGTATAAATCCTTCTCTGAGAGACAATGTATTTATACTTTAAATGAGGTTGGTAGACAAATCCAGCTGTGGGAATGGATAGATTCTTATTTATCCTATTATAATCTATAGAACAAGATACTTTGTGTCAGAATTAATTTCATGTATGACTGGAATCCTCTATTTTCATCTCTACAGTTATTATGAATTTAATCTTTCTTAAGATTAAAAATAATTCTGTCTGCAGCTTTGTTGTACTGAAAGAGGAGTTTTGAAAAAGTGATTTTTACCTAAATTAAAAATTTGCTTGTCCTTACATCTCTTCGGTCTTGTTCTCATCATACCTGAGTAAATTCAGTTTCCCATAGGCATGAAATTTATCAATGAGTTGGCTGCAGCACAGACAGGCAATTACATTCTCTGAGATTCTCTCTGGAAGAAAGAGCAACTAAAGGCTGCAAACACGAATACAGGCTGAAGGTGTACAAAGTCAGATTTTAAGGGGAAAAGTATAAATTAAAATCCAGTGCTATAATTTCTATAATAAAAATTATAACATTATGTTAAAAATTATTTCTGAATGCTCCCAGTGATTGAATCAACTTGACTCAGCAAAATTTTCAGTGTCACAAGCAAGCATTTGACACTGGCAAATATTTCTGCGACAGAAGTTGTTATGTCAGATCTATTTTTGAGGTGCTCATGTCATAGAACTCAGCTGTACCTCCATAAATGTTCTGTAAAGAAAACACCATTGTAGGTAAATACTGAACGCCCTTAATTTTGTCTGATTTTTTTTCTGAATCCTTTTTATGCTGAGGATACACAGAACTTACTGCTTTACAGTCTTTTACAAAATATTCTGTTTTAAATTCTATCACAGTTGAAAGGTGGTCAAATTTAATGAGTAAATGTTTCTGTTTTTCCTTTAAATAAAAATGAATTGGAGAGGCCATGCCTGCAATGTAGCCTTCAGCTCTCTCTGAAGTTGAGAGAAGTCTCACTTTGAAGGAGTGGAGTCAGAATAGCTGAATATAAGCTCTGGAAGAACAGTCTAAGAAGATGATGGACTTTAGCCTTTATTAGACTAGTGTTGTCCTTTACAGAGTCATGACTGAGATCAGAGTCTGACCTGCAGACTGAGGACAACACTGTCTCCCATGGTGGGAGCTGCTTGGCTAGAGGCAAGTTGTCAATACTGGCACTAAAAGGCAAAAGACCAAGAAAAAATGTCATTGCCAGGACTGAAAATATCTAAGAAACATTAAAAAGGTTTTAGAAAAGCCCATGGGGTAGAGAAACACCAAGATAAAGCCTCAGTGTATCCTCCTATAATACAAGATAATACACACTGAAGGTGTTCCTGAAGAAGCTGGACTTGAAACGTTCATATTCACACAGTGGGAGAGGATCCTACCCAATAAGGAGAACTCTGGGTTTTCCTTCCTTCTCCTGTTACCATAATAGAGATTCAAAGGATGATGTGACCCTTCTTCTCCTCACACCCAGAAGGACCTTGTGTTTGTGGTGGACGCGTAAGTGAAAGTGGTTTTTCTTTTTCCTGGAGAGGATTGTGAACTAGTTTCCAAACTGATGAAAGAATTGCAGATTGCTGTTTACAGAAAAGCTGAAGAACATCAGGGTATCACCTGCAGAATAGTGAACTACAAGAATACTTTAAAAATGCTGAAGGAGATGTGGAGGCACTTTTCAAAGGGATCATCTTTTATTTTTCTTCTGCTTTAGGAAAAAAAAAGAGCTTAAAACTCCAGGCTTCTACATTCCATCCCTTCAAGTCACTCTAGGAGTCCCAGTCTTGTGGCTAACCTGGACAACCTGTAGGTAGGGGGGTGCAGGTTTGTAGGGTGGCCAAACCCAGTATGATGTATTTAACAATTATGGATCATGTTGGGGGAAAAAAAAAAAGAAAAATTAATGAAGATACAATGGAGGTTTAAGGATACCAGCAAGAACTGAGTGCATGACCCAAAATATTCCTTACCTTCGCCCGAGTCACCAACAGAGGAACAAAGTTTATATTTTCAGCACTAACAGATGCCAATTTTAGAGATTTTATCTTCTAAAAAATTTAGTTTGCCTTAAGAGTAAAGTTAAACAAAGAGAAATGCATTATGAAAGTCAAGAAAAAAACCACAAAATGATGGAATTGTTTGCTCTGTGAAGAGCATTGTAGCACATGAATAGGAGAATATCACTCAGCTGTACCTCCATAAATGTTCTGTAAAGAAAACACCATTGTAGGTAAATACTGAACGCCCTTAATTTTGTCTGATTTTTTTTCTGAATCCTTTTTATGCTGAGGATTCACAGAACTTACTGCTTTACAGTCTTTTACAAAATATTCTGTTTTAAATTCTATCACAGTTGAAAGGTGGTCAAATTTTATGAGTAAATGTTTCTGTTTGTCATTTAAATAAAAAAGAATTGGAGAGGCCATGCCTGCAATGTAGCCTTCAGCTCTCTCTGAAGTTGAGAGAAGTCTCACTTTGAAGGAGTGGAGTCAGAATAGCTGAATATAAGCTCTGGAAGAACAGTCTAAGAAGATGATGGACTTTAGCCTTTATTAGACTAGTGTTGTCCTTTACAGAGTCATGACTGAGATCAGAGTCTGACCTGCAGACTGAGGACAACACTGTCTCCATGGTGGGAGCTGCTTGGCTAGAGGCAAGTTGTCAATACTGGCACTAAAAGGCAAAAGACCAAGAAAAAATGTCATTGCCAGGACTGAAAATATCTAAGAAACATTAAAAAGGTTTTAGAAAAGCCCATGGGGTAGAGAAACACCAAGATAAAGCCTCAGTGTATCCTCCTATAATACAAGATAATACACACTGAAGGTGTGCCTGAAGAAGCTGGACTTGAAACGCTCATATTCACACAGTGGGAGAGGATCCTACCCAATACGGAGAACTCTGGCTTTTCCTTCCTTCTCCTCTGTTACCATAATAGAGAATTCAAAGGATGATGTGACCCTTCTTCTCCTCACACCCGGAAGGACCTTGTGTTTGTGGTGGACGCATAAGTGAAAGTGGTTTTTCTTTTTCCTGGAGAGGATTGTGAACTAGTTTCCAAACTGATGAAAGAATTGCAGATTGCTGTTTACAGAAAAGCTGAAGAACATCAGGGTATCACCTGCAGAATAGTGAACTACAAGAACACTTTAAAAATGCTGAAGGAGATGTGGAGGCACTTTTCAAAGGGATCATCTTTTATTTTTCTTGTGCTTTAGGAAAAAAACGAGCTTAAAACTCCAGGCTTCTACATTCCATCCCTTCAAGTCACTCTAAGAGTCCCAGTCTTGTGGCTAACCTGGACAACCTGTAGGTAGGGGGGTGCAGGATTGTAGGGTGGCCAAACACAGTATGATGTATTTAACAATTATGGATCATGTTGGGGAAAAAAAAATTAATGAAGATACAATGGAGGTTTAAGGATACCAGCAAGAACTGAGTGCATGACCCAAAATATTCCTTACCTTCGCCCGAGTCACCAACAGAGGAACAAAGTTTATATTTTCAGCACTAACAGATGCCAATTTTAGAGATTTTATCTTCTAAAAAATTTAGTTTGCCTTAAGAGTAAAGTTAAACAAAGAGAAATGCATTATGAAAGTCAAGAAAAAAACCACAAAATGATGGAATTGTTTGCTCTGTGAAGAGCATTGTAGCACATGAATAGGAGAATATCTATCTGTGAATCTATCAAAGCCCTTTAAAGACCCCATAATAAAGAGCCAGCCTAAACAATTTCTGCAAATTGAAATTCCCTTGTATCTGATTTGCCATCTGACTACAGAAGTGCAGCCAGAATAAAAATAGATTCTGATGTTCATATTGTGTGGTGTCTCTTTGAGTTCACTATGAATTAGTTCTCAATTTTTTACATTCAATGCAAGCTTAGATGGTAATGTGAAACATATTGAGGGTAAAATCTTCATGAACTGAACAAGCATAGGAGCTATCTAGAAGCGTGGAGCCCAGAATTATTGTTAGTATTATTTATTTGAAAGTTTAACTGTGTGCTTGCTATTGCAGAAAATATAAATTATTAGGCAGAGATGTGACACTGATAATGCACTTCCTAATTATTTTGTAATGTTATGTTGTTTTGGTATTTGAAATAGTCATTATTTTTATGTCTTTGGAAAGGATATACCGCAGCAATACTACAGGTAAGGAACTAATGTTGTGTTTTGCTGGCAATAACCACCAAATTTTCCATGGATGCTCACTGGTAATTTCAGCATTGTGTATTCTGGCATCTCATTCACAAGGCTACTGTTTATAAAATGCCAAATTACAGAGTTGTGGAGGCAAAAATTTCACTAATCATCTATTTATAGAAACATTAGCAGAGAATTAATTTGAAATAGGGATTTTCTGGACCTAAATGGTAGAAGGAAGAGTCTAGAGTCTTGAGTGCTGGAGTAAGGGAGTTTGGGAACAAATTGTGTGACAGAACCAGTAGTTGAGGATGAAATAAAGGAGATGAAGGAGAGAGAGAAGGACTGGAGAAGGAATTTCTCAGAGCAAAGCTGGAAGGAAGATATCTGGAATAGTAGAAAATGACTGGGAGTCTTGCCATTGTTCTTCAGTCAGCTCTTCAACAAGGTGGTCCCAATAAAGCCCCTCCTGAAGATCATCAAGAGGTAGACACAGGAGATCTCCAACCAAATAAAATCTCCCTCAAGCTATCGATCTGGAAGGTGGCTGTAAGTCACAGGTGTGTTCCAGAGTGATCCTCAGGATGGATCTTGTTCATTTTGTGTCAAAATCCAGTCTGATCCCTTTGAATTCACCAGGACATTTCTGCCTTCAGGGTTTGATGACACTGAGTGAGAACAGCAATTGCTTTGGATTTGTTTCCTTGGGCACTGCTGGGCACAGAGATATCCAAAAGGAGCCTTTTTTTTTTTGCAATCTTGTCAGAGCTGCTTCCTTGGGTCCACTCACCCTCCTCTTCACAGCTGGCCCAGACTGCCCCTCCTGCAGTGGGGAGCTTGTGCAGTGTGGACACCAAATGCACACAGAGCACAACATATGGGAAGCCATGCAATTCCTCAGTGTAACCTCCCTGAAAAAATGTAATTATCTCTGTACCAGTAAATATTTTAGGTCAAATCCTGGTTTTGCTGAAAAGACACACTCCCTGGTGAATTCATGAAAACAGAATTTTTCATCCATATGTGTTTCCTTACGGGTGCATTATATAAGGAGAATTAATTAACTGCCATAGAGTTCAGAGTAGGTCTCAGTGTGATTTGAGTTAAAATTATTGAAAGAAAGGGAAAGGAATTATTCTTTTTTTTTCCCTTACATTTTTAACTGATCTGGCAATTTAATAAGCCAGATCATTTTGATTTTAAAAAATAATCTGCTTTAAATAACAACTCATCTCATTTTTTAATAATAAATGGGGTAATTTATCATCTGAAGACACTAAAAATACACTGCAAAGTCTGTCAAATGGAATGACCCAAACCTCCAGAAGTCTGGAAACTCTTGTAGCATGCAAAGTTGTGTTCATGAGAGTATTTTTTCATACTTGCCTGGAGTTTTAGTATATGTAATACTCATCTGTGGAACAATAAAGAATTCAGTTAACAATTTGTGTTAAATTGAAACAACGTGTATTTAAAAAAACTTGCTCACTCAGTCACTAAGAAATACAGCCATCCACTTTCAAAAACTTGCATTTCAGTCATACTTGGAGTTTAAAGTTTGGAACCTGTTTCAGGGGTCTTGTCTGCAATGCCTGCTCTTGGCCAATAGTTTGGCTCTGTTTTGCTGCAGCAGATCTGCTCAGGGTGAAGAACTGATTGCATTACCTGTGGTAAAATGAAGCAAAGGGGTGCTGAATGTGAACAGCTTCCAGCAGAATCAGATCAGTATTTGAAAACCAGCTGGGGTGAAATGTACGGGAACTTTTGTTACTGTGTGCAGCATATTTTGCTGTTTCATTTCAGTCATCTGTACATCCTTTTTCACTTTTCACTGAAAGACTTGGTATGAAACACAAATAAACAAGGCTATCTCTGATTTAAAAAATAAGGCCTTGAAACAGAATAATTAAAAGACACCTGAGAACATAAAAGAGCAAAAAGGAAAGTTGTCAGGGTAGATCAAACGGTGTTGCATTTGCTTCTTGTAAAAGATCTGTATCCTGTTCAGTGAGAACTGCTGTCTTTCAAGTTACAACCTGCTGTTATCCTATCCCTCACACAGGTTTTGGTTCATAACCAAACTCTTCAGACACAGGCAAACATTAATAATACATAATTATTATTATTATTATTATCTCTTGCTATCAATAGCACTTGCTATCTTGATATCTCATTGACTCTGGCCTATAATGATATTTACATATATTTCCCTATAGTGTGTAAGTGAATATCAAACCACTGAGACAAGTGAATACCTCAAGAAGAGCTGTACATCTGACTTGCAAAACCCAATCAATTGCTTCTGCCATACCATCATCTCCCATCCTTTAAAATCTGTTTCAGATGGGTTTCTTTTCTTCCACAAAAATGCTATGATAACACTGACAACAAGAAATAGGATTTCTGGTGATATACGCTTGGCTCACCTTTTCTGTATCCTTTGACAACAATGAAGTCTTGCAGTAGAAGCATAAATAGTGTTTGTCACTTTCTTTGCATATGCCGTTAGAGCTGAACAATTTCAGACAAGAACAGAAGATAATCTAAATCTGTCAGAGGAATGAAAGACTGAATGACATGACAGCTGTGAAGTTCAGTAAGCACCATGAAAATAAATTGTTCTCAGGGAGTTTCCAGAAATTAGTACTATTACACTATACCAACATACCAATCTAAATTCATTTAGGTCATGAATAAAAAGAGACTCTAGAATAAATCAAAATAATGCTAGCAGAACTGAAGCTGATGTCACCACAAGCAGAGCTGCCTGCATTTCTTAGAAACTTAGAGATTAGTGAAAGCCGGGGACAAGAAGGACAGTTTCTTGGAAATGGCAACAGCGAAGACAGCTACAGCCAAGAGTCAGTAGATTTGGTTAACCATCAGAAAAGGGACTCTGCTCTGTCCCCTGATTTTCTTTGCAAACTGGATTGCAGGGTAATGGATCAAAGTGTCTGTTGCACTGTAGCTTCACTCGACCAGAAACATGAAGGGCACTTCTATGCCAGTACCAGTTCCAGCTACTGCAGAGCCAAGACCTGCTCTTTAGCCTGACAACTTGCAAAAGCTTTTCAGGAGCCAGGCTGGCTGCAGCAAACATACCTTCTTCTCTGTGGAACAGTGTGTGTCCACCTGTGTGACCAAGCTCAGACTGCAATTTGGTAAGTTAAATAAAGTTTGGAAAGGGCATAAATTTTTCTGAGCACCCAGACAGCTTTACTACACTAAAGGATTGCATTAGTGAATGCAGATCAATCATGGAAGGAAATAACACTTCCTTCAGCACACACATGCCTCTCATATCAAAAGAGGCAAGCTAATTTTTGTTCACATTTGCACATCTTAGATTTTCACACTTTTTCACTACAACTTTAAATATTTTACACGTTTTAATCATTTTCACCTATAGGGTTAAAAAATGTTTTCACTTTTCTGCTGTAACTCTATTAGCATATACAAGTTGTTTTGACAGCCCTGAAGAGTGAATTCTGATCATCTCCAGAACAGGTACAGCACAGTCAGAAATGACACATTTTTTTTCCACATTGCAGCAACAATAAGTTTCAGCTGCTGTTGAAACAGAGTACTTCTAGGAACAAAAGGACAGTTTAATCTCCATGTTCATTCAGTTTTTGGCCTCTGTAAAGAGACTGCCAAAAAAGTTGCCAATTAGTGCTAATTGTGGAGAAGGTTTTTGTGATGTGTGATGTGCAATGTGCACCCTTCTCCACTGAAAATTGGATTGCAACCATCAAACTCATTTCCTGTGCTGCTGATATATTTTATTTAGGTCACCAGCATTTCTGCCGTTAGCCTTTTTAAAAGTAGTGCCTGATCAGACACAAAGAGAACAGAGGTTGAAAACTCATCATTATATCTAACTCTCTATTCTCTCAAGGTGTTAGATTAATTTGGGGAGGTTATGTTAGTTGAATTGCCTCAACTACAATACAAAAAACCAAAATAAGACTTCAAGAATCTTTCGGTTCTCATGTGGTTATGTAATAATAACATTAATATAAAGGATTTCCATTTTTAGACATCAAGCCCCTGACAGATGTTTTTGGATCTAGTTGCATTTAGTTAGTCTTCATTATTATGGCATACTTTGATCTGGAGAATTCCTTGTCTGTGATCAAATGTAAAATGAATTTAGATTCATTCCCTTTCATCTCATGTGAGCAAGACGTGTGAACCATTTACTTAGCCCTGCAACTCTGTATGATGAGTATTGTCTTTTTCACTGGTTCCTGGTGAGATGTTTTTTTCTTTTTCTGGTAGATGAACCAGCTCCTTTATATGATCTTACAAAAGACACAGGCAGAATGTCACTTCACATTTGTCAAGAGCAAGCCCCACAAGCTCTTTAACAAGTGATGTTTTGCAATATCTTGCAGGAGATTTTTACAAACTGATGTTAATTAGCCCAGAAAAAAAAAAAAAAAGAAGAAGATAGCAATTAAGGCATCAAAACTGTCTTTGGAAAATCTGAAAGGTTTTACTCAACCTTGGAGAGGTAGATATTATGAAGGCTAACACGACAAAAGACCCCTTAACTCATCTCCTTATAACTAAGCATTGTAGACAAGAAAGTTTACCCTTGCTTAGGAGCCTTTGCTGCCACTATTAAGGCCCTACAGAGTGTGCTGAAAGAGTTTTTCAACATTAGTTTTTTTGTTTTCACAGGTTAGCACCATGTCATTATCCTAGCTTGTGTGCATTTCCTACACCTAAATGTTGCTATTACAAGGAACATGGAAAAGGTACAAAGGTGAAACAAAATGCCTTTCCCCTCATACTTTTACCATGAGTAGTTCAAAATGAAGTTTTATTATATGTCAACCATTTAAATTCTGAACTCTCAATTTGCCCAGAATATTATCTTTAACCTATTAGAAAAACTAATACTCATAGAAGCTTTGCAGAAAAGGTTCTTACATACTTATTTTGTACATATGATTTTTGTTACCCATTTATTTGCAAACTATATTACAACGGACACATGTGCCTTAGGCCAACATCTTTAAAAATGAAATACTCTCATGGACTAAAATTCTCCAAACATTTAAATGTACACATAACTCATAGATTTAAATAGCCTCCTACACAACAAACGGGGTGCATGCCCGGCCCTCGCAGGAGAGTCACCTTTAGACAGAACAGGGTGGGTTCGAATGTGTGGTCCGAGGTGCCTTAAGCAGTTCAGCTTCAGCTGAGATTGATTTCAGTAGCCCAAATTGAGCCTGGCACTGCTCATCACCTCTGTCATGGTGGATTTCAGAAGGGAGTTTAGTTATATTCTTCCTGTGTTTGTCTTGCTGATGAGGTCCCCAGCTTCCTTCAGCATGGGGTGTCAGCCCAGTTCTCAACTCTGCAGTGCTGCTGGAAATCAGCATATCTGCCAAACCTGTGAAGTGTCAACAGCAAGGGTAAGGACCCTCACATCCACCCATCCCCAGGCACCCCCATGCCCCTGGTTCATGCTCACAAGGTGGATGACTCCCCGTTTGAGCTGAAACTCTCAAAGTTAGCTTTAGATTACCCTAGATTGTTGGAATTGTATTTCACACTTCTGGGATTGAGCTATGGCAATATGCCAAATGTCAGGGCCAAAATGGAGTATAATTTCAACTTGAAGATATATTTTTTGCCCAAATTATCAACCCTTAATTTGGAAGTACCAAATTAAAAGGATTACCTTCTTGATAACAGCAGCTGTTATTTACTTGAACATCTGAACAATGTTTTAGCTTTAATCTCAACCCATGTTTATATCTTTGCTTGTATTTAATGTCAGTTTAGTGTATTTGAAATACTTCTTAAAGGAAAGCTACTTTCATGCCACATTATATTGTAGGTTAGGAAGGAAAAGTAAAGTATTAAGTTCCTAAAAAGGCCTGTGAAATCAATAACTGTTGAATTGGCCCAGTAGTAAAAGGCTGTGGAAGGCTAACTTCATCTTTTTGGCCCCTTTATATCTGTGTGGGACCTGCTTCTGGAAGAACAGAGATATTGCTGGACAGTCTTTTAGAGTGGAGAGATTTAGAAAGCAATTGTCACAGCTGACTGGACTGCACAAGCAGAGGCCAGGGATGCATTGTGAGGGTGAAGAAGCAGTTTCTGAAAATACATTATAAATAGCAAAAGGTGAGTTTTGTTTCACAAGCAGAAAGATAAAAATATTATAAGCTCTCTGTTGCTGTCCTTGTGGTTGACAAGAAAGTGCAAACAAACTTCCAGTCTGAGTGAGCAGTGACAACAAGTATGGACAATTCTGTAAACTTTTGAAATTTTGTTGTTTTTGAGAATACAGGGCTAAAAATACAACTTGAGGGAGCTGATAAAATCACCATATTGTCTGATACAGGCTGAGAAAGCACCCACAGCATATTGTTCTTGCTGAACTTAGATGGAATTATATCAAGCCATGGTAGCTGAGTCCCTTGCAAATGCATGGGATTCCAGTACCTGTCCAAGACAAAGCTCTATTTTCTCTTTCCTCTTACTTTATAAAACTTTCTTCTGTTTTGGCTGGAATTTACTCAGTGAGTCCTTCTCCCCAAGCTAAAGTTTCAGCAGCACACATTATGTATAGGGCAATATGCAGCTATTACTAAAGGCAATACTTAAATGTAAAGGAATAAAAAGATGTGTGTGGTATGTATGACCTGAAGCTTATTGGCACATCATTGAAATACATTTCATAGGCTCTTTTTACTTATGTGAGTTGGTAAAATCTTAATATCAAACCACCTTAATCTTATCATTGCCTTTTTAGCCATTTTCTGTTGGAATAAAAATTCCATATGTCAAACACATTCCATCATTTCTATTTGCCTTCCAATTGGCTGAAAAGCCTTAACCAATTTTTTCTTAAGACATTTTTTGTCCCTAAGGTGTTGTTTACAAGTACTTGTTATTAATAATAATATTAATGTTGGGTACTTGATTAATTCCTCTGGATGGCAGTAAAGAGGCTGAAGTTAGGATGTTAGGGGAGTTTTTTCACATGGTATATTTGTAAGCCACATTGTGTTGAACATTACGTCAGGCACTTTGAATTCCCAAATGTTGCAGTTCTGGGATAATAGGAAGGCAGGGAATCTCAATCTTAAACTGAAATGTTCCAGTCTACAAGAAATATTTCTTGCCCAAACTTTCTCCTAATAAATCACAACCTTTCTGGCTTGCACACAATTCCGTGGGTTAGGCCAAAAAACTTAATGCCACTTGAAATCACTTAAATGTCATGCATGCTTTCCCAGCACATGTACAGAATAAATTGAAACAATCTGAAAATTAGCCCCTGAAATGGTGGACATGCCTGCTATATCTTATTGCTTAGGTAACAGATGGGCTATTTCAACAGTCAAATTAATGGCCCAAAAGATCAATCATTTAAAAAATGAATTCTGCATTTTGAGTAGCATTACATCCTGGAGAAATGAATACACAAAGGCTACTTTGCAGCTGCGGAAAAGATTGCAAATAGTTTTGTTCTGCCAGCAACTGCCAGCCAGAAAGGGCATGCAGTGTTACGGGTTCTTGTTCTGCATGGCCGTGGTGACATTTTTTGTGCATAACAATAAAGCGTTATGCTTGTAGACAAATTTCATTCAAAATAGTAGGGCCCACAGAGGGCCCATAGTTTCATCTCATAAAGGGGGATAGCAAGAACTGTGGGGCAGGCAGACAAGGAGCCTTTTGGTTTAGTTCACATATTGGATTAGTTCACTATTTTCCTTCAGTTGCAGGATGTTGGGATTTCCCCTTCCTTGCATTTTATGGGGAAGAAGGAAATTCAGTGACTGTCAAATGTTATCATCTTAAGCAAGGAGACCCCCAGAGAGCATCAGGGCTGTTGTGTTGAGCCTAGAAACAGTGTTGTCTGCAGCTTCTCCAGAGATACCTGCAAGAGGCAGTGTCAAAGGACTCCCCTGGATCCTGCTAAGCTTGAAGAGACAGCTGTACCAGGCAAGCATCCTATATTTCAATGTCATAAAACTCTAACAGCAAACCTCTGTTCCCAAAGGAAGGGGTGATGCATCAGTTGCTGCCAATGAGTAATCACCCAATGGCATCAGCCATCCGTGCACTGCACAATGTAGGGATCCAAGAGGCAGTTTGGGATTTTGCTCAATGTTGCCATTGGAGTAATTCCTATTCGGGAGAAACTACTGGAGAGTTTGAATTCTTACAAAGAGCATATCTCAGAGACATCTCAAAATTCATACAAAGAATATGCAGAAGTAGACCCATCTTCTACTTAGAATTACAGCTAGGCAACTCTTCACTTCTTCTGTCACTTGGCTTGGGAGAGCTTGCCTTTTAGAGGAAACCTAAATCAGACTGGGCAGAAACACATGCAAATTGATGAAAATCTCTGACACTCATTTTTGCATATCTGTTTATGTTACTGTATAATCCCAGCAGTCATTCTTCAGACTCTTGCTAGGAAGGTCCTATGGAATAAGTTTATTTTCTCTATCTTTAGGCCTGGTTTCAGTTGTGATGTATGTATGTATGTATGTATGTACGTACATATGTATGTATGTAGTCATGCATAAAACTTTTTCTAGTTGGGCTGTTTTTAATGGGACATAGTAAGCAGGTTTTCTACAGTCACCCGTGAAGATTGGTTCATCAGTTGTCAGTGTCTGCATGTAGGAAAATTTAGGAAATGGTTTTGTCTGTTTACTCAACAATGTACAAATCTATCAATATCAGCTTCTGACACAATTTCCAGAATGACTTTTTTTCATAAAAATTGAGAGTGAATTAAATGCCTACAGACATCTTCAGTATGGCACCTTTCTGAGCTTATTTGCTGGTCCTGGCTCCTTCTGCAAACATTGACAGGACAAGGTATCTCTTAAGTGCTGTTGGAGTGGGATCACTGCCTACCATTCAGTATAGCATTCTTTGGCTGTTCATTTTTCTGCTGCCACAATATGGGCAGCATTATGTCTCTTATATAGATACCTCATGACAAAGAGGGGAAAATGAACATATGCCAGTGTCTGTTTTTCACTTAAAATAATGGTGTAGAAAAGGTGCAACAAGGTATCTCATGCTTATGTAGGCAAGCCTGTTTATATTATTGCTGTCAGAAAACTGTGGAAATTCTACCAGTGTTCCAAGTATTTTCCCAATGTTTTAGTCTTCAGCATTTCAGTCCTCAGCTTTTCAGGGCCTCTTAAGGTTTTCCCTTTCCTAATCGAAGCAGCTGCTTAGAAAAGTAACAGCTGATCAGAGAAGAGAAGGCTTTGGGGTCACCTTAATTGCAGCCTCCCAGTACCTGAAGGGAGCCTACAAGAAAGAGGAAGAGACACAATTTACAAGAGCAACTTGTGACAGAACCAGGGGCCAATGGCTTCAAACTGAAAAGACTAAGTTTAGATTAGTTATTAGGGGAAAATTCTTAACCATGAGGGTGGTGAGGCGCAGATTTACAGAATTACACAGAATTACAACCATAAAAATCAGGGGTTTGGATCTCACTGAAGCACATTCCTCCCATCATGCATGCCCCACACAACCTGTAGTGCATTCAAAGAGGGGTGTGAAAGTGATCTTGCTCAGGCTAGAAGTACAAATTAATGTATCTCTCTAAAGAATGCAAAGCCACATACCTCACTCTCTCTTCACTTTAACACCATTTCTGAGATCCATGCATAATGTGGTAAGTGATATAATAACAAGGTGTTGATGATTTAGCTAAAGACAGTTGTGGGAAAGGTATGTTCCTCTTAGGTTCAAACAAAGCCTTCAACTCTGTTAACAGTGTTTTCCTGCAGGCCACATAGCATACAAATGGTAGGGCTTCAAAATGGGAGTTTAAATTAAGTTTGAAGTTCTGGACAAAGATCAAATGCAAAAGCATGTTGCATTTAAAGTGTAAGACTTTGAACTGACAGCTTAAAATGTGAAGTCCTCATATCTAGACACATTTCATGGCTCTGCCACAGTTTTCTTGAGTGAAGGTAAACATTCAAATCATGAAGTGTTACAGTGTTTTGATCTCTGAAATAAGGATACTGACACCTGCTCATCAGGAAGGTTGTGATGATTAGCATTTCACTGAATTGTTTTGGAATCTCTAGATGGAACTTGATATATAAAAATGCAGTGATCACTGTTGTAACTGGGTAATTTATTTACTCTCAGGGGATACTACAGTTATAGATTAGATACTATTTTATACCTTTTGTCTTTGTTTGCAGTGGCTCTTCCTGACTATCTTGGGCTGCAGACCCTATCTACCTTAATGAGGAAGTTTGAAGGAATGCCACTCAGCTGTTATCAAAATTAAAAAAAAAAATTATTTCAGCTGTTAAAGAAATTGAGCAGGAGTATTTGGCACTTGGTTTCTAGTATGCATGTGCAGTAACTGCCACCATGAACTGCTGCTTTGTTAAAGATAGTTTAAGACCCAAATTCAGTTGCCTTTTTCATAAAGAAGTTCATTCTCCTTACAAGAGAAAACAAGAGTTGTTTGGGTCTTTTTTGGCTTGTATTCAAAAACTGTTTCCACATCCCAAGCTAAAACAAGATAAGTTTGCTCACTAGCATGGTCTTTTTTCATATATCTTCCATCTACTCTGTTGTTTGGTGAGGCCTTAACAGAGGAAGATCAGTCCCAGCAGTCAGGCTGATATAGGAAGCTTTTCCATTGTCTTGTTCTTGACAGATCAAATCAGTCTTTTGTTTTGTGAAGATAAAAAAAAGAGACAGGTCTGACCTTTATGCTCTTTCATAAGAAGAGAAAAAAAACCAGCTAGCACAAGTTTAAGAAAAAAATAGTCATGTTTTGGTTTTTTTTGCCTTTTTCCCTAGAGCTTCTGTCAGTATAAAGTTCCAAGGTATCAAATATTTATTTACTAACTTTCTAGAAATGTACACAGCTGTGGTAGGTAGACCTTCTATGATTGCTTAGTATTGAGACTTTACAAGGCAACTTTTGCAGGATCCTGTTGTCATTATTTTTAACTTTACCAGACTTTGGGCTGATTATATTTTTAAAATTTCAAATAAAACATTGTAGCCATGTCTGATACTTTGATTATGCAAACAATAAGAAAAAGTGCTGCTCACCTAAAAGAAACTTTCTTGGAGCAAAAAAATTTGATATATCATAGTGGTTTGGCCTTTGCGTTCTCCCAGATTTTGGCAAATTAAAACTTCTGAAAATTCAGACTGCACTAGACTTCCACAATACACAAGCTAGATCCTTTACAGGCTTTTGCCAAATGAAATTTGCTATATTTCTTTGCAGCTTCTGTGCTGATTAAATTGCAAGTACACTATCCTCACTTTACCTAAAAAGATACTAGATAACTCCTTCTAGCATTTGGTTTACTAACAATGCAAAATAAGTTAGAAAACGCTTTTCAGCCTTTTTTTTTTACATTTTTTACATTTTTTCAGCAAAAAAAACCCAGGTCTGTTAAGGATTATCAATTCAAACTGGAATGGCTGTAAGGAATTCTCTCCACAACATAGGGAGATTTTTCCTAGTCCTGGCTTCTGTTCCACCTGGCAGTGCAAATTCCAGCCAGGTTCACATGGGCTATTTCAGGTCTGCTCCCTGCAGCAAGCAGAGGCTGGATCAGTATTTATCTAGCAAAAGGATTCCTTCAAGCTGAGGAGTTGTATCCTCTGTCACAGGTGTCAGCAGCCTCTCTCTAGCATAGTCCTCATGAGCACAGGGATGGGGAATGCTGCCTGATCCCTGTTTCTGCCGCCTCTCTCTGATAATTCAAAGCCAACATCAGTCTTTGACAGCCCTTCACCACCATCAGCATCCAGTGCAGAGCTGCTACACTCTCATCTGAAGGCAGCAATAAAAATGCCTAGGAATGCTAGGGATCATAAAAGCAGCCAGATTCGCCCTGCCTGCATTAGGGAGTCTGAAACCAGAGTTTGGAGCACAGGAGACAGTGGCTCTGAGGTGCTAGAGGAGCTGTCCCCTGATGGCAGAGGGTCCCCATGGCTGCTGGCAGTGTCTGATGCAGGAACTGTCTCTCTTTGAATGGCTCTGCTCTGAGACACTCCCTCCATCATCTTTCTTCTTTCCCAAGACACAAGTGAACTTTCTTCCTTCCTTTCTTCTTTTTAGGCAGCAAAATTTAATTTTGCTTAAAAATTGTAAAAATCTTTCAGATGTTCTGTTCCAGAAGAACAGGAAAATAAATAAATGAATAGGGTTAGAATAAAGAATTTTTCACTAATTAAATACTTAGTCACATTTTAAAAAGCAGAATACTTGCAATGAATGCTTGTTATGTATTTATCTCCTATATTTCATAGTTGTTTATGAAAACTAGCTTTAGTATATTGGGTGGTCAATTAAAAATAAAAGGTTTTGTAATTAATCTTTTCTACAGTGCTGCAAGTAATTTTATGTCTTATACATGCTTTTTTGTGTCAATACAAAATGACAACAAATAGGTCTTTTAAAATAAGTGATATTCCTCTGAATAATCAAGTTTTAGCAGCTTTGGAAGCACATCTTAAGCAAGTGCAAAGTTATGTTCTGTGTTTCTTCAGGACACTTTCTTCTCTACAGTGTTTTATTTTACAGAAGTGTAGAAGAAGTGGCAGGTTATTGTATACACAATCATGGTTAATTTTTAACTTCAAACACTCTTCTGTGATCTTAAGAGCTTTTCATTTGCTCATAGGCACAGGTTTGTACAAGCCCTGCGCAACATCTGTACGCTGTTTTAATAAATAGCTATAGTGGTGGCTCTCGCTCCCAAAAAGTTTAATTGGATCTGAAAATAAATTTAAGCTCTTACATGACTTTAACATGGATGAGCACCATCACCAATGTTCCCACTTTAAATTGGGAGGTGCAAGGTGCTATGGCTTTCACAGAAAAGTGTTGCATCCCCAAATCCTGCTGAGACTGCTAGGTTTCAAGGTAAACAGCATTTCAGATGTGGTCAGATTGAACCGGGAGCATCTGGGAACTTGGAAGTCTAAGCCCCTCATGCAGTCTGGTGCACTTGGTGAATTTTGAGCTCAAATTCTTAGACGATATTTCAATGATATTCATTCAGTAAGAAAAGAATAAATTTTAAAATAATGATCAAAATTTACTGCTTCAGTGAAACTGTACCTATTTATGTAAACTGGTAAATTCAATACTAATTCTGTTCAAGCAAAAATGCATTATCGCTCTGAAAAACATGTGAGTGTTTTTAGGATTCTTTCCCACTTAATTCAATCCCATAGTCCATGATGTTAGTTGTGGAGCTGCAGCTCCTGTGCCAGGAGCAGCACTGAGCCCATAAAATTCCTTTTTGTGTGGTTTCTCTTGTGGATCTGTCCCACTGCCCAAAGCACAGAACAAGGGGTGAGCAGTAATACCTATTTATAGCTGCTGCTTGCTCTGTAAGAGAGCAAGCAGAGAGTGAAATGGGATACATCTGTCCAGTTTGGTGGTTGTAACCTTTAGAGGAGACAAAAAGTGAGCATAGCCTGGGCTACTGAGAAAGGGACACAGTGCTTGAGTCTCCAGCAGACCAACTGAAATGAGGTGGGGGCTCCTTGCAGTCCACCCCCACTGCCCACTGCCAATTGATGTTTCACATTTAATCAGTCCTGCTTTTGCTTTGTTAATGGATGGCAGTTTTTGATAAAATGTTTCATTTCCAAGTTTTGTCTTCCGTCTCCACCTATCAAAGTGCTTTTTGATATATCCCAAACTTGCAGGTCAGATATTGATACAGATGAGTCACTACCAAAGGTAGAGCAACTGAGTAAAAAGGCTAGGTAAAAACAGATGTTGAGAAAGTAGCTGTTTAATGTCTATTTTATGTGGTAAAGCTCTCTTGATTGATTGAAAGTCTATAATTTAAAAAACCTAGCAGTGATGTAGGAAAATATACTTATTC
The DNA here is from genome assembly GCA_024865655.1 of Emberiza elegans. NCBI lineage: Eukaryota > Metazoa > Chordata > Aves > Passeriformes > Fringillidae > Emberiza > Emberiza elegans. The sequence goes on from JALJVW010000910.1 coordinate 25,194,242, forward strand.
ACTCTACATGGAGATCATCTCATCAATATTTCTTTGTAGATGCTAAGACAAGTCTGCTGTCATTGCTCTAGAAGTGCTGTAGAGTATCTGAGGGAACTGTGAGCATGTTCTTAGCTGTGCTGTGAGTCATGATGCTATGCACCAACCTAAAACTGACTTGATTAAACAACATATCCCCTCCTGGCAGGATCTCAGGGCTGCTGCTCACTGTCACTGCTTTTAGTTGGCACTACAGCTTACTGTCTGTCACGCCTTTCTGTGCACTGAGAGGAACAGACCATGCTGCAACCCTTCTGGCTGCTGCTCTTTTTGGTGGCACCAGACTGCTGATCCCTCAGCATGAGTGTTTTCCCCCTCCATATTTGTGTATACAGGAAGATGTTTTAGAGGAGAACAAAGTCCTTCAGTTTGGCATAATGGTTGGAATTAACTGCTCCAAATAGAGACAGTTGCATGTCACTCCTCTATCTTGATATCTAAAGAGAGAACTTTCAAAGTGCCAACAGGAGTTTTTCAGGGCAAAAATAACTCTGAATATTTTTGTTGATGCGTGCTCGTCGCTGCTTCACTTTGCACAAAGGATTTCACCACAAGAGACTTACCTTTCTGGATATCTCCCTGCAGCAAATCAGGGAAGCTCCAAATAAAAAAATGTGCACACACATTGATTTCAAGAATCTGAGAATTTGGAAGGAAATATTCACTGCATGCAGCCTGCCCTGCCTTCTAATAAGGACAAGAACAGTATGCTGTCGTCCCTCAGTGGCTCTGTGCTTGATTTTCACCTCCACCCTGATGCCAATCCACCTTACCAGCCTTCTGTCAGGTCACTGGGGTAACTGCTGATCCCTCTAATCTCCTGCCAGGCTATGCTCTTGGCAAGAACCCATGTTGGATACATGACATTTGGTCTACTTTTACTTTTGGACTGCTCGTAAAAGGACACCGCTTTCCAATTCTCTAATTTTAGGACCTTTCTGTTTCATTCAAATTTGAATCTTTCTGCTGCAACCTAAATTTTATTACACCCACTTATATAAAAAAGTACATTAACTGAGGTCCAGAGTATTTAATACAATAATGCTACCTAGGAAATACTCTTGTCTAAAAAAAAAAAAAAACCACATAATTTATTTTTCATAAAGTTTTTGTTTTATTTCATATTTTGATATGTTACACAATTCTAAATACATTAAGATATAAAAACATAGATATACATGGATATATATGTGGATATAAAAATGGGTATGCAAATGGATATATTAAAAAGGGGTGATTGCAACTTGTTAGTGTATAGGCAGAGGCATTTTCAGAAACTGAAAGATTTTGTAACAGAAAGTGGAAAACTACAGGGGATAAGCTAAGCAAAGCTGAAGCAACATGATCCCTAATACTGTACTGCTATGTGTATGATAAACAGTTCTCATTGATAATTACTACACCACAAGACATCTACCCAATACATACAGATTTAGTAGTTCAAGGATGTATCTGCTGCCCTGTAGATTTTTTCCCATGGTTACAGTGATCACATTCTAGGTATTTTATTGCTTACTGAAAAGAATGACCCAAGTGACGTAGATTTCTGATTGTCTAACAGTCTGTCACAGTCAGTCTTGGCAGCTAATAGTTTCCACCTCTAAGACACTGTAATAAGGTTACAGGTAATTATATTTAAGTGTTCCTCTGCCAGGTATCAGATGATAGATCTGTCTGTAAATGAAAATTATATCAGACAAAGGTTGCTGAGCTCACTAGGTAAGAATGGTGCAATTCACAGAAAGGTTTAGTCCTGGATGCTCTCTAAATGTGGAAGGAAATAACTATTTTCCAAATTGGAATAAGATGCAGTAATAATAGTAGTATTAGGCAAGTAACACAGTTTAGTTTCTATTTCCAGACAGATAATGTGCTTGTCATGTTCCTGAGTCATTTACTACACCTGAAATATTATATAATTCATTATTGAGTGAAGACAAGAGCATGTTGTTAGGGCATTTGCTAATGTAAGCTCTGTCCAAGAAGAGTGCTAAAATCTCTAAAAAATGTTTCCATATATTATCAAAAATGATCTTTTAGCAAATAGAGAACATAATTCTCCATAGTATGCTTTTGAGAAAATTAGATACAAAATGTTTCAAAAACCAGAATGACTGTAACTAAGAGCCATGATTTATGAGTAAAAGAAAATCAAATGCTAAGCATAATGTACAGCCTCGAGTTAAGTATTAGAACAATATGTGTGTGTACTTGCTAAAAAAAAAAAGAGTATATTTATCAGCAAAATCCTTTAGAAACAGAAGTTTAAAGAAAATTCATTATTGAAAATGGAGTTACATTTTTTGGAAAATGCATTATATATAAAAAAATCTATTGCATTTTAAAAATCTGTTTATTTGTATACTTAATTACATGAACAGCAAAAAAGGAGAAAAAAATTAAATAAATATAAATATAAACAAAATATTATAAAAGATTGTTTAGAAAATGGGGATTACAGAGCAGTTGACATTATGTCATTGATGAAATATGATTGGATATTTTAAAATAAAATTATCTTGTTGCAATGCCTATAGGAAGAGGAGAGTTACCAGCATGGTCCTTCATGGCAATCTGAGAGCAGAGAAATTTGCAGGCACAGATGGTGTGTGCACACATATCCACTAAGTCTAAGGAGAGAACGATCTCAGGGCAATGGTCATTAGGCAGTCTTTATACTAATTTTAAAGAGCAAATAATAGTTTGAATATTAGAAAAAAGCCCTAAGGAAAGCAGCTAAACAACACTCATATGTATAGTGATAACTTTATGAATTTAAAGATTACTTGTATAATTTGAGACACCTTAGCTAGTTAAATTATTTCTGAAATTACTTGTAAAAATTTTATTTTCTCTGTTAAACTTTCTGATGAGGACAATTTGCTTTTTATGAAAAGCCTGACTGATGCCACCACCTGCTAGCTTGGGATCATTGTATCAGATGATTTCCTTCTACCACCTGCTGTATGGAATAGAGATGGAATCCAGCTGATGTTTTGACATTCTGGTGACAAGATCGTAACTGTTTCTGTATCCTCTGTTTTAATCTAGGCATTTCCCCTGGATTATTCTGCTAATTTTAATTAGTTAAAAGTTCTGCAATTATTAATTTAAAAAATTGGAACCTGGTGACTCTGGTTTTAAGAATTATGCTTTTCTTACTTATAATTCAGGCTGGTTCCATACTACATCCAAATACCAAAATTACTTTAGATCTTTTAATTTTTTACTCAATTTGTGCTTGGTTTAGTATAGGGTTAATTGCCAATAAAATGCCAAGACATGGAAGATGGCATAGTATCTGTAATAACACCTCATTATGTACAAATTAGGATGTAGAGTGTCCATGCCTTCTAGAAACAGAAAGAAGCAGCCATTCAGAAATGACTATTTTTGCCTGAACAGTTTCAAAGGAATGCAAGCATGACAGAACCATGTGTAATTTCTCCCTGTGAGCCCTGATTTGACATGGCCAGTTTTAAAGAATGGCTAATTTCTAGGTAACTCACTATATACACTTTCCTACAGTTTCTTGCTTTATAGCAGCACTTTTCAGGAAGAAATGTGCATGTGAGCAAAGTACACATATTCCCCTCAGAGGTCTGACAACCACTTAAGTCCCTTTGATGCCTCTAGGTTATTCTGTGTCTGGGGAACAGTCTTACAATTGTATTAAGTACCAAATAAAAGTGCTCATTATTGCCTCAAAGTGTAATGTGAGAGCTTATCTTTATGCATGTGTGGGAGACGTTAAAATTACAGAGGAACTAAGGGTTTCTCATCCTTTAGTAATAAATGCATTATTGAGTACAGAAGTTTAGTACTTCTCTGGTTTTAGAAATGAAAATGCTTAAAGGAAGAGGGAATTAGTCTCGGGAAGAAAAAAGAGGGAATGAAACTGTCTTGTTGCCTCAAATTCAAAGTATTTTTGTTTAAATTACTGTTATTTTAATATTGTCCATGTTGTGACTCTCCAGGGTCTGAAATCAAATGACCAAATGATTTTGCATCAGTGTTTAGCAACCAGGGTCTGCAACACAACACCCTTTGCTTGGCAGGAAAGTCTTAGAGTTGTTAGTAATAGTTATTTGAATTTTGCTGGTAACATTAATTTCGTGGCCTAGGTTACAGAAAACACACATTCTCTTTCTGGTTTTAGACAAATGCCTCTGTCTTGTACCTCTCACTGGCTGGAAGTTGCTGTATGGGTCTTACATAAAGGGAAATAGTGGCATCTCAGGAAAGCACTGCAAACATATTAAATCAGTTTTTAAAGCACTGAGGAAAGTATCCTTGTACTGCTATACTGAATTCCCACAATTTATAAATGATTTGGTGACATATCCATTCAGCAGTATGAACTTCAAATCTGTTCAGAACAGTAAGTATCCAAGACATACATTTTAGGTCCTGCTTGGCTCTATATAAAGTTATTACCTTTTTTTTTTAGTGGCTGAACCAATTTTTTATTTTTGTTCCTTTGTTCAAACTAAATATAAAGTTTCTTGTCCTCAAAATGTTTGACTGGAGAATATAAAAGAATTGGAAAAGCTTTCAGCTTGATGCCATTTCTTTCAAGCTTGTGAAAAAGAAGTTTTGCCCAATAACTCTTAGAGACCTCAAGAAGAAAAATAATGTGGGATCCTTGCATTCATTTCTTTTGGTGTCTTAATGAGAAATGAAACCATGCAACAGAAATCAAATCTAACTGCTACACACCATATACCTGTTATACAGATTTTCTGATAGTGAAATGTTGAGTTTTAGTGTATGAGGAATATCATCAAGAAAATTAGTAATAAGCATGCCCAGTTTACTCTATTAAACACAAGAATGGAAACACAAGATCAAATTTCCTTTGGAAGAAATAGAATTAAACATGGATTTTCTCCTGAATGAACTCTGTAACTGCTGGATGGGATAAAGCAACTCTCCTTAATTAGTTTTTGTAAATCTAAAACTAAATTCAGATGACATAATCTTCTGAATTTGTATTTATTTTTCAGAATGACAATTTCAACTGTTAACAATAACAATAGGGTAGTGGTGCCCTATCTACACAAAAGAAATTGTGCAAATTTCTGCAATGTCAGCATATTCAAGTTGGCTATCAAGAGATAATATTTCTGATTTACTAAAGATGGAAGCGCAATGTAGCTCTTTACACACAGCTTTGCATTGCTTTGCCATGGAAGCCCTCATCCATTGATGTCTTGGTGATCAGTTTGGTATTTTTCTTGTGAGTCTCCCAGCTGGGGAAAATAGTGTCTGAAGGAAGATAAAAATATCTCATATCTGAGAAAAGCCCAGAATAAAGATGGTAATTTCTGGTATGCTAATGCAGTGGCCATCAGCTGGCAGAGAGCTGACAACTCTTTTCCTAGAAGTTTCTTGCAATGCATGAAGCATGTGCTCTCTCCAGGAAAGCCTGTTAGTACTACACACGATTTTCCTCTCCTTTTGTCTTCAGCAATTTGACAGAGTTATGAGTTCTAATATATGAATAGTATTCTAACAACGAATAACAATATTTTGTCCAGTAAGATACTGCAATGATCCAATCATTTGGGAGGTTCCCACATTTGTGTCATATGCCTGTAATGTCAGAACAGTGAAATTAGTGCAAAACAAGCTCACATCTCCTTTTGAAACACTGGGATATGAGGATGTCTCATGTTGTGCTCTAAATAATCCTTTCCATCATGCTATAGAACTACACCTAGCAGGGTGTTTGCAGATGTCTCTGGATCTTCCTGGTCTTAGTGCAGTTCACCACATGGACACATATTTTAATGCAAATCTCTGGTTTTGAGGAGTCTAATTGCAGCTAAAGCCAGCATTTCTGACTGGCACCAATAGCATTTCTGGTGTACCACTGGACAAAACAGGTTTGTGTTAGCACAGTTAGGAATCATTTCACTTGCTATTAATAATTTGATGCCCAATTTTATGACTGCTGTTAGTGTCTTGGAATGTCAAATTTATATTCTCTTGTAGACTAATTTTAGGTACTAACCAGAGTCCCGAGTGGGACTCTGAAAAACGCTGGTAGCTAGGAGAGTGCTATGTGAGCCAAACTATCCTTGGCATAACTAACAGCGTTGATATGAGAGATGAATTGGACCCTATGTCTCTTTACTTTCACTCCAGCCAGAGTAACAGCTGCAGTGTGCTTGTGACTTTAAAAAAAAAAAAAAAAAAAAAACTTTTTGGCAGTAAATGCACATGCCTTTGTCTTCACACTACAGTAATTCTTATTTTTCTGAATTATTTGTATGGTATCACTTGTACATGTCAGGTTAGAGGTTTTTGTTTTTTCTTGTGCATGTTCCTCTAGGAGTTTGTGGTGACCTACACTTGCCTCTCCATGAAATTCTCCCATCCAATACAACAGGTGCTCTGTATTGATGGAGCACAAAGATAGGGTGAAGCTTGGAGCAGGATTCCTGACCCAGGGTTAGCAGAAGGCACAAATCAGTCTGCTTCTGTCCTGGATCACTGAGCCCCAGTACATCCTTGGTACTTGCTTGCACAGTGCTGGGTGTAATACTCTGGAGCTGGCATATGCCTCTTGGCTTTCCCTTTTGGGGAATTTGGGATGATATCAAAGTGCTTGTTTTCACTTGTTAACACAAAGAAATAATATGAATCAATCATAGGCTTCTTAAATTAGTAGTTATGACTGCCTGGTATATATCTGTTTGTGAATAATACTTTTTACCAGTAAGTAACTATTTAATAGACAATGCTACAAAATGAATAATGTAAAAATTATTCAGGATCTCAATAAAACTAAGTGAGGCAAGTTTAAATTACTTGGTATGGTATTGAGTACTTTTCACTCTCCATGTAAACCCATATTTCACAGGATAAAACTTGACAACTTCACATTAAATAATATAAAAGTTATGAAACTTCTGTCACTTTTGATTAAGGAAAAAGTAAATTTACAGACATTAACCTTAGAGTAAGTCACCGCTGTTGAAAAACTACTATAGTGTGAATGCAGATAGTAGCAGAAATGTATATATACTGTGGAGAAAAAAAATTCACATTTTTTTCTCCAGCAGTATGTATCAAAATCACATGTCTGATTTTGATCACATGCAGGCACAGCCCAGCTGCCAACACACAGAGAATACTGACTGACCCAGGCAGACAGCTCCCTCCACCAAGCCCAGATCCTGCGGCTCTCTGCAGATGGAATTGTGGAGGAGGAACGGTGGGGCACAGATGGGAAAGGCTATGGGACAGGCAGTGAGCCAGGCTCACTGCAGGGCTCAGCGTCTGGACAAGGCCAGCCTGCTCCTGACAACAGCAGCCTTGGGACCAAGGGACTTGGGCCACTCTTGTCTTGTGCTGGAGGTCAGGTGGCTCCATGGTGTGTGTGTATATATATATATATATATATATAAGGTATTAATATCTCAGGGTAATTGTGAGATAAGTGGATGAATAAGAGAACAAAAGAGGTGATTGCAAACTGGGAAGATTTGTGCAATGTGCTTAGTGTTCTGTCAAGAACAGTAAATAAGAGTCTGAAAGTCTGATTTAAATTGTATTCCACAAAACAGAAAATGCCAAGATATAATAAAGAAGCAAAATGTATTATTCATAAAGTCTCCTTTTTAAAATAAAATTCGTTAATTTTTTTTTTTAACAGTTTCACTTACATGTGGAATGTTGTCTTTGCCTTTTCTGAATGACTGATTTTTATAACTCTATTTTCCACGTTTTTAATTTTCAGCCAAAATCACTTATAAAAGACCACTTAAATAAAAAAATTGAGCCAAAAACAGGTGAAAGGATTTAATAGCTAATCTGTGGTTCTAAGGAGGAAATATATTAATTTTTCAGTATGCATTTTTACAAATCCTACTGTTTTATCTGGTAAGCATAATCTACTGCAGAATTTTAAATGCACAATACAAATATTTGAGCAATCATGACCTAATTGCAATTCATTTCATCCATGAAATCCTAGAGAAACCCCAAGGAGGACAAGTTATTTCAGGAAGCACAGACTATCCTTCTCTTTCATTGACTTGCAAAGTAACTGGTGCAACATACTTCACTCCAAATACATCAACTGAAAGACATAAGTGAAAAGAATAAATATTGTAAATAGATGGATTTATTTCACTAATGTAGGAGTACAACTATTCAATACCAAGCTTTAATGTCAATGCAGATTTAATGAAGTCAGAATACATTACATCTCTGAGGACTGCATTTGCAGATGCAAACAAGCTCAGGCTCTTCTGTCTTAGCTGGAGCTTTGCCAGTATATAACTTCTAGCCTTGAAAAAATCTTACTAAATATTCTCAGTTGTGCCTCCTTTCTTCTTCAGTTTCTTTGTAGCTGAAGACTATTTTCTCCTGATTTTCCCCCTACATCTCTGTTCTTTTAACAGGTATTTTCCTTTCCTTTTTCCTCTCTACTTGAGAATTTTCATCTTTCTCTGAGAACCTTTTTTAAATTTTTATTTCATAGAATTATAGAATAACCTGGGCTGGAAAGAGACTCTGGAGGTCACCTAGCCCAACCTCCTGCTCAAGGCAGGACTAATTTAAAAGTTTTAATTCAGGGTGCTCAGGGCTTCCTGACCAGATGAATTTTGAGTATATAGAAGAATGGAGATTGCACAACCTCTCTGTGTCCTTGTTTCTGTACTAACCACCCTCCCCCTTTTTTTTTTTTAAAAAATTAAATTTTAATACTTCATTTTTGCAGTCCTGCTTCTTTGAATAACTTCCCTAATTCTTCCTCTTCATTTCATCCTTATGAGTGTCTCTACCCTTCTAACAGTTGTAGCAAACATATTATTTCCATGATTTCTGAATTTTCTGATGTACTTATATTCCTTTGTAACAGAAACGTAGCTCTTGCTTTGATATACAGGGTTGTATTTGCTCCTCACAAGATTCAAAGTGATGCCATATGGGTGGAGGTCAAGTGAATGACCGCAGCTCATTGCCCAAAGCCATTCAGGTAACATGAACACTGCTAGAACTGCCCCAATCCCCTGCCCTATTGTCCTTTGCTCCTGCACAGCTAACCCATCTTGCATTCGAAAACCAGACTTGTGCCTAATACCTGTAGGGCTTCAGTAGTTTTTGAAGGAATAATGGCTTCTAAGTATAAAAAGGTGTTCAACTGCAAGGCTTCACATTGCCTGAATCGCTGGATTCATGTTGGGAAATTTACTTTTTGTTTCAGCTGAAAATTTGGAAAAAAAATTGCCTTAGCTGGCACTGGGTTTTGTCCATGGCACTGAGAGGAGCTACTGGAACATTTGTCAATCTAAATGAAGGTTGTCAATTTTAAATTGCTCTAAACAATTGATCTTCAGGGAGAGATAGACCTTCAATGTTTGCTGTAGAAGAGCTGGGGTTCCATTCTCACATAGAATACAGGGAAATTTAAACACATTAAAATGAGATTTAGGAGAAGGAATTTTATTGCTTTTAAAATATCTGCATTTGAAGCAAACATCTTTCCTAAAACACTAAAAATACATACATTGTTAAAAAAATTGAGTCATCTTATATTTGCTTTGAAATGGTCTGCAACAAAGTTCTGTGCTTTAATTGGGATCACTGAACCTTTGACTTTCCCGGTGCTTAGTGCTTCTGTTTATTTTTACAAAAAATAATTTTGAAAATTGTAAACAAGTGAAACATCACATCTGAATCAGTAGGTATTTGCTTCCATTTAATGAAGTAGTGCCTATTTGCTTCATCACTGACAACCATTTAACTTCACTGGGAAGGAGAAGCACTCTGATAACGGCTTCAATGAGTAAGATCCAAGAAATGGGAAAATTCTAATTTGCTGGAGAAATCAGAGGCATGTCCAACAATTGATCCTCTCAATTTAATGTCTTACTATTGTCTGTACATTTTATGCCAATAAAATCAGAGCACTCATCCTTAAACTTTGCTCTACTTTTGCTCTACTCTGCCCATGTGTGTTCGTTCTGCAACAGGACTCTTGGGGTACTGAAATGAATCTTGCATCTTCATGCTTCTGCAGTGGGCAGAATGGATGTCTCTCCTCCCACCTCCTTCCTCAAACTGAATTCTCAGAAGTGGAGTTCTGTTTACCTATCATGATCAGTCTTCTCTGGTGTATGCAGTTTAAAAGAAATACTTTGCAATTCTTGCTTCTTGTTGGATTTCTTTGATATTTATGGTATTTGGAAACATAAGCTTTTTGTTTGCTTTCACTTTGCAGAACTCTTCAGATTACAAATATTTTTTTTCTTTTCATATAACTGTGCTTATCAGTGACCCCACATAGAGAAAACAGTTTAATATCCATCTGAGAGCTTCTGTCTTCTGAGTATACAGGAAGAAATATGGTACTCACAAGAAGACTCAATATTCTCAAGATAATGCTGGATGCCAATATACATTGGAACAATCCAGGTATTCCTTCTACAATCCTGGACTCTTGACAAGGGATACATGATTTTATTCTATCAGTGAAGGCTGTTTCAGTACTACACAGCTTCACCCAAGGCCTGATTAGCCCATTCCCTAATTTCAGGAAAAAAATATTCAGGTAAAACAGATAATCAACACACTCCACGCGAGGGATGCTGGGCTCCCTGAATGCTGGGACAAGCAGATTTATGAAGACTCTGCCCAGACAGAACAACCGAAGCAGGGGACCTGGAGCCAGAACAATTCCTGTCCGTCGACACCGTGGTGTCAGGCTCTGCCGGGACATCCCTCTCCTTCGAAGCAGCCTGGGGAAGCGGCTTCCCCCAGAGCTGAGCGCAGGGGCAGGTGATCGGCGGGGCTGCGGCTGGGTGATACCGAATCTGTGGGACACACACATCTGGAACTCACGGCACGGCCTCTGCCGTTCCCGGTGGGAGTGCGGCGTTGCCAGGCTCCTCACAAGCCCATATTTTGGCTGGAGCGACGCCTCTCGCGTGCGGTAACGCCGCCTGCAGCCAGGGCAGGGGGCAGCGGGACGGGGCCGAGACCCCGCGGCCGCCCCTGCCCAGGCCGCGGAGGGGGGCTGCCCTCCGCCCCTGGGCGGCCCGTGTGCCGGGGGCGGGCCGGGCCCTCGCCCGCCTGAGGTGCGGGGATGGCCCCGCCTGAGGGCAGCGGGCATCTCCGCGCCGCCCCGCCGCCCGCGGGGGCAGCGGCACGGGAGGCGGAGGCAGGGACGGGAAGGGAAGGGCCGCCCTCGCCCACCCCGGCGGCGGAGAGCGAGCTGGGGGAGCGGAGGCGAGGGGCGGGAGGAGAGGGAGCGCGGGCGCGGGGCGGCTTCCCGCGGGCGTGTGCGGGGCCGCGGAGGCGGCGGGACACGAGGAGGGGCGCGGAGCGCATGGAGGAGTGGAGCGCAGCGGGGCCGGCCCGGGCGGCCGGCGGGCGCTGAGGCGGCGGCAGCGGCCCGGGGGCGCTGCGGGCACGGCCGCCGCGGAGCGAGCCATGCGGGGGGCGAGGCGGCTGGCGGCTCTGCTGTGCCCCCTCTCCCTGCTCGTCACCGCGTCGTGGGGAGTCCGCTTTCACCCTGGACAAGGTAAGCGAGCAGCAACAAATGCGGCGACCGGCCCGGGGGTCCTGGCCCTGCGGCGGGCGCCGTGTCCTCCGGGGCAGCCCCCGCTCCCGGCGGGCGGGAGGAGGCAGCGCTGGCTCCCGGCGGCGGCGAGTGGTGGGGCCGGGTGGCCGCGGGTCTCGCCGGGCGTGCTGGCGGCAGCCCCCCGCCCCCGGCTGTCACCGGACCCCGGGCTGGCGCCACGAGTGCCGTGCCAGGAGCCGTGCGGATGCCGGCGGTGCGTTGCTGCTGTGCTGCCGTGTGAGGCTGAGCCTCCTGCCTTCTGTTACAGAGACATTGGTGAAGCAGCTCTCCTCTTATGAAATCATCACACCTGTCCGAGTGAATGAGTTTGGAGAAGTTTTCCCGCACACGCATCACTTCAGAAGGAGGAAAAGGAGCTTGGAGGCACCGCTGGAGCCCGCTGCTTTCCGAGCACATTACCAGCTCAGAGCATACGGGCAGGTCTTCCAGCTCAACCTGAGCGCTGATGCAGGCTTCCTTGCTGCTCAGTACACGGTGGTGCACGTCGGGGCCCCGCAGAAGCAACCGTCCCCTGATTTGCGGCACTGTTTCTACCGCGGGCATGTCAATGCCCAGGAAACGCACATGGCTGTCTTCAGCATCTGTGGTGGTTTGGTAAGCATGTTGGTCACTGCTTCCTGTCTCCATTCATATTCTCCTCCCTGAAAGAAATGTAGTGGGATGCCTTTGCTGGAGAGCTAAGCTGGAAATTCTTGGGCATCATTCCAAGTAGTTGGTCATGAAATGTCTTGGCATCAGCAGTGTGCAGTCATGATGATACTTCTCTGGTGGGATATACAAATGCCGCTTTCAAAGGATCTCTTGCTGGCCAGTAATATAGTTGGTTGATGTAACTCCTGACACCATGAGCGTTATAATGAAGGGAAAAAGCATGTCTTAGAAACACAGTAAGCTATTGTCTCGATAAAATGATGCTGTCAGTTGCATCAGTTATGTGTTTGTAGCTTAACAGATATTGTGGTTGTGGGTGAGGAGAAATGGTAGTTGAGATGGTGAGAGAAGAGCTGTTGTTGATCAGTTTCTTCCTCAGCTTTCAACAATACTGTAGAGGTATGTTGTAGCCTAGTAAGTGTGCAGCAGTGCTCTCTAAACACATTTCTGCTAAAAGGGGGTAGGAAATTCCCTAACTTCAGTGAAAGTGTGTCTGTGAAACCCTTCTTACTAATTGTATTGAGTAGACAAATCAAAACTGCAATGATACACATTCTGTACTATACATTGATAGCATTTATTATGTCTTCCAAAGTGGTAAGGGAGAAATAGTATCACACAACTGTCTTTGAAAACAGTTGTACTGTGTTGCTAAATTTTATAGTTTTGTGCATAGAAACATGAAGACTGGTACCTTGTGCTTTACCACGTCGCTACTTATTGAAATGCCAAGGACAAGTTGTGTGACAGGCACACTGTAGAAATACAGCATTGTAAATATTACTGTGAATTTAAGTTGGTGTTGTTCCGGTTTTTTTTTGCAGTCACTCAGGAAACTAAAGGTGCAAGACTCTTATTTTTGGGACCTCAAGAAAATCCAACTTCATATGCTAGGCTCTTTCTAGTAGCCTACACAAAATAGAATGCAATTGGTTGGATGTATTTAGAGCTGTGTGATGTGTATTAAAAGAGGGTGATACACAGGATAGAAGAGAGAACCAGAAATAACTGCTATTTGAAAGACACACCTCCTTCTTGTGCTTCTTAGATATTTGGATATATACCATCTTGTCTTTGGGTTGAGTGTGTGGACTTTGGTTAGTCCTTGGAAACTAGTGAAGAAGCAAGCATTTGAAAACAGTAACTATTCATCCTAAGTTTTATCTATATATCTTGCTTTACAAGTAACTGTCATTGGTTCTTGACTATGTTACCCAAAGCCCAATTCAAAAGTATACCAAATACTTTAATATGTTTACTAAGAGAGAGAGAGCAGTATGTTTACAAGGAGAGGGAAAGATGAGGTATCACAAATATGGTTGATTTTGGTTTATTTCTTCCATGTTTCATGTTTTAATAGATGCTCAAATGTCATGTCATTGAGAATAATGGCATACTTTATATGGAAAAAATACTAGAAGTTCTAAGAATTTCTAGTTTCAATAACCTTTGATGCCTGTTTAAATTCTATTCCTGTAAACTGTTGTAAACTTGAAGGGACCACATACATTAAAAATAACTTCATCAAAACATGTACTTACTGCTGCTAAAAGTTGTCTCAAATACCTTATTTATCAGTTCTCAATTTCTTCATCACAGGATCATCTTCTTGCCTGCAACAAGCTGAATGTCTCACTTTTTATTCTCTCTCCCCTCCTCCTTACTGATACGTTGCAGTATCATCATCTATGTGTATGGTCAGAAATCTCTGAGTGCCTTTAAATTAGGCCTTTCCCTCTTCTAGATGAGTCTTGTGAGTTGTCACTGCAGCTTCCAGCTGTACTTCATGTCCTCAGTCATTGCCTGGCTCACCGAGTGCCTGCTCTGAGCCACCAGCAAAGACCTTTCTGTCTTGCTGCTCTCAGGACTTTCTCTCACCTCTCATTTCACTTTCCGCCCAGGCAGATACAACCTTGGAAGGTGTGTAGCATAGGCAGGGTTGTGTCTGCTTTCCCCTCAGTGGTGGAGGTTTTCAGAAGAGGAAGCAGAGCTCCATGGATGCTGTTGCACTTCTGTGGGATATGCCTATAGTTTTCCAGGGAGGGATTGTGTGGTGGTCACAGCCATCTGGTTGCCTGTAACTGCACAGAGTGTCCTCCAACCTGACTCAGAACCTTCAAGCTAATGTTCTTCCTCATCGTCGTGGATTCAAAGCAAATGTTTTCTGCCTTGTGTGACTGCCAAAGGAGAAAACTTTTTTGGAGTTTAGAGAAGAATGAATGTGAAAAGAGGGAACTACAGACCAGGTGGAATTATCTTGTGAGATCTTGTCATCCCTGAATGCATTCCCTATTCCTAGATGGGACTACCCTCAAAAATTGGTAAAAAGATGTTTTTATCCTCAAAGCTTTTAAAATTTCATGGATTTGTGTGTTCAACAAATGTACCTGAAAAAATACATTAATCAGTTATTGCTCTTTTAATGAGCAGTGCCATGCTTCGTGAGTGCATCCAAACATTTAAAGTCTGACTGCTGCTGAGATAAGATACTATTTATTGGGAGCAAGAGGGTAGAAACCAGGCTAGTGACTCAGTAGCCTTGCACTATATTTATTTTAGGTGAAGTCCTTTCTCTTTGTAGGATCGCTGAACTTGAGCTTAGTGTATGGAAGTTATGATACTGCTTTGAACTATCTTCCAGCTTTGCATATATAAGAGAACTGCTTATATTTGACCAATGCTGTAAAAGCTAGGAAGGAGAAAATGACTTGTACTTAGTTATAAAGGTACAGGAAGTATAACAATGGAATTTTAAAAATTGCTCAGGATATGTGCCCTGAGTCATCTGAAGTAAGACCAGGAACTTGTATTCACTTATCCTGTAGGCATCTATCCCCAAGGTCTGACTGCGTTCAGTCACAGCTTCATTTCTCCTCAAGTTCCTTCTTTCTTTCCTTTTTTTGCATTCTCAGGTTGAGTGTGTTGTCCCCCTCCACCCTGATTTGCCATTTCACCCTCTGTTGAGCCTTTTCCTGTGTGTGCTAGGAGCACCTACAGCCCAGAGCACCCATGGAGTGTTGATTAATGGCTCCTGACACCCTGTATGCAGTTTTGTTGTGTTACGTTTCAGAGGATGCCCTGGGTTCAGGGGTGCAAATGGCACAGGGAGGTTAGAAGGTCAGCAGGGAGTTTGTAGTAATTGCAAGGAGAGAGTGTATAATTAGGGAATTTTGGGATCCATCAAACACATAAGGTCATTTGCAGTGATGGCCTGGGTGCCTAGCTGAACATCTGATCACATGCAGGCATATTTCTTGCATCTTTATAGTAATTTTTGAGATTTCATGCTTTATTTCACTTTATTTTCTAAAGTTCCATATATTTTGCTTTTATTGCCTTAGTCAGTTATAGCTTCTTATAAACAGGGAATGGGATCTGCTGAGGATGTCCCTGGATGCATGTAGACTTAATATACCTTTCAAAGGTTAGGTGGACATCAAAATCAAAGAGGTAAATCCCCAAATAGTTAAAAATCATTTAACTTTTGAGAACATGTGACTTATGAGCTTAATGACAAATACAAGCTAATACCAGTGAATGAAGTGTCTTATAAATGATGATAGCTCTCTTATTTTAACTAGAATGCACCTTCGATTCCTAGCAGGACCCATCTAAAGAAAGGAACTTTTTTTGGTTTTTTTTTTTTTCATCCTGAATGAATGCTACAGAAACAGTTTGTTTATTCTGTTGGGAAACCTGGTATTTTTTATCAGGGGTTAGGAGGGTGTTGGCTGATGCTGAGAACAGTTAAAATCAGTTTTTGTGAGCTAGAAGAATGCTTAAGTGCCAAAGGTGTTTTATGTGACTACTGTGAGAGATGAAAAGGTAAGAAAGAAGCTAAAAATACATTATTTTGGGTGTCTGGTCTCTCATGTGTTGAGCAATTTCACATACTCACTGACTGGCAGTAGTTAGGAGTAGAAAAGTACACATGAATCTCATCTTGTGTGGATTTGCCAGCTGCCAGCTTCCTGCAGTCCAGGAAGGCAGGACCACTTTGTTCTATTGTAGCTTTGGAGTGTGACAAGTTTCTTCTTCAGCAGCTCAAGGGAGCCCTTTGGTAATGCTCCCTTACTGCACATCAGACTTACTTTAGTCTGGAGAAGGGCAGGAGTATGAACCTAATTGTGGATCTTCACAATCCTCAGTACAGGAGGTTGTGTTTATTTTTTATTAATCCAGGTCAGTGAATCACCTTTCTCAGAGGTTTTGAAAACAGCTCTGTCTGCTGCTATGGATTGGTAAAGTGGCTCCTTTTAGGGAAAAGTAAGCAGTCTTGGAATTTGTCTTAAAAAACTGTGATTTCTAATTGGTTAACAAATCCAACAGTCCAAAGCCCAAAAACTTGCTAGAACTGCTAGCATAGCCAGCATCTACTTTCTTGTGCAGATCTAGTGCAGGTAACAAACCCCAGATATTTGCTCCCTGGTTTTGTGCTCCTTAGTACTAACAGCCTCAGTGAGTGAAACTAAGTTGTTTTTTCCAAGAAAGTTTAACACTTGTAGCTAAAAAATATGCTTACCTTGAGGTAATTTAATGCTTTAACTTCTAAGCTGTCACTTCAAAAAAGATACTTTCTAAATCTGAAAGGTAGGATAGTTTCAGTATTCGGGTTACATTTATAATGCTATGAATATCCATAAGGCACATACTGGATTTCATAGTTTTTCTGTCTTAATATACTGATTCCATCATTAGCTAGGAAAACAATCCAATTAAAATGTCAGCTCAAGGCAATTGATTCTTGCTTGAGCAAACAAATTCTTATTACTACTGGCTGGGTGATCTGAAGACTTCCATGCAGTAGTTCTGGTTTCTTGTGTCATACATGTATATAAGGTGAGACTCTGGCTCTGGATCTGCAAAACAGGAAGAGTTGCAGTGCTTCCATTATAACCCCTGAGCATTTGCTCTGTCTCTGATCAGCACAAGGTGGTTTTAAGTAAAAGGTTTTCCTTTACAAGTTTAAGATAAAATGTTCTTTCTTTTTTGGCTTGTTACAAAATAGGCAATTTCAGTCCCCTCTACAGCTGTTTTAAAAACCCTGAATCTTCTCCAGTATGTTTTCCTCAGGCTCTTTGCATCTCAACTTTTCCTGGAAATACTTCTACAGATGCTATCCCTTCACATGTGGGCCAGCACAGATCAGCAAATACAGGTGGTAATTGCAGTTATAAACTGAGAAGATATGTGGAGTTGCAGATTGTGCAGCTGAAAGTCTGTCACAGAAAATGTTTTATCAAAAGCAGTAGGACCTGAGTATGTGTCTACTTGTTCACCAGCAAAATTCTGCGGGAATTGTCCTCTCAACAGAGAGGATGTGCCTATGTAACATTTTATGTCAAGGGTGCTGAGCCATCACTGGCCTGCCTTCTGACCACGTCCTGTGTCTAGTGGCCTTTCATTGGTGACTGCTTGGGCACATTCTTTGCCCATATGTTTGCCAAATAAATTGTTTTGATGGCTGCAGCTTGTTCTCAACTGCTGCTTTTATTGTTTGCATCTATGTGACCCAGGTGAATTTGCTGGTATGCTCTGGGCAGCCAAAGGAACTTTGATTTATTTTTATCTGTTTATATATATACACAAACACATGTTCATTAAACTTTGAGGAAATACACAGAAGTTCCTGTGTCAGGGAAGGGCAGAGTACACAACATATGACCCTTTGCTGTCACTAAGCTAAATTACTGGTGTGCAAATAGGTGGGGAGGAGGGGTTGTGTGTGGGTTTTCTTTTTTTGTCTGAACTTACTGCTTCCAGTCCCAGGTGTCAGTCAACATTTAGCTGTCATGGATCTCAGGAAACTTTGTACTCTTGGGGAATAGATAGGCTTCCCATATGAGATAGTGTATCTGCAATAGTCTCAATTCTCATTCTGTTTCAGACATCCCTCATGTAGAAAATGGCAAGATTAAGATAGCAAAGACAGACTGAGAACAGTTAATATCTTCTGGGAATGCACATATTTACAGAAGTACTCAAGGTAGCTTACTGTGTGGCTGACTAAGGTGAAAATCTAACCATAGCTTGTGTGCTCTTGAGTGATAACTGCCTGTGATGGTGCTTATGAGGTCAAAAGGACTGTGTGGAGCTATTCATCTCCCACTGAGATAAAAAGGTGGTTCTGCATCTGCTTAAAAACATCAAACTAGGAAGTTCTCTTTAAACAGAGATAAGTTGCAAATGTAGATTTGCTTGACATTTTCTGAGACAGGTGAGATGATATGATGGAGTTTCCTTCAAGATAAAGTGTATGGATCCTCTAGGTCTGTGTTCTGTCAGAATACTTAGCTTGATGATAGTTGAGGTGTTAAAACTAAACCCCTAAAACTCAAAAATAAAAGCCAACAACCTACTCCCTCCCAAAGTAACCCCCAAACAAGCAAGAAAATCCCTATATGTATTTATACATTTTGTTTTGCCAATGTCAACAGGCATTGTATAACTGCTTTTCTGTAATGGAATCTCCATGTATATATTTATGAAAAAAGTTATGCATAGGTTTAGTTGTCTAGCTTGTTCACTGTGAATTGTATATAAAGATAAATAAATAAATAAATGACTCTTCTCTCTTCCTTCCACTCCACTGAATCTTGTTTATTTCCATGAACCAATGCTCTTTCCAGGTGGCTTTGAAATTGTTTTCTTAATATTCTCTCAAGTTTCTTGCTGTTTAACCCCTCTGTTTTGGCTCCAAATTTTATTTAGAAACTCGTGGTTATCATATGTTTATTGGTAAGGCATGGTCTAAACATACAAATAGCTAAAATCCCTTTAAGCACTTACATGGAACTTAAGTTTGAATCTGGATTTAAGAAATTTTATCTAACCAAAGCTCAGGTGTCTTTGCAGACCGGGACACTTCCAACCATAGGTGAATGCCCCATCAATTCTTTTAGTGATGTGATTATAGTCAGCTCATGCAATCTTAACATCACAGAATATGTAAGATGTAGTTAGACATCTACAACAAACTTTTAGAATTTTATTCTCTAAGAACTTCAAACATAATGTTGCTTTCAATCACTTCTAAAATGTTTTCTACCAGAAAACATTTGTTGCTAGATGTTTCTTCCCTGGTGAGGGAAGAAATATAAAATTTATGATTTTATTACTATTTTCTTATTTCAATTATATTAGCTCTGATTTTAAGACATTAGCTTGAACTGCTACCTCTTATTGTGTTTCTAGCTGAATTATTTTCTAGCAGAAATACTTTTTCCAAATATTGACAGTGTACTATGATCACTGTAATACTTTTTTCTTTAATTAAGCAATGTTTCTTAAGTCTTTCATCATAAAATATTGTAACAGCAAAGCAGGAAGAAAAAGGGGGAGGGATTCTTATATGATTCAAGAGATTTGAATAATCAAAAGAGGAGGGAAAGTAGAAGGGAAGAGTATAAAAGGAAGGGATTTTGTAAATTACTTTGACTGTTAAAGTGCTCCTGCTATAAACTACTTACAGATTTTTAAGTGAGTTAAGAAGCCATACTTTGAGAGCATAAGAAGTACTTGAGCACAGGAGTGGAGCTTACCTGGGAGGAAGTCTGCCAGTTTAGAGTCAAGTTTTCAAGAGCTTCATTTGTCCTTTTAGAGTTTTTATGAAACCATTCCAATTGTGCTGTTGGACATACTAATTCCTCATTTCTGAAATCTGCTATATATCCCTTATGTTTTCCATGTGTTCTGAAAACTTTATAGACAAAGATGTAATTTGTATATGGCATGGTACATTCTTTAACCATAGTTTTCCAATATTTACTTCTATAACTCTTGCAATAGAATTAATATTGGTTAAGACTATGCAATTTTAACCCACTTTAAACCACTAAGTCATACCATATAGTGAGTAGCTGTGTTGATCCCCTGAACCTTGATTTAATCAAAAGTGTCTAGATCATCCATAATATTTTAAATCCAAAATATAAATTATCATTCTCATGTGGGCTTTCTCATAAATTTTCTTAAATCTATGCATATGCATAGTTCTGAGTAGCACTCCTTCTTTGGATCTCTTATTTATGATGTGCAAGAGACTGTTTTCAATTTTGTACTCTACTTCTACTGATGAGATCTTTTAAATGTACTTTTATCTCTTTATCTGAAGAACAGAAATAGAATGATTCAGGCAGCTTTCATGTTTGATAATTTGAGAGGCATCTGTAGATGATAAACAAATCCGGTTCATTTCTGATTTAATTTCCTGCAAATGCGTGTGCTCCTGTTTCAGCAACCTATCTCTGTACATCTAAGTGACTTTTCTTAATTTCATTTTACCAAAAGTATTCTTCATTTGGATCTCACAGCTCTTTTCCTTGTGTGTCCAAGATGCAGCAATAGCTCCATTTGTATCAGCAGAATCTGTCACCACATGAAGTGTCACTTTCCTGACTGGAGGACTGTAAACAGACAGTATAACTGGTGACTGAATTTTTGTAGATGGATGTGTTAGGAAAATGAGGAGAAAGCCATGTAGTTTCATGGCAGATTTGGAGGATTGGAATCAGTGGCTACAAGTTCAATGTCTTCTTTGGCTTTGAATGACAAATATCAAATGCCTTTTCTTAAGATAGAATGCTGCTTGATCTCTTAATTTTTGCTCTTTCTCCCATGCAACATAGTGTGTTCAGTTGATGTGCAAAAATTTGTCATAGACTACAGGTAAGAGGCCTTCATAACTACTCAGTGGTAGTAACTGCTTCTTTACCCATACGTTGTTGAAGAGGAGAGAATTCATTGTGGAAAGAATGAAAGCTTTTTGCATTCTAGATTTTTGCTCAGCTATTTTTTCCCATATCTAAGCAGGCCATTGATCCTGGGATCCAGTCTTAAGAATCAGTGGGCCAAAGAGTGAGCAAAAGGAAGCTTGACAGTTTGAATCCATTTTTCTAAAATTGTTGTCCCAAGTATCTATAAAGGTGGACTTTCTAGTCTTAAGGACACAATTGTACTGTTTTGTGTTAATCTTTTGATGTGAAAAAAAAGCTAGGAATAATTTTGAGACCAGGAATCATAAGGGAGGATTCTGCCCATCCAGCTGTCTCTCCTAAATTTTTGGCCTGTAAATTTGTGGTCTGTTATTATGAAGTTTTGAAGTGAGGAGATTTGGTCAAAAACATATGTCTTATGTTTGGGAGTTTTACTTTTTTTTTTTTTTTTAATCTTTATTTTTAGAATGAAATCATAGAAAAATAATATAGCCTTGTTGTTGCAGTTAAATTTTTCCAATGGAAGTCTGATATTCTGGAAGTTTAGTTTAGAATGTAGTACGAGCTCTTTCCTTCTTAGTTCTGGGGTATTGTTCTTAAAATCTGTGTGTTGTAACTGAAACCATTCCTTGTCTGTTGGAAAAGCTCTTGAAGAGACAAACCCAGATTATCTGCTCCACCTGATTGAAAGGAGGGAAGTAAAATGTATGTGGAAAATAAAGCAGGAACAATAAAGTTCTTCCTTAAATCTGGAAGAACGTACTTTAAATATTTATTATGTAGAAATATGGGTTTTGGTTTATCAGGAGAAAAAAATTAATTAGCATGTGAGTGCTGACAAATAGTAGAGGGTCAGATTTATGACATTTTGTTAACTGGGACTTTATAGTAGTATATGTAATAAAACATGAATCTTAATAGGAATTGATGCTTTGTCCTTGAGTGACAGGCTCTTGTCTGTCCCTGTCATTACAAACCTAAAAGGTTGTACCTTAAGACTAACTGACAAGCTGTGGCATGCCTGTTTTCCTGAAGCCCTTTCCAGGCTGTTCTTGGTACGCTTGATCTGCTGTCCTCTACAAATTACATGCCCTGGAAACACTGCATGGGAGGAGGCTAAACTGAATGTATAAAGGATCCAGCATGAAGACTACTTGCAAAGAATTTAAATGAAACTGAGGGGGAAAAGTGCTTCTGTGAGTTAGATTTAAACAGTCTTGAAATGAAAATATTATTTAGATGTCTTTTTTCATTCTGCAACAAAGCTGGTGCAGAGGATTCATCCACAATGTGTTGACAACAACTCTAATAATGTTATATATCAGGCAAGATTGTGGATGGGTTTCAGACATGTGTCAAACTAAGAATGATTGACTGCTGATAACTCCTTAGAAGGATCCCAAATTCAGGGGGAAATTATAATTCCAGTACAATACCCCGGACACTGAAGTAGGCTGCAGCAGTTAGTAGGTTAGAAGACTTAGTAGGTTGTTTGAAAAAGCCCTATTCTTCTATTCTCATTTATCCTGCTCTGCCACTCTCTCTATAACCCTGAGTTTCAAGGCTGACATGAACATTTAATCTCTTAAACCATATTATGTATGTTGTTGCTGTTGTTTTTTTGGTCAATCTTATGCTTTAGTGGCAAAACATCTATCAGGATGCAGTGTACCTACTCACTTGGTGTGTTTAATTGGCTGAAGTGAAGAAGTTGCTAAAAAGTTTGAAAATAATTTGATGAAATTCTTTCATGTTTCCTCCTCCTCATAGTCTCCTGAGATGGAGTACTTAAGCCATGGGAAGTTATGAATTTGGTTAGAAGTGCAGTGATGCAGTGAGAAAGAACAGAGTCTGCTTTAGGATTTCATAATTGAAAGGATTATGGGGCAGGGGGCTGGAGGAAAGGAGCTTAATTTTTGTTCTTTGTGTATGTGCCAGTGCTTTTGTTGGTAATCAAGTTACTGTGGCTCCCATTACATAGTTGACCATGTGTGTCTGTGGTGGCCGGGTATGGGGAGTGTTTTGAGGGAATCAGGGATAAAAGATACTTTAATGGTGTCAACTTTGAATTTCTGGTGCTCCAGTTAAAAGTCTTCAAAGATAATATCATGTTAACACTGTTTCTTATCTATGGGGAAAATGCAATTTTAGAAGAAGAACATTATATAAATTATGTTAAGGACAGAAGGCAAGAAATCATTCCAGAATTTGGACAGCAGTCAAATTCTGAATTTCTTGATAGCCTCTGCTCTCCTTTGCACAGTTCCCAACCAGTCCTGCTTGGTTATACCTTGTTTCTCTATATTTTTTTGATCTCCTTTGTTTCATAACTCTTATTGTAATTACATTTAATACATTGTTAATATGAGAGGTAATCTGAGTTATTCTGGTGGGGCAAGTCCCTGAAAGCAAACTTCTCTTGCCTTACCTTCCAGGTTTTATTGGAGTTTCTCCTGTCTCACATGCATGTGTATGATCATTAACTTCAAAATGTTATCATAAATAGCTTTTATTTCAATGAGAATTATTTTTATATCAGTATTTTCAGTGGAAAATAATTCAATTACTTCTCTCGCTTTCAGATGGGCACCTTCAAGGCACACGATGGTGAATACATTTTAGAACCTCTGATGAAAGCGGATGGAGGTGAACATGAAGATGAACATAACAAACCACATCTTATATACAGGCAAGATGAACTTAAAAAAGAGTATCAGAAATCCCATAAACCTTGTGAAGTTTCAGGTACAGTCATACTTTAAATTTTATTGTGCCTTTTTCAAATGTCAGATGTTCTAAAGAAAAACAAAGCAAGATTTTATTTCATAAATAATTTTTCTCCACATTGTGCCATTAGAACCTACACATTTCTTTCACATAGGCTTATCAGCTGTTCCTTTTGTTTTGTGACAGTGGCAAATGCAAAAGTAGGACAGAATGTATATAAAAAAATCCATGATGTTGCAAGAACTTCAGTGTGGGTTTGCTTTTACACCTACATTGTCCCATATGTAAACATTGAAGGAGTAGATCCACAGGAGCTGTTGCTTGTATTCACAAAAGATAATGAACTAACTGCAATTCTAGCAGATAATAAAAGATAATGAACTTACTGCAATTCTAGCAGATAATACATGACATCTGTATTCCTTAATAATGGAAGTATCCAATATTACTCATTAATTCATTATAATCTAATTTTACCCATTATTGTAAATGTTTGTCCTTGTGGGTATTTTAATAATTTATTTATGCTACATATTCATAATATTTAGTATTATTTAAGGTTAAAGGAGGGGGGTCAGCAGAACTGCTGCTTGGGACTTTCAGAGGATGGACTTTGGCCTGTTCAGGGCACTGGTTCAAAGTGTCCCTTGGGAAACAGGCCTTAATAACAAAGGGGAACACGAAGGCTGGACATAATTTAAGGAAGAAATTTTACAGGTGCAGGGGAATGCCATCCCTATGTGCTGAAAGCTGAGCCAGCAGGGAAGATCAGCTCCAGGGAACAAGGAACAGGGAACTTTCACTGGAACTCTTCTTGAGGATTAAAAACATAAAGATTTAAAAAAAACTCGCTTGGGTGATTAGTGTTATTAATTTTGGAAAATTTTTATAACATATAGTAAAAAAATTTTATAACATATTTTATAGTCACAAACATTCTTTGGAGAATTCTGCTTTCCCATGGATACTAAGGCCAGAAAATAACGATTACTTCAAGCAAATGTTCTTATTCCCATGCCTTTTTTTTTAATGATAAATAATACGTACTGAACCAAATTAGAGGTCTTTCTGTTTGTTTTGCATCTTTTTTTCTTTAATCTAAATAAGTCAGTGTGACAAACCGGCTTCAAGCATTAAGAACATAGTAATTTTCTTCCTTTTCATTTTTTTGGAACAATTACAAAAGATTGTGAGCTAGGGCTTACTGTCATTTTGGGGGCAATGAAGTTGCAGAAATGTTTATGAAGAAAAGCTTTTTGTTTTTATGTTTCTGTCCTTCTAAAGAATGATGTGTCTCCTTTAATGCTAGTCTCGCTTGGTTATTCATATCTTTTCTTTACAGAGGAACAACTTATATCACTACTTGGAATCATGAAAGTTTCTCTTTCTCTAGTAAGGGAACCTTGACAGAGGATATGGAGAAACATAGCATTCAATACATATTTTTAGTTTGAAATTGGGCCATGATAATTCTAAAATTGTCTACCAGATCTTTTCTCCACTTTGTACTGTTTTCTTCTAAAACCAGTTTGCCAATGAAGAAATTTTTTGTAACCCTGATATATGCCTTACTCAGGTCAGGATAGGATATTTATTGCATCACCTGAGTCCATAAGTTCTGTTTACTTTAGATGTGGAAGCTCATCAAGGGTTTGCCAGAATATGTTATGGATAAGTCTGATAGCTATTACTTATCCACTTGTTGATTTCTGGTGTTTGTAAACAAAATTAATTTGATTTGTTCTTGATTTTTTTGGTACATAAATTTAGATAATTTTTAAACTCTCAATTTAAATATAAGTATTATTTCCCCTTTTGCCAGTACTCTGGAATCTCAGACACTGTCTGTGACCTAGTAAATATTGTGTATATGAAATTGCTTCAGCCAATTCTCTTCAGTGCATCCAACTCTGTCAGTCTAAACACATATGAGTATATGTGGATTCTCTTGAACTAGTTCCTTTTCAGAGCCAGCCCCTGCTTTCTCCCCTCGTTATTGTTAGTGCTAATGGTTTCACAATTAGTATAGCTTTATTTTGTGATTGATTTTTAAACGATTATTCAGTAAAGTGCTTGCTGTTGTCTCTGCTGTTTTTCTTTCTGGCCATATCATACCCTAACTTAAAGGAAGACAGACAATGGATCTCTCAAAAATAGAGTTCATAGTTTACACATGAGGGCTCCTCCCTTCAGTAATGGAATGTGTAGATTTAAATCCTCTCAAGTTGAGGGTGACAGAAGTGTGAATTCTTGGGTCAGTGCTGTAGTCACTAAGTCGTTAGAATAAAATGATTAAGAGATATATCCTTTGGCCACTACTTTTTAAGAGGGAAATCGACTTTCCAGAAAGCCAGTGGAGGTTTCTTCTGCAGGGGCTGGAGTGCCCAGTTAGCTGCTGAAGTTCTAGAGGGCAGTGAGAATTTCAGATACCCTTCTCCGTTGAGTGTTTTTTATGTGAGCTAAGATGACTCTGGTAAAGGCATTGTTTTTCTGTATCAGGCATCAGAAGCCTTTGGTGGCTGGACTACACAGTATAATTGGAAGTATTACTGTACTTAGTTTGGAGATATCTGAGTGGATTGTGTATTTCCTTTGGAGCCTGATTCTACATAATGAATATTTACAAAACTGTCAAAGAGGTCACTTAAGGCTTTTGATGTGTACTTGGTTATGAAGTTAAACTCCATATTTATTTAAATATGATGTTATGTAAATTTGAAAGTCAGTAAGGACTTGAATTGAGGAGTTGGAAGTGGTTTGATTTTATTTGTTCTGCTGGTGCCAAAAGTTTGCGTGTAAAAATGTGTTTTGTTTAACTTGTGTCCTTTGTTGTACTGAATAAACTATAATGCTTATCTCCTTCCAGCCTTCCTGTTTGGCCTTCCTGCATTTGGATTATTACTGCTCTTGATTCAAATAATCCATTTATGATAGAACTATATAAAAATATACAGGACAACTCATTTGATGTTCCTATTACAGTCTTCTGTGTTTGTTTGGTTTTTTTTAATTCTTCCACAGAAACTGTGGAAAATAAGATCATAAATGTAAGTTTTTCTATTTTGGGCAGCCTTTTGCCTTTATACTATTTAGCAACTGCATTCAGCAATAAATCTTTTTTTTTATTTTACAGAGAAAGAGTTGCAGAAGAGCACTTTATTACATCCAACCTTCAGCAGTTTAGATGAAAAGAGCAGCATTTTACAGAAATCTCTCAGTTTAGAGTATGCTTTAAATAACCTCTCCATAGAGGATGGTGGCAATCCACATTCCAGGAAGAAACGTTTTCTTTCCTATCCAAGATATGTAGAAGTGATGGTCACAGCTGACACCAAAATGGTTCGTCACCATGGGCAGAATTTACAGCACTATGTACTAACATTGATGTCAATAGTAAGTAAGTTCTTAAGTATTAGGAATTTTAATTATTTCTGCCTGTTGTTTTCTTTTCTGCAACTTTTCTGTCTTTTGGTTTGATCAAATTCTGTATAATAAAAAGAGTTTACATAAATATAAATTAAAAAATGGGTCAGAATTTAAGATTATGGATCTTTTCTGTTTAATGCAGTGTAGCATGTGTACGTGAAATGATGGGATCCATTTCCTTATTTTCTGTTGCTTTAGAAGAATTCTTAAGCTTCAGGGTGTGAAAAATACATATTAATTACAGCAGACAGATGTTAAATGGCATTGTGAAGAAAAAAAAAGCTTGGTTATAGTAATCCTAGTTTTTCAATTTTCCAAGAAACTTCAGATTAATATGGGTCAAGACTTTGAGTTGGTATAATTTATTTGTGATCTTTATGTGGTAAATTCTTTCTTGAACCAAAAATGATTCAGAATATAGTACAGTAAGCTCTAAAATTCAAAAGTTTACCATGACATCTCTTGAATCATCTGTTAGGAAAAGGCATGCTAACATATTCTGCTTTGTAATTATTCCTAGATTTTTGTCCTTACATCTATTCAGGAAGCTTAATTTATATGAAACTGCATCTAGCTTGGGGGTAGCAAATTAAAGCTCCTATCACATAAGTATCTATAGAGACGTGTGCTTTTTAGATGGCTTTTAACTTGACCAGTTACAGATATCTACTTTTGGATGAACAGAACAGCACTCTAGTTTTACCATGATTAATTAACTTGCTTCATAGAAGTGCCCCATGCCCTTTAGGATGTTGTAGGACATCTGATGTCACCTCAGCTGCTGCTTCTCCAAGCTGTGCAAGTCTCCTGTAAATCATGTGTTGCATCTGCCAGTTGTGCATTCTAATAACCTATAGTGTGTGAAGGGATGCTGAGTAATAGGCACTTAGAGAACTGAGCTGAATTCTGCTCACTCTAATATCCACATCTCCAGCTGATGACAGTAGAGCTGCTGCCATCTATTACACAGATTATGTAGGTATGTAAATTTAGAACATGGAGTTTCTTTTAATTAGTTTATAAGAAAAATAATGTTTTAAGGGAGATTAGCATATGTTATTGCAAGTCTTCTGATTTTTCTACTTTTAGTGGTGTAAAGGTATGAAAGTTCATGTATTACCAAAAAAAAATCCATACTGAAAGTTATTTTGCTTCTTAGAGTACAGACTCAGTTTGGAATTCCTTTTGAAACAATTAATCCCTAAGATGCAATTTTTTTATAGTTAATTCCTTTATTAAAGAGGTTTACTAATAAATGAAGTGGTAAAGACATTGCTTTAAAATAGAAGCTGTTTTTTAGAGAATTTTACAATAAGATGAAATGGGACATTTATTATATCTTTTTCATGAGGCTTTGTTGTGATTATAGGTAATGTAATTCCTGATGGTTGTTTAAGAAGAAAACACTATTTCTGCATCTGTAGATGATTCAAGTACTATTCCTTACAGTGCCATATTTGTCTTTTTACTTACACACACAGATTGGACTTCTAGGTAAATAATACAAGCATTGTGTAGTTGCTATTAAAGAGAACCTACATATGAACTGTTTTTAAGATCTAGTATTTAACATATACTGTATGAGTGAATGAATACCAGTTCTTTTCTAAAAAACTTGTCATTTCTTTCTTGTGCTTTCCTAGCTGTACTGTAAAACTAGGATTTTTCACTTATTGCTGGCTTTGGGGTAATAGCCTTCAATAGGCCACTACATCTTTAATGTGACTTTAATATCTCTGAATATCACTGTAGGTGGTAAGATCTATTGCTTGCATCGGTTGGCAGCTCTATTCCACATGTGTGTATATATATATATATATATGTGTATGTATATGTATATGTGTATATATATATGTGCAGAAGGTAATCTTGAAACAAAAATTTCCTAAGATTACATTTTTAGTAATGTTGAGCTTTTATAAATGCAGATGTAAAAAATAGAAATTCAGATCTTAATTTTAAAATATTTTCTTTACAGTTCAGTTAATTCCATGCACTCTCCCTTCCCCTGCCTCCATTTCCCCCACAGAATACATATCCCAGCTTGTATCCCTTCTCCTTGAAGTATTTCAGCAATGGCTTGGAATTGCAGAACAATTGGAAGTCATCTAATCCAGCCCTCTCCTGACGTAGATATTAGTCACACAAATAATATGAATGAATATACAGCCTTCTGTCACTTCTTATCCATAACAGTTATTTTTCTGTAAACTAGTAAAAAACCCGTGAAGGATAGGAAAACAAATGACTACCATTCTTTGCTATGTAATCTGCATTAGAATTTATCAGTATGCTAATGGGTCATTTCTTGACCCACAGCCTCTTATTGTTTGAAATGGAACCATTTTTAGTCTTATTTGATAGCCTATAAAGGAAAGAAATGAAACGTTTAAATTTTTATCCTTTCTGCCATTATACAGATATCTTTGAATATTAAGTTTTACTGGTACTTTTGTCTGGTCAAGCAACTTCTATTATTGGAAATTGTCAGGTTGCTGGCATTTTAATTGAAGCATGCATTATACTTTACTCTTGTAATAATTCTTAAAGCTTTAAGGTTATTTGGTGTTGGCTTGGATTTTAAAGAAGCCTAAAAAGTTTAAGCATATAAATCACATTAAATTTAATGAAACTTAGACTTCTAGCTCCCAGAAGAACCTTTGAAATCCTCACCCATTTTTCTTTTATTTTCTTTGGGGCTTTTTTTAGCATCAACAAAGCCACCAAAGTAAACTTGCTGCTGTTTTATGAGTGGAAAATAAGAACTGAAATATACTGTTAAATATTTTTAGGGTTTTAAGTATCTTGTCACTCATCCAATTCAACCTGAAAAGGCTTAGCTCTCAGCATGCAAGTAATCTCATTTCTTTAACACTGCATAAATGTTGGCAATATGAGTACTCACATTACTTTCTTTAAATCTTGGAAATACTTACTCCTGATGGAAATAATGTACTTCAAGATAGAAAGAGTACCTTTGCCATAGGAGTTTATGAAAAACTTCATTGTATTTCAACACAAAGAGTGGCATTATTTAATGTAAAACAATAAATAAAACAATAAGAATACTGTAATTGCTTAACTTGCACAGTTTCTTCGTGTTCCTCCAAGTATTGTATCAGCAGGGCAGGCAGTAAGCACTGCCTTAATAGATTAGTAACCGGAGGACTTAATCTTAGACTATATTCTGAAAGTTCAGAGCCCCAAACATGAAGGCTTGATCTTAGCAACTGAAATAATTCATTAAAACACTGAAGTTTACGGTAAAATTCAAAACCACCTGGAAATATGGTTCAATTAAACATTTTGAGGTACTATCCTCATTTTCTGAATCAAGAACCGGATTATTGACATCCTTTTAAGTTGTGTACTGCTTATATACTTTTTTAGGTAGTAAAAAAAATGACTAGCTCTGTTCTTAGTCTGCTTGCAGCAAAAACTTTGTAATCTTGCCTTTTTGAAAAGAAGTCATGACATATAAAACCACCTGTGGTAGGGCTATGATGGCAAGCTGAGATTGTGAACTTGGCTGACTGCCTAGTCATGGGAATGTTGAAGTCAGAGCATGGGAGGGGAGAGCCATGCATTCAGGGAGAGGATTGAGACAACATCAATTTAAATCATTTAACTTGCAGCCATAAAGGGGTGTTATATCATGGTAAAACAGTACTATTATAATATGGTGTTAAAAGCTGGTGCTTTTGATTTTCATTGAGACAAAAACTTTAAAAAAGTTTTAGGGCTACCATCTTTTACTGACGTATGTAATAGAAGGTAGTGATTAGTAGGTCTTAACAGGAAAAGATTTTTCTGGTTAGACTCTTGTTGATGCTTTTTTTTTGCACTCACATTCAGCAATGATCATGAAGTATTTCCTATACGGGAAGAGTGTGTGCACCAATGTGTCCCATCATTAAAACCAGACAAATTATTTTATCTTAATATATGTGGGGTGAATTTAAAGACTGCTTTTATACTTCGCAGTTCATACTATACAATAGTTAACAGTTCATCTTTCCAGAAAACACTGGGAAAACATTGATGCCTTTAAGAATGTTTGGCATATTGATTTTACCTGTAGTCATCATTTAAAAATAGGCAGTACACCTAAATAGTTTAAAGGTTAATAATTTAATTTATATTGCTACCATCTGAAAGGTAATGAATATAGTTCCTTTAAAAATTTGAGGTGAATATATTGTTCCTTGTATCTGTTCCTTTGAACCTCAGTAGTCTATTTTTCCCCTTTCTCATTCAGATCATTGTATTAGTATTAAAGCTACAGGAATGTTTAGTGCTTTTTATCTCTTATCCAGTAAAACCTACAAGGACAGCACAAGGCATATTTTTCTTGGCACAAGCCAAGGATATACCTTATTATGTTTCTTCTCTGTATATAAAACCCCGTGATCTTGTGCATTTGGCATGGTTAAAATGAAAGAGGGTATTTGTTTATTCACCAATAAATATGCATAGCTGGAAACAATTATTTTCAAAGTATCATTCATATAAATTCTCCGAGCTGGCCTTTTCACTTATCTTGACATATGGGTATCTGTAGGATACTATAGCCAACTATTCTTTAGTTGTGACTGTCTAATTGCATCTCCAGGATGCCTGTATATTAAATGTCATAATGATACCTCACTACATCCTGAGGTTGACCAACTAATACAGAGGTGTTAGTGTGCCCAGGTAGCCAAGAAGGCCAATGGCGTCCTGTCTTGTATGAGAATAGTATGGCCAGCAGCACCAAGGCAGTGATTGTGCCCTTGTACTCAGCACTGGTGAGGCTGCACCTTGGGCACTGTGTCCAGTTCTGGGCCCTTCACTCCAGGACATTGAGGTGCTGGAGCATGGCCAGAGAAAGGCAACAAGGCTGATGGAGGGTCTGGAGCACAAGTCATATGAGGAGTGGCTGAGGAAGCTGGAGGCATTTAACCTGGAAAAAATTAGGCTCAGGGGGAACTTTACCACTGTGTACGACTACCTGTCAGGAGATTGTAGTGAGTTGGGGAGCAGTTTCGTCTACCAAGTAACAAGTGAAGGACCAGAGGAAATGGTTTCAAGCTGCACCAGGAAGGTTTAGAAAAAATTATGTCATGGAGAGGGTTGTGAAGCATTGTAACAGGCTGCCCTGGGGAGCAGGGGAGTCACCATCCCTGGAGGTAAGTAAAGATGTGCAGATGTGCTGCTTAGCAGTAGGTTTTCATAGTGGACTTGGCAGTGTTTGGTTGAACTCAGTGATTTTAAGGGTATTTTCTTACCTAAGTGATTTTATTTTGCAGTATGTGGGCAGGCACATACTTACCTGTCTTTACATTTCACTACTGTTAGTATTATTTACTATTGTTTTTGTCTAGGTGGTGGTTATTGTTGTTGATTCAATGATTAGACTTGTCTCTATGACTTTCTCTTCAGTAGTTCAAGAGATGTTCCTAAGGTGAAGTCTTGGTACTGTCCAATTATGACAAAGGCCTTGCTTTAAACCGCCTGGGACCATCTCATATAATAAGAATAGGAATGAGGAGAATTAGGAAGACAATCTTGCCAAGCAACACTCATGTGTTTCTCTGAGTAGCTTGTAACAGCTAGGGAAGCCTGTCTCTGACTGTGTCTTGTGAAATGGTCTTTGAAGGTCATTTCTTTTAGGATTCTGAAAGGAAGGATGCATTGACATTGTGCTGTACATGGTGGCATTTGATGTGATCTAACTGTGGCATGTATTTTCTTTGAAGAGTTGTAGATGGTGATGATCATGACTATTACCATCTTTTGAGTTACTGCAATATTAAAGGGCTATCTTTACACCCATCTAATTTACAAATTAGAGGTGAGATAGATCACAGTCATTCCTAATGGGGTGTCCCCAGCTGGCAGCTGAGCCCCACACAACCACTTGCTCACTCCCCCGCCAACATGATCAGGGAGAGAATCAGAAGGGTAAAAGCTAGAAACTTGTAGGTTGAGATAAAGACAGTTTAATAGGGAAAGCAAAGAATTTATTCAGTGCTTCCTATGGGGAGGCAGGTGTTCAGTCATCTCCAGGAGACCAGGGCCCCATCACAAGTAATGATTACTGGAGAAGACAACTCCATCACTCCAAATGTCCCTCTCTTCCTCCTCTTTTTCCCCAGAGCATGATGGCACATGGTCTGGGATCTCCCTGTGGTCAGTTTGGGTCGCCTGTCCTGGCTGTGTCTCCTCCCAAACCCCAGGCATCCCCAGTCTCCTTCCCAGTGTGGCATTAAGAAAAGCAGGAAAGGCCTTGGCTCTGTGTAAGCTCTGCTCAGCAATAATGAAAACATCTCTGTATTACCAACCCTGTGGTCAGCATAAATCTAAAACAAAACTCTGTACCAGCTAGTAGACAGTATTTCTCTCTAGCCAAAACCAACACAAAAGGCAACTCAGGTTTTAAAAGGCATGTATTCTTTCCTTTTGCCTCCACTAAAGCACTCCATGAGGTGACATGTAGAACCTCTACTTGGTTAACTGAGGGGATAGTAGCTTAAACAGGACTTGGGTGAGGGGGCAGTAGATGACCTAAAACTTACAGGGGAAAAAATTGGGAAGTCTGAGGCATAGGTATACTTGTGCAAGTTTGCATGAGAAGTGTTTGCTGCCATTAGGATCTACTTGTGGAAGCCAGTTTTGTACAGAAATATGCATGCAACAGAATAGGAGTAGCACCAACAGAAATAACATGGCTCTTTCTCTGAAACAGTAGCTGCTCATATATCTCATGACTTCAAACAATTTTTTGGGTCTTATGAAGTATATGATAGAATCAGTATGACACTGGAAAAGGTGAAGGAGAAATCTCCCAGATCCTGGATATTTGACATACTTTCAGCACTACAGTGATACATAGAAGATTCTGGAGCCTGCAAAAGACATACAAGCTTTGAAGTGATGCTGTGTTTCTTTCACAGGATATGAATGTTTGTATTTTCTTGGTACCATGCTTGTGTGTACCAGACAAGAGGAAAGAAAAAGAGATTTTGTGATACAATGTTTAGGGGGCAAAAAAAGAAGGAAAAAAGAGCCAAACAAGATATATCCAATTGGATTTGGATATATCACTTCCTTACCTTCTAGCCTCTAGGTGTACTTGCTTATTTATCAGCACTTTTTCTAAATAGGTCATTTTGCCTCTATTCAGTCACACTTTCATGGACAGTTGCAACAGGGTTGTCAAGAGAAACTAAACTTTGTGACCAAGTTGCTTCCAGTAAACTGGCAGCCATAGCTGTCTGACTTAATCTTTCACACTTCCATGAAAATAAAAGCTGTGATCCTTCCACTAATGTGTGACTAGTTTCATTTATATTTTTCCCCCCA
This sequence comes from Emberiza elegans, assembly GCA_024865655.1. Lineage (NCBI taxonomy): Eukaryota > Metazoa > Chordata > Aves > Passeriformes > Fringillidae > Emberiza > Emberiza elegans. The sequence continues at coordinate 25,228,742 of JALJVW010000910.1, forward strand.
TTCTTTGTTGCTGTAATCTGGTGTGGAGGCTGGTTTTAAGAGTTTGAAAAATCTCTTGAAACTAATTTCTCTTTATCTTGGCTATTGCCTCCTACTTCTCTGAAGCCTGGATTTAGATCACTGTAAACCAAGTGGATCTGGAAATTGTAAAGAAAATGGTGTATGCTATTAAATTCCTATCCCATTTCATCATTCTTTTTCATGAATGCTTCCAATAAGAGATGACTGAGAGGGGTATCCTTAGAATACAGGAGCAGGGAGTACTTACCTCTTAATTTTTTTTCACTGAAAATAAGGATCTTATATTCCAGATCTTTGATAGTTTCCTGCATCATTATATCATTTCAAGTCTCAGTGGATTATTTTAGGCTGCCTAGTTCCTTAGGTAAATCTTCAAGTTTGATTTGTGGCTTTCAGTTTTCAGGACTTTTCTCTTCTCACTTGGTCAACCATGCTGAGAATGTATACTGAATTTTGCTGGTAAGGGCATCTTACCAGCATCTTAATCAGCATGGAGTCATGCTCTTGATCTTTTGAAAGCAGTAATAATAACTAAATGTTTGGAGGTCATGCTCATGAGGCAAAGGATCCATAGTTTGACTCAAGCATAGGGTTAATGAGAGCAGTGTTATTTTACATTTAACATGAACTGACTTTCTCTCATAATGGAAACAGGTATGTTTCAGATTTTGGCAGGAACTGCAGACCTCTGGCATCTACATGACATTATTTCAGTCCTCAGCTATTCTTCAGAGAGATAACCAGTACATAATTCAGATGGTGCATAGATACAGTGTTGAAAGTCCTGCAACAGATTCTCTTCAGGCATGCAATGAGATATTTTTCTCTCATATACTTACTCAGCCTAATGCATCTCCTCTGAGGTATGAGTAACTGGTTTTGTGTTTTGAAGATACACTCTTGCTCAAATATTTTAAATGGACATTGGGTCAACAGGCAGGAAGGAGGACTCTTGTCTCTGTGTTTTGTGTTGGTTTCTTTGCTTCCTCTATGTTTCCAGATTTTACCTTGACAGAAAGCACTTGCACAGCAGTAAAAGATTTTTTTCAAGGAACGATTAATGTATATGAGGGAACATCCATCAACTACAGTATAAGGACTACTACGGCCATGAACAAGACCTGCTAAGTTTTAGTTACAAGAAGGCTCCAGCCTTAACTGCTTGCCTGGATCATTCTAATCACCCAGGAGCAGAAATTATCTCTACTATAGCAGAGGAGGAACTTGGGAAACTTAAGGCTAATTTTGCACTGCAGGTTTAAAGTCACAGTTTAGACATTCAGGCATTATTTGGTGTTGGCTGAACCTAGTTAACTCTCCCATTCAGTTCTCAATCCCTTTGCCTATTCTACCTGATATATATAGCCTTAGAGTACTGGACAAGTCATGTACTGGTTTTTGTTGATCGTGTCACTACCTCAGATGACCTGCATGCTCTTTACTTGACAGCCAGTGAAATGCATCTGGTTCCTGAGCTTCAGAGCTTTCTGTTTCAAAACCAGACACTAACTAGACTGATTTACAAGTTAATTAAGATATGTTTCTGACTAATCTAGTGGCATTCTGTGATGGAATAACTGCACCAGGGGCAAGGAAAGAACTCTGCCTGATCACCTGTAAAGCATTTGATACAGCCCCCCACTGCAATCTGGCCAGTAAATTGGAAAGATATGGATTTGATGCATGGACTGTTAGATCAATAAGGAATTGACTGGATGGCCAGTCCAAAGAGGTATCATTAATGGCTCAATGTTCAAACAGAAACCAGTAATGAGTGGTGTCCTTCAAGGGTCCATATTGGAACCAACACTTTTTAATATCTTCATCAATGACACTGACAGTGCAATTGCGTGCACCCACAGCGAATTTTCACATGGCACCAAGTTCAGTGATTCGGCTGAGTTGCTTGAGGAGTGGGCTCGTGTGAGTCCGTGAAGGTCTACAAGGCCAAGTGCAGCAACCGTGTCCAGTGAAAGAAGACTGTGTTAATGCTATACACATGTAATCTTCTTGTATAGGTTTATGCTGTAACAAATTCTCAGTTGTAAGTGTCTCTTATATCAGCTTAAATGGTATTAGAATCAATCCTTGGAACAAGTCTTTTTCAATTCTTGTAATAAGCCAAAGATCCTCACAGATCTCCTTTCAGATACCTCTCTGACATGATTTTGGAATGCCATATGAACCCATATTCTGTTTCTTCTTTGCTGAAGAGAAATAAAACTTGAAAGAGCTGGGCTGGAATTAATCTGCCTAAGCCTTATACATCTAAAAATTAAATATCTTTTCTCTCTCCATAGTAAAGGAATGAAGAAATGAAATAGCTGCTCTTCATGTCTTGTATGAAAATATATGTTTAAATACGTATCTCTAGATAGTCATGTCTACAGAACAGTTCATCCTCTCTCCTTCTCAACTGACCATTAATGGAATTTGCTCCCTATTAGTTACATGAGTTGAGATGGATGAGGAAAATTGTGTTATTGTAAAACAGCAGTTCCTACAGAAACATACTATGACTGTAGGAAGGATAAATGTCCAGAAATATCCTTTCTGAGTTTATCAAAGTGGATCTCAAAGTATAAGAACACATTATGAGCTTGATTGTGGTAATTTCGATATTAGAAAAATGATAGTTTATTCCACTCAAGTTCTGCCTAAATTGTGCTTGAGCATTTCAGATACCTTTTGTAAAGGCTTCTGAATTTGTCCATGCCTGGTGAATTCAGCACTTTATTGAGTATTTGAGAGATGTTCCTTATTTCCACCTAATAATTGGATACTTGCTGGTTAGTAACCAAGAAAGGACTCTATGGAAATAAGCAAACAAGAGCTGTACTTCTCTGAAATATGTTCTCCACATGGGTTCTGAAGCTCTCTGGCTCCTCCCTACTCTTATTGAATCCTCTACTTCAAGCTTGTCAATAAAGGAATGAAGGACAGGACAGTGCTGCATATTGTGTTGTCTCCAGTTCAGAGAAAGGTGGGGCATGAGTTGGGAGCCAGTGTCAGTTCTAAGTTTTAGCAGTATTACTTGACCTCAGGTAAATAGAATTTATACACTGCAAGGCTGTGGTTTCGCAAGCAATTTGAGAAAGTTCAAGTGGCTCAAAGGACTTCTGAAAGAAGTCTGTTCTTCTTCCCCTTTCCCTCTGTCAGCACTTGTGTTGGAGACTGCACAAGAAATGAAAGCATATTGACCAGTATAAAGTGATTTAAAAAAACCCAAAAGTTTGCAGTTGGATGAGTTCCTTGATCACTTTTGTAGCCATCCAGCCTTAGCACAAGCTTGAAGGGAGGAAAGGCAGTACTTCTGTGTTTGGTGGCAACTCTTGTTTACATAAGGCTGTCATTCGACTACTGCTTTAAGCCAGAATTCACATGCATGAGACATCTGAAGCTGTTACTTGGAGTGCATAAATTTTTTATACTGTTTTTATGAAAAATAACTTTTAAAAGTAGTTCACTGGTATATGGAATTGACTCATGAATTTTACTATCTGTCTGCAAGAGTATGTATAAAAATGCCTGTTGGGTATATAAATACAAATTTTATGAATGCAGAAAGATACCTTTGTATTTGTTGTGTATTTTCAATACAGTTTTACAACTCAGTCTAGCTTCTGTTAAGAGCAAGATAAAAACTTATTTGTTCAAAGTTGCTTTTTAAGACTCTAATATTTCAGGTATTGATTCTGCAAATCATCCACATAAAGCAACTTATGCCTCACAGTAACAGTACTTTTTTCCTTTCTTTGATATTTTATCAATAAACTATATAAGTGTACTTTTTACATTAGCATTTCAACATGTTGTCTGTCTGTTTGGAAATGGATATAGAATTGAAGCTATTTGAGTATTAAAAACTGAGAAACTCTTTAACTCTTTTTTTGTCACCATGTCCTTGGGTAGAAGGTACAGTTGGATGCATGAGATACCCTTTGTGTAGTGGCTTGGTTTGCTTGGGTAATTTGTTTGTTTCATTAAAAGAGATAGTTTACCAGGTGAGTTTAATCTTCTAATCTTCTTTTTTTCTCTTTAGGTTGCAGCAATCTATAAAGATTCAAGTATTGGAAATCTTATAAATATAGTTATTGTCAAATTAATTGTAATTCACAATGAACAGGTAAGTAAAAGAAATATTTAAAAGATTTCATTCTTATATAAGAAACAAAATGCATGAACTTACATTGTAATTACAAAGTTGGTTTTTTTTAGTTTAAATATAATTTTTTTTAAACTACATAATTTTGTTTTAAAATAGGAAACAATATGTCAAATGCAAGGTTAACTTCAACGCCTGTATTTAATGCCTCTATTTTCCTGTCTATATTAGTAAGACCATTTGGTCTATACTGACATAAATCAAATAGTATATGAAAGCTTATGGCAGAACTACCTGAAGTGTGATTATGCTCATGGAATCATGGCAGGAAAATGGCATTTTTATAGAGGGTTTTGATGGAAGGCTTTCAGCCCTAACAGCTGTAGTATTTTAAGATTGTAAGAAGTACTTGCTTTTCAAATACATGGATTTCATATTTATTTTTATAAAATGTCTTGTCACTATATTTTCTAATATTGAACACATGGTAAATGCTCACATACATTGTTTAGAATAACGGGTTCTTATGACTGATGACTTGTAGCTGAATTCTGATCTGACCCTTCAAACAAATGTGCTGAAGGAATTCTTATGTGAAGTCCTGCTGACTTTCTTTCCATGCACAAGTCATTACTTTGTAGATTAGCAGCACAAATGACAATGCAGTAGGTGCAAGTACATGAACATTAAAGCCCTTATTTGATGTTTTTGGTCATTTCTTCCTTAGGAAGGACCAGCTATCACTTTTAATGCAGCTACCACTCTGCGTAATTTTTGCTTATGGCAGCAAGCACAAAACACTTTGGATGATACTCACCCTTCTCATCATGATACTGCTGTTCTCATCACTAGGTACAGTATCTAAAATAGCCACAGTTACCCAGCTAGGTGAGACAAATACTTCAGTTTTGTTTTTACAATACAATCTTTTAAGTATTCCACTGACATTATTCATAGATAAGTAAATAACACTATCTTGCCCTTCTAAAACACTGATTATCAATATGTGAGCAATTACTCTGACATAGCTATGTTGATAGATAGGCATCTGATGATCCTTCCATTAAAGATTATAGAAATTAATTAGACCTGAAAGTGTGCAAGGAAGTTCAAATATCTAGTTTTGGTACATACATGTGATAGGGGAGGAGTGTTGTAAGATGCAGTGACAGACAGCTCCTGATAGCCCTGATGTAATCAGAACTATTGAAAGCTTAAAATGGAAAGCATATAAATATTAGTTTGTTTTCTGCCTGTACACCAGTCACCTCAGTGATGGGTCTGATGTTCATTCATTGGAATAGTCTCTTTTACAGTGATTTTCCCCTCAGTAAGGTTTCAAGTATACTGCAATTTGCATGTTTTTCAGCATCATTTTATACTTGATCTACCTTCTGCGTTCTAGAGAAAGAACATAATAAATTTTTATTCTTTGCGTGCTAGATAAAAAGCAGTACTGTGGGCTTGGTCTGGTGAATTTAAATTACTTCTTTTACTAGAATACAAATGGTTTGAATGGCCTGTAACATTAAAAATTGAGAATCAGATTTGCAATTGCTGTAGCTAGTATAGCAACAGTGAAATACTTTTCAAATATTCTTTTATATACTGTAATGATTTGAAATAAATATTTTCTTTCAAGGGAAGACATCTGCAGAGCTAGAGAGAAGTGTGATACTCTTGGTGAGTTACTCTCTTTTTCATCAGTATGATTTTATATATATGAGAATATCAGTGTGAATATTATGTTAGCAATAAGTCAGAAAATAGATACAAAATTTAAGCCACACAGACAAAAATAATGGTTTCCCAGTTCTTGTTGCTTTTCTTTCCTGGCATGTACTTTAGTGCCAGGTAGTTATTTGTTTTGTATAAATTTGCTGGATACTTGAGGCACAGCTTTTGACTTGAGTGCCATAGCATTCAATGTAATGCATGGCAATATGCGAAAATTCATTCCCTTAAACTTTTATATAAGGATTCAATTTTGCAGGTTTGGCAGAGCTGGGTACAATGTGCGACCCACTACGCAGTTGTTCTGTAAGTGAAGAAAATGGATTGAGTGCAGCTTTTACTATAGCACATGAGCTTGGACATGTGTAAGTACCTACTTCTTGGCAGGTAATTTTTTTGTTTTAAATTGCCATTTAAATGTGACCAATTTTCAGCAGTGGGCTTTGCATTTCTAAGAGGGTGCAGTCTGATGTGGCCTTTTAGAAGAGTCATTATTTTTGGCCCTTGCAGTGAGCCTGGTTAAGAAATTGTGAGTTTTATAACTTGGTTCGTATCCTGAATTTTAGGAAAAACTCTCCAAAGAAATGAATTCTGTCCTTTTATCTTATGAACTGGTTGGGACACTGGGACATACCCTAGGTAGTGCAACATAGTCCTGTTAACTCTGAGTGTATTCTAGCCCTGTTAGGAATTTACATTTAAGAAAAGACAATTGTTAATATAACACAGAAATATTCTTCCTTGTGTTTGATCCTTTCAGAGTACAGTAGAGTAACACAAAGAGAAATACTTTACACTGAAATAAGAGGAGATGACAGCATTTTATTTTATGAAGCATACCTCATCAGTGATGGCAGAAAGGTGCTATACTCTAGCTCCATGAGCATGCCACAGTGTAGGTAACAACGACGTTACAGAGCTCAGTAGCTAGCTTGTTCATTTTCTTGTGCCTGCAAGTCCACTTAGACACGTGCTATTTGTCTTGGTTCTTGAACTGAGATAGTAACGTAAGATGATGTGTTAGTTGCATTGAGTATGATATTGATGTGCTCTGCAGTTTTTGTTTCTGAATAGTAAGAGTTATGATGTGATTGTTGGGGTTGCATGTTGTGAACAGACCAGCCATGGCCTGTATATTCACTTGAGGACATGGGTTGTTCCTTTAAGGTGACACACTCCTAAAACACTGGAATTTTTCTGGTAAGCTAAAAATATATGTTACTTGTAAAATTCTTCCTGTACCCACCACTATACAACTAGGAGCATTTGGATAAGGGGATAATTATGTAAGGCATTTTAATGATACCTATTGCCAAAAGGTCAGATAGATGTATTGAGTCCCATTAAATTTTAAGGCATTTTCAAACTCAAAACTCAAGCATTTGCTGCTACAGCAAAGAAAGTTTCAGTTAATTATTGCTGAATTTGTTTTGGAGTTTATCTGTTTTGCTTTTTAGGTTTAATGTGCCTCATGATGATAGTTTTAAATGTAAAGAAGCTGGAATTAAACACCAATATCATGTGATGGCTCCAACTTTAAATTATCATACAAGTCCATGGACCTGGTCAAAATGCAGTCAAAAATACATCACTGAATTTCTTGAGTAAGTATCAATGTAATGCTATGGTTTGGAGTGGGGTTTTTTGGTTGTTTTTTTTTTTTCCCTTAATTTCATTTATTTCTGAGAAGCATTTTAAAGGTATTGCTTAAATATAGTTTTTGCTGTTCTTTGGTTTAACCAACTTGCAGGGCCTCAGTCCTCCAGAAGAATACATGTATTTAACTTTTTTTGTGAATTATGACCATTAAAGTTGCACTGAACATGTAAAGCTTAGAAGATTTTTTTAATGTAGTGGTACTTTTTATTGAAAATACCTTTAGGATTATTTTAGTAGGTTAGAATAGTCACTCTTTATTTTCTAAAGTTTTTATATTAAAAAAAAGTGATGGATATAATTTAGGTAGTACCATATTTTTCCTTTTTTAAAAAATGAGAAAAAAACCACTTAATTTTGTTTGGTGGGTCTAAATGCAAAATGCAAAAAAGAAAAATCAAGTGACCTGGTACGTTGCATTATTCATTAATTCAATTCAAGTCATTATACAGGCAAGTAGGCCTGTAAACCCCGAACTCCACTGAGATATGCATGTGTAAGTGTTGTGTGAATATTGAGAAGGTTCCCAATGAGTTGAGTGATTTGTTTACATTTTGTTCCTGTTTTACAACAGTACTGGTTATGGTGAATGCCTCCTAGACAAACCTAGTGGAGAAACATACCATCTCTCCTCTCAGCTGCCTGGGTCAATGTATGATGCCAACAAGCAATGTGAGCTTACTTTTGGTATTGGGTCACAAGTATGCCCTTACCTGGTGAGTGAAAATGAGACAAAGTCATGCTTTGTCTAGACTAAAAATTACTGAGACGTACTGGTTTTGAATGATTTTATTCTGAAATAAGTACATTTCAGGTTATATTGTTTTGAAGTAGAAGAGTTCAGTAAACAGCATTGCAATTTCACATGGGAGAAATCTATAGCAATAAAAAGTAGGTTGCATTCATTTTGATTTCCATATCTGTGAATTTAAGAATTCCTTTAAAATATCTAAAGTCGCATAAACTAAGGTTTCCTGCAACAACTTCAAGGGATTTATTTCAGCACTTCCTGCAAAGGTTTTCACAGTATAGGTCATAAGTTAACATTAGCAGGTCTTGCTTCTCTGCTTCTTTTAATGCTTTTTAGACACTTATAACTTAAAAATAAACTATCTCAAACATTTTTTCTAAATGTTTGTTCCAAATTGTAGATTCCCTCTACTTTGTCAGAGTCCAAAAATATTTTCATGCCTGACAGTTTTGTATACAAAACTGAGATGTGGAGAGAAAACTCAAACAGATTAGTACTGAAACTTAAGTTGTATTTTGAAAACTTAATGTGGCCGTTGCAATATAAACACAAATATTACCCTTTATTCACTGCTGACAAGATTTCAGGTAGGGTTAGATTTTGGAGCAACTTGTAAAATTCCTCTACCAGCATTGTATATCTTGTTGGAGCTGTTTAAAGAAGAGCATTTAAGCTCAAATTCAGACTGAATTAAGTGGAGCTTTTTGGTGAGGTAAAATGTTGTATAAGAGGGGTCAGGCTTTGTGAGAATATTAAAGGAAAGGAAAGGAAAAGGGATTTCAAACATCTGAAGTTGGTGTTACTGAAAACTGATTTATAAATTTGTTTAATCTGTAAGGGTTATTTATCTATTGAGAGTCTTTTAGCAATTTGAAAACGGGGCTTTCTGCTTAGTTTTCTAGACAGTACATTTAATTCCTGTTAAATTCACTTAGGGTCTTCTTCTGGGGGATTATATGGAAACTGTTCTGTGTAGTATTACCCATAACCTCTGACACTTTTAAATAAAATTTTCTACTGAAGTAGAAAATGAAGTTACCTATTTAACTGATGGGATCAATTTCAGAAATTCCACATTCCTGCTTGGCCTTAAGCAAAATCTGTTTTGGTTCTGTGGGGCTTTATCTGTGAAAAAATGGTAGTACAATAGCAAACACTAAGCCTGCACGGTGTGAGAAAATAAAAATAATACAAGCAATAAAACAATAAAATAATCACAACTAATGTCTAAAATGGTATTGCTGGTGCAACAAAAGTAACCTGGTTTTCTTTTTAGAAACAATGCAAACGCTTATGGTGCACAAGCACAGAAGGTGTTCACAAGGGTTGTCGTACTCAGCACATGCCTTTGGCTGATGGAACAGCTTGTGGTGTAGGCATGGTAAGCCTTGTTTTGTTTCTCAGTACTTGCAATTTCGGATGTAGGTAAGAAAGATCAGTGCTTGCTGTGTGGCAATACTGTGCCTATAGACTACTGATGGCGTGAAAATTGTATACCTGACTTTACATGCAGTTTCTCTTAGTTCTGTAATCTTGTGACATAAAAACCCACAGTTTGTTCAGGGTAGTTATAAAAGTTTACAGATGCCATGCTGGTTAAAAATAGTTGAAAGAAGTCAGGGGAAAGTTGACATCTTTCCTTCTGTTTGAAATGTTCAGCATGCATAAGTTTTTTTCCTGACTGGTATTGTCCAAAGTAAAATTATCTGAAATATGACATCCTTAAACTGTGTTTCCCCCAGTTAATCTTGTAGAGACTGTTTTTTGAACCAGCACAAATTAAGCATGAGTCACTTAGGTACAGGTGTATGCTTTTTGAAAGAGGGAGTCTTTGGATTAGAATCTGGTCTCAGACGTTTGTATCTGCATTGTATCTGTTTCAGAGAAAATATGAAAGCATGTGTCAATAGCTCTTCACCCACTCCAGGAAGTGCCTTAAGCGCACATAACTTGCATTCATTTTCTGTCTTTCCTATTGTAACATAATTCACGATATTTGGGTCAATTTGACAGATTAAAAATAAGAAGTGGAAACTGCGTTTCCTATATTCTGCTCATAAGTTTTTGGGTCATAAGGGTGCCACTTACTGCTTTTTATTTGCAAGTCTTTGAATGCCAATCCTGATCTGTAAAATTGGACAATATAGCCTTCCTTGGGCTGTCCATAAGGGTCATGGATATCTAATTAGTAGATATAGTCAAGGCATTTACAGAACCTCAACAGAAACAGAAGCAATCACAGAGTCCAGTTGTATCCAGTTTCCAGTGTAGATTTGAGGCTTTTAGTTTTGGATTTGTATATGGTTTGGGAAGTGAATAAAAATAAGGTGTTTAAGTTCTTTACTGGTCTAGATTTTTCTTCTTCATATCTTACATCACCACCAGCAAACAGAAGTGTTTTCTGACTTGTCAGAGTATTGTGAGAATAAATATTTTTCATGGAGATTTTACATGGGTCAGGTTTGAGAGTGATTGTCTTAAGTGTGGGTGGTTTATTATGTTGACCTGCTTTTATATAGTAGTGTGCTTTGGCAGCTTCAGGAGGCAATGTAAGAGCAATGTTTATTTTTTTTAAGATAATTTTATATGTTCAAAAATTATTAAAAACTCTAATTTAATTTCTTGGTATAATAGGCAGCAACATTTTACTCAGTTATTTCTAAATTTCCCCCAATAACTTAAACTTAAAAGATTCTATGTTTGGTAAGACAGTATTAATGATGAATTTGAAAATAGTATCTTAATGGAAAACAAATGTAGTGGGTAAACTCTCTCAAATGGCTTCTTTCTGTTTTGCAAGATCAGAAAAAGTTACTTGAAGGCTGTAGTGGATGCTTTGCTTGAGTGTAGCCTACGCATGCCATTGGTGTTAAAATATTTAACCCATTTTTCAGTCAGTCAGTCATCAGAAAGGAAGTTCATCTTTTATGTAAACTTCATTTGTAATCTTCAGTTAAATTGACTCTAATTTGCCAACATCAGAGGATTTCTTTTATATAAGAATACAAAAACCTTTTTTATGTAATTAACACAGTGGAACCATTTTTCTCTAGAAAGTAATGAGCTAATTACAGTCATTGCCTCTGAAAGATATAAGAAAGAACAGCAATTAATTAATCTGACAAATTGTCATCTGCTCCTGACTAAGGGACAGCTCTTCTCAAGCTCAGACTGCAAGTTGCTGCTAATGTTAATGGGCATAAGACATGGTGACTATTAATTGTAATTCATATTTTCCAGCAATCTAAATTAATTTAGTTTTGACATTTACAACATTATTGCTGTGATGGACACAGAAAAGACACATTTAAGGCATTTGTTATTTTATATCAACTTTTTAAGCTCAGATTTCAAACATCATGTGTTGTGTTATTGGATGTTGCTCTATGGACTGCTCTAACAGTTGGATTTAGTGAAGCCTATCTGAGTCAAAAAAACCTCACCTCCAAAGAAGAAAAATTGTTGGAAACACCTCTCTTCCAGGAGTGGCATTCTCAGAAAAAGTCTTTATTGGTACAAAAAGAGCAGCAAAAGTACCCAATGAAGTGTGAGTGGTTTATTACTGGTTTTTTGAGGCACTCCAAAAGGTTGCACTCTGACCCTTCCTGGATTTCTGAGGAATATAGAAATGTGCCCATATTCTTTTGATTCCTTGAGCATTGGAATGGAGAGGTAGCAGGTAGCTATATAATTCTGACCCAAACTTTTCAGTGTCCTGGGGATATCCCAGTGTTCTACATAATGGCAGTTTGCTACTTGAACACTGAAAAAAACTGTCACTGAAGTTTGGAAAAATCTCTTTAACAGCAAGAAGGAATTCACATGATACAAGTTACAGTTGGATTGGAAAGCATGTGATTTTTGTGTTTTAGAGACATAGTAATCAATTCTATTCACTGTAGATATGTAATGTATATTGAGCTAGCATCTAAAAATATTCAGAATAGCAATCAAATAAATTAAGACTTCATCCTAGTCCTTTTGGCATAAAAGACAGGGATATAGGTACACCTGAGAATAGGGATGCAGAGCAGCAAAGAATTGCTTTGAACAGTAAAAGAAATACCCATCTAATTCTGAAGTGTTTACTGGTCTTTACTGCTAGGTATTTATTGATTACTATTCAGAATTGTTGCATAGCTTCACATAGCATTCATGATTACCTCATCAATGTAATACACGAAGATGTTGAATCTGGAAGAATAAATAATTTTATGTGTATATATGTAAAGTAAGTATAAAAAAATCAGATGGATTTTATCAGAGTTGGGGATAGGGGAATGTGTTCACCATCTGGAAAGCAACAGCAGATTTTTTGAACTGTAAGAACAGACTAAAGTATGGGCTCAAACCATAATTTTTTTCTGTAAACTGGGATTTTTGTGAAATATTTTTCTATGAGCTATAATTTTAGAAAATGAGAAGTTTCAAGGGAGAAAAATAGTATGCAGATTTTTTGCAAGAAAAAGTTGAAAACATTGAAAAAACTTTAAAAGTGTGGGTTTTGTAGATAATGTCATTTGAGTAATAAATGTAGACTTGTCTGAGATAAAGACATGAGATGCTGTGGTGACACCTTCAGTTCGATGTCTTTCCAAGCTCCATTTCTTCTGTGTTGTACGCTAGTTTTATTAACTGCTCTGGTTTAGCTCCTTTTATGTACCTTAGGGTCCCACTTCTCACCTTGGTGGGCTGTGGGGGAAGTGCTTGATTTCAGAGGAGCTCTAGTCCTGTTCTGCAGGCATCCACCTCTCCTTGATTCAGTCAAAGTTGAGCATAGCCTGTCAAATAAAGCTTTAATCATTTCTTTCAAGGTTGCTTTCCTGGAAATTTAGAAAGTTCGATTAGAGATAAATTGAAAGCTCTCAAAATAAATTTATGAAGTCATAGGTTAATCCATAGGAAAGACTCCAAGTGCTTATTATACGGAGATTATTAATAAAAACAATTTTAGGTACCCATGGGTCTATTGATTCCAAATTTGAAGCATTTCTAGGTTTTTAGACAGAAAGCCAACTGTTGATCTTGACTAGAGCACCCTCGCCACTTTCTTCAATTGATATGTTTGGAATTGTGTGTCATACCCACTTTACATGACACATATGCTATATTTGACATAAAAATGTAGAAAAAATTGTTAGCAATTATTTATGAATAATAAATAAATTTATGAATAAATTTATGAAAGCTCCGTGTATCATACTATTCTCAGTGAAGCAATGATTCAAGTGAACACAGGAACATCTGGAACATGTCTGCAGGAGTTTCTACTGTGACTTCATCATGTTGCTTCTGTAGGAATGCAGCTGAATAATAGCTGAGACAAGTTTGTTGAATAAGCTATTAAAATCCCAGATGTAAGCATATGCTTTGCATTTTTATGGATCGAAATTGTACTGTTGTGGCTATAAAATTTCATTTAAAAACTCTTTTCTTGAAATCTGCCTTCAAGTTATTGTAAATGTTTTTCTGGATAGATGAAGAACCTAAATGCTAGGTCACTGTCTATATTAGAATGCAGTCTTCATTTTGTGAAGGAGGATTTAAACTCTCCAGCCTATAGTGGAAAAAATTTCCTAAGATGCTAAGGAGAGTTCTTGGAAAGGCAAGTTCTTAATGTTCTTCATTATGGATGGACTATGTAGAAAGTCTACCTTTGATTGCTAGGGATTTGACTTTAGGTACTAGAAGGCTTGGATGTAAAGGTACCTGAAGGCCATCTTGAAAAAAATAATACAAACAGTAGGCACTCCAGTGAGTATTCATATGCAGTGAAATAATGGTGGCTTTCTGGTTTTAGGTTAAAGCATTAGTTTTAGCATTATGTGATGATCTGGCCAATTGACTGGATGGTTTACACAGTTCTATGCATTTGCTTTGGGTCTGACAGTCAACTGGAATGATCATATTCTTAGGGGAAGGCATTCAGAGATTAAAAGATATGGCCTATATGCAAGGGTTGGTGTGACAAGGAATTATTCAGGCAGGCAATTTTATCATCAAGTTTGATTAGGAACTTAGGCAGAAGCCTGAAAAGAGAACCTGTTTCTATGAAAAATTCCTATTTTGAGAACAAAATGTTTGATAGCATGTGAGCATAAGTATCAATATAACAAAAGCATATACTAATAAAGAAAAAATTTATCTAGGAGTTATTTTAGGCAGTGATAAAACCACTGAACAAGATTTGAATTTTGTGCCAGTCAGCTATACTCAGACTGCACACAATTTTTGTTTGTTCAGTGAAGTTTTTTTCTTCATAGTTTCTGCAATAAATTTATAATAACTCTTAAGAAATTATATGTAAAATTTAAATTAATTGTAAAAAATAGGAGGTTTAATACTTGTTTCATTATTTAATATTTTGTGTATCAGAGGTTATTTATTTTTTTATGCAGCAGAGACTTTACTTATCAAAATTCTTCTTGAGTTTAAGGTAATTTGAGGCTGTTTTGTCTTGCAGAGAGGCAAAGCCTAGGCTTCAGAAATAACAAGCAATGAAGTTGATATAGCCTGCTCTAGTGACTGATCCATACACTATATTTCCTGCAGGGAAACATGGGATGAGCCATTCCCTGTCAATACAGCTAGCAGAATTTCTCCTGACAACAAACCTAATTAATGGACAATCTAATCCTGAGTCTGCAAACAGGCATCTAAAATAAAGAATTCTCTCTATTACGTATGAGGACTGACCCCATGTATTCAGTCCTGGCCAGTGTCTTGTCTCCAGATGAGGGCAGTCTTTGATGCCTCAAAGGGTGTTTGAAGTCAAGGACAAAGTTAACATGTTTCCCACATAGAAGTCAGCAGGATATGTAATGCTGAAATTATAGTATCTCATAAATATTCTATTTTATTATGTAAACTATTCCACTGTGTTGGGATCAAATATACTATGTGGGATTTTCTAAAGGATACAAGTGAATTAGAATTCCAACTGCTGTAAGTCATCAGTAGGATTAGTCCTGGTAGTTCCTGTAGGTTCTTTGGAAAAAGTCACACATGTACCCATCATAAGATTCTCATTTAGACTTTTTAGTCATGTACTCCTTGATTAATCACTAAAGTGGAAACATATATGCAGTCAGGAACAGGGATAGTAAATACTTAGAAGCAAGAGGTTGATGCTTCTGGGGAAAAAAGGATAATTGTATAAACAGTAAAAGTGTACATTACGGTGTAGTGAAGTCTCATAACTGACATGACCACAACAAAATAGTCTCACAGTCTTTGTCTTCTTAATAATGTAAATCCCAGCAGATGAAATGAAAATTCCTCCTTTATGTAATTTTTTAGTGGAAATAGGTAGTTCTTCACTGAGAATGAGATGTAAAGTAACATAATAGGCATTGCAATGTAGTATCTTGCTCTAAGAATTATTTCTTTACTGTTCTTTTTAAAAAATTTAACTATTAATTCCATTTTAATGTTAATAGCTTTGTTACATTAGTAGTAAATTTAAAAATGCATAAAATTATAATGAATTAAAATATTTTACACCTTCTGTTATAGGTATGAAATTCTAGGTTCAAGTATGAATCTATAGCATCATCTTGCTTTACACAATCAAGGTCTTAAATGCTTGTCTGCTTTTCCCAAACAATCCCACTAGATAGTTAGCTTTTGAGATGTTCAAAACACTTTGATTTTCTTGATGGTTTCTTTTAGCTTTTCACTTTTTGTATCATTATGAATTCAAAATTGAACTGAAAAATCTTGTATAAAAGAGACAGTTGTAAACCTATTTTTGAACTTTATGCATTAAAATGTATCAGGAATTCAAGATCTTTTAGAGATATTTGAATAAAATGACAAGACAGATAAGTATTCAATATCCAATAGATTTCTTAGCTATCAAAGTACTCTGGATAGCATTTTTAAAAACAAGACTACTGGGGAAATTATCTTAAAGGAAATGGAACATTTTAGAAAATATCCAGATCCAGGTATGAGTAGTGGGCGCTTCAATTTTATTCTTTTTCTGCCTAAAATACACAGTAACCTTTTGCCTGAATTACAGATTTTATTTTGTTTCTCAATTGCGCAGCACTGCCGCCATGGAATTTGTGTGAGCAGAGAAATGGAGCTGCGCCCTGTAGATGGAGAATGGGGACCATGGGGACCTTATAGCTCGTGTTCAAGAACTTGTGGAGGTGGAATCAAGAGCACCACCAGGCTGTGTAATCGACCAGAGTATGTTTTTTTATTGCGTTTCACATTCTTTATTATGTTTTAATGTGTTTTACATTTACATAATGAAGGTATTAGAAAGTTATGGATTGGCTGAAAATAAAATAGAGGTATTGTGGGCTGTGCAAATCAGCTTGAATCTCCAACAAAAAATGCTTGTTTCAGCCATGTTTGGAAAGAGGTAAGTTTACAGACTCTAACATGCAGAGGACCTTTAGATTACTCATGTCTTTCTGCAATATTATCCATTCGTGCAGATGTTTCTAAAAAATTCGTTTGGCAGGGTCTTTTTTCCTAGGTTTTCCTAGGTTTACTCTAACTGTTGAGGTTTCTTTAAACATAAGATGCTTTTTTTGCAGTAAGAACTGCAAAAATAAATACATGTATTCCCTACTAATCTCTTTAGTGAAACACTTGATTTGCTTTGATTTAAGGCTTTTCCACAACATCACCACCAGTAACAACCCACAAGGAGCAGTGGTTATAACAGAGGCATTTGAAACTTCCCTTTATAATTAGAAAATTACATTGACTGAATAATTCCATGTGGGTTTTGTTCTCTGTAATAAAAGTCAAGGAGAACTTTACTCTTAACTTGTCCAGAAGCAGAAGTACAGCTGGTATCTGAGTAGTTTCAGTTTTTCTAGGAAGTCATGTCAGCTTGATATTTTCAGTAGGATAAATGAAATTCAATCAAATGGCCGAGGTTATTTTATTTTCTCTGATGAGTAAGAGGCAGTAGACTAGATTGCCATTAGATAATGCCTCTTTCAGTCTCTAGTGATTGATAGTATCAATTTGCAGTCAATTTATTCTTTTTTCTTCTTCCCCAAGAACATATGAATACTGAATTATTTTGTGTCAGGGTTTATAACTGTTAAAATGTATTTTAGACTTTACAGTAAATGGGGTATTTTCCACAACTTCCCTTTTTTATTCTTTTGATCCCCAAAGTGAAGCCAATATTAAGAGTACAGAAAAGACTGTGCCAGCTCCTAATTGTCTTCTTTCTTTGTCACTCTGTAAAGTAATAATTTCAAATTACTGAGGGAGGTACCGCTTGTCTAGAAATATGACTCTAATCTCAGCTAAATTGATAAAAGCATTAAAATTATTAATGCTTTTACTCAGGGTAAATAGTTATAGCTGTGAGAAGTAAAAATAATAATGCATTAATAAACATCCTCAGTGAGATTTCCACCTCAGCAACAGTATTTGACAAGGATTGGGTTTATTTTGGGTATAATTTAATGCACAGTAGAAGCTGAGCATGTGTAAATCAGTTACACAGCTGACAGGATGCTGTGTGAGATTTTCCTCTTTAGATCAGTGACTGAGGCCACTTTTTGTGTGAAACAGCAATTTTAGTAAATGACTATGTTTTACATTTACCTTTTTTTTAGGCCAAGAAATGAAGGAAAGTACTGTGTTGGTCGCAGGATGAAATTTCGGTCATGTAATACTGATTCATGTCCAAAAGGCAAAAAAGATTTTCGGGAGCTACAGTGCTCTGAATTTGATGGCAAACACTTCAATATCAATGGTCTTACCTCTGCTGTTCGCTGGCTTCCGAAATACAGTGGTAGTAAGTAATTACACATCTTTTCAATTAACACAATAAAAATGTTACTTTATTTAAACTTTTAAAACAGACAAGAAACCTCTTGGATTTTCTTTCCAGTTTCTATGAAAGATCGCTGTAAACTTTTTTGCCGAGTTTCTGGAACAACTTCCTACTATCAGCTGAAGGACAGAGTTGCTGATGGTACTCCCTGTGGAGCAGAAACCAATGACCTTTGTGTTCAAGGCTTATGCAGGGTATTTAAATCTAAACTCATTAATTATTAAAATCAATTTTAACAGGTGATAAAGTAGATTTTAAATATCCTTACAAATCAACATTACTGAAAATATGGTGTTCTGAGTTCACTTAAGCTAATCTTATTACCTATCAAATTAAAGATCTGGAAATGGAAGCAATTAAGTTAAAAACATATAGTTGAATCTGAAGACCCACATTCTTTCCTTATTAAGCCTCACATGTGGAAGAGTAAATATTGTTCAAGTGAGCAATGAGAAACTGATCCAAAATTAGCATAAAGGGAGGAAAGAAGCATGCTGTGTCATTATTAGCATTTTATTTCTGCTACCAAAGAAGTAAATAGTCAATAGAAAATCCAAGGGTAAATGGTTTATTAAAATTATTCTTTTACTGTAAAATCAGGAGGAACTGACCCTTAAATCAATTCAGCACTCTGCTTAATAGCAGCTATAGCATTGCCACAAGATTTTGTTGGGACAAGCAAGGTGCTATATTTTAACAATTCAAGACTTTTTTGTTGAGCCTTGTTGAGGTTTTGCTGATTGCAGTGAAACTGAGCAAATTCAGAATGAGGAGAAAATATAGCTTATTTTTATATGGTTGAATAAAGAGGAAATGCTAGAGAATTGTCCTGTTTATCATAGTTCAAAAAACCCCTGGAAGTTTAAGTAAAGATACATAAAGAAAAACTGTGCTTATGTTAGTTTAACCAGCACAGTCTGTGTGTATTCCTTTGTTTCTTTTCAGTAATGACAGAGTTTAAATTAATTGATGACCATGTATATATACATACTGCTTTTAGACTTCCAAGACTTTTCATGTAAACATAAATTAAAATTTATTAATTATGTTGATTTTTTAATACAAAATCTTTATGTACTGTTATGTATTCTTATGCAGATCTTGACATATGGAGTCTGTTGGGATTGCACCATTCTATTTTGTCCTTGCACTGCAGAATCCAAAACCATTGATGGCTTTTAATGGATTGCCTAGGAAGACTAGATATATATACAGTGAACAACAATATTTTGGGGTAGTGGGAAGCTTATATTACTTATTTTCATTGTTTTCCATTGGGCTGAGTGACACTGGGCCTTTTTATTTTTATCATTATTTGTAGCAAGCAGGCTGTGATCACGTTTTGAATTCAAAGGCAAGGAGAGACAAATGTGGAATCTGTGGTGGTGATAATTCTTCATGTAAGACACTTGCAGGTACTTTCAACAGTGCTCATTATGGTATGTTTGTTTTGCCTTTTTTTTTAATCTTAATGCACACTTCACTATGGCTTAGAAATTATTCTTTACATTTAAGGAAGCAAAAAATATTCTTTACATTTAAGGATTTCAGTGTATGTTCTTTAGGGCCTCTGTCAACAAAAATATCTTTGATTTTCAGTCACATTCCTTCTCAAGGATACAGAGGCAAGCACTATGACATACTAAGTCATTCTAGTGAAAAAAATCAATCTCCTCAAAAGTCAAAGCCAAAAATAAAAGAAATTATGAGAGTAAAAGTAGTATAAAAGGATGAATGCTTCCTGCTTTGTACTTTGCATTCTCTGGTCTGAAACTTTGCAGCTGAAGAACATATCCCAAAGTCTCATTTTGGTTGTGTAAAGAGATAGAAAGAAGTTTGTGTTATGAGCAGCTGATGAGGTTCCTTTTCTCCTAGAGTGGAAAATACAGCCTATGAAATGTGATCCTCCTCCTTCCAGAGAACAGGGGTAACAATATTTATGTTTTTCCTCCTCATTGACAAGTAGTGAATGAGAAAGTTCTGAATAACCCTGGTATTTCTTATTTATTTGACTTAGTTTCTCTAATAGAGCTACTGATAGTTCTTCTATATGTAGTCTTTTCTGTGAAGTGTGGAGAGACTGCTGTGTGTGTGTAGCAGTGCAGTTAAGCAGTTAGAGCATAAAACACAAGGACAGCAGTCTCCAGGTTAGTATCAGCCTTGAGGCTCCTTTACACACTTCACTAGTTGAAAAAGACCACAGGTGAAGTGAAAATGATACCTGGAGAGTTGCCAAATAGGATCTTCATATAACAAAGGGATTTTGCTGTATGCCAAATATACTGTTGGATTTCCTTTTCCCCTGGCAGAAGGCACAGACTCATCGAAACTTACCAAAAAATTTATGCAACTACCCTTCCCATACAAAAACATGTATTTTTTCTTGTGTCTGTTCTAAGATGTTGCTTATAAATAGCACGTGAATTTTTTCACATGCACATTTGTTACAAGTCAAGTGACCATTATGTGAAACTGCCATTATGCAAATCAGGTCCAGACTGTCACTCTGATTTAATGACTTCCCATTGTCACAGACTTATTTGCTTCAAATTGAAGTTGAAGGGGAAAAAGCCCCTATATTTTGGGATGAGGAAAGCCTTGAGTTATTTTGTGGTTTTCTAGTGAGTGAAATGTTTTAAATTATGTTCAAATTCTTGAATTATAGCATATAAGAGATACCAATGAACAGTATGCTGAACATTTGGGATTATCACAGGGTGTGCTCATGCATGCAAACAATGAATTCTATTTAGCTGATCACTAAAACTCTCATGTCCATGGGAGGTCTAAGACATCCCTAAGCTAATGACTGAAGGTATTGTCTGAGGAAATACAATTTTCCAAAAAAAATCTGAATTGGGATCACAAGCTAAGTATGCTAATGTGCACTTGATCTTTTTCTCTTAACTTCATTTTATTCCCTTTCAAACTGAAATGAGCCATTTTACTAAGGCAGAACTTGGAATTGTTAATAGCAACCTGTGGTGTGTGCTTATGGTCATGCAGTTACGATGTTGTCTGTAACTGTGTAAACAGTGGTAAAGAAATAATCAAAAGTTCATTACAGCAAAATACTAATTTACTTGGCTTCCATTTTAGGAGATGGTAATCTAATTATGTACACATTATTACTATGTTGGTTATTATTATTGCATCAAATTAGAGTATCTGAGGCTT
This sequence comes from Emberiza elegans, assembly GCA_024865655.1. Taxonomy (NCBI): domain Eukaryota; kingdom Metazoa; phylum Chordata; class Aves; order Passeriformes; family Fringillidae; genus Emberiza; species Emberiza elegans. Next base: position 25,250,003 of record JALJVW010000910.1, read on the forward strand.
TCCTGGACTGTGGTCATTCTTAGCATCCTAGTGTGTGATTTATCTCTGTGTATACTTGACAACATGCTATTCAATTTTGTTTATAGTTTCCTATATTTTGGGATGAGGAAAGCCTTGAGTTATTATGTGGTTTTCTAGTGAGTGAAATGTTTTAAATTATGTTCAAATTCTTGAATTATAGCATATAAGAGATACCAATGAACAGTATGCTGAACATTTGGGATTATCACGGGTGTGCTCATGCATGCAAACAATGAATTCTATTTAGCTGATCACTAAAACTCTCATGTCCATGGGAGGTCTAAGACACCCCTAGGCTAATGACTTAAGGTATTGTCTGAGGAAATACAATTTTCCAAAAAAATTTCTGAATTAGGATCACAAGCTAAGTATGCTAATGTGCACTTGATTTTTTTTCTCTTAACTTCATTTTATTCCCTTTCAAACTGAAATGAGCCATTTTACTAAGGCAGAACTTGGAACTGTTAATATCAGCCTGTGGTGTGTGCTTATGGTCATGCAGTTACGATGTTGTCTGTAACTGTGTAAACAGTGGTAAAGAAATAATCAAAAGTTCATTACAGCAAAATACTAATTACTTGGCTTCCATTTTAGGAGATGGTAATCTAATTATGTACACATTATTACTATGTTGGTTATTATTATTGCATTAAATTAGAGTATCTGAGGCTTTCCTGGACTGTGGTCATTCTTAGCATCCTAGTGTGTGATTTATCTCTGTGTATACTTGACAACATGCTATTCAATTTTGTTTATAGTTTCCTCCTGTATTTTTTCTTCTTTCATTCTATTACCACAAGCACAAAGTCTTCAGTGTGTGAGATGAGGGGCTTTTTTAACTGTGTTTTGGTTTTCTTCCCAATATGTTGAAAGATTGACCTAACCGTGTATTTATCCAGAGCATGCATCTTGTCAGTTTGCAATTGCAGTGCTGCCCCCAGCTGGTAAATGTGATGGACCTGTAATTAGATTAAATCTTCATTTAAATGCATGGCACAATTTTAATAGATTAAAAGCACTTGGATATTAATGAATTATTAAATTTTTCATGGCCTAATCCCAGCTGGAACCACACAGCCAGTCCCTCACTCATTACCTCCCAGTGGGATGGGAGAAAGAACTGGAAGAATACAAGTGAGCAAATTCAGATGGTTCAGATAAAGACAGTTTAACAGGTAAAGCAAAAGCCATGCACACAAAGCAAAGCAAGAATTGGTTCACCACTTCCCACAGACAGGCAGGTGTCCAGCTGGGAAAGCACAGCTCTGTCATGCAAAACAGTGAAATGGGAAGACAAATGCCATCACTCTAAAAATTCCCCCCTTCCTTCTTCCCTCAGTTTTATGTGCCCAGCATGGTGCCATCTGGTCTGGGATATCCCTGTGGGGTCCGTCTGTATGCCCTCACAATTCCTTGTGCATCCCCAGCCTTCTCGCTGATGGAGCAGGCTGAGAGGCAGAAAAAGGCCTTGACTCTGTAAGCTCTGGTCAGCAATAACCAGAACATCCCTGAATTATCAGCATTTTCCAGCACAAATCCAAAACACAGCCTCTGCCAGCTACTGTGAAGAAAACTAACTCTATCCCAGTCAAACCCAGTACAAAATGAAAAGGATATTGCCATTTAAATTTTTACCCACAAAGGTTCATCAACTAAAGCCACAGTAATATCATTAAACACAGTGAAATAAGTGGAAAAATTATCAAAATTTTTATTAATACCTCAGATTACATGTTTGTGTTTGTTAGTTATTTCCAATGTTTGCTGTACTCAGTTTTTCTCAGCTGTAAGTATTTTGAATTCGTGGTTAGCATCTGTGAGAAACATTTGGATTTTTTAACCTAGGTTTATGTGCAACATGATTTTTAAAAAGCAGATTTTGATGCACATTATTTTGTTACCTGGTGGAAAGGCTGCCATAATATTACTTGGCGATAACAAGAAATGGTGACTCATTTGTGAAGCATTTGTATTTTGAAGGGAATGCACTCATTATTTTAAGTAGAAGAAGATGGATCATGCATGGTTAGTTTAACAGCGGTATCTACCTATGCACATGGCCTGCAACACTGCGATATTTTAGCATTTAAGACTCATTCTTTAGTGTGCTGTCTTGGAATACTCTTGGGGAGAAAAGTTATCTCAGTCACGTAAACAGGGAATGGAGATATTTCCTGTTAAGTGACCTACCCAGATTTCTGTAAAAGTTTAAATTGTGAACAGTCACAGTGTTTCCTCAGTCCCTCTTGATATGCCTTCTAGAGTAGTTCTGCTCTGTAGGGATTTTTCTGAGTAGATTGAGCTTATGTTAGTGGTGAAGAATTGAATTCACATATCCGAACACAGAACCTAACATGTGAAGGCATTCAGAGGCATTGGTTGTCTCTGGTGCACTGTAGGGTTTTGTGAATGAAAATTTATTTTCGCATTTACTAATTGACTATTTTTATATATAATTAATTTGCAGGTTACAATGTTGTAGTAAATATTCCCAAAGGAGCAACAAACATTGATATTCGGCAGCACAGCTACTCAGGGAAACCAGAGGATGACAACTACCTTGGTAAAAGTCTCCTGTGTACAGCATGGATGAATGGGTTTTGTGCTTTTGACAGAGATCTGCTCTGGATGTATATTATGAGAAATCTGATAAAGACATTGGAGAAAATATCTTACTGTTTTGTAAATTCATTTGCCTGGGTCTCTCTGTAAATCAGTAAGATGTTAAGGTTTCTAGTTCTTAGATGAGTGCGTTCATTCATCTGAGAATAAGAATTACAGCACCTTGCATCACTTCATCAATTCTTTACTTTGTTGTCCCAATATTAATTGGAATGCCACAAGTGAGCTCAGGAATAAACCAGGTATTTGTTGTTTTAAATCTTGGAAGCATTGACTTTGTTTATGAACAAAACAGTCTGACCATCAGCAAACTTACCAGTTGTCTCATATTTCTCTTTTTCTATTATGTCTGGGACATAAAGAGTATAAAGGTTGTCACATGCTGATAGATTTGCTAGTGTGTGTAGGCAACAAAGAACTTACAAGTACGTCCTACCAAAAATCTTGGTTGTTCTATTTCATAGTAGTTACATTGTATCTGAAGTGCCTGAAAAAATATTGAAGCATATTTGCCTGCTGTCTCTTCTTCCATTGTCATCCAGGCCAACAAACTTCAGAATTCTCAAAATATTTTCCTTGTCACCTGCTGCCGAGAAGCAACCTTTGCCCCCTGACATTAACTTCCATTTCAAATGTAGTGATGCCTGAATAGCATCTTGTACTACAAATTTTACCTTATTTTAAAAATGTTTAACTTGTAATTAATCTTTATTATTGCAAATATGTCATTGTATTAAATTACTATCACAAATGCTTAATAATTTATTTTCAAGTTTACTTTTAAAACCCACTTCACTAGAGGTAGCTGTAGCAAATACAAGGATGTGGGCTGTAGAATAGGGCAGAAATATCAATAATTATTGTTTCATTCTGCAGTAGCAGAATGTAGCCAAATTTAAAAGTTAGGGCTGCAGTCAGCAATTCAGAAGAACAAATATTATTTAAGTACTATAATGCAGAGAAAATGCATGACTTAGAAAATCCATGACCGCTGCTCAGATGAAGCCTACTGATAAGTTAGGGTTGAGTTCATTAGTTTGAAGTGTTTGATACAACTTTTTACATTGACAACAATAAAGCTATGTGTTGGTGAGATTTTTTTGATAGAACCTTTTAACTAAATTGATTTCCAATATTTTATTTCACTTGCAGCTTTATCAGATGCCCACGGAAATTTTATCTTGAATGGAAATTTTGTTGTAAGCATGTCAAAAAGAGAAATCAATATACAAGGAGCCATTTTTGAGTACAGTGGTTCAAACAATACCGTAGAACGAATTAACAGCACTGATAAAGTTGAAGAAGAACTAACCTTACAGGTGCATGTTTACTTTTCTCAGAAATTTGAAAATTTCCTACATCATCATTATGTTCATAATTTTATGTTCAAATTCACTGAAAAACAGCTATCATTTTATCTCAATCAAGGTTTTGTGTGTAGGGAATTTATACAACCCTGATGTGCGTTATTCATTCAATGTCCCGATAGAAGATGGAAGTGATCTGTTTACATGGGATCCTTATGGACCCTGGCAAGATTGCAGCAGGATGTGCCAAGGTACTGTGAAGTAATTTTTTCACCAGAACAAAAGATCTGATGGGATTTAGGAAGGGACTCATCTTAAGTTCTCTGACTTTTCACCATTACTTGTAAGGAAAAGACTTGTTACCCTCAGTAACCTTTAAGTTCACAGAGCCTTTAAGAACAGAATAGCTTCTGATTTTTTGGGGCTATTTTTACTACTTATGCAGTACAATTCTATATTCAAACCTCTATTTGGAGACATAGGAGCAGTTTATTAAAAAGAGGTTGGATCAAATCTAATATATTCTTATAAAGTGGTATTGTATGTCTATTAATATTCATTAGGCTTCCATTATACCACTTCCAGGTGATCACTGATTTGTCTGGTGTCTTTCATACTCATTTATTTGTCTTTTTTTGATTATCTGCTAAATGGGACAAAGCTATTTAAAGATATATTTGACTATTTTAAGCTGTTACTCTCTAGGCCATTCCAGTATAAAAATAAAGCCACAGCATTTATGAAACATGTATATCTAAAAGTGTATGTACACAGATTTTTGACAAATACTCTTCTTACTGTGTGCTAAAAAAGCCTGAAAATATGTAATGGTGAGTTTCTTCTGGTTGTATATATGCTCATGTGCTGGAGAAGCAGAACAGCTGTCAACTGAGGTATTTCTCCCAGAACTCTGGATCTTTTAGGTGATCAATTTTTCTGCTTCTTTAAGGGGAAGGATCACAATGTCTAAGTTAACATGGTGGTTTAGGAAATATGTTAATTAGCAGGACATACATGATGTGCTTGGAATACTTAGCCTGATGAGAAAATGGACTGTTGCGCTTTTGTAGTTCTCTGGAAGTTGATGTCCTGTGAGACCACTCCAGGACAGCTGGGAGGTGGAGAAGGTGACTGGAAAATGTTGTTCTCCACCTGGAATGTAGTGAGCTGCACAAAGGAGCGTGTTTGTGCAGAATCTGCTGTGTACAGCAAATTTGTGTTAATGGGGCATCTCAGATCCGAACTGATGAATGGAACCCATAAGGCAGTCTTTCTTATTTTAGCCCTTCATTTACTTCTTCTGATGCTTTTTAAAGGTGTTCGAAGAAGAAGAATGACATGTATACGTAAAAGTGATCGTGTGGTAGTGTCTGATCAAAGATGTGAATTTATACCCACTGTACCAAGTGTCTTTGAGGAGTGTAATACAGAGTGTGAATTAAGGTAAAAAAGGTTCCTAACCGATGGAGTTACTGTGGTCTTATATGATTTTATTGATTGACACTGAAACAATGTAATTTAGATTGCTTTATCCTCTGTCCCTTCATCCCTCTCTATCTTCCTCATCCTTCCCATCTCCTTGTTTTCCTTAAATCTGTTGGTGTAGTGGCTTTATACATAATATTTACACCTTCAACTCCACATAGAACTATGGTACTTTTCTAATTTTTATTGGTAAAGTATAAGATCTCTTGTTAGAATTGTGTATCTGTTCTATATATTCTGGCACAAAAACTTGCATTGCTGCATGAAATACATTTTCCATCAGAATTGTATCCACAACTGGAAATAATTTGAAACAGACTGGTGTTTTTTGCCCTCCAAGATAGCCCACACTGAAATATTCAGAGGATGAAGAGTTAGAATTATAGATTACGTTTTTCAAAGTCACCTAGGAGATTAAGATAAGAGATCCTTTAAATTTAAAAAAAGTTCTTTTAAGCCTATGAGTCAAATTCTTTTATATTGCTTTCAAAATCCAGTAATGAGATAGAGTTTACAGTTTTATTTGTTCCCTAAAATGCATGTCTATATTTACATTATGATTCTTGGTACATTCTCTGAATGCTCTAATTGCCATGGTCATACTTTTTAAAACATAGCTAGCTTTCTGTAACAGTCTGTCATTTTAGGTGGCACAGTGTTGGCAAAAGTGACTGTACATCAAAGTGTGGCCCAGGACATCGGACTGTTGAGATCCACTGCATGAAGTACTCTATTGCAAGAGGACTCAGTGCTCCAGTGGAGGATAAGTACTGTGCTGATCAGCAGAGGCCACCAGCCAGAGAGCCTTGCCATGGTGACTGTACGTTAAGAAGTTGGCACTACACAGAATGGTCAGAGGTACAGATTTAAAATTTTATAATTGTACCATTACAGTTCTGGTTAGCATTCATACAAAATTTTTAATCCTCTGTATTTTTTTACTTTAGTAACTAAAAGGAAACAATGTTTGACAAATACAGATATGTAGAATCAGCTAATACCAGCCTTTATATTTCAGCAACTTCCTTATATTTTTATAAGAATGGATAGCTTTTTTGCAGCTTGGTTTTGGATCTGGTTGTATATTTTATTTACTTAATAATTTAGTTCTGTACAATTTGGTTTGTTCTTCATTAGAGCTTTATCTTGGAACTATTATACAAAGTGCTAAGTTTATCTCAAATGAACATATTAGCATTCTGTGGATTCAATGGAGGACACTTTTGTTGGCGCAATCCTCAATGTCTTTTACCTTTAAGACTGATAATGTGTTTGGGCCTGGTTTTATTGTCTTGTTTCCTGTTTCATAACTATACAGTGTTCCAGGAGCTGTGCAAGGGGTTTCAGAACCAGAGAAGCTTTTTGTATGAACAACTTGGGACGTCATCTTCCTGACAGAGAATGCCAGGAACTTCCAAGAGTTGTAACACAGAGCTGCAATGAATTCTTATGTCCAAGCTGGTCAGTTACTGATTGGAGTGAGGTAATGGAACTTTGTAAAACTTAAAGTACATTTGGTCCTGGTCATTGGTATTAAAATAAACTGCATTAAATGCTTAGGGGTTTTATTTTGGGCCACATGGTTATGAAAGTTCTTAAGTGCTATGATTTGTCTGATACACATCACACATGTACAACTGGCATAAGAACTTCTGTAAAACACTCCTAGAATTTATTTCCTCCTTAATTTTGTTACATTAAAAATGTAGGTAGTGAAGATATGTAAAGTAAATGTATTTGCAGTAATTTGCATACCTTCCTTTTTTATGGAGCAACGACAACTATATAGCCAACTGTTAAATAGAATTATAATAATTTTATTATAGGTTAGGTGGGTATAAAAGAATTGTTCAAACATTTTTCCAGTGAACACTGTGATATATACACTATTATTTTATTGGAAATGATCTGCACATAGTTTTCATAATTTGCAGCTTTAGAATCTTAATAGTAATTTCTTTGTATTAGCATTTGAATTGAACCTAACAGGAAATGAAAAGTTCATTAAAAAGTAGGGTTTTTTGGATTACTTACTTCATGGAATATTTTTGTTATTTATGTGATTTTTAAAACCCAACAAGTTATAAAAGAAATTGAAGCCTTAATGCAGATTCATGTCTCTGCAGACTGATGTTTCTAATAATTTTACAGTGTCCTGTGACATGTGGCAAAGGAATGAAGCATCGTCAAGTCTGGTGCCAACTTAATGATGAACAACTGAGAGATGATTTCTGTAACTCAAATGACAGACCAGAGTCAATAACACCATGTGAACTTCATGAATGTGCATCTTGGCAAGTAGGGCCTTGGGGATCAGTGAGTACATAAGGATTTCTGGCTTCTTGTTTTATAGTTCAGGCCATGAGCAATCACAAAACAACACATTTTAGTTGAATCTTAAGCAGTTGTTTTAATTGAATTGATTCACATATTTGTTTGCAGGGTCCTATTGGCTATCTAACTTGTAATTTAGGAACACCCATATAGAAGTTAAATGCCTAAAATAGTAATTGGTCCTGAACCTTAATATCAAAGATGTTTTACACATCAGTGTATTACATCACCATAATAATGAAAATGAGGGTAGCAAACTGTTCAGATGAATGAGACAGGTTAGAGACCAAGTATTTATAGGTAAATGGGCGTATTCAAGTGGTAGCTTTAATTAATATAGATCAGTCTCCAATCTACAATATACTTCAAATGGTACAGATCAATCTTCAATCTACAATATACTTCAATCAATCATAGAAATGTATATGCTAATAATAGCAGGGAAAAGGACTTAGTATTTTATTGTTACATTTTGTTTTTACCTTCAGTGATATAAGATCTGCTATCTCTTTATGTAAAAGTGCTGTTGAAAAATATGTTCCTGTGTGACACTCATCAAATGTAAACCAAAGTGGATTTAAAACACTAGGAAAAAGTGAATTAATTTGTGAAGGAAACTTTTATCAGAAAATAGATGAGAATTAATTAGAAATAGGAGGTACTCAACTTTATGTGGCTTTTATAAGATCAGGTTACTCAAACCAACAGAAGAATACTTATCCAAGTATTTGGATAATGTTTCTTGGATATTAGTGGGAAATCATAACCAAATAGCAGCTGATCTTTATCTTATTATATACAAACTGTTATTAAAATACAGAATAAATATACCTTTGGAAATTAAGTGTATTTTTAATTTAGACATTTCTTTTACTTTTTTTACCTTAGAGATAAGCACACTGTTATCTAACGTAATGTAATCTTGTGATCATAGGACCATGAATTTCCATTCCTACAAGCTAAATGCAAAAGTTAAATAAAAGATTAATTCAGTCCCATGATAGAATCCTTATGAATTAAAAATAGTTTTCTGAAATAGCTTGTATAAGTAATTTACCAGTCTGTGTCACTGGAGTAGAACTTTTCATTGCAGTTTTTCCACTGTATCACCTGGTAATAGCCCTTCACAACCGGGTTTTTACAAGTACTTGTGCTTGAACCACAACATTTATAGTGATAGGATTTATGTCATAATATTTTCAGCCATATAATGTTTTAGGTGGCAGCTTTGAGTGCACTCTGGTCAAACTCTGTAGTGAAGGGAAAAACATTTGACAGCTGCAGTTAGTGATTCATTTGAAGCTACTCCTTATTCCTCTCTTTCCCCTCCTCTACTTTCTCTTCACAGTTTTTATTACTGAGCATGACATAATAGAGCATGGATTGTCCCTTTGATCAGGTCAGGTCAGCTGTTCTGGCCGTGTTCCTTCCCAGTCTCCTGCCCAACCTCCAGCCTACTCACTGCAGGGAATAGAAAAGGGGAAAGAGAGAAAGCTTTTGTCCTGCACAAGCACTGTTCATCAGTGTGCTATGAACTGGTTAAGTGTCTGATGGTCTGCCACAAAGGAAGTTAACACCATCTCAGTAGTCATTCCTGTTCATTCTAGAAAGAGTTGCAAAGTAGAAAATGTAGTTAAAAATGAAATTTGGTTATAAATAGCTTTATTTCAAGTGTATGAAACTCCTGCCTTCAACAGTGTGCTGTGACATGTGGGCGCGGATACCAGGTGCGCGCAGTCAAATGCGTTACTGGGTCATACCACGTTATCCTGAGCGACGACAGGGAGTGCAATGCTGCCACTCGCCCTAGGGACAGCCAAGTACGTTAAAAACACCTCTCTACTTCTCTGTCAAAAGTGTCTGAATACTGTTCTTTTCTACTGACTCTGTGTGGAAACATGGAGGGCATCACTTCTAAAATGAGAACAAAATACTGAAACTCTATGCTTTTCTTCACAAAAGTCAAATTTTGCCTAGGGAATTAAGCAAAAGAAGAGTGATTTTAAGGTATGTTTGAAAGTTGGTATGTGATGATAGAGTATATGGCTTCAGGGAATCCAAAGGCCTGTGATTATTTGGCAGTAGCGGAAGCTCCAATGTGTAGAATATTGTAAGGACACTGCTTGCCATCCTGCTTGATCAATAGTATTCAATGGCTTCTTTAATAAGCTTCTAAATATAAAAGCCAGTTAATTGGTGTTGTTTATTTCTGCTTAGATGTGCAAACACTGGATTTGATTATCCTTTGCATTTTTAAATTTTGGTACCTATTTGGCTACTGACTGAAACTGGGCAAATTTATATTCTCAGTAGCTGAAGGTATAACAGACAGGATAGCACAGCCACTGTCTTTGCTTGGTCCTTCTTTGCTGCCTGTGGCTCTGAAGCAGGAAACTGTAATGTCTATGCTCCTTCTCTCCAACAAGTTTGCCAAAACTGTTCTTTCTCAAAATGCCAGTATTATTAATTATTGCTAATGCAGTTTTAAGAACAAATAAATTTTCTTTGACACTCCATTTAAAATGAAACAAAGCAATTCAATGAAAGGTCTTTGAATAATTCCAGGAAAAATGTAAAAGATGGTATTGACATGTTAATTCAATGCTAACCATTTGCTTTACATTTGGCTCTTTCAAAGTGTGTATTTCAAAAGTTTTTTTTTTCCTCACCCCCACAGGAATGTGAATTGCCCTCTTGTCCAGAAAATACAAAATTATGGACTACTTCACTTCCTCTAGTTCATGTGGGGAAGGTGACCCAATGGAGATATGGATCATGGACCCCAGTATGTAATATAGCAGTCACACCTTGCAGGGCAGCCCTCCAGTCATTCACCCATTTTTCCATGAAGCTTTCATTAAGATTTTTTTCAGACTGAAATCTGCTTGGGATAGATTAAAAAGGAGTTCTTAAGAAAAGAAACTTTCTTAAGGAGCAGATAGACACTTCCAGCAAACTGTGCTTCAAATTCAACCAGGAAAAATAATAGGAAAAAAAGCAGAATTCTAGGAGCTGGGGTTCTGAGTGAAATAGTTTTTGTATCATTGACAGCACACTAGGAAGTGTTTTTTTTAAATGTAATTGATCAGTTTCTAAGTATTTGGAACATCTTTGATGTTAAAAAAATCTTTCGGTTGATAGTAATACTAAACAGATGGAGTCTTTAAAGATCTAATTTGACGTTTTTTTGTAAAATAAACATTAGTAATACAGTTCCTTCATAAATTTTCTTGAATGCAAGGTTTTTATTTTGATAATGTTGAAAATTAGTCTTACTTGATAGCAATGAGAAAATTTACAATTATCTATAAAATGTGCATGTGCCTGTTAATCCCTTGAGATATTTAACAAAGCATATAATGCAGTTATATTTTTGCACAGCTATTTTAACTAAATAGCAGTAAAGGGTGCATAAACTGAGGCTACTCAGCAGTTCTTCATTAAGTCCACCTTGAACTTCTCAGCTATAAAGGCATCAGAAGGGACTCAATGGAATCTGCTAATACGAACCATAATGGAAAATGGATTATTAATATCTGTTTTTATTTTAACAGTTCCTGTAAATATTGCATCCCTGTGTAGCAACTCAAGTGTTCTGGAAGTTACTGATGTTTCTGTTGCTTCTTGCAACTGCATAATTATTCTATGTTGTAGTTTAAATGCTGTCTCTTTATATACACTGAAATGCTTCATGAGAATTAAGGTCACGCAATTCAGTTCCAGGCCAACAGAAATTATGTTAATATTTTAGATGCTTACATGATCTTGTTTTAGTTTCCTAAATTGTGATGACCTTGAATTGTTCACTGACAGTGCTCTGCATCCTGTGGGAAGGGCGATCGTGCTCGCTATGTGAGTTGCAGAGATGCTCGTGGAGAGATAGCAGATGAATCTTTGTGTGCTCATTTACCAAGACCAGCTGAAATTTCAAGCTGCTTTAGCCCATGTGGAGAGTGGAAAGTTGGAAATTGGTCCCCTGTAAGTATTAATTGTAACAATTTTTTAATGTGTGTATTTAGATTATTGGCCAAGTGTCTGTTTAAAAACTGAGAGTTCATTTTTCTTTTTTTTGCAAGCGTGATTGAAATTGCATCCCTTGAAAAAATGAAGTATATGTTTGTTCTTGTTGAAAGTAAATGTATTTGTTTATTAATAATCAGTGTTCTGTGACAAACACTGTGTTAATCTTTTGGTCAGTGCACAGTTACATGTGACAGTGGAATAGTAACAAGACAAGTCATCTGTGTCAATTATCATCAGCAAATCAGTGAGAATTACTGTGATCCGGAAGGCCGACCTCCTAAGGAACAAGAATGTAACATGCCACCATGCCCACCAGTTTATCATCATGTTCCAAAACTACATGACCATCCAAGCCATTTTCCAGAAACAGGTTACGTCCCAATACACCCTCCACAAGACAATTTAAACCAGCGGAACCGTCCTTCCGTGGGAGGATATCAATGGAGAACTGGACCCTGGGGAGCAGTAAGAAATTTTTTTAGAATATATTAATTTGTTCTGTCACATATTTGTTAACATTTCTAGAAATGTTATTGCAGTACAGATTTGGTCAAAACAAAAGCACATTCATTTAAAAAGTATTGTTATTCTTGTTCTCATTTATATTCAGAATATATTAAATTCTACGTGTAATTTTTCTGTGATTTCAAATTTAAAATACTTCTACATAGTAGTCATTTTTATTTGAAAAGTTCAGTTTTGAGAGTTAAGGTTTAAAACCAAGCTGCTGTTTTAACCAACATATTTTACATTTCTTTGATCTGCAATGGCAAAATATATTTTTACCTGTTTTGGTAGTGCTCTAGTACTTGTGCAGGTGGATTTCACCGCCGAGTTGTAGTATGTCAAGATGAGGAAGGAAGAAGTGCCAGTAACTGTGATGAGGCAGCAAAACCTTCAGAGTCGAGACACTGTGATTCTGGACCCTGCCCACAATGGAACTTTGGGAACTGGGGAGAAGTAAGAGCATTTCACTTACAAAGGGGAACATTGTTTACTACATAAGCTTAGAAGTAGAAACATAATTATGTGATTGTGAGTGGAACTGAACACCTTGTCTTTACTTATTTAATAGAGTTTAAAATTTAAAAAGAATGAGTTTCAACCTATTTATCTAAACTTTATTCTTTGATCAAATCCAGAACTGTAGTGGAAATATGAGTTATGTAAATATACATCCAGAAGAGGTAGGTATTGTGTGAGACTAAGGATATACAACATCAACAAATCATATAGTTGTTGTACAACATGTATCTTGAGACACAGAAAATTATATTCTGTTACAAAAAGCTGGATTGTATGCAGAAAAATCACAGTGCAATAGCTAGTCCAAGAAAAAAAAATGAACATAAGAAGCTGTAGAGAAACTTTATTCCATGTAATTTCATAGGTACTAACAATAGTAACTGCAAGTAGTAGTGGTTACTGGGTTGTAGTTACAAATTGGAAATAGGATCATGCATGTAAAAGTTGTGCCTGGGTTAGAACATTCTGATGACACATTTGATGTCATTGGACATGTTAATCTCCATGCTGTGTGATGTCATATCTTGACCACACACTTCTGCTCAACTGCTACAGAAAGAGTTAAAACTGATTATTTTTGCATTTATTCTAATCTAACCTTGTGATTCTTGCCCACTTTTCTTACTTTCGCAAATCAGTTACTGGAATTGAACAAAGAAGAGAAATTGGTTGAGTGACTTTTTTGTTTTACATTTTTTCTCCTTGTTTTGGCCAGACTTAGCCATTCAGTTCTCAAGGTCAGTCCAAATGTCATATTTTTTCAGTCCCCAGCCATAGACTTGGGATACAGTTCATGCAGATGATACAGTTTGGTTTTTTTTCTAATTTAGAATCATTGAGAACACCATAAAAAGGTTTGAACTATTATAGTTTGACTTTCAGAGCTCATTAGGAGTGAGAACTCATATTGAAGAATTGCAGGCTAACTGAAACCCAGAAAACACAGCCTATAAGTATTTTACACTTAGTCTGTATAAACTGGAACTGTGTAAAAGTGTGCCCAGTATGAGTTTTCTGCCACTGTTTGGCAGGGAAAACTACTTTTAAAAAAAATTCCATATTTTCCTTGTAGTAAAGAAAGAGATACATGCACATTTATTCTCACAATTACTTCTCCTTAATGGAGTATCTGTTACTGAGACTTTCTGCAGAAAATCACTTGATAAACCATAAAAGTGTCATTTGCTAAATGTTTTGGTGAGAGAATTACATGAGATTAGACTTTAAGTCCTTATTCTTGAATAGTGTGTCCAGGGAATATGGAAATAGACAGAGTAAATAATGTGATATACTGATGATATATATTTTGGTTTGATGTTATGTGATAACTCTCTTAATAACAACTATTGCATATAAAATTCTGTGTTCCAGTGTACTCAGACTTGTGGAGATGGAATAAAGACAAGACTGGTGATTTGTCAGCTTCCCACTGGCCAAATGTTGGGTGATCAAAACTGTGAAATTCTAGACAAGCCACCTAACATGGCACAATGTAATGTGCATTCTTGCCCTGGTGATGTTTCTTGGCATCGGGGACCGTGGAAATCGGTACGATAGCATTCAGTAATATTTTTTGCTTTCTTGTTCTTTCTGTCACTCTATTTCCCCATGTCTTTTAAAAGATTTTATGTAATTTATTAAAGTTGATAACAATGAAATAATAATGCAGGTGGAATATAGTCAATGTAGTTTTATGGAGAAATTGTTCCTGCAGTCATAGAATGGAATAAGAAGCAGCCATTTCCTTCAGCCGGAACAATATCATGGTCTGTAAAACATCATAGGGAGTATTTTGAAAATTACCAGAAATCATCATAACTCATAACAGTACCTAATAGGTGCTCCATTTGGAAGGGTTACAATTTGATATGTGTTTAAATTTACAAGTTTATGCTGTAAATTATGCTGTAGTATTATCTACATATTTATATTTGCAAAAACACCCTAAACTTTTTAGTGCACAACTTTTTTCCAGTAGTATATTTAAGTATAAAATAACTCACATCCATGTATATTATATTCTGTCATGAAACATTTTGCTCCATATTACTTATACATTTGTGTATAAAAGTTTATATTAGTGGTTTTAAAACAGGGACTAATTAAATTTATCTATGTATAATTATGTATGTAACTATAATATGTTATTGTCTACATGTCACTGTCTATTAATGTGTAAAAATGCCTACTGTAATCACCATTAATCTTTAAAATTGCAACTAGCAGATTATTAACATACTGAAATAATCATAGCAAGCTCTGCAGTATAGAGCACGTTACAACTCCCAAGCTGTGAATTTGACAACAATATTGATTATTGTGCTAAATTCTAAGGGGAAGAAAGGCAATCAAAGGAGATTGGATCCAGTTCTGGTTCCATCAAAATCAGCAAAGAACCTGTCATTGACATCCCTGAGAGATGGTCTGGGACAACACTTATTTGAATTTTTTTATTAATAAAATTATGTATTTTGTCTCTTTAAATTAATATGTCAGCATTTTAAAAAATTCTCGATTTCAACTATAACAATTGCTAATGCTATATAAGCTATAATTTATTGCAAAGAGACTGTAAAATTTAAGTTTGATTTAATTGTTTACCACAGTTATCTCTTTCTTCCACTACACAAAGCACACAAAGGGTTTGTGTTTAGCAAACACCAGATTATCTTATTTAGCCATTTTTCAAATAATTAGCGGTGACTCTCTAATTAATATTCATCAGGTGCTGAGAAGACAAGCAGGGTTCAGCATACAACTGATTTTGAACTCAATGTTTGTTTTCCTTTTAGATCAAGAATTATTCACAACCTATTTCTTCCCTGAATAATTCAATTTGCCCTACATTAATAGATTACCTGTAAGACCTTGAATTGTAAATGTTGTGTATGGTTTAGTTTTATAAAGATTTTCATGTTGGTTTATTTTTCAAGTGACATAAAAAGCCATTTTAATCCTTCAAAAACTAAGTTTAGAATGGATTCTGTTTATCAGAGAGAGAGGCCTATTTTATATATAATTGCAAGCTTATGATTAAGCCATAAAAGATTTAATTTCCTCACACTATCTTATGCTGCAGAAGCAAACATAGCAGATTCAAGAAATAAAAGCAGGCTCACATATTAAATATGCTGTCATTTAAATAATTTACCTAGTTTGAATGTTGCCAATATAGAGATTTAGTTGGTTTTTGTTGCTGTTTAAGCAGAGCAGAATTTATTCATTAAGAATGACTATTAGGAAGGAGCAGTAAAACTTTAGTCACAGGAATACTGTTGTAGCCTAGTCCAAACAGCTTTTTTAGCCATGGTTGACTAGTGATTTTTTAGTTTGGCAATAGATCATGGCCCTGCTTATCTTACATATTTCTGGCATAAAATATGTTCTAATTTAGGAAAATGTTCATGACTAGATGCTCTCTGGCTGCTAAAGTCCTCAAGCCTGTCACATCTACACTTCCCCCATCTCTGTAAGATTGCAAGAACCAGACAAATAACTACTTATATTTTTCATAGAAGTATTGAGTAATATTTCTGTCCCAAGTGAGCAAAGCATTGAGCTTTTGTGTCTACTAGTGGGATTCCAGTGTTAAAACCCAAGCAGAAATGTAATGCAAGACTAGATGATCTTGGAAGTCTTTTCCAACCTCCATGATTCTGTGATTCTAACTTGTCCACCAGGCACCACTATATATTTGAGAACAGAGGATTTTTAGCAGTATCCTTTCGAAGTACATTTATTTTATTATTATAGTTATTGATTAATTTTACATAACATAATTAACATAAAACATATATTTTAAATGCACAAAATGGCCCTTGCAAGGAAGGTTCAGCTTATGATTTGAAGCCAGAATTTTGGTTGATGCGTTCTTCAGTTTAGCTGCTGTTGGCTGTTACACTTTATAGTGTCTGTCAGTGGCTACAGTTTTAAACTGACCCTCACAAAGCTTAAAGGCTGTGTGCTCCTCTGTTCCTGGTTCCTGCAGTTGTCCAAATGCATGTGAGGAAAGTAAATCTCAAATTCTAAAGGTTTATTCCTTTAATTTTTATATATTTTCTAAAGATTTTAGGAAGCTTGGGCCAAAATTACACTTGAGTAATAAAATAAGCTGTTCATATATGGGAAAACAATACTTTCAGGCTTTCCATAGTGAGGAAAGTTTGCTCACATTTTTAGACAACTAGGATTTTGATCTTGTTTTTGGCCCTCTGTACTTTTTCAGTGCCTGCAAAAACTCTTGAAGATCCAGGTATCAAACAGCAAGGTTTCTGCTTAGGCAGTTGGTGGTATCAGTTGATGTTACCTTGGAAGCTTTGTTTTTCATTTGGGCAATCAGTTCTTGTATGAGTGTTGGTAGTTATCTAATTTTATCATGAAAATTTTAAACAGATGGGTCTCAACTTGAAATATTTTTGGTTCTCATCCTTTCTTGTTATTTTAGAAAGGATAGCTTGTTACAAAAGATAATTACATTTTTTTTGTCTGAAATGTTTATTAAAAAAAGGTTTTCATTCTTTTTCTTTTCCTCACTCTTAGGATTTGTATGTAATTCATAAGTATTACTTGTGATTTCAGAGAAAATAGGCAGGAAAAGAATGGATTATTTTCAAAGTTACCCTGAAGTCTCAGAAAGGTGTTACTGCCATTTCTTACTGCCCTTCAGACACATGATGTAATATTCTTTAAACCAGCTGTCTTTCTAGTGCTTCAGTTTTCTACTTACTTGCTCCAGAATAATTTAGATGTAATTCTGTCTTTGCAGTAGTGGAAGAAATCTGCTATTAATTTTTAAGTATATGAATCTATTTTTTAGAAATAGTCCCAGTTCCCTTCCAGTGTTGTTACTGCCAGGCATCCCATTGACTTCTCCAGGAGCAGAAGCAGGCCAAACTTTCATATGTAAAATATTTATTTGTTCTCATTTTAATGCAAAAATTATGGCTGTGTATGATAAGTGCCTTCATTCACTTTTTCTAATGTGTAAAAAGTATTTATATCTTTAAAAATAATCTTTTATATTAAAAGGGAATTCAGAATCAGCAAACTTGGTTTTCAAAACCACCTTCAGTTTTTTACCTCTACTTGCTGCTGCCTAATGTTGAACTTCAAAATACCTCATTCCCAATACAGCATATTAAGTTAATATCCCACTGCCTGAAATCTTGATGCTAGCATCTGCTATTCATTTTTTGAAACTTTGGAAATGGGAGGGGGGCCTTATAAGAGATAACTGATAGCAGATGTCACTGCCCAAATAATGTCAAAACAGTCTTGGGGTAGTGAATTTTATTTCAGGTCATTCTGATAAAAATGAAAAAAAATACATGTTTCCAAAATTCAAAAACAAAATATTTGTGTGATGTTCATTGAGAGGAAAATCTCCTGTTTGGTGCTATGTTGCCTGTATAGCTTGAAATAATAAATAAGTTATAATGAATGTGTAATAATTTAATTTAATGACTGTGACTTGTGTCTGTGAAATACAGTTGCATTTTAACACTTCTTTTTCGTGCATGTTGTGTGGCTTTGTGTTTATATTTATTGTGCTCTTTATTAGGGAATGCTAATGTCTAAAGCCCTTAAAAAATAAAGGGTGGGCCAGATACTAACCATTTTTACTGAAAGTGAGGATTTTCTTTAACCTGTGTGTTGTTATTAACTTCATACTGTACTTCAGTGATGTTTTCATGGGGAAAGCTCTTACATTTGAACAGAAAAAAAATATTGTTACTGATACAAGCAGTGTTGATGCCATTGACCTACTGGACAGAAATAGATAGATAGTCTTTGATGGTAAAGATGAAAGATCCTAGCCCCTGAATCTTTTGCTGGAGCTATAATTTTGTGGCCCAGTCCTCTCCCACTTAGTGAGTGACAAAACACAGAGAAGAATGAGGATCACAAAATAATGCTCAACTCTTAATAGCAAAGACATAACGTGGTTTTTACATTCCCAAAATACTTTTGTCAGGAAGAGGTTTGCAGAACTTCCAGACCTTCCACTTAGAAAGAGGAAGAGTAAGAGTGGGACATAGTCAAAATAAAAACAGTAAATAATAATAATAATAAAATTATATGCACACCAAAAAAAAAAACCACCCTAAAAAAAACCCCACACAAAAAAACCCCAACAACCAGAATATAATGAAAGGGGAAAAGAAGCAGGTAATGCATAATACCACGCCTAAATACATAAGCCATTTAATGAGAATGAAAGGAATGTGAAGCTACTGGTGTATTTATTAGAACTTCCAGAAAAGCTGAAGGATTCTAGTTGGTCAAATCCTTGTGAAAATCATTCTGAGCTGCCTATGTGTGTGGCATCTTCAAAAACCCCAGCCAGAATTCATAAAGTTGGTTCAAAGTGGTTTTGGAACTCAGATTAAAAAGTTATTACATATATATTAAAGTATTAGCATTTTCAAACATTTGTGAGAGTCAATACATTAATATTTTTATTATGTGAAATGGGTTAGGAAATGAACAGTGTTCTGTACTGCATAAGTCCCTAGTCCTTTCTTTGAAAACCAGTAATTGTGGGAGACTGGTGATTTCCCTATGCCAGGCTGCTCTGTTGATCAGTATATATTCTAGTATGCATCTATTTATGGCCCTTTCCCTTCAGTGACAGCAGGACTAAAAACTTAGATTTCCTGCTGAATCAGTCCTTCAGAAGCTTCCATGCCTGCTCATATTTATGTTCAGGAAATGTAATGTTGGAAATATTGTTAGTAAATTGAAAATATACAGAAAAATGGTTTAGGTTGAAAGAAAACTGGATTTCAACATTGAAGGTAGGTAAAATCTTGAATTTCTCATCCAAAATAGACTCATATTTTCATGGTAAAATAATATGTAATATAAATTGGGGGGGTGTTAGTTCATTCGGTTATATTTAGTTAAGTGCCATAGAAAAATGCTTTTGAAAAGTTTAAAAAATTTCTGACAATACTATATTGTGCCAGCACTTACTGCTATTTATTTCAAGGTTTTTAAAGTTTAAATACAAAATCTTACATTTTAATAAAATGAAAGAATTTATATGATATGATGTTTTTTATAGAGCAGAAAGGTGCATAGAGCTTATGTATTTGCCATTCCTTTAATTTCTGAGCTACTCTTTTGCTGTTGCTAACATGATGAAAAATGATAAATCAGAGCTTGCACTTGCTGGGAACCAGCATTTCTTTTGCTCATTTTTAGATTTTTGCAAACTCAGCTGAAATTAATTCATCTACTGTCGTAAAACTGTCTTATGTCTACTTACTTTTGGACCTGGTTAATTGAAAAGGCCCTATCCTTTAAGATAATAAAATGAAGTTTTAAATAGTTAAAGTATTACAAGAAAAAGCTTTTTAACTGTGCAACTCCTTTGTGGAAATGTAGCTTCCATAATATCACCCTCCATCATATTAAAAATGTGCTCCAACTTTTATTGTGAAGACCTGTGAACAAAATGTCTCTCTCAAGGAGCCAAAGATACTTTTCTGTGAGAATGCAGATTATGTCAGTCCTGTGCATTTGTTTGGTTTTCCCCAGCTTCACAGGAGGCTGGAGGCTAAACTACCTGTGATAGATTCTGTTAAACTGTGACACTTTTTGGAAGCAATAAATGGACTAATTTTGGGTTGCAGTTTGGTTTTCATGGAGGTTTTTGAACACAGCTTCTGGATGAACACAGATACATCTGTTATTCTCTATTTGAAAAATGTGTCCGGAAATTTATCCATTTATTTGAAACAGAGAAAGCCCTGCATTTCTTTTTCTCATGGTGGATTTCCTTAAGGTCTCCTGTCTCCATTTCTGCCAACCTTGATGCTTGCCATTTACTCACTGCCTCCAGTGCTGCTGCTTTCATGTAATTGCTTAAAAGTGTTACTAGTGCTTCATGGCTGTGGGGTGCAGAAAGATGAGTCCTGCTGAAATCTGGCCAAGTCAGCAATTTGATGTCTGTGATGCTGTAATGGTGAAAGTGCCTATTTGAAGCTCTTGCAGAAGGTATCAAAGGCACAGGGCAGGACTGCAATTTTGTAAATTTGACACAAATTTATACTTGTAGATTAGATTTTCAAAAAGACCTAGTGATAGTCTAGCTCTGTTCCTGACTGCCACTGATTTCAGAAGGAAAGGTAAGGCAGAATTGTTTGTTAGGGGTGTTGGTTTTGTTTTTTAATTTACTAATGTTTACATATTTTTAATTATGATTTGTCTCAGTCTGTTGTATATGTCATTCAGCTGAAAGATGATAAAAGGTACACATACCAGATAAGCTGCTGCAGGAATGCTGGCTGAACACAGTAATCTGTTCTCTCACTCCCAGCAATTAATAAGCTTTTAATTGTTTTAATATATACTGTCATGAATGACAGTTTCAATTGCTTGAATGGGGGCTGATGGTAAAGTTTCTAGCACAGATACAAGCAGAACCTTCAGTGACAAATTTAAGACTGCCCATGAGGAAACTGAGCCTGCCAAATGGCTGCTGAAAGGAGGCAGAAATACCTCTTGGTTTCCTGATTCTCAGGTGGTAACCAGACAAAGACTCAAATCAAGAGCATGTAAGGCAGGAAGCAAAACTAGATAATTCAATGTTTACTGTAATTGAGAGATGAAAAGGAAGATATATAGGAAGAGGTAAATGAGATAGCAAATGTGATGTGTACCACTGTTGAATGAGAGCTCATGAAAATAGGATTATTATTTTTAAATTTCCACCCACATTAACATCTCCATAATCCATTGTTCTTGTCGTATGGTAATAGCTAAAAGCTTGTTTGAAAGTCTAATAGTGTTATATGAGTCATGTAGGTAAAACAAAGAGCAGGTTGCTGACTGGAAAAGCTCAGTCTCATTTATGAGATACATGTAGACAGTGTAGGAATACAAGGCACAGTGGAGCCTGTCTGAGTATCTCAGTAGGTGGGGAGCTGAGCATAGTAACTCATGGGGAGTTGGTCTGCCCACAAGCATGGTCTGGTTTTCAAATGCTCTGTAGTTGGCATGAAGAAGGATTTCAGACTTTAGGCAATGATGGGCAGAATAGTGGTGTTCATCCTGAGGGGGAAAAACATGCTAGGGCTTTCAAAGAAGGACCTGGTCATCTGTTTTATTTGTTCTGAACTTGGAGAAATGCGTAGTATTTGAGATGTCATGAAAGGTAGGCCAAATTAAGACTTACTCACAAATATAACTGGAATGAATAAAAGACATTCTGTAAATAATCATGAAGTGGAATCTCAAGGGTTCTGGTTTTGATTTTTTCCAACAGCTGCAAAAAGTATGGTTGTTCGTCTGACATCCAGGCAGATTGCCATTTTCTGGCAGTAAGGATACAGCCAGCTGCACTGGACAAAAGAATTCAGACCATGTGGTGTCAACTTAAAAAAATATCATCTAAAGTTTCTCAGCATCATCAGCAGAGTGTGGCTTCTTCAGATGTGAAATCCTTTTACTTTCAATGTATGTGCTGATGGTTCTGACTTTGTTTTAGTCAGGATGTCTTTATGTTTGAGAGGAATAGCACATTCCTAGTAGATGCCAGATATATCCTCTCATAGCAGTTTTTCCTTCCTGTTATCCACATCAGTCCTAAAATCTGCCTTTAATCCTCTTTATTCCCCCATCATTCCTGCTTTTTCTGTGTTTGTATGTAGATGTATGTAACTTCTCATTTATGTCCATCTGTTAAATAGATATACTTCAGCATCCTTGGAAAATGGTTATTCAGGAGCTTTTTGTTACCCTTAAGATGAAAGTTGAAACAAAATTATTTAAAAAGGAGTCCAATAGAAGCAGCTTTTTTGTGGAGCATACAGTGCTCAGTCCTGACAGAAAAGGTATGACCGGGGACAGTGGCCAGGTTAGATGACCTCAGAGAGCTGTGGCAGTCTCTGTGCTCAGCTGCCACTTGCAAATAGCTCTGAGGTTGTACTGCAGTGCACTCTGGTGTTAACATCCCCAGTACATACCTGGAGGCTTCAGAAAACTCTGGATGGTAGAAACTTGGTGTGTGCCTGCTTCTCAGCTTGTTACACAGCCAGAATATGTAGGTAGACTGAAAGGGGGGAAAAAAGTAGAAGTTTCTCTTGGGCTGATTGGAGAAAGGATCACTGCCTTCTTTTGTTTCTGAATTAAAAAATTCCAGTATTAGATGATGACACTTGGAGTGGATTGTCCTCTGGTCCATTCCCCTCAGGGCAGTAGGTAATGGCAGTTCCTTTGCACAGGGCTTGTCCTTCCTGAGCTGCTGTGCTGAAGAGAATGGCTTCTGAAAAGTAAACTAAAATTTCCCTCATAAAAAAATAATGACACCTGACCTTCAACAGTACTTTCCATTACAAAAGTCATGTATACTACACCACATTATGATTTTTTTTTTAGTAATTACAAGTAATTGAGGTGAAATCACTGGGGAGGTGTCCTGAAAGGTGGTTTCAAATATATGCTTTTGAAGTAACACTATAAATAAGTTTATTTTATAAATATAACTTATATTTATAAGTTTATACTTAACCAAGAGCAGTACTCCTACTTGAAAGCTATCTGAATACAGAAGAGGTGTTATCATAAGTACTGCAATTCTGATGCAAAAATAATATCCAGCGATACTTTCTGGATGAAGTTTAGGCCAACATTAACTAGAAAGACATGATTGCAATCTGAAGAATCTAATTATAAATACCTCAGATCACAGAGGAAGACTTTCTTCATATATTAGAATAAAGTGGCTCTGGGACTCTTAAGCTTGCCTACATTTCCTCGTAAAAATATCCTGACAACTCACAGCAATATATTGCTTATATTGGATGGGTAAGGATCTGGGGTTAAAAATGAATTTCAGAGTCTGTTAAAGTTTTTTTTAATTATTAAGGTGAGGCATGGTGATTATGGAACTATAATCCAGGTTTAGCAAGGATTCAGAAAATACTTTTAGGCAGCTCTAACAGGTACATTGAGGGTTCAGTCTAGGAAAGATAATCCAGATCAATCAATTTTTTAGGTGATGGTACTTGCAACAGGTAAAAAGTATGCCTTTTTTGTGGCACAGAACTGGCAGCTTGTACTGTGAAGTCTCACTGTAGAGCTTGAACAGAAGAATATTCACATTTTTGACCTCCCTCTGCCTAAAGACAGGGAAAGAACAAAAGATGAACTTCATGCAAGTGAGGTTGTAGCATCCCTGTCATTGAAGACAAGACTGACAAGCTGCTGTCAGGAATGGTCTGTGTATAGCTGATTCAAACTGAGCAGCATTGTGGATTGGATGATGTCTGTAGGTTCTTCTTAGCCTGGCCTTCTTCCCTTCCATTTCTATAGCTGCAAAAGCACAGTCAGAAAAGTGGCAAAGCAGACTTACAGACTGCAGATGGAAGGAGGACTTAATCAAGATATCTTCTGAACATCAGAGAAATGTGATATAACACTGAACTTTTGAAATCAAGCCATACTCAAAGAGAGAACTTAAAAATTCTTCAGTGTAAGTTCTGTAGTTGACATAGGTGTAACTTAGATGTAACAGTAAATAATACACACATTCCTTGGAGTTCAATCTGTTCTTTCTCAAGGGTGATGGAATGTTTGATCCTTGGTCCTTTCTGGGTGCATGAGCTAATGGCATAAATGTTTGTACTTGTTTTAGTAAAGAATTACTGACTCTGAATCTACTCATTCAGTAGGATTTAATTACAGAGTCTGTGTTGCTTCTTAACAGTTGTCAACATACTTAAAGCAACAAACAACTCTTTGAGTGCTTTTATCTGAAAAATTCATATTGTGCTCAAGCATTGCTAAAAACCCTGGGAAGATGAAGCAAGCAGAGGAGGCAGACAAAGAAGATCTAGTTCTAATACAGCAAATGAAAAGTTGAAAGCAATTCTCTACTAGGCAATGCTCAAAGTATTGTTTTATTAATTGTGCAGTTGTGATCCCACTCTACTTCTAGAATATTAAAAGAGTCCAAACAGGCTTTTGGGCCAATTAGAGATCATCAAAATGCAGTTTGCCAGACAACTCAAGCAACTACCATGTTTAATCCCATTTTAAACTGAACTTCCTGTCCAGTGACAAAAGTCCATGACCGAAAAAAAGGCAGAAAAAATAAGAAAATATCTTTTAACATTTATAATACATTTCGTCCTTTTTCCAGTGCTGCTGTTGTGTCTTAGTCTCTGCAGGTACTGAAGACCACACAACCACTCCCTCCCTCCCCCTTGGTGGGATGGGGGCAAGAATTGGGAGGTTAAAAGTAGGAAAACTCATGGGTTAAGAAAAATTATTTTTATAGGTTATGCAAAGGCTGCACCAACAGGCAAAGCAGACCAAGGGATTCATTCATCACTTCAAATGGACAGGCAGGTGTTCAACCAATCCCAGAAAAGCAGGGCTACATCACGAGTGATCGTTTTTTGGGAAGAAAAATGCAATCTCCCACATGCCTCTCCTTCCTCCTTTCCCACAGCTTCTATTGCTGACCACGACATTACTTGGTCTGGACTGTGTCCCCTCAAAACTTTTGCACCTCCAGCCTTCTCGCTGTCCTTGATGCTGTGTGACACTGTTCAGCAATAACTAAAATATTCATGGGTTTTCGACACAAATCCAAAAGCTTGCACTAGCTACTATGAAGAAAATGACCTCTATCATCTTCTAGTCACGCATTTATATTTTAAGTCTCTGTATATCTAATATGAATACAAAAAGAAGTTATTACATGCTTTCTATTTACTGGTCTGTTTTTCAGTATCCAGAACCCCACTAGGCTACCAGCTAAACTACACAAAGCACTTCCTATAAACAAAAAGTTATGGAAATTTGGTACAGAATCCACCAAATAATACAAGGTCTTTAACTTTTCAATGAAATAATAATAGCAAAAGAATCAAAAAGCTTTTAGTGAAGTTGCATGTCTGCTGCAGAAAGAGCCCTAATTTGGTAGGAACTGATGATGGCATGCCTGTCTGAGAGTCCATCTGTGCCACAGAAAGCGTGAGTTTTGTCAGGCTGATCCCTACAGAACTTTATTGCTATGAAGAAAACACAAACAGATGAATCCTAGTTAGCAGTGTTATGGAATGACTTTGAACAATTGTAATGAAGTCCAGCTTTTACTGCAGATTTATGTTTTTAAAAGAACATGGCATATGGGAAATATTACTTTATCCAATGTTGAGACAAGTGCTAGAATTTCTGTTTAAAATGCTAACAGGATGGAGTTTTTCCAGTTTGCATTTTTTTAGGAAATGTTCATATTTCTTCTGAGATTTAATGTTCTTATGGATTTTTTCTTCCTATGTGGTTAATCTGCAGAAAATATATGGAAAATTGTGTTCTCTCACCATAAACCTCCAATTGTGTGGATTGTCATAGAAACAAAACCACATTATAGACAAACTGAGCTGTGAGGACCATGCTCAAGTAGTCAAGGACCATGTTCAAATTTGAGTGGAGGGTGGTCAAGCAGCCAGAATTACTGCAGTTGTACTTTCCCTGGTCAGGAGAGTGAAGCCTTGGGAAGATCACCACCACATCAGGGTGGGCACCAAGCAGTGAGAGGAATTTATTCCACAGAGAGTGTGAATAACACCTTAGGAGCTTTGAGAAGAACACGGGCTCATGGAGGGGAAGGTTCAGCCTTGTAGGCGATGCGCTGTGGGCTCGATGCACTGAGAGGATGGGAGTGGCTTCCTGAGCACAGGACAAGGCTTTGCTCCTGCACCAGTGAGAATTTGACTCTTCTTACTGACTTTACAGAGCTGAAGGGAGGCCAGGCAGGCAGGCAGGTGTCTTAGCTCAGTGTTCAGTATGCAGCTCTCTAAAGAAAATACTGGCTGGTGGGGTTAGAGGTCAGTGCAAGACATCTCCCTGTAAGCTGCATTTAGATGCCTTCAGGCACTTCAAATCCCACTCAGATCTTCTATGGAATCTATATTTTCATTCTAGGAACTGAGCAGGATCTGTGCTTTTACAGAAATGAATTCCCCACTTGATATTGATGAAACATTTTTATTGGGCATTTGAGTAATTTGGTGTTCTGTCTTTGCTATTTGTTCTCTGTAATGGAGGACAGGCAACACTTACCTGCTTGGTCAGGAGTCTCCCATGAGCAATGTATTGGACTGGAAGAGTCTTCTCTTCCTGAAGGTGGGTCACTATGCAGTAAAGAACACAGCTGAGCCTGCCTGCCTACGAATCCAAAGCACTTTGGGAGGAAGTGATCCTTTTAAGAACTCTTTTATATGTATTATCTAAGGAATAAAGCCAGAATATACCAAATTTCAGGAGAATACTGTACATACAGAGTAATATACCTTCTGAAACTTTCCACTGATCATCCTGAGTCTTCTACATCCATGGCAAGTGTATTAGCTTTTTCATGTGGTTAAAAAAAATTAAATTGGAGCATTTCTTTTTCTTCAGTACTACTAAATATCATCTATCACTGTGTTTTGTAGTGTGTTTCACTCATCTTCTGTGCACTCAGTGTACACTTAGAGCAATTTCTTTCTTTAACTTGTTATTGAGGGAAATCTGCTTTCAGGATGTTAATTGTCCTTATGGGTTTGTAAAGCACTGAGCTGGCCAATCTGTTAAAAAGATTATGCATGCATGTAGAATTAGACTGTTACCACTTTTTAAGATAACTTTTTTAAGGTCCTTGGCTGTGGCTCAGGGCAATCTAGATGCTTCTGTAACTGATATGTTTGCAAGGCTTTAAGAATAACAGTCCTTAAATCAGTTGCCTAAATTTTCTTGATGTCTCAGTGAAATTGTAAAGGATCTGGTCTTTAAAGACATTTAGGTTTCTATTCCTCACACTGTGATAGGTGGGAGATGGTCACTACAGCAGATGTAGGAATCTGGCACTGTGGAACCACTCTGAAGTGGGCAGGAGCAGCTCCATGAAATTCCAGGAGATGCAGTACCCCAAGCACTTGGCTGTAGCAAAGCTGCTTAGAGGCACATCTTAGTTTAGTGCTTTATTTGTTTTTAAGTTTTGGCAATTACATTTAAGCAGGAGTTTACAGATGCTTGATATCTGTGGGGTTTTCTAGCTTTTACAAGCATCAGGAGTTTAATTCCTTCAGAGCAAAAAACCACATTAATGTAATGAATTAAACATCAGTGTTCTTTCATGAATTAAGTAAAAAAACACCCAGCTAAAACACAAAACAACAACAAAAACAGACAAAAAACCCCACAGAAAATCCCCAGTTGCAAAGCTCTTAAGTTGAAACCCATAAGAGGATGCAAGTGAATCACTTCTTGCAGAGTGACAGTCCTTTTTTTCAGTGCAAGATCTATTCAACAGAAGGTTTGGATATATGTGAACAGAGAATCAGATCTTGATGAATATGGGGAAAAAGGACATAGCAAATCCATATGCAGAAATATTGTCTCTGTACACTTTTAAGGATTTAACGCATTTAATGTTTTTGATATAGTCCCAACATGTTGAACATGTCCTTTTAAGTTTTAAACATAACAGTAAATTGATATGGAGTGAAAATCTTCCTGGGAAAAGTTATTTAAATGTGGATATTTACATGATATGAGTTAGCAGTATTTTGTAACTTATTATCTTTTACAGCAAAGAAAAAATAGATCACTTTACTTAAAGAAGTTACATTACTGAAAAGATAACTTATATTTCCTATATTTTTTGGTTTTTAAAAATACGAACATTCTTAAAATAATTGAAAGTAATTTCTGCCTTCAGATTTTAGGTATCTTTCATCTGAACTTCTGTATTTTTACATTAAGATACCTAAGTTTCAGCTACTTTTAGTCATCAAAGCTAAACAGTATTTAAGTGAAATATTTGTAATAACTGTTCATAAAGCCTCTGTTATTTTTAACATCTAAGCTGCTATTTTCCTTTCTGAACTCCCTCTTTTAATTCCTGTATTCTAATTACAAAAGTAAGTAGAACATCCTTATAAAAGAGAAGGAGGAATTTCTCTGGAACTGGTAATTACACCTTCTAATAAATTAACACAAAAATCTTTAGTTTTTTCTTTAGAAGTAATAGCACAAATTATAAAGATCAAATAAGGACATTTAAATATAACAGATATAACTCTATTGAATTTGAACCAACAAAGAGAAAAATAACAGGCCAACCACAGAAATTCAGATCAAGTTCTCACCTGTGTAGAAGTAAATGTGTAATGCTGTATCTAGTGAGTAGAGATATGGGAAGATCTTTCTAAGGCTGGGATGCAGGATAAGATAATGCATAATGCATAGTCTATTGCTGTTAGCAGCCATAAGCTCTGTACAGTAAATAAAACTTCTATTGATTACAATATATCTGCACAAGGTACATAAACAAAGATGTGAAAAGTGTTGTCGTAGTACTTAATGCTGAGGGCAACAAATCAGAGTGAGACTGTGCCCTGCTGTGAGATTATTCTGTGTTGTGGTAGCCTCACCTCCTGAAGTGGAGATTTCTTAGGAGAGTTTCTTTGGTTGCAGCTCTCAGCCTGGAATGCTGTCCCACAAGAGGGGCCTCTCCTGGGAGCTCTCTGGAGCCTGATTTATTCTGCAGAGGAGGCCTTTGAGGAAGGAAGGAAGGACATGTAGGATTTTTCTGACACATCATAGGAGGAGGTTAAGTAACTCTCAGCTGCACTTCACTTCCTGCTAAAAAGAAGTAAAGGGCATTCTTCATGTCTATAGTTTGTGTCTGAAATTCATGAAAAAAAGCTTTAAAGGAAGGTAGAGTCAGTTATCAGATACTAACAGTATTTTAGTTTTTGTGCAAATTATCATGCCTGCTTTGATAAATCAAACCTCTGAATTCAGAGTTAAGTCTTCTGAAAGGGTTTTATAATTATATGATTTAAACATTTTAAGTTTTCTGACCTACATTAGTCATATATTAAAATTTCAGGTATTTTTTGTTATTTTCCTATCTTAAAGTATTTTCCAAATTAATAAAACATAAATTGTAAAACTACAAGAACATTTGTTTTAAAAAGATAAATTGAAAGGTTTTGCTGAGAGCAAAATAATTTAATTTGGAAACAAGCATTCTTTTAATGGAGATTTTAGAGTAGACATGTAAAAGGCAAACTGTTGCAAAATCAGTGCCCTTATCGTTTTTGTAAGTATTGTTGCATAAGAGAAATATGCCACCCATTGTATTGTGTGATAAAGTTTTAATTTTAAGCACAGTGGCAGTTTCAATTAAACCTTTAAGATTATATATATAAATGTTAAAGACATAGAAATCCTTGTGATATTGAGGACAACTGAGTAAGCTGAGATTCTGTTTAACAAACTGGTAAACAAAAATGTTTCTTACCTAGCAGATTAATTTATTACAGCTGCTTGTTCTCTATTTTAAAAACTTTCATCCAGCTGTTGTTCTCAGGCAAATATTTACCAGGTTTTGTACTGAAAACTGAATGACCTGAACTTAATTTCCTGAAAATAGAAGACGTATGTATTAAAAAAAATACTTTGTTAAGTTAGCATGTAATGCTAATGATGTAGATGATGATGATGGGACATAAAGGGAAGAGAAATATCTTCATTTTATTTGAGGAAAGTGTATATTTAATTTTTTTTTCATATCCACTAAAAAATTCAATTTTTATTGGACTATTATTTGTCTACCTGAATCAATTATCTTCCCATAGGAAGTGCTTTTTCAAGCATAAAATAAATCATGGATGAAATCCTAGATCAAATTAAGCATGTTCTCTTTCCAGACAGAAAAAAATCATCTCCATTGATCTAAACTTTTTAGTAGGATGATGTAAAATAGGATTAATGACAATATTTTAGAAGGAAACACTAAAGTACTTATACTCACATTGTTCATGGTTCAAGAGAAACCAGCTGAGTAGCCACCTAATGTGGAAGAAGTTCAGATGACTGACTTCCTTGTTTGACTGAAAGCTCTCTAAGTCCCTGTAGCCCTACTCTGTAGGTGTATAGGATGGCCCTGAGGTGATGAATCAAAACCTCACTGATCAAACCTCTCTGAAGTCTGGCAGCAGTCCAGCAGTTTAGCAGAGGAATGGCCATTTCTCCAGCAGAGCCTGATCCATCAGGCACACTGTAGTCTTGGCTAGGGTGCCCTGCCAGGGAGGGGTTCACAGAACAAACCTGCAGCCAGCCCTGACAGTTTGACATTGGAGAAAGGAAGGAAGGTCCTAGAACCAGCTCTGTATGTTGTAGCAGCTTTCTGGAGAAAATGGGATACTGGGAGGGGGGAAGTCCACACCTCCAAGGACTGTGCTTTAACTGGTGGCATCTACTTCATACCTTTTCTCTTGCCTATTTGCCACATGCCATAAGATACCCAAAGCTCATGGAGGGGAGTTGCCATGCAAACATGACTTTGTAGCCTACTAGCTAGAAACACGCATAGCCATGATATTGCATTTCTCTGTCTTTGGTGCTTGTGATAAGCATCATGCCTACGTGAAAATAGCAGTACACATCTGGAAACAGCTGTTAGAGCATGTTCTTGTGAGATCATAATGTCAAGCTGTCTCCTGCATGGATATGGATGGCTGAGCACAGGTATTTCTCAATGATGACATTAATGAAGACATGAGAGATATTTGGCACCTGATCTGTAATGCTCAGTTATAAGAGAGCTCACAGAGAAATTTCAGACACGTACAGCAGATGTTGTGGCATAATACAGAAACTCCCATAATGACCGAGTCCATTTTGGCTGAGGCCACAGCTTCTTCTGGTTTTCTTATTGCTCTGAGATTTTTATCAAAGTAGTGAAATAACACTTCTCTTTTCAGTGTTCTGTTTCCTGTGGAAAAGGTTTGAAGTTTCGTGATGTGCATTGCATTAACAGCTTCCAAGAGAAAATAGAAGAAGACAACTGCAAACATTTGAAAAAACCACGAACACACAAAATATGTAGAGCTGGAAGATGTCCTTCTTGGAAAGCCAGCAGATGGAAAGAGGTATGTCAAAGCTTCCATAATTATGTTCTCCATGAAAATACAAGACAATATCATATTCATGACACACTGCTTCACTGGGAAAAATTGTCAGTATGCACATAGCAATGAAGTTAATGAATTAGCAACTACTTAATTGTAGTTTCTTTTTCTTTCTTTTAAGAGTAATGAAAAATAAATGTCTGTGAAAACTGAAATTATTTGCTAATCTGAATTTTGTAATGAATAGCTATTTAAGACTTTCTTCATCTTACCTTGTAAATTAACACTATTTTTTAAAAATTTGCTTCTTACCTTGTGGAATGAATTCAGTAGTATCAAATGGAGCCAAGTTTGTGGGAAAAGGACAAGAAAAAGGGCTTATGGGCACAAATACTGGCCCTGGTTTGGTCTTATAAAACATCTGTCACCTTGTTGCAAAATTGTGTGTAACTTAACACATTGCAATATTTTGTATTTCACTCACTCTTTCAACACAAGATTCCCCACACTGGACACAGTACCACTCTCCACATTTTGGCCAGGCTTGATAAAACAATATGAACTTTATGACTAAGCTTGGGCCTTTAGGTGGGCTTTGGGACATAATTGTGCTCCTGCCTAGGGTAAAAAGGAATTCGATTTATCTCAGCAGACATTAATGGGATGGTGAAATTTCTTTGGCCAAGAAGAAGGAAAAGAGGCATTTGGCATTTAAGCTCTTCAGGGTTCAAAATTATTAGTACTACCTGCAAAGACAGTGTCCTTGAAATATGACACTTTTTACAAGATTTCTAACCAGAAACACTGAGATTTTTTTCTCTTTTATAGTAGTATTTGTATTTTAAACCAGACAAGACTGTCAGTCTCTAAAAGACAGGATGTAAACTCAGAGCTTCAATCCTTGATCTTGCAAAAATGTAAACTTTTGCTTTGCAGATCTATAGTGATTGTCCCTACCATGAATTAAGGTAGGTAGAGAGCTCAGTTAGGTACCCCAGATGAAATTGGTTTTTTATTTTTAAAACATTTTAATTTGAGTTTTGCATTTTCAACATAAATTTCTTCAGGTGTTGTACTCATATCACAAGGGCTGTGAAGTTTATTTGAAATAATATCCTAAGAACTTAAAATGACAGCTGTACTCCCTTCTGGGGACTGTCTCGTTTCACAGTGACACAGCTAATTTTGATCACTTTTAGTGCTCTGTATCCTGTGGAGTGGGGATTCAGCAAAGGGACATCTCCTGTCAGGTGTCAGGCCTGGGGCGGGTGAGTGACGCCCTGTGCAGCCGTGACCGGCGCCCCGCCAGCACGAGGCACTGCCAGCTGCCCCCCTGCCTTCTGCACCACTGGCTGGCACAGGGATGGGAAAATGTGAGTACGGTTTCTAACCTGTATGACTTCATTGAGTTATGCAATGTGGCATAATAAGTTTGGTTTCTGTTCTTTTTAAATTCCTCCCCCCCACCACCACCACACACATTTGGATGTATTTCTAGTAGCTGTTACGTTGCAGAATAACAAATGAGCATGCTGGAAATTTTGAAGGTCAGGCTTGCAATACTTCAAAAGTGACAAAAAATGTCAAAGACTTTATTTATACTCCCTTTTTATAATCTCTACAGCATTTGCTTGTCTATTGTTGTAGACAAAAGCTCTGTTAGAGTTCTGAGCAGGTATTTATTGATAGGACTATCTCTACATACTTCTCTACATAGTGCATAAGATGTTTAATAAATCATTATTATGAAATATCTTTTTAAAAAGCAGCTTTTTAAGAACAGAAATGCAGAAGAAATGTCATGTGAAAGTAAACATCATAGAGGTAAAATCCTTGGACAACAGTGTTTATAAGTTCTGTATGGAAGATTTAAAACATCTAAAAATGTGAAGCATCTTTTCTTGTTACAGAAAAGATAAGAAGTGAAGTAAATCTCATTATACTCCTACCAAAGAGGAAGCAAGATAAGAAAATAAAACTCAGCATTCTCTTACCATATATGCTTTTCATATTTAAGAAAATCTACAGACACCTTCAGAGGAGAGGTGTCATTTCTAAAGATGTAATTACTATTTTCTACATGCTAAAAATTTAATAACTTTTGTTAGTTTTGCAAACAGGCAAACATATAAAGATGGGCAAGAGAAAAAACCCAAAAATTATGTATAATACCTGAAACAGTGTGCAGAAGAGCCTTTCTTTAACATTAAACAAAAAAACATTTTATGCATTTGTGTTATATTAATATTCTGACATGCTAAATTTTCTAGGCTCTCCCTCTCCCAATCCCTCTCCCTCTCCCTCTTGTTCTGTTTTCAAGATCAACTTGTTTTGTTTTCAGGACCAACCTACTCCTTTCATATTTCACTGAAATCCTTTTCTGTCTCTTTCCTTTTCATATGGAAGGGCTTTTACACTCAACCTGTCATCTTGGCTTGACATTTTCATTTTCTCTTCTGCCTCACCCAAAAGTTACTGTGTCATTGTTATTCTATGCAGTTTTGGGGTTTTTTTTCATCTGATTAGAAGTACTTTGAAAACAAAGCAAAAGACTCTGATTCAGTGAATACTTTATTCTGACATTGACAGCAGATGTCAAAAGGTATTGCTGTCTGGGTTTTACTGGTGTGTGCCAATCAGTAGGCAACTTCATTCTGTAAATGTCTAGTTGAACTGCAAATAATTTTCTCACTTTTAGTGCTCAGCATCATCTAGAAGAAAGGAGATACACAGGAAAGTAAAATGTGTGAATGAAAACCAGCTCCAAGTTGATGAAAGGTTCTGTGATCCTGCCACAAAGCCTCCATCATCCAAAACCTGCATGGTATCTCCCTCTAAATATGTTGTGCTCACAGGAGAACTGTCACAGGTACATTAATTGTACTGCTCACACATCTTTTACATTTAAGAATGTTATATTGCTGTAAAATTTAGGTTACATATGTGGAGAAGAAGTATATTTCCATTTGAACATGTCTAAACTTTCTTCACACTGACCTTCCAAGTCAGCCATGACTTATTGCAGAGGCTGTTATGAGTCCTCCCTTAACCACCCCGGACCTATGATCACTAACTGGAGGAGAGCTGCCCCTACCATAGGATTCCTTTGCTGGTTCCCAGGAAGCTCTCTTGCAAGCTGACCTTGCTGAAGTAACCAAAAAGCTTTTCCTTGATTTCGGTGAAGTGTTTGATCTGTGCTTTGTTTCCCTTGCACATCTGCATTTCCTGTGTGTGCATGTCTGTGCATGGGTCATAGCTGAGAGGGAATGGCTCTGGAACCTCTGAGAAAAGGGCACCGTGGTGCTTTTTGGCTCCTTGCACATGTAACAATTGCAGACCTTCACTTCTGTGCACTGCTATTCCAGCCCAAGGCGGCATGCCTCCTGTGACAGGCTTTGCCAAAGGCTCAGAGCTGACTTACCTGTAATGCAATTCTGCAGAAACGTCCCAGAACCTTTCACAGCAATGATGTCTGTGCTTGGGGATTGTATTTCAGTGCTCAGAGAGCTGTGGGTTTGGTCACCAGCAGAGGATCCCGTACTGTGTTGGAATCCACTCTGTGCCAAGGCGGCGCATGCGCGGCCTTCGGGCTGTAGCGTACCCGGAGTGCCCGGTACAGCCGTCCCCCTACATTTACAGATGCAACGTCAAAGGATGCTCACAAGCAGCTACCTGGACAGTGGGCAAGTGGACCAAAGTGAGTACAGATGTGCAAGCTCATTTTTATAGCTGTCTCTAGCATGAATAAATGCCAAGAAAAACTTGCTGACGTAATGATGTTAATTATTTGCTTCTTTCTAAACTAAGTCTTAATGATTATCTATGTCTAGTGCTCAGCATCTTGTGGAGTGGGGATAAAGCAGAGAACAGTAGAGTGTATGACTGAAAATGGCTTATCTAGTGACTTGTGCCTGCCCCATTTAAAACCAGATGCCAGAAAGATCTGCCATGAGAAAGAATGTAAGTGATAGCTGTGATTTTATGCAGTTAATGTTTTCCCAGGTTACTTATATTAAAGCTATAAATATATTTGGAATACAATTATGGAAAATTAAGTCCTAAAAGTAAGCTCTGTTCCTGAAATATTAATATGATTTAATCATTCATTTTGAAGGTGAAATTCTTACCACCTGCAAAGATATGCAGATTAAAAAAGGGATGAGAAGGGATGGCGAATACCTACTTAACCTTAAGGGAAGGATGATAAAGGTACTGTTAATATTTATGAGTTTTTATTAGTACATATTTTTATGAAATAACTCTTTTCTAATAAAAATTTTGCTAAAGGGTTGCATTTTCTCTCCCAGATTTATTGCTCAGGCATGAACTTAGAGAATCCCAAAGAATATTTGACATTGATAAAAGGTGAAGCAGAAAACTTTTCTGAAGTATATGGATACAGGTACAGAAGTGGTTTTGTAACTTTTTGAAGTGCATTTAGTCCTTCCAAAGTAAGATGATAAAATAATACTTTTTGTGAGAAATTAGAGTAGGATTTTTTTCCTTGATTTTCTGTTTTAAATATCCAGGAATGTGAGCATGCATAGAAAAATATGGATACTTCCAGGCTGAAATTATGTTAGTTGTACCAAATTCTTATATTTTTTTCTGTCTTGACTTTGGTAGAAATGACTTTGATCCACATTAGTGTTTCAGTTGAGCCAAGATTAAAAGCTGAGCTTGTTGTTCAGTAAAGGTTGATTAATATTTTTATGTGGCATAGTGCAGTACACTTATTTTTCACTATTATATTAAGAAAAAATCTCAAAATGAAAAGTAAATATTTGCTGTTCTTTAGGTTGCAGAATCCATATGAATGTCCCTTCAATGGAAGCAGAAGGCAAGACTGTGCCTGTCGAAATGATTACCTTGCAGCTGGCTTCACAGTTTTTAACAAAATAAGATTTGATGTAGCTTCTATGCAAATTAAAAGTAAGCATTTTGTTAATTTTAGCCGACTTGAGCATTCTATTGAAATTGTATGTGGTCACAATTTCCAAATAACTATTTTGATCCACTTACAGATCCAGTTGTGCCATCTTGGGGCAAAAAAAATTTCTTGTTTAATTTAAGAATTCAATGTCAAAAAAAAAAAAAGAAAGAAAGAACACCACTACTTACCTTGTTAAATTGTCCCAAGTGGTCAAGTGGCATGAATCTCACAGATTAATATTTTGAATGTGAACTACCTTCATTTTCTAAGGTTTTGTTCCTATTATTTCATTTTATTTCAGTCCACAGCATTTTGTTTTCCTGTGAAAGTCTTTGTTTCTGTGCTCTGCTTAGTCCCTTCTCAGACCTTGGCAGACACTAAATAAATGGATAGGGAATTTGCAGTGCTTTAAGCCCCTGTCTGAAGTTGGCAAGTTGGCCCAGCTCACTTGGTGCAGTGTCCAGGTGCACATCCATCTTCCTCCTAACCCACTCATATCTCAGAGAGAAATCTGGCCTTGTAGGTTGGACTAGTGGTGCAATAACCAAAATTCAAATCATTGTTTCTCAAATCAAAACACACAACCTTCCTTTCCAAGGGAACAACAAAGAAAAAACCCCACCCAATGCTAACAATAAAACACCCATGTTCACACTTTTCCCTGTTTCCCCTTGAACTTCAAATGCAGCAGTTAGTGTTGAGTAACTTTCTGTTTTCTAGCTACAGATTTTCTTTTTGCTCAGACTATACTTGGGAGAGCAGTACCATTTGCTACAGCTGGAGATTGCTACAGTGCAGCCAGATGTCCACAGGTACTTATGATTTCTTATTCCCTTGAAATGTTTATATAAAAGGAGGATAAAAATATGTGTGACTTGTTTAGATCTGTAAGGTTCTAAACCAATCTCCTATTCTGTGAGGTCAGTGTACAACATTAATAAGTATTTATTTTCTTCCTCTCTTCTCTCCTGTTCCACCATTCCCCTCCTCACAGTTTTTCCCTCAAATTGTTTATTGCACTTTTTTCTGTAGGGTCCATGTATGTGTCTCCAGATTTCTGTGTGTTTCATGTACTGCTCTGCCTCCCTCTGGATTTGATGTATCCTTTGTTTCCCCTAATGCTTTCTCAGTCTTTGTTCTCCTCTAGTGACTTTTCTATAATCCTGCATAATTTTCCTAATCTTTTCTTTGTATGTCTCCTGGTGCTTCATGTCTTTGAAGACTACCAGAGGAAATAATATTTTTTTTAGCAGTTTACTTTAAAATTTCTGCATGCATTGTTGTGTCCACATTAGTGTTCTAGTTTTATTGGGTGGTGCTTTTTAGATTAATCTCTATGTTGTCCCAGTTTGCTGTTTCACATCACAGTAGTTTGGAAAGACATGGACCGGATCCCTTTTGGATGAACCTAAAGCCAGCAATGAGCTTCAGAGGAGGGATCTTAATATAATCTAATGCTATTGAGGATGCAGTCCATGGGACTAGGAGTGAGTTTATTTAGTCCAAAATAAATCCCTGATTGGTGCACTGTCTACAGACTTGGGCTCTCTGGGCCAATTTTTACTTTACAGGTCTGCTTATATTGCATTGTTCCTTCTTAATGATGCAGACATAGCCCTAGTCTGAGCTAGTCAACCTTTGCAGCCCCCTGGCAGAAACAGGATTCCTTAGAAAACACATAGTTTACCTTTCAGTATTAGACAATTTAGGATGAGGTCAACTGTCCTCTGGAAGTGAATTTCTTTTCACTGGCTATAAAGGAGTTAAGACCAACTGCCTCATGCTTCCTTGGAAGTGAATCTCTGTCATCCATCTCTCCAGGCTGCCTAAACTTAGGACCAGCTGTGGGTGGGCACAGCCAAGGGCAGCTAGAGACCATTCATGTGCAATTTACCTAC
The DNA here is from genome assembly GCA_024865655.1 of Emberiza elegans. Classification (NCBI taxonomy): domain Eukaryota; kingdom Metazoa; phylum Chordata; class Aves; order Passeriformes; family Fringillidae; genus Emberiza; species Emberiza elegans. Next base: position 25,288,572 of record JALJVW010000910.1, read on the forward strand.
AAATGAAGTGCCTAGGTTTGGCAGACTTAAACCCCTGGCAAGAAAACAGTAGAAGTTCATTATAGTATTGGATGCCTTCAACCTGCCAGTTGTTTGGGTGCAGTATGAAACAAATCTATTTGCTGTGTGTAGCTTCTGTTGGGAGGTCATTCTGCTTCCATGACTTGGCACTGACACATTTCCATCTAAAATTTCTGACTGAAGCTGCCACTTTTGATGCAGTCAAAAGGCTTCCATTCCTGTACTTTTAGTCCTTGAAATCTGTTCCTGGCCTTGCACATGCTGCATGATATGTCAGACAGCTATTGAGCTGTCATTGTAATTGTAATAGTGTTCCTCATTTATTTTTGCAAAATGATGTCACTGTGAAAGAAGTTACTCTGGGACTGTTAATTATGGAAATCAGTCCACACCATTTGTATGAATTTCCTCCTTCATTAAATGGAAGTCTTCCACTTTGGGGATAGTTGAAGAACAACCTACCCTATCCATATGAGTTTTTATTAGCTCATCCAGAGTCACATGAGTGCTATAAGCACAGCATCTTTACATAGAAGTGCTCTCAAAATAAATCTGCCACACTGAGCAATATAACTGAATTTTTGCAACAGAATTTAAATGAATCATCATAATAAAAGCTATATATATATTTTTATATGTATGACATTATTAAACAATAAAACACAGAAGCTATCATTTGTAATAAAAAATTACTAGGTCTGAATACAGAAATCCAGGATTTCAGTGAATAATGCAGAGGTGTGCAGTTTTCTGATTGTAGTGCTGCCTGAACTAATCATTCAGCTCTTTATGGGGGCAGTACTTCTTTGTAGCATATTGCACTTCTCTGTGAATGCAGTTTAATAATTTTCTGTATCCCAGTTTGTTTACCAAGGTAGTGCAATTTGTTACTTTTAATATATTTCCTATTCTCAGAGGAACTGACTGAAGCTAGTTTTCAGAGTCTGTATTTGTGTAGGCAAATGTTCTAGAATCAATAGCTTCTCCGTCTGTTGTGAATGGTTTTGTAAAACAGTGCAAAACATTGCACTTAAAAATATTTATTTTAACATCCACTTCTGTTCTTGTTCAGTTGTGTTATTTATTATACTGAAAAAGATGGAACATGATAAGATGATGATGCTTAGACAGTGTGCAAACATTTGAAAATTAGATGTCCCAGTGATTTGTCTTTACAGTATGTTTTGATCAAGTTATTTCTAAAAAAATCAGGAACTTAAAAAAATAATCATTCAAGAAAACCAGCTTCATTCTTGCTTTTGAAAGTCCATACTTTTTGTAAATTAAAATTTCATTTGTAGAAGGGCAAAAATAATTTCAGTTGTCAGATGTTAGTTTTGTCTTCATATTTGTCTTCAGATGCTACAGATCAGCTGATGCACAGCTGGTGCTTATTGCAGAATAACTTGGTTTTGTGTTGTGAATATCCATAGAAAGGGTGTAAGGCAGCATAACCAGCCCATATTTTGTACACACTTTTGAGTACTTCATGTTTAGGCATATCCCAGGCATATGTGCAAATGTGCCAATGTAAAGTCTTTTAGTGTTCTGAACCCTGTTTATCAAATCCATGGGGTTTTTTATCTATTTTTTTTCCTAGGGCCAGTTCAGCATTAACTTGGCTGGCACAGGTCTGAGATTATCCAGTACAGTGAGATGGATTGCTCAGGGCAACTATGCAACTGCTGACATACAGAAATCCCATGTGAGTCAATGCTGGTTTTTTTCCTTTACCTGCTCTTACAGCTTGGACAAGAGGTACAAGTGTTGACTGTAGTGAAAGCTACAGAGATTTTTGTGAATCAGAAATAGCATTCAAGGTCTCTGACCCATTTAAGTTTTCTTCAACAATGTTTAATCACACTGTCCAGTATCTAAATCAGATCAGCACTCCCTGCCTACCCTTCACTTAACTGCTTTTAAGAGGTTATTGTATAAATTGGGTTTATTAGAGGCTTTGAATATGCTTCTAAAAAATATGCAAACACAACACCCAAGCCTCCACATTTTGTTCAAGATCATCCTACTACAGATTATCCTTTTTGTTTCTTACTTCCATTTTTATTAGCATGGGAAAACTAAAGACCAGTTAAAAAAGAACAGTAAGTGTGCATGGTTTAAGACAACATTGGATGGCAAGCCTGGGAATGGTGGAGAGCCTGGGAACAAGGTTTAGAGTGGTAGTGATAAAGGATCTCAGTTCCTGTTTTGCTAATGCTGCTGTCTCTTGATTTAGTGTTTCTGTATGATTTGTCAAAAGGTCTGTTGTGTGCAAACCTCAAGAAGCCTTCTGTGCAATGTGATTTCAATCACTTTTCTTTATTGACTCTTCTCTTTGTCTAATTCCTAGGATGGTACTAAAATATATGGACGATGTGGAGGATTTTGTGGAAAATGTGTTCCTAACACAATTATTGGTCTCCAACTTCAAGTACAGTGAGAACTCTGATGTACTAGGAGCATCAAAGCAGGGACATTTGCCATTCAGGTTCAAATTGTAGGTGCTCTGTATGTGTATATTGTAATTTTTTCAGGTCTGTAGTGTTCATTACTGTAACGTTCACTAATAAGAATTCCTGTTTTCTTCAGGATTAACTCAAGGTTGTATTATCTGTTTGTGGGCTAGCAAGTGCATAAATCACAATCAGAAACCTTCAGGTTTTACAGGAGAAGCATTTATTCAAAGTACAGTATGTACTAACAAATAAATTGCACTGGGATGACTTCCATGGGTAACACTCTGAATTTTACCATAATTGTAATTTTTTACCTGTAACTTACCAGTATAATTCTTTATGCAGTATTCAGTAAAATTTATCCTCTACTGATGTTTTATGATAGATTGTGATAAATTATAGAAAGGAAAGCTTTACTGGTATATAAAGAGACGGGTAATTTCAATACTTCCAATTTTATGCAAACTTGTAGGGATTATCTGTCAATAACTTACAGCTGAAAAGTACATAGCCAAAATGCTTGAGATAGTTTTATAGATCTGTGTATTTCTCTGTCAGTGAAAGCATTTTTCCCCATCCCTTTCATTATATTCTTTGTGGTGCTCAAATCCTAGCAGAAATACTGAGAAGTGTGGTTTAACCTCTAGTCTCTATAGCACATGTTAAACATCAGGTCTTAGGTTTGCTGTGGTTACAGGAAAAGAAAATATGGAAACAAATTTCTTCAAAGCCTGATTTTAAATCGCTGCCTCTCATCCAAGTATACTGTGAAAACAGTGCATTCTGTTTACCAGAGGATCTTGTGTATAATTGCACAAATATGTATTTGCTTAAACACTTTCCATATCCACCTTACTCCTTTTCCCTGGCCAGTGGCACATTAGTAAAGGCTTCAGTTGTGTGCGTCCTTCAAAGTCTGATTCAGCATCATTTTCAATAACCTTAGTGAAAAATCTGAATGGAGGGAGCACCCACTGTGGCTTTGGTGTCCATCTTTGACTCAGTTTGGTTTTTCAATGTCTGTAAATACAGTTCTAACATCTGCTATTTAAAGAAGAGTTACAAGGTTTAAAAAATGATCTAGCTCTTTGATTTGTTGGTTTGTATTACCTTACAATCCAGAACTGTAGAAATATATGCATATACAGAAAATGTGTTTTAGGGCCAACTCTCAGGTATTCAGAATAAAATTTCCTACCAGCATAATAATGTATATTATTGTACTAGATAACTATAATGTACCAAATAACTATACATGCTTTTTCTGACCACACACATTTTGTAAACCAAATATTTATTTTGCAAGCCAGTATAATTGGTAGATCAAGTGGCAGCTATATCACATTTTTACCCACAAAAAGTTAGCCATGAATTAGCAATATTTATTAATTAAAAACAATACTGTACCACAGAAGTGTATCCAGCTTCTTTTAAGATAACACATGTAGGTAATTATTTGTGATCTCTGCATCAGAAATGTATTTTTGCACTATGTGCCTTATAATAGTTGTAAACATTAATAAGACTATAAAAAATTATTTTCCTAGATGTGTTTACATTTGCAATTAAAATCTTGTAATTTATAAAATATTTATATAATAAATATGCTTGTGTGAATCGTACCAGGGTACTTTTGTTTGGGTTCTTTTTAGTATTGTACTCTGAGTACAAAATGTTGCAAAAACATTTCAGCTTCTTTAAGCTGAAATAAGATAATTTACAGAATAATTACATTCTTAATGCTCCTCTGCAGTGGTATACATTGACATGTACTGAAATAACTGGACGTTATAGTTACAGGAATAATTTCTATTGAAGCAAATCCTGCTTCAGAGGGAAGAACTCCATGTCTGTCTGCTCTTTCCAGTTATCCATCCTCCTGCAATTAGCTATATTTTTGGGGGGGGTTTGCCTTGTAAGTTTTTAACTGAAATAATGTAGAAATCTGAAATATTTTTTCTCTCATTTTGCTAACTCCAGCTTTTCTCGCATGGTCTCTTGCCTGCTGCTTTGGCAGAAGGACAACTGCAGTTTGCCTCTATCCCCAAGAGGGCTTTTTTCTTTTCAGCTCATTTAAAGGCTACAAAGCATTCAGCTCTGCTGACACAAAGTCACTCTATAAATCCACTGCCAAACAAACTGACTTTTAATGCAGTATTCAATATATCATGTTTTTCTTGGATAATAAAATGCATTTTTGAGTAAAAATATATTTTTATACTTCTAGGATATCATGTGGTCCAACGTTTCCATAGAACACCACTATATTGTATTGTAGATTTTTGCATATTTTCTTTCTTATACCCTTGATTTAGAGTTTCAGCCTACTGTAGGGAAAAAGTAATCCTTATGTTTTGACATTTTGTGACTCCCCTGTGTAAGTTTTTTGGTTTTGTTTTGGTTTTTTGGCTTTTTTGTTTTGTTTTGTTATGTTTTGTCTTTTGAGGAAAAAGGTCTCAATCAGTCATCCCAATTTCAAGTTTCTAACTTTTTTTCCTGAGGGCAATTTAAGAAAAATGTAAGCCTGATGATCAGCTCTGAAGAAACTGGAGATTTGATGATGCTGACATGTTAGGAGGCCATGCAAACAAAAAAGAGCATCATGGGTTGTACTTGCAGTAAGATGTTTCCATATCCTTTAATTGAAATTGCTCTGAAATTCCATCCCACTGGGCAGCCAAGATGCTTTCCAGCATGTCAGGGTGCTCCGTGACAGAGCTGTGAGCTCCACGTCCTGGGTCTGCATGTGCTGGGCTGCCCGTGGCTGTCACAGTCACACAGCTCTCCTGCTTGGGGTCATGCTGAGCAATGAAATGCTTAACTGCCCTGTCACTGTTCCATAGAGAAAAAAATTAAAGATAAATGGTAATAGCTAAAGAGGATTGTAACAATGCTTTGTTAGATGGCTTCTAGGATCTTTTCAATCCCATCAATGGCAGCATTACACATTAAGTGACAGACCTGCACATGTGTGTGTGCAGTGTGTGTGCACTTAACTTACCTGTGTGTGTACACACACATATTCAATGCTTATCTGAATGTTAAGTGCCAAAAAGGGACCAGGTATGAAGAACCTTGTTTCTCACATTTCTCTAACAAAGTGTCACTTGATGTGTGACAGTACCTGTGAATTCTCTTGATGAATTCATCCTCTAGATGTCTTCTACTTGTATTTCCCCAAAGGTTACATGTGGGAGGTAGCAGAGGAGATGGGTTTGGCTCTGGGTACACTAAGAGGTCTCTGTTCTAGCAGAATTCACCCTGGTCTGTTGTGCCACTCTCCCTCTGCAGAGAAGCAGGTTGTGCCCAGGTGTTTGATCTGGAACATGGGTGTTGTGCAGTAAATCTGACATTCGTGGGCAGAGCTGTGACTGAGTGATTTCAGCACATGCAGGTTTCTGATGTTCAGTCATGGACAATTATCTAACTGAAAGGCTGTAATATCCAAGACACACTTGACAAGATGAAGGAAATGTTTGGGGTTTTCTTCCACTTCTGTAACCAAGAATATATTCAGTGTAACTTTTGTGTTTTGTTGGCTGTTTGAAAAGACAGTTCCATGTAGCAGGGAAGGGGGTTTGTGTCTTTGCATTTTTATTGAGGTAAAACATGAGATTCTTGGGAAATTCAGAATATGAATCAAAATACTACTATCTTGCAAGTGCTTTCTATGTCTTGCAAAGCTTTAAATAAGATTAGGAAGGAGTATGTGGGGTTGTTTTCACAGTTTCCATAAAGAAACAAATAGATACATAAAAGTTGATGTTCTGCGGCTGTCAAAACTGAACTTGAATTATAAGTGGATCAGAAATATACTGCAGTATTTTAACTTTAACTTAAAAAATATAAAGGAAAATTATTTACAAAAATAACTTTGAAGGAAGATAACTGAATATTTAAATAAGGAACATTAAAATGAGCATCATATATAAACATCACAACTGGGATTTCAAAGTAATCCATGTTGGCAGTTAATCCATTTTGACAGTAAATCCATGTTGGCCTTATTTATAAATTGAAACAATTTCCTACTGCACACCAAAGAAGCCTGTCAAAGCAATTTTTCCATAATTAATTTTCATGATAGGATAGACTTCCATATTTCTACTTTTGTAGAAATTGAAGCATGAAATACTAAAGGCTGCACTTAAATGCCTTGAACAGTTACATGGTATCTTACTTGATGCAGAAAAAGTGTGAGTGGAGGCTCCATGGCAGAACCAATATGAAATAATGTCCTTTAAAGGCTAGAAAGTGGCAGCTCTGGAGAAGTATTTGTATCCTATAGACCTGCTTATGGTCTCTCTTGTGTGGCCTGTTTTGCTCTCCTGTGGTATTTGACCATCATTTCCTGAGCATTTATGATTTTTCAGGATGGTCTCACTAATCATAATCTAATCATTAAAGCATGGAGGGGGCCCTCTCTCTTTCAGGTGTGCTTTGAAAATAAGCTCTATAGATCGCACAAAAAAAAAATACTGCTTTTAAAGGGCATTCCTGTTTCACAGTACTGGCTTTCCTTGAGACAGAGCAGAACTGTGATAGTAAGGGTAAACTACCTGCATTTTGTTCAAACAGAAATACAAGCTGACTTGGAGTTGGGTCTGACATTTAATATTGCCATCAACAGAAGGTGGTTTGCTTTTGCACAGTTAAGTTTATTTTGCAATACTAAAGGTTGAGAGGCTTTTCTGGGCTTTGTTTATTCTGGCTTTAAAGAAGCAATCTGTGCTCTGTTTCTGATAAATTTCTCCTTGTGTTCAGTTATGCTAGATATTCCTTTGAGTTGATTGTATAAAAATACTGTAGCAGCAGAGCAGAGCAAAGATCTAACTGTATTTATGTCTATATTCTGCCTTTAAACACGAACAGCTGTGCATGCATTCATCTGTCTCATGTCTGACTCTGTGCTGCCATCCAGAACCTTTTCCTTTTCAATAAACAAATGTTTCCCTCTTTAATCTGTGTGTGTGTTTTATCTCTGTTCCTGCAACGAAACTTTCTTGTCCACATATGTTTTTCAAATTTTATTTGCATAATTAAACAAAGCATGAAACATGGAGAATTTGAGCTGTAAATTGTAGCAAATGACTCTCTCTAAAGAGCTGAAATAAACCAAGCTTTTTCTGTCTTGCTCATCATTACTGTTTTGTTTTGGAAAGCAAAACCCCTCATTTATGAATACTGAAAGGCTTTTTTTGAAATAACTGTATGGGCTTATTTTGCAGTCTGGTTTACAGAAGCAAGAAACATTCAAGGAGAGCTCATGAATTTTCTATTTGCAGAAGACTAGAGTGATTCATAGCAGCAGCATATATTTACACCTTGTAGGGTGAAATCCTTGCACTTCAGCTGTCTCTGGCAGTCATTTACTGACCATGGTAGTGACATTTATGGTCAGATCATCATTGTCCATGAGTTTTTTAATTTACTTTTGGAAGATGGAATAATTAAAAATATGGTTGCACAGAACACAAATTGAAATTTGTGCTTGTAAAACCAGAGGGCAGAAAGTTTCCTTTTAGTGTTTTGTATTTAAAACATCTTGCAGAAAAGCTTGTTGTAACAACATTTATTATACACCTCAGTAAAGAAAACAGCAGCCCTGCTAGCGTTTGTATTCCTGGAAGCTCTGCAAATCAGACAGGGCTAAGAAGGCTGCCACCAGTAGCCCCTTTCACCAGGGTTTACAGGGTATTTAACTAAGAATTCTTTTGCCCTTCAATTATTGTTTTCTGTGTTGGGTTTATTACTACCCTTTGCCAGAAAAGTAAGTGTCTCCAGTTCCTTAGCTGAATTCCCACTTCTAACTGCTGAGAAAGAAGGGAAAAGAAGTAAATTAATATTTGTTACCTCAAGGGGAAACTGCACAACCTGCAGAAAGTGCACAGCGAAGAATGACATTATTTTGCTTCTAGAAGCCTCTCTTCCATGGCAGGATTAGAGAGTCATTGCTGCTTTTTCTTTTGTGGGCAAGTGAATTTTCGATATCATGCTGCCAAATATTTACTGAGAGATTATTTTGAGACAGGTCCCTGGAGAATGCAGATAGGCAGGCATAAAAATGGGAGATACTCTTTGGGCTGGAAGCTCCTGCAATGTGTTTGTCTGACCAGCTGTCGACAGCATTGCGTCATACGAAGTTCAATGCTCAGAGTATTTCCCAAGCAGCAGAGGAAGTGAAGAGTGGAGCACTGTTTCCAGCAGTAACACACCCTGCTTAAAGCAGAGGGAGAGAGAGGACTTTAATAAGGAAATGCGCTGCTGGCTACCTGAAAAGCTTACCTAGCCCCTATGCAAGCAACCCCCTCACCATTGTTACCAGTGTTGTTTTTTTGCTGCCATATTAAATTATATATAAGCTGTCAGAACTATAAAATTTTAATTTAAAAATATATCTACAGGCAATTTTGCATTGCTCAGTGACTTTTTCTCTCTGTTTTGTTCTGTAGGCTGCAAACATTATTTCATACCTCTTGAGTGTGCTTTACTTTTCTAACCAAAAAATAACTCTTCTGAAGACATCAGTTCTTAAAAATTTTTTTCTTTCTGCTTTACTCCATGAAAAAGTGAAGCCTCTTATTTTAATGATATTGCCCTAGAAAACACATTCAAGCAACCAGGTATTTTTGTATTTAAATATTTTTACCCACACCCACATTTACATTCTTGATCAAGCCAGTGGCATCTTCCATATCAAAAGGCATAAGCCAGCTCAGGCATGAGTACCAGCCTGGCAAAGTTGTTTAGGTTTCTTCGTAACATGGTACAGTACAAAAAAATGCATGTGAATTGGCATGACCATTCTTCAGTGCAAGAAAAGACTTCTGGGTCTGATTCCACAAGTCACCACAGCAGGCCACACTTCCAGCCCTTCACTGAACCCCAGTAATGCCCATGTAAGTCTGCACTGGTGCACAGATCTTCTATGAGGATCCACTTCCCCATGCCTGAGACCTCAGGCTTTGGGATTTTTTTGGATGTTTGTTCCTGGCCGTATACCTTCCTCTAGCATTTTGTTCAGGACAAAGCATGTGGTTATTTTTCAGAATTGTTATTTTTCAAAATGTGCTATTGCTGAGAGAAATACAGGATAAATTTTGTAACACAGTTACTTGTGTGGTATTTTTTTTCATCAGGAGTTGCTATTTGAAACTTCTGTCTTGTTTGAAAGGTTGCCAGTTAAATTCTCCATAGCTAAACAAGAATCACTTACTTTGAAAGCAGAAATTTCATGCAAATCTAAGGGCATATTTTGCTTTAAAGATCTAACTGCATATTGTGCTGCTACTTCATGCTGCCTTTTACCATATGAGCCAAAGCTAAATGATGTGATCAGTGCTATGCCAAGTATGTGCTAAAGATACCAGAATAATAAATATGAGGACATTAAATGACCACTTGGCATGCAGAAAACAGGCTGTCATCCCTATATAGCTTCCACTAGCAGATGACAGTCTCAAATCTATATCTTCTGCATAAAATAAAGCATGATCCCACTTGCTGAACTACAGAGTATGTCCAAGAATCTCCCTTGCGTATATAAAATCCCTGCCTGTTCATCTGGGAAGTGATCCTCACTCAGCTCAGTGACCCTGTCCTTTCTCTGGTGGTAATGTGCTGATTCTTTGTCATCATGAGGGCTTGGCCATGAGGTGGGAGGCAGGACAGACCTGCTGAAGGTCAGGAGCCAGCAGCCTTCCAGCTCATTGGAAAGAGAAAGGCACATCAAACATGAAAAATGCCTTCTTCAAATCTCAAGCTGGGTGGTTTAGGATCCTTGACTGCTCATAATATTTATTACATATGACAAATTTTACAAGTAATTTTACTTTAACAGCAAGATGCTCCATCTGCCATCAGTGGTCTGTCTATGTTATATATCCAGAGGCTTTGGGACAGGGGCGCTGTAAAACACTGAGCAATGAAAGACATAAGGTAATATGTTGTAAAAATCTGGGAAATAATCTGATGATTTCCCATCCAGCTCTCTGCATAGCTGCATTTAGAGTCAAAAGTGCTTCTTAACAAGAAAATGTGACTCAGTACAGACAAGAGATATTGAACAGGTCTTACCAGGCATCAACTCAACTCTTGCCTTCATGGATGGCCTCATCTGCCCTACTAAGTAGTAACACAACACAGCACACATAGTTCATCTCCATATGATTATAGGTATAAATCTATACCTGCTCCAGGGTCCCGGCTTGCTGCAGGAGCCCTCTGGCACATGCTGCTCCAAAAAGTGCCCACACACAGTCCAGAGAGCAGTAGAGGCCAAAATAGCACCAAGAAATGTGCCAATAATTTAATGTCAGAGTCAGAAAGACAGAGGTCACCTAATGTCCCAGCTCTGTTTCACTTGCTGGCCCAGAGATTCTCCTTGTTCCTCTCACAAACAGCTTACACCCTTCACCTTGGCCCCAGAGCATCATTCCTAGAAACATTTGCTGCAAAGGTGGGGTAAATGCAGTGACGAAACACTTGCTAATATATTTCCAATGCATGGTGTTTTGCTGGGTCAATATCAGCCTTCCCTCTTCTCATAAACAGCAATGCTAAATTGGAACACTAAACTGGGTGCATTCTGAAGGGAGATGATGCTCACTTGATGAAAACATCTCAAATTTTTAAGAAGTTGCAGAAGAGTCTGGCAGATTGTGGGAGAGGGGGATTTCATGGTTTTAAATAACACAAAGTGGTGCCAGATCCTCTGCTTTTATTTCAAGGGAAGTTTTATTAATAGTTGGGAAATACAATCTGACTCCAGATTTCTCTATCACAGACCTCTCAGATATGATGTCCTTGGCTATCACAGCAGCAGCAGGCTGTGAGGTGGTTTCCATGGGCAGAGCTGGCACAGAGGGATTGCCATAATGAGCTCACACAGGCTTGGCACCTCTCCTAGAAACACACAGTATGGTGTGTTTGCTCACTACAAATGCATTTTGCTATGCTGGGTGCTGTTCAGTGGCCCTAGAAAGAGAGAGATTTGTGTTTTGGTGGCCAAGCACAAGAAGTGCTCCAACACTGAAGGGTGTCTGGAGCAGTACACTTAGCCAGACAGCCCTTTACTGCTGAGCAGCTCTCTTTCACTGCCTCAGCATAGAAACCTGGGGCAGAAGTTCACAAATTAGGGTTGGGAAACATCTGGTTCACATTTACCCAGAAAAGTCTGCATCAGTCACCAGCTGCTTGGACCAATGGAGAGAGGGAGCATATTTCTTCAGCATCTTCAGACTAGGCACAGTTTCTGAATTTGAAGTAATAAATTAGGGCTTAAGGAAACCATTTGGAATCAGATGGCTGAAACACAGACATTCTCTGAGAAGACATAGCTGCTTACATTAGAAATCTGATTTCTCTCCCCCCTTTATTGTGCCAACTTTTATAAGGATCTGCATGCTCCCCTTGAGAGAATTATTTGACCTGCAAATTGGAAAGTTTGTTCAGCAGCACAATGAAGCTGCAGGAGCCCTAAAGTGCACTTGAAGCAATCTGAAATTTTGTAGTAAGGTGTGCTTATATTACACCAGTGTAATATTAGAGCAGTCACTTTCTCACCATTTTCTTCAGCACACATTGAACCCACTAACTGAAACAGGAGCAAGCCAGATGTTACCCTAATGTCCCACAAGATGGTGACAAAACAATTCTAATAACACATCATTTTGATTTGTGCTCTGTACAGTCGTAGTGACTCCAAATATTTTCTTACCATGCAGTTGCATTAAAGTCTACTTATATAATATACTTTGGGCATTTTTTAATGGTTTACTCATCTGGCAGATGTGCATTCTTTTTAAGTACTTTGTTAATTGTATTTTAAATTAACTTCAGGATTACATAGCAAGTTTCAGTCCTTCCACAATAGGAATTACAAGTTCCCTAGATGCTGGAGAGGGAAAAGTACTTTTATTGCTTCTGATCCATCCCTTTGCCAGACTGCTTCCTTTCCCTCCCCCTGCCCACCCACCCCCCCTACCACCCACCACCCCCCCTGCCATGTTTTTTTGTGTGAGGTCTTTCGGTCAATAAATTCCTTCATTTCTGAATTAAGCATGAAAAAGTGGCATGGTACATTAGGCAGAAGAAAGGTAGCCCTTGAAGAGCAGTGCTTTCCAGAGACAGGACCAGGAACAAATACAATGGGAAAGAAGTGAGGTTCTAGAAGAAGTGAGGTGTTAGGGAGGGGTGGTAATAATCTCCCTTACACTTAATCCCAAAATATTTTATTAGACTTTCTTTTTATATTTAACTATGATCAGTTTGGGATAGTTGCTTCTTTGGCTAACCAAGCAGAGGAACCTGAATGGGGCCTGAACTGCAGAATTTGCCTCTTGGTGGTTGTACCCTCAGACTGGGTACTAGAGATGGAGAAAGTATTCCACATTATAAACTGCTGGTCTTTGAAGAGTGAAAGTATTGTCCAGTATTAGAAACAGTTTTTTCCCAGGGTCCTACTGCTTTAGAAACAATAAAAATTACATTCTCAAGGTACAGTGTAAATACCAGCTCTTTTGGTCAAGGTGGGAGCTGAATTTAACAGACTGAATGGCTCCAGCCTTCAGGTACCTGAAAAAGATTGTGAAGAAAATACATTCCTAGCTGTACCTGTGAGTTTCTATCCATAGGTGACAAGATCAGATTAATCCTTTGGCTGAGACTTACAGAGGCATTTCAGTGACTTGAACGCCACATGACCAGATTTTCAAAGGTATTCAGTCATCTAATTCTCAGTGATTTAAGTCTGAACTTGGTCTCTAAATGTATTCCATTTCTGGCCAGAAGTACCACTTAAAAATTATTTATGCATTCAGGAGCCAAAGCTTTTGTGATAAAACAGGGTGTGCAGAGAGGCTCAGCTTGTTCCAAACAAGCTTGTTTGACTATCAGACATGATGCACCCACGTGAGCCTGTGCAGGAAAATCATCCCTGCCGAGGCGTGTACTTAGACCGCCTCCAAAATCTCACCTCCCACCCTCTGCCCTGCAAAGACATTGCTGTGAATTTCTTTCCTGTGGATTTTGGCCACAACCAACACAGGCTGATTGTGATATGCTCATGATTGAACAGCACATATGAGTTTCAGTCAGATTTTTTGTAGCAGTATGTAACTCCTAGACTGGGAGATGGAATGCAGCCAGTTGGAAAAGCACACCTTGATGGCAGTGTAAGTGGCAGCAAGTGCAATTGTTTGAACCTGGGGACAGCCCTGTCCTCAGCAGCAGTGCCGTAGTAGGACTTGGCAGGACTTATCATTTTCCCACTTCAAATCTAATTTTAAGAGTTATTGTCCCTCTCTCCCTCCCTTTCCCTGCATCTCTGTATCTCTTTCTTCAAATGACAATAATCTCCATCCCATACCTGCTTCCTGGCAAATTCCCACGCAGGTGCATCCCCATGTTGTATGTTCCACACCTCTGCTGTTGTTTGATGCTGCATTTGAAACCTGATGGTGGAGGAAATCTTGCCCTCCCGTGCTGGCACAACCATGCTGCCTGAGTTCCTGCTGTCCACACCCTCTTTTAGCATGTTTTTGCATAGGAGCAAAGATGATCACAAGCGTAACCACGCTTGTCTGGAAGTGGGCTATTCACACTTGTGTGATTTTCATATGAGAAGCTAGATGCCTAAACCCATGTTCAACACATAAATAAACATGCCCTATTTTTAAGCATCTGCCATTCTCATGGTCTTTGCAAACATTATTAAAATGTTCAGTCTTTGGCATCCAGCTGGGAAAGTTTTGGCTTATGTTTCCAGAGGCCTGTAAGAAAGACCTTAATGTGTGCCATTATTTTAAAGGCATAAATGCAGTGATCTGAAAGCAGGCTTCTGCCTGGCCATCAATCCTGGGCAAAACATCAGAGTTACTGATGAAGAGTTCTCTTTGCTACTCAGTGCTATCAACCATGCCACTTGATCTGGCTTTATGGAAAACAGTTCATCAGTCTCACGCAAAATCCTCTTTCAAGCTATTTTAACACAGAAGGTTTAGCAAAATAAGGTTGGTTAATAAAGGTTTTAAGATTATAAAGGTTTAAGATTAAAAATGTTTAAGATTATGAAGTTATTTTGACTTCTTTAAGGGCATTTAACAAAATCATTGTGGGATTTTTCATTAGCAGAATCAAGGAAAATGTAACTGTAGAAGAGAAAACACCCACAGACGACTCTTTTTAAAAATCAGGCCCCACAGGGGCTACTTCTTGGCCCTATGCAAGAATGAAGGGGGAAAATAATTAAGATGTGAATGAAAAATACCACACAAAATGCGGAGTCCTTTTGTTCCTAGTTGGCTTTCCAACTAGAAGGCCAAGTAGATCAGGTTTCTCAAGATCCAGTTGGATATTTGAGTTTTGACTATCTTCCACAATGGAGATTTCACAGTCTCTGGGAACACTCTTCCAGTGTTTGACTATCCTCACACTGAGGAAAAAATGTCTATCTTGCTATCTAATTGGAATTTGCTGTACTGCAATCTATGTCTGCTGCCTTACACACTTCGAAATAGAACATGGTTTCGTCTTCTCTATGACTCCATTAAATTTTTGCAGACAGGAATAAGGTGCCTCCAAAGACATCTCTTCTCTGGACCAAGCAAGCCATGCTGGTCACCATCCAATGAATCAATTTCCACATATCCTGCCCGTGAAGGGCCTTGCCCATGTCTCACCAGTTTGGCTCCAAGGATACTGCAGAAAGCCTTGTTTCAGTCAAAGAAAACAGCAGGTCCTGCTCTCCCCCTGCCTGATTCCCAATCACCTCAGTACAGAAGTGATTACCAGCAAGGTTGTTCATCACTCACTCCACTCTGGCTGTTCCCAGCCATTTCCCATCTTTTATGTTCTTTGGAATGTCTTCCAGAAAGAGCAGCTCCATAACCTTACAGTGTTTAAAAGGCAGCTACAAGGAGGATGGACTCTCTCTCTTCACAAGGAGCCACATAGGGAGACAAAGGACACCAGGTACAAGTTGCACTGAGAGGTTTCACCTGGGTATGCAGAAAAAATTCTTTCAGTGAGAGCAATCATTTATTGGAATAACCTCTCCAGGATGTGGTAGAGAACTGTCATTAGAGAACTTCAGTATATGATTTATGAGAGTGCTACTTACATTTATAATCTCCCTTTCCCACAAAATGTTGAACCAAATTATCATTTCAGGTTCCTTCCAGCCTGGGATGTCCTATGAATCTATGATTCTGATTTTCAGGCATTAAGATGCACTGATGCAGCAGCAGGGAAAGTGGTTCATGTCCTTCCACCTTCTGTCAGAGCCTGGGGAAAAGAGCAGCCTTGTCCTCACGGGCTGCAGGCTGGATGTGAAACCCAGTCCTCCACACCACAGCATCCCAGGCAGCAGGACAGGGACTTGGGCAGGGGAAGGGGATGTAAGGAGGCAGAGAGGGGACAAGCTGTGACCCCTCTAACTGCCCTGGCAGGGGTCTGGCAGTGCTCTGCTGGCAGAGTCCTTCAGCATGGCAGAGGCCTGGCATGGTGTGGCAATGCCATTCTCTCCATGTCTTCAAAACTGAGCTCTGTCATCACTGCTGCTGCCTCCCTTGCCTCTCAACTAAAGAAAAAGGGCTCCTTTCTGAAATTTCTGGAGCAAGATGTTCTCTGAAAGCTGCCTTTTTCTGATCCCACCCTGAAAACACATAATGTTGAGCATTTCAGAACATGAGTGAAGAAGAAAAGCTCAGTGCTGGATTAAAGCCACTTTTGGCAGAAGATAAAAGACAGTCTCTCTCTCCCTCTCCCTCCCTCTCTCATGCACACACACAGACAAACAGGAAGAAAAGCTCTCAGGGGCACAATCAATTACAGTTCATATCTTTTCTGAGCTGTCAGAGATAGTCTCTGGCACAGGCCCTGCTGGAGTGCAAACCCAAAAGGGATTTCAAAAACAAATCCTCAGCTGATGTATACCTTGTATACCAGTACAGCCCAGAGCAATTTGTGGAACAGGAGGAAGACGATTAATACATGATGATACATAAGCACAAGGAATATTTTTCTCTTAACTGAATTTCCTCTGGCCTCTGTAGTGAAGTGACTGAAACAAAGGCTGTGCTGTTTCATACTGCTCATGAAAAGTTTAAGATTTTTTAAAAATTTGATTCTGTCCCAACCAGGACAGGCATATCTTTACACATAGCTGTGCATATAAACACAGACACAAATAGGAAATTCTAAAAATATTTAACTTAGAAAATTCAACATCCGATCTGAAATGCAGACCTGCTGCCAGTGTATGGGCTTGTCCACTCTGCTGCTGCTGCTGGAAGGGGCTGTAAAAGTAGCCAGAGTATGGATTGCAAGCTCACAGAGATATCCCTCGGGAAGGTATCGAGAAAATGTCACCAGACCTTCCTGGACAGAAATGGCAGCACTCATTTTATCAATTACAGCTGGGAAGCACAACTCCAGAGCAAATATTTGCAACCAACCCAGACTTAAATATTTGTTCTCTTATCGGGGGATCAGCACTGGGTTATCATGACAGCCCTGTAAACCCTGACTAACGTGGCTGACATGAACTCTTGGTGCTTTGCTACAGTCATGTAGGAAAATGCCTGTACAAAGACCTTTATACCATAGACCCCAAATCACCATGCAGCAGGCGTTTGTAAAGGATGATTTGGGCCCCTGTGGCTGCAGGATGACATCCTCTGAAGCTAAATTCAGTGGGAGGCTCTGCATGGGATTGTACATGCTTGAGCAGACCAGGAGAGCTCTAAAATGCCCCTCATGGCCTCTTTTGCTCTCCCTCTGAGGATTTCCCAAAATTTCAGGCTGTAGGCAGCAGGTAGTTCAGGGCTGTGTGATATTGCTATCTTCAGCAAGCTCCCTCTCCCTTCCCACCCACCCCCTTCTCAAGCCTGATGCAAATTTGTTGCTTATTCATTTTGATGTTTCATTCAGTTTATCTTACACCCTTCTGAAATATTAATTTCTGGCCTCACAACAGATTTTTTTGTGATCCAAGCACAGAATTTGTATGAATCCTTAAAGCCGGAGGATTTTAGAAAAGGGTGAAAAAGACAGGCCTCAGACAGCAGATTTGGGAATAGACTAAAACAGAAAAAACATGTTTTCTAGGCCATGGCAAAATCATGAAAGCTATAACAATAAGCGTCTGTAGTTTAGCTTTTAAAGTTGCAAAAAATATATATTAATATATATTTGAAGGCTGATCATGAATAGAGCTCTGTGCTGTGTCTCTTCTGAACAAACCATTGTCTTAAGGAATGGAATGCTATTGTTTTAACCTCAGCTACGTGTTCTTTAGGTGATTGGACAGAACCACTGTCAATATGCTTTTACTTTGTATGATTGGATGAATCTTAGGCTGAGACTGTCTTATGTTATACTGGAATTCTCTGGCATGCTCTGGAACCAGCGAGCTGTTAGCATCTCTCCTGTCTCCATTGTAAACAATATGTTGAGACTGATGCTGGAAAAATAAAGCTCTAGACGCTGATTCTGCATGTCCCGTCCCATTTGTGTTGTACATGGTTGGCTGTGCCAAATGGTGACTCTCTGTGAGGAGGGTGTTAGACTAGAATAACAGAAAAAAAGAAGATTGTGAACAACTCGGGTACAGGAGATCCAAGGGTTAAATAGAAGGAAAATTTCGTCTCCCATCGTCTGCATCTACGGCTTTTGTAAGTAATCTCTTCCTAGGGGGCCCTTGGGTGACAGAGATGGGAAATCATCTCTCTAAAACAGAATGGGATGTTTTTTACCAGCTTGAGAAAATTTTACAAGATAAAGGACGTTCAGATATCTCAAAAACTGAATTAAAGGACTTGTTAATTTGGGTAAAAGCCAACACTCAAAATATAAATTTGCAGGCTGCTTTTACCTTTGATTTTTGGGATCAAGTAAACTGGAAAATTTACAACTTGTTCTCTCTTAAAAAAGACGATACTGTAGGCAGGCTTGTTCCTGCTTCCAGAGCTCTATTCATGATCGACCTTCTAATATATACTTAATATATACTTTTTGCAACTTAGAAAGCTAAGATATGAATCATGTCTGACTATAGTTACATGTAATTGTTTAAAAAACTCTTGTCGATTACAGGACCTTAACTCAAAACCCTCTTCCATTGCTATACCTTCATCCAGCAGAATTCTGTGTGTGAGTGCAGAAATTAAGAACCCACCTAAAGGGACAGCAGGGACAAATCTTACCCAAGGGGGCCAGGGGGGAGGCTTTGTTTTTTAGGATTCCAGGAAGCCTTGGCCAGGATGGTAGAATTGCGGTAATAAATTATCACCCCAGTTTAAAGCTGCAACAAAGACAAATTGCAAGTGTAAATTAGAAGTCTAAATCCTACTCAACAGCTCTTTAGATCTAGAGCAATGATTTGAGCCACATGTCAGATTACAGCAATGGAATGTTCTAGCATCACTTGCTGCTAAGCTTCACCTTCAGAGTACTTGGTACCTCAGGGTCTGCCCAGGGCTGCAAGCCTGGGTGGGCAGCTGGCATGGGCAGAGGAGCACAAGGATGCTGGTCCAGGGAATGGGGTCAGGATCTGAACCCATGGCTCCAAGCTAGGGTCAAGGTTTCTGTGGTTGTAGGAGAAGACAGAGCTGCTGGAGCAATTAACAGCCTGGTTTCTGCTCAGACCTTTCTAAGGGCTGTGGAGTTGTGCCTCAGCAACCACTTCAACCCAAGACATTCAACGCTTGGTGGATCTCATTGCCTGCCTCAGCTCAGCTCTGCAGAGCAGGACTCATTTACCAGGACCCAGTCCGGAAGCCAGGGCTCTGTCTGTGGCTACAGACATGCCTCTGTCCCAAGGAAGAGATTGCAAAACTTCATTCATTCAAATTTTCACTAATTGTCACTGATGCTTAATAGACACATACTTCAAATGCTGCTGGGTGTGGCATCTTTTCGCATTGCTTTTCATGTGATTGCCACAAAGTGTAGCAGGAGTTGCTGGATTCAGAGAGGTTATTGCAAAAGAAGTCATCTGAGGTATACAGAGAAGAAGAAATTGGGAGGGGGGAGCTCAGGTCTCCTTTTCTTTTCTTTTCTTTTCTTTTCTTTTCTTTTCTTTTCTTTTCTTTTCTTTTCTTTTCTTTTCTTTTCTTTTCTTTTCTTTTCTTTTCTTTTCTTTTCTTTTCTTTTCTTTTCTTTTCTTTTCTTTTCTTTTCTTTTCTTTTCTTTTTTTTTTTTTCTTTTTTCTCTTTTTCTTTTCTTAATATTTTGGAGCATGTTGTGGAAAAAAAAATTAGCCATCTGTCTGACAGATATTAGTAAAGTGGAGACTGTGTTAAAAATAAAGTGCCAGGTTGTCCTCTGCAGAAAGTTAATAAAAAGAAGGAAGTGCAAGGCTGCTCATTATTTTTAATGACTTTGCTTTCCAGCAGTGTGCCTGTATCTCCCAGCCTTTACATTCTGCCTTATTTCAGTTCATTACGGCACATTCAACTGCCCTGGAGAATGATGGCTTTGTTCTAAAATACCAAATATATCAAGAGGCCCCTGGCCTAGCCTGGCTGGGCTGTTAATCACAGCTCCAGTGCCAGGAGGAGGATGCTGAGAAGAGCCTGTTGCACGGGCAGTCCAGCCTGGATGGCTGGGAGCTCTTTGGCAGGCGCTGGTGCTGCTGAAGGCTCCGTGCAAAGCTGTCAGCAGAATCGATTCCGTGGCGCTTGGCAGCTGCCTGGATGTTTTCTGTGTGCACATCCCTACATTTGTCTCTCTTACTGGCTCTACCTGGCATTAGCCTCTCATTCCCTGTCAACAGATATTTGCTTTATTAAGTTTAACATGTAGGATGCATTTTGCAGCTCAGAAGATGAAGATTCATGAGTGTGAAATTCAGAACACAGTCCCAAGCAAAGCACCCAGAGCATCCTGCTACATCTGCACCCAGCAGGTAGAAAAGCTGAAAGCAGAAGCTGCATTTCCAGACTTGAAAACAACTGGCTTTTCTCAAAAGGTTTGCTTGAAAAAAACCCCTGCTGTCATTCACTTATATTTTTCTGATATGCTCTTTGATAAATCAAGGCCCATGTTACAGCCAGATTACAATAACAGTGATTTGTTTGGAAACAAGATACATAATTTCTATGGCTCTGAGGAAACATCTAAAAAAGGTCCATGGCCAGGCTCCAGGGTCTTTGCAGGTTTTTTTCTTAGTAACTCCTCAGAAACTCATTTTGTTATCATGCTCTGTCTCCTCTTCTTCCTTACTCATGGTTGAGGCCCTGCAGCAAAACCTGCATCATGCATGTTGTATGAAACTTAATGCAAAAATTCCAAACACCGTGGAGAAGCCCCTGCATGGCTTGGGGCAGTAGCAGGGGATGCAGGGAGACCTCACACAGCTGTGCTCACAGCTGGATTGCTTCCCTGGCGCTTTCCATGCCTCTCCTGTAGCTGCCACTCCCAGTCTCAGCTGCTGCTCCTGCGGGGGCACAGGCTCTGGGAAACTGCAGTGGGCAAACTCATAACCCTAAGGGTCTTCCAGAGCAAATGCCAATCCATTGGAACCACTGCCCTCATAAATCAGCCTGGCAAACAGGACGGGGATTGGAGCAAGGCTTGGATGAGATGCCGAGGAGGCGGTGCTGATCCTTTAAATTCTAGCCACAACAAACTGGCTGATATTTTGAATTTGCTTACCTTTTAACACATAAAAACGCCAAAACTCATTTATATTGGCTAACCACATTTTTTTCTGCCTGTCTTAATATAGGAAATTAAAATTGTGACCAGAAATTAGTCCCCATCTCTAAACACTGGCCTGCTGGTGTTTA
Organism: Emberiza elegans; assembly: GCA_024865655.1. Taxonomy (NCBI): domain Eukaryota; kingdom Metazoa; phylum Chordata; class Aves; order Passeriformes; family Fringillidae; genus Emberiza; species Emberiza elegans. The sequence continues at coordinate 25,309,840 of JALJVW010000910.1, forward strand.
TAAAAGAGATCACCATGATTCTTCCCAACAGCTAGAGGAGTGCAATGGGAGAGTCAGCCAGGGAGGAAAATGAGCTTGTTCCTGTGTGAAAACTTAGCACAGGGTCAGGCAGAGTACTTTTGGAGGTGGGATGGGTTTTGTTTGTTTTCCAGCTCCACCAGACACCAAATTTGGCTGTAGCCTGACAGCATGCTACAGATGACTCTTTTGTCTGTAAGTTAATGAGAGAAATGCTTGATAGATGGCTACTGGCAAGCTAATTAGAAAAGAAGGGATTCGATGGATTGCAGGGAAAAAAAAGCAAAAGGAAGGGAATCAAAATGTTCAAGAAGATCATTTAAGGTCCTCATTCTGGGAGAGAGAGACTAACTGGTTTCAGTTCCCAGAGGCTAATCCTGCCCTAATTGACTTATTATTGGAGTCTGAAGGAAAACAATCCATGTGGCTGTGATAGCAGAGCCAGGGAAGGCAGGATTGTGGCTGCTGAGGGGAGCCTGGGGAGACAATAGCTGCAGTGTGTGAAGTGACACAGGATAGCATGTGCAGATCCCAGCAGGGTAGGAGCCCTAGCTGGGCACACTGTTCAGCGTCACAGGGTGGATGGGGAGCATTGACAACAGGCCCAGGATTCATTTCCACACAGTGGTTTCAAATATTTCTGTGAGAAAAAACTCAGCTTCTTCCCAAATGCAGACCAGACAACCAGGGATCACATGTAACCAAAAAAAACCCCAATGTGCAACATATAGATTATTCAAGAACTGAATCACACATCTACAGCCCATACTCAGGACAGTGAGATCCTGATAGTGACTCTATGCACATGGTAAACAGAGTTCTAAGATGCATCAAAATATAGTAAGTCTGGGAACCAAGCAAAGGCTGAGGAGATTTGCATTTTTTCACACTGGGAAAATCAGTTGTCCTTTCTGTTAACATGGAAAAATTACTTTGAGTCCCTAGTTTGCATAATTAAAATACATAGCTAGAAAGGAATTCAAATTTGGGCTAAATTACACTGAGGAAACTACATTCAGTTTTGATCATTTAGCTTGACATGGACTTTTTTGGTATTAGAAATGCACAGAAGGTATAGTATTACATAAATAAGAACTATTATGGAATGCCTAAGGGATTGCAGTTCATTATCCAGAAAAACTTTCAAATAAGGAGACACAAATGCTTGCTAAATTACAATGAAATTCCAGTGGAATTACAGCTTTCTTCCATAACAGGACAGATGACCTCATCTCATGGATGTTATTACTGTGCCTCTCATGATTCTTCAGGGAACCTGAGCTTTGATAGCATGAAAATATGATAAATTAAAGAAATCAAACGCAGAAGAGGAAAATACAGCAAAAAGTACAAATGTGTGGAAAAATACCTTCCTCCTCCTCAGATAAATTAATCTAAGTATTTTCCTGACTGAAATGGGTAGAAATGCCTTTTCTCCAGAATGACTTGTTGATCCCATCAGATATCTGATTTTTAGCTACAGGTTGGCAAGGAAGGTGGAAAAATCTGGCACCTTCTGTTGAACCAGAGACTTTGGGCCAGGCTGTTCAAGAAGAGTTAGAAAAGGAAAAGTCTAAAATTAGCTGGACAGAAGTATTTTAGATTGTTGGAGTACATCTATGTGCAGGCAATGGGCATTGCTAAGTAAAGGAGAAGATAATTGGGAAGCAAGGAGATGAGACATCACTCAAGTTTGCAGTTTCTCCTGGGATACAGCTACAGCAAGACCAAGATGCTCCTCTCTGAACACAGCATGTGCTACAACCTTCCCTGAAGCAGGGGTAACTGAGGTTCTTGTTAATAATATGTCCCTTTGGGATGGACTGGAGAGAAATGACACTAAGTGATCAGCAGGTTTATTTCCTAATGATCAGGTTGAAATGGAAAGGTGGTGTTTAACCATTTTGTTTATTATCTGTAGAAATACAGCAATATAAAAACATAAAAAAATAATACTTAAGAAAATGTATAAGGAAAAGAAGAGAAGAAGATAAGAGTACAAAGATAGCACCTCCTGTGGACCCAGCAGTGAGATTGCTGCAGTTTCCAAGTCTTTTGGTAGAAGTGATGGTCTCATCTTCATCCATCAGGAGTGGGGGAAGCCTGTGAAACACAGGAGCTCAATGGGTTTATATAAGTTTGTGTTTATGGAATTTCCAGGTACCCCCTTTGGGCAGGGTAGAGTTTTATACCATCTGATGCAACACTGTGTGCCACACGCAGTCCTCTGGTGGAAGGCCCCAGAAATGAGTCTGGAGGCACTTTGGGGGGCTTTGAGACATGACATGACAGCTGCCTCTCACACCAGGGTAGCTGAGCCAGTTATGGCCCATCAGAAGGGGCCAGGCCTCCGTGGGAATGCCCTGACGCTTCCCCAGAGGGGAGCTTTCCCATCTGAGCCAGTGGTGCAAGGGAGGACATTGGCATGGTAAAGGCACAGTCCCACCAGGCAGGACCTGCTTCTGTCCTTACCTGGCTCTAACTCCGGGGTGCTGCCTCTGGTGCTGGGTGCTCACTCCCTCTGTCCTGGGCTGTCACCCGTCAGCAAATCTGCCCTGCTTTTGCAGAGGATGATCATTTGAGTCATTACAACCCTTAATGTTTCAGTCTCTCACGGCCTGCTGCAGACAGAAAATGAGCTGTGTCATCCAGGTGAGTTCAGGAGCTCATTTCACTCCTCTGATTCAAGGTGGGGATGCTTCTGCCAACACTTGGGGCTCTGCCTGATGACTGGATCAAGTGTTACATCTATAGTTTGTTGGAGAGGGCTTGCAATTCCAAGAGCTGCTCCAGAACCATGTTTTCTGGTTGTACAGACAAAGAAACACATCTGTAAATTTTAGTAAAATGCTCTGAAGTTAGAAAATTTCAGAAATTCTAAAAATCCTTTCCAACCTTGGCCTTACTGCAGACTTTTTCATGTGAAACAACCATCTGCTGTACCACACAGTAAAGTAAAAAAACCAAAAATAAACACAGGTGGTAGAGGCAGGGAAAAAAGCTCTCGGAGAAATTGGTGCATTTCTCACTTATTAGGACATTTCCTTCATTTTAAGCATAATTTATTCTGTTTCAGCTGCATGGTTTCTGCACATATCCTTTGAAACATCTGTAATTCTTTTTGGCAGAGATCCGAGGCAATGCAGTGCAGCCTCATCTGGGAAGAGTATCCTAGGAAAGTGTAAATATCACAAAGCTGTAAAGAAAATAAAAATAATATGTTAGCATCGAAGGGCTTGAAAAAAAAACCTGGACTAGATCAGAGCTAAGCAAAATCACCTCAGTGGGGGAGGAGGGGAGGAGGAGGAGGAGGAGGAGGAGGAGGAGGAGGAGGCTGGTGTCAGCCCATCCTGTGGGTCTGGGAGCAGTGTCCTTTCTCAAGCCGCTGGAACTCATCAAACCATTTCTGGTGGACTCTCCTTTGCAGATGAATGATTTTTAACTCAATTATAATAAGAGTGAGACATGAACTCTCTCCTCAGTGGAATCCACCCAGGAGACAGAGACTGTGACTGAGGAGTCAATTATTTGGAGATTACTAAGGCAAAGCCCTGAAATATGTTTTGGTCCTGCCAATTGCTGCAGGATCATTTGCTTCCCCAGGAGAGAACTCCAGCAGGAACAAAGCACACAGGCTGCTTAGTCAGACCAAATCTGGGGCTTCAGCAAGGGCTGAGCACCAAACAAACACCGTGAGTGCACTGTGCACATCCCTCACAGTGCAGGGTGGCCTCTCAAATCCCATCAAGCTGACAGGTCTGTGCAGTGCAAAGATGTGCAGAGACGCTTGCTGAAGTCCCAACACAGCCTGGTCACGTTAGCATAGCATCCTGGCTGGCCTAATTAAAGAACTGGAGCTAATTAGGCCAGCCACAGCACCATATTGATTGCATGGTAAAGACAAAGTCCTGACATCTAGATGTGCTAGTGGGAAAAAGAGCATTGGGCTTGCAGGTTACCTGTGTAAGTCAGAGCCTCTATTCCCTGTCACTGTGGCCCTGCTCCCCAGTGCTGCCTTCACACAGACTTCAGTGTTGCAATGCAGTTTTTTAAAAATTTAATAGTATCCAGAACTCAACAGTCATCTCCTTGTTTTGTGGGCACAGCTCCTGAAATAAGATTAACTTTGTCTCCAGGGGTCGCTTTCCAGCCAGCAACCCAAAAGTTGTGCAGGAGAATGAAAACAAGGCAAAGAGAGAACAAAAATCAGGCTGCATAGCAGACTTTCAATTAATGATGCAAAAATATTTCAGGGGCTTTGGGGGAAATATTTAAACCCACAGTTTAGGATTTTTGTATTCAAGCCCTGCATATTCTCCATATTCATCTAACTGCAAGGAGCTGATGATTTCAGCCCAAGGCCATTCTTGAGCGTGCAGATTGCACGAATCCACCTCCCAGTGGATCCTGCCCCACAGCCTTCTCTGTCCAGAGCCATCCTGCAGCCCAGTGCCCTGACAGAGCCCTGCTCTGCAGACTTGGCTCTGAAGATGACAGCCCAGCTATGGTCACCACAGGGCATCCGTGCTCCCGCTAGTTCTTTGTGCGGCCTCCATTTGCCACTTCCATTTTCATCACCTAGGACATTTCAAATGGATAGAGATATTTTTTTCCTATATTATTCTAGAGGGGCTGTAAGAATGTTAATATTTATGGGTCTGACTAGCTGGGAAATCAGACTTCTTCATATTGCGGTGTAACCATTTTGAAGAAACTGTTTCAAGGAAAAGTAAATCCCAAGGTTCAAGCAGAGCTGAGAAAAAAGGGAATATTTTATCATCTATGATCTTCTGATCAAAGCAATACCAAAAGCATTTCTCCGTCTGCAGAGAAAAAACTGAGGAATGTGGAGTAGGCAGAAAAACTAATATTACATGTGCCTTTTGAATCTCCTTCACAGCTAGGAGAAGGGACAGCCCAGCCTTTCATTCTGCAAGTACGTGCAGACATCTACATTTATCATGCTGTGAACTTCTCTATTTTATTCCATTTCAGTCTGTAAAGAAATGCAAATGGACTGATTAAGCCAAATGATTGTATTCTCCTCTCCTCCATGGAGAAGATGTCAGAGCTGTTTTGCTGGAAAGCAGACGAGAGGGGGCACTCACAGATTTCCTACATCAGGGCTTTGCTTTGTGCTGTGTCGGTAGGAAATGTATTTGAGAGAGTCCTTGTTGGAAAAGGTTCCAGGAAAAATACCAAATTAACATAACACCATAAAGAAGCAGAAAAATTCGTCAGAAAGGGAAAGAAGAAAAATGGGGGGTGGGTGAGTAATGTAGGAGGACACCCTGGCACACCACACCAGAAGCCCTGACCCTGTAAATCTGCTTGGGTGGGAGGACTGAGTGCTGCAGGAGCAGGGCTGGAAGTGAAGATCCTATGGCAGTGAGAAGAAGGCTGGGTCCAAAGTGGTGTCCAAGCAGCGAGCTAAAGCTGGCTTCAGGCCCCTTGCAAAAATTTACATTTGCACAGTAATGAAAAACTGCAGGATAGGGACTGAGAGAGGCTGTAAGAGATGCAGCTTGTAGGGCAGTCCTCATTTTACTAATTAAACATTTTGGATTGCCTACACAGGGTCACTTGGGAAAGCTAAATAAATCAATCAGCTAAAGGTGTGAAGTCAATTTATGTAAGTTATAGCATATTCAAGCTGCATGTGAATGGTTTCATTCAGGGTAAATGGCCTTAGATTATTGCAGCTTAATTTTCTAGATTAGCAGAAACAAAATATGTTTTGATAGCAAAGTAAAACAAGGTGGAGGGAGAATAAACATCCAGTTAGTAACTTAGCCCTGCATCTATGGTCCCTCTTTGTTTTTAGCAGCAGAAAATCCAAAGCTACCTAGATAGACAAATAAAGTTTACCAGGCATTATAAATATCGTCTGACAGCCCTGGCTGCCAAAGGCTGTAAGGAGCAGAAGGTGTGTTACCACAGCAAGTACAAACCTCACAGTGTTTGCTGTGCCCCCACCAGCCCCTTCTGCTGCCCATATCACTCCATCAGCAGCCCACTGGAGTTGAACCATATCCCTGCTGGAATCAAGTAACTATGAATTAACTTCTACCTAACACAGCTTAACTAAATTACCAGAGACTGGTATTATCAGAAAGGTAACTGTTCTAGTAAAGACTACATTCATTTGCTCAGTTAAGTGAAATATCAGTCAATCAAAAGCTCTGCCTTGCTCAGTGAACTTCCCTTCTCTGCCCTTCACTCACCATTAGGGTCTCCTCAACTTCATTTTGAACCAGTAAATTGAGCCATGCTTGTGCCTCTTTTGCCTCTTGTAAGCTTCTCCCATCAATGTCATCATTGCACTATTGCACTTTGCTGTGAAAATGAAGAACTTCTGGAGTTACAAGTAAATAAGGGAAATCAAAATCAGGTCATTGTCTGGGGCGGGTATGTGTTAATGGACACCAGTTTCTGAATTTTACCTGTGTATCTGCTTCGCAGGGAAACCTGAATTGTGGCTTCCAAAAACCAACCAACCAACCAAAAATTGTTCCCTGATACATCTTTGTAGACTGCCCATTAAAACCAAGGCTTGGATTTTCTAAGCAAGTGATCTGCACTGGTCACTTTAGACACCTGAATCAAATCACTGCCTGAGGGTGAAATTGGGTTGGCTAAAGAAATATTGTACAGCATACATGTGATAGCATTATAGTTCTGAATTTTTTAAACTACTGGCCACATGAGAATGGATTTTTTATTGTAATGTTGAAAATAAAGTCCTACTGCAGATTTTTCTCTAGAACCTCCTAGCTACAAATGTGTAAACATCCTCAAGGGTCACATTTTCCCTTTTGAAAAAGGAAAAATATCAGGCTTCATTTAGTAAATTTCTGACCTATTTTAACAGGATGGGTTTGGAAATGTATTTTTAAATTGAGTATTACACATTTCTGTGACTATTAGGGGAACTTCCACAGGAGTGTGAAAATGGGAGAGCAATCCAATGAGAAAATGAAAGCATTGTAGTAACACTGAGACATTTGGCGCATTCACTTTAAAAATGAGGTAGACTCCTGATAGGGGAAAAAAGTCAGGCTGAAATTATATTACTGAGATTTAGAAACCCCAAACCTGGCCTTAAAGGATACAGAACCTCAAGCCACATGGTCCTATTCCTATTTTAGAGACTATTTGTATTCTCCATGTAACACATTTGCTGGGTGAGACTGATTAGATACCCTACACAAAACTAAGATGTTACTCAACACATGAATCACTTAGGAATACCATAAACAGTATTTCAAACAAGAATCTTGTGGTGATTGTGTATGGCCTTTGCAGTAATCTAAGAAGAAAAGTGTTCTATCCTTAATTTTCCCTTTCCCCCCAATAAACTGGCAGAAATGTTATGCAATACATAGCACTTTTATAGTAGAAGACAACTGGGTTGAGGCATACAGGTTCTATCATGTCACCTAATTAATAATTGGGCTATTTGTCTGTTTTATCTAACAACTGGGTACTAATATAATCGTTATTGCTGTAAACTCCCATTGCCTTGAAACCACAGTAAATAATAGCAGAAATATCATTTATTACCAAAAAACCCAACATTTTGAAATGCATTTGTGATTTATTTTTCCAGGCATTCCAACAATGAACTTGCTCCTTGATTCAGGGAGAATTCACTCAATTCAGGAGCCTACTAGCTTAAAAACCATCTTCTTAAGGTCTGGGGAGAATGCTTCAAAAGACTTTATAGGAGAACAAGGTCATGCCATGCTAAGCAATCAGGAGGATTTCTGGGGAAGAGAATTTACATCTGCTGAAACATATCTAAGGGGTGAGGTTAAGAAACCAAAACAGGACCAAACCAGAAGTCTTTAGATTCCAGAGGGAAATTACTTTCCTTATCCCTATAATTGCCTGCTGGAAATCAACAAAATAACAATGTAGTTTATTTGTTTGGAATTTTTTAAGGACAGTTAGTTGCCATTTAAAACAAAGATATTTTAGAAATACTTGTAACCTACAGACAGGCACCTTTTAGGATTTATGTCCTTGCTTCCAGGCAATTAGCATTCTAAGATCTCTTCAGCACTTGCTGAGATTTTTCTTTGACATTTTCACTCAGCCACAGCCTTGCTGGTCTTCAAGGCACCATCCTCTGGTATTCCAACCCCATAGCACTGGAGCGATGTTCTTGGTGCCACAGACCCTCTAGTTTGGCCAGAGTTTAGCAGTGTATGCTTGAAAAGCTCCCAGAAGGGCAGATGCAGCCCAGCCTTCCTTCCCCAGCCTTCCCTGGGAGCCCATGACTCCATGCAGCTGGGCTCCCAGGCTCTCATGGCTCTAATGGCTCTCCTGGCTCTCATTGCTCTCATGGCTCTCATGGCTCTAATGGCTCTCATGGCTCTCTGTGCCCTCATGGCTCTCTGTGCTCTCCTTGCCCTCACGGCTCTCATGGCTCTCTGTGCCCTCATGGCTCTCTGTGCTCTCCTTGCCCTCATGGCTCTCATGGCTCTCTGTGCTCTCATGGCTCTCATGGCTCTCATGGCTCTCCTTGCTCTCCTTGCTCTCATGGCTCTCATTGCTCTCATGGCTCTCATGGCTCTCATGGCTCTCTGTGCCCTCATGGCTCTCATGGCTCTCTGTGCCCTCATGGCTCTCATGGCTCTCTGTGCTCTCATGGCTCTCTGTGCCCTCATGGCTCTCTGTGCTCTCATGGCTCTCTGTGCTCTCACGGCTCTCTGTGCTCTCCTTGCCCTCATGGCTCTCATGGCTCTCTGTGCTCTCACGGCTCTCTGTGCTCTCCTTGCCCTCATGGCTCTCCTTGCTCTCTGTGCTCTCATGGCTCTTATTGGTCTCGCATCTCTCTGCCTCTGGCAACCTCTCTCACTGTGCCATGCCCATCTCCTTTTGGTTCAAGAGTGACAGAAGGAGGTTTTCAGAACACAGTCAGCCTGCCCAAGTTCAAGTCCTGGGAGATGGAAGCCCTGAGACTACAATTCCTCAGGCTTGGTTTCAGCTGCAGCAACAAATAGAACCACAGCAATTTTCAAGAAGAGAGAGACCAAAATATCTTCAGCAGGGAAGTAACACAAAAAGGTGTTTAAGTCCTTCACAGGATAGCTAAATGACAATTTGGTGAAGTAGAAACCGTTTCCCCTAAGAATTTCTTAAGGTTAAATCCCTGAAAAGCCACAGTCAACCAGCTGGAAAAGAACCATGGAAGGTCCTACAAGTTACTGCAGTGGATCTGCTTTTTAGCTTTACTCAACCCTCAGCATTGGGTCTGCAACAGTCTTCTAAGAGCTTAAATTTATTTCCTCATGGTTTTGTCCTACCCTACAAATTAGACACATTTTAACAAATTAAAAGATGAGAAAGAAGAACTATCAATTTGTCTCAGAATAAGACAAATGTCTCCATTAGCAATATGTTTATGAATATATTTGCACAAAAACAACAAAAGGAAATTTTTAATACTGCACACAATGTTTTAAATGCTATTATGAAAGCAGGCCAAAATGTTCAATCTCCTTAAGCAGCAGTTGAAACAGGCTTTAAATTAATCAGGATTCTTAGAAATTCTAATAAGAAGGCACTGATGAAAAACAGCTGCACCCAATCCCTATAAAAACCTTCAAAAAGAAGGGAATTAAGTGATAATGCTGGTGGAAGGGCATAGCATCACAAGATGGTCTCCTGCTGCTACAAAATGCCAGAGCAAGACCAAGTATTTTTCCAAGGAGAGATAATTATGATGAGCCTCAGCCCTGTTTTCAAGGGCTTGACTTCCATTCTGTGGTGTGGTGATAGAGCTCTCATTTGGGTAATCTTTAAATTACTGAACACTGATAGAAAGACCATCCAGTTGAAATATTTATTAGAAATATTATTCAAAACACCTTTTCCCCCTCTATAGCAATTTGTGTGAGAAGGGTGTGTTTCCAAAGTATGGCTTTGTAAAGGAGGGGACATGAAAATAAAATACATGCTTAAGTGTTGAAGCTCCTCTGAACTGTAGACTCAATAAAGTTAAATTACTGCCCAGTATTGGTGAAGGAGAAAATATCCCACAGAGAGGCAGGATGTTAAGTCTGGTCTCAGGAAACCAGTTGTCTGCACAAAGAATCCCTTGTGGAATACCAAGAGATGGTGCTAACAGGTTTCAGAAAAAAAAAATTAATATTTTGGCAAGATTAATGGTGCAACAAGATGATATTATACAAAACCAGGAGAGAGAGAGAGAGAGAGAAAGAAAGAAAGAAAGAAAGAAAGAAAGAAAGAAAGAAAGAAAGAAAGAAAGAAAGAAAGAAAGAAAGAAAGAAAGAAAGAAAGAAAGAAAGAAAGAAAGAAAGAAAGAAAGAAAGAAAGAAAGAAAGAAAGAAAGAAAGAAAGAAAGAAAGAAAGAAAGAAAGAAAGAAAGAAAGAAAGAAAGAAAGAAAGAAAGAAAGAAAGAAAGAAAGAAAGAAAGAAAGAAAGAAAGAAAGAAAGATAAACTTATTTTTTGCAAAGAAGAAAAAAACTATTTTTACTTTTCAAAAAACTATTGGTGGGGGGTTTTGGTTTTGGTTTTGGTTTTTTTTTACAAAGAAGCAGTCAGATCTCAGTAACTCCCCTTGCTCTGGGTGATGTGACTTCTGAGTGTCCCCCAGCACAGGCAGACATGCTACCCACGGTGGAGCTGCAAGACCAAACTGATCTCCATGAGTTTATAGCAACTTCCCCCAAAACTTACGGATTTATGCAACACTGCCAGCATGCAGCTGCCAAATCTCCTTTACTGAGCTGACACTTATAATGTTCACTCAATTTGATGTCCGCTGAGATTTAATCACCTGGAAACAGGTTTGTGTTTTGCTCCAAAGGACTTTTGAAGACTGTATGAAAATATTTGCACATGGGACTTTTCATCTCTTTTTTTTTGCCCTGGAACAAATTGCTTAACTTTTGTTGTCTTCAGTTTCTGTGGTTATAATATTGTCTTAATGTTCATAGTTTCCCTGGAGAGTCTGTGAATGCAGAGTTCAGGGCTCCCATGTGGAAATGTGCTATTGCATCAGAGCTGCTGCTCCTCCTCCAAGCCAAGTCATCCCCACAGGAGATTCCTCTGGGTAGGAGACATTGCATAGAGACACACATCCAACATTCCTGCAAGATGCTCATTTATGTCTCTCTGATCTAATTATATGGCAAAGGTAAATCTTGCTATCAGTTATCTGCACAACAAAAGGAGTTAAAGCACTAAGATTTTTGCTTGCCTTGGCATTGTGTAGAGGTACAGACACTACAGAGAGCCCATCAAATTCATCTTATGGGGAGGCTGCTAAAACTGCCTCAGTGTAAGGTCTCAGCTTTCTCCATTTGCTGCCTTCTGCAATCCCAATGTCTGTCATTTCCCAGGATAGCTAAATCCTGAACCCTGAAGAAAAAGGCTTGATAGTGCAAATATAGCTAGCAATGACATGTCATTCTGAGGACCCTGTAAGAGTCATAAACATGTTTGTTTTAATTGAGGTGGGGAAGGGTTTGTTGTGCTATAGAGCAATGAAAACAGCCCCAATAAACAACTCCTCTCATCTCCTGCTCTGACAGCCCCCTTCTCAAAGCACCAACATTACCCACTTAGAAAATGGATTTATGCCAAGTTTAAAGCATTTCTTCTTCTTTCAGCACACCAGATGGTAGTAAAAATTCAAAATATTTCCTACAACAGCTGTATCTTTGACAACAAAATTAATACAAGCCGAAATACCACTGTTGTGTGTAGGCCATAATGACCACACTCCTCAGTTTTGTGTCTAATGTAACAAGGCATTTGATAGTTAAAAAATACATCTGATCAACTCAGTATTGCGTCAATCATGTGACTCTGTCTGGGTGTTCAAGCCTGGCTGCAAAATTTAGTGCCTTTGTAGTTTAACAGCTGGTCTGATAAGAATGTAAAATACACCTTTCCCTAGAGCTATAATAAATGTGTTAACACTTTCTTACAACCAACACTTTCCTACAACTCATCATTTTCTTGCCCCAAGATCCCTCTTTATATATTTGGTGACATAAATCTTTTAAGCTGATTTTGACCAGAAGCTAACTTCCCTTACTCTTTGTATTGGGACTTTTGAGAAACACAAGGAGATGTGTTTTTTTCCTTTGGTGTTTAAAGAGGAGGAGGGAGGAGGTGGAATACTTTCAGTTCAGACAAAACAAAAAATGAAAAGGATGGTAATTGCAATTTCCATCTCCTTAACACAAATGTGTACAGTAAGGTTTTTTAATTATCTATTTGTTAGATCATTAACTAGATCATTAGATATGACATGCAACTCTTTAGTGTTTTAAACAGTGACTTTGGCATGTGCTGAACAGTGAGCAATAAGAGAAGGAAACATGAAAATAAAACTGAAGTCAAGTAGTTTTCCCATCAAAAGAGCGTATTATCCAAACATTCTAATGAACACAATTCTATCTGCATATGTTTCTACATGTATGTGAACATTCTTGATGCTAGCATGTGAACATCTGCTAAAAAATTCAATTACTTAGGAGTGCTGTGAAGCAACAAATAACTGTTAGCTCTTGTAGTAGGGAGGGAGGGTTGTGTGGTGGTTATTGATGCTGGACAAAGCCTAGTCTTGTCTTGTGAGACACTGAGCCACCTCCACAGGGAGTTTTCATACTGGAGTTGTGTAAGGCCTGAGGCACATGGCGGAGCTACCATGGGAACTGACAGTAAATCCCCAGGACCTGAGCTCCAGACATCCTTTTCCCAGTCAGCCCTTGCCTGTGGTAGGTGAGCACTCCCTTCCCCACCGCTGTGTGACCGCCTTTATTCCCTGACAGTCGCTGATCTCTGCTCTCCCAATGGCACCTTCCCTGCACAAAGCACTCCTCTCAACTTCCTGCGGTGCAATTCCCACCCTCATCGGTGGGATTCCCTTACCTCTGGGACTCTAGTCCTCATTCAGCACAAGCATGTGCTTGCACAGACCATCTGGCATTGAAATGATGTGGTTGAACTGGCACAGTCCTGCTGGACGTGGAGGTGGTAAACACATGGCTTTCATTTACAGATATAGTGCTACAGCTGTTTTTAACCATCTTCCTTTTTGCACAGCTGCAATGGTGTCATATCAGTTCAGTTTACTTGAAAATTAACATTCAACATATTACTCAATACAAGTGCTCCCATTTAAAAATTTTAAGTAACTAAGTCTTACATTAAATGCAGCTGGTTCTAAATGAAAATTTTTGTGTGCTTCTTCAAAAAAATATATGGTCCAAATTGATGAGGCAAATGTGTGTGACCTTATCAGACATGAGCAGATGTTTTTACTCTAGATAAATCTCTAAATTATTTTATCTAAAAAGCTAAATTATTTATCTAGACACATGAATTTATCTAGAGGTCTCTAATACCACAATTGTGATGGCTTTCTGCCTGTCCTCAAACAGAATCATCCCCACAGTCAGTTCAATTTCAGGATAAAAAAGGTGTGTGACTTCTATGCCCTGGTCATCAACTGAGCAGGATGAGAACAGACTTCTCTGATCTATACTGAAGATTGAGCTGAAGGCTTAGAGTGATCCTTGTTTTCCCACCCGTGCAGAGCCACACAGCTTATTCGCTGTTGGTCAGGCAAGAGCTGCCCACTGTGAAGGTACAGACCTCTTTTACTCAGGTAAAGTTATTTTAAGGCTAGATTTAGGAAAGAATTCTCTAAAGGGCTCATTGCATCTTCTTTAATTTTTAGGGAAGAAAACAAACAGATAATGTCTAAGCAGGATTTTTTGAGCTCTGTTGTGTTATTTTGCATTTGCCCAAAATTTACTTTATTTCCATTTCCATTTGCAAGAGCCCAACTCTCTCACACAAGTCCTGTTAATGACACACATTTGTAGAGCACTAAAGGACGCTAAAGGGATGCCCACACTCTTGGTTAAGCCCCATCTTAGCTGCTGATTTGAAGTCAAACAAAATCCTCAACCTCTGAACTCCAACTCTGCCCCTGCTTTCATGGTGCCTGCTAAGCAAGCAGGAGCCAAGCATCAGCAAAATGCCAGCCTTTCCAGGAGAATTTCCCATGTGCAGCCTGGACACCACACCCATGTGTAGCCATGGGACAGAAATTTCCTCTGAAAACTCTTTTCAGTTTTATCTATTTCAGCCCAGTGCAAAGCTGAAAGGGTCAATATGGAAAGTGCCAGTGCTTTATGCTAGTACATTTGGTTTTGCATAAGAATGAAGATTATTGAAAAAGGTTGAAAGAACTACTTTAAAATAATCTTTTTCCATCCTTCTTGATAAGACTTTATTCCTAACTGTGCACTCACTTGGACAAAACAAGAGTCATTCAAGTGGAGCATTGGCCAAGGCTCTGGACTCACTATTTGAACAGTCTCAGAAGCCAATGCTATCATTAAAATTATTTCCTATTTCAGCACCAGCTCTGCTACCCAAAACAAAATCCTGTGCATTTGAGAGGTTCCTAGAAAATCATCTGTGCTTCCCAAAGTCTGTCCCTGTAAGTCCCTTCCCCAGCCACAGCACATGCATAATCACCATGGCTAACCAATTATTCTGGGAGCGTGTGTGATTCCCAGACTGTCAGATTTTCGTGGTTTGAGATGTTGACATACAGCTCCAAGCTGAACACTTTCAGCTCTAGGGTAAAGCACATAAAGGAGAACAGGGTGGGTTTAGTACACCTGTTCTTCATCCATCCATCCACCATCTTTAGGCTTGAGAGAAATTCACTGTAGACTCCCAGAGGTAAAAGGCAATGAATGAAGTCACTCCACAATATTTTATTTTGCTGCTAAGATACCGTAAAGTTGAAGGAAAGCTGACACCAGGAAAGGTTACATAGGCATCCCAGGAAAGAACTCAGGAAGCAGGGAACACTGCCCATATACTTCTAATGCATTTCTAGCTAAGCTCCACACACTTAATATCTTGCCCTTCATCAAAAAGATTTATGATGTTTGATAGCAGAAGGGTATTGCCAAGAGGCTGTGCTGCAGGAACACTATCCTTGTGGTGTCATGCAGTGACATTGCGGGAATAAATGATCTTGCTCTCTCTCTGCAGTGAGTGCTCACATCCTCTCTGAGCAATCCATTTACACAAAGAAATCGGAGCTGCAGATCAGTGCACACCACATCCCATGAGCAGTGTGAGACTGCAAACCACATCTCCTTCTCCTGTGAGCTGATGGAGGCCCCAGCTTCACCCAGTCTTTTACTATTCTGATTTGTCTCTGTCATTCTGCTGTCCTTGTTCTCTTTAAGGTCCAGCCTGGGACTTTCCTTTACAATCCTCTGATGTTTTACATTCCTCTAATGCTCCTTTTGTCAAAACCTGAGAGTAACTATGTGGACTTTAGAGGTCTTCAGACAATTCAGGAGCCACAGTAAACTGCACCATGTCCATCTATATTTCTCTGGCTTGCTGCTTGCTGTCTTGCTAGTTTTCATCCTAGTCCTGAACGTGTTCTTGCCTTTACTGCCTGTTCTATCCCACTTTGTGCCAATTATCTGCAATTTATTGTCTCCAAAGCCAGGATTCACCCTCAGCAGGAGCAGAGCAAAGAATTTATTATCCGGTATAACCAGAACTATGCAGGGAAAAGCTCTCTTTGAAGAACACCATGCAAGCTGGAATGGATGTGCATGGCTAGTAAAGAACTACTCAGGGTGAAATGTCTTTTCAAAAGTACTGAAATCAAGTGGCTGCAATGCAGTGGTCATTTGTACAAAATGAAAGACAAGAATGTTTTCCTGACAACTGGCTGAAAACTAGCAGCATCACTGACCATATAACATACCAGCATCCTCCTCAGAAGGGCAATCTGCCTGGGAAAAGTGTTTTTGAGACAGAACACATCTGTCAGAGCAGCAGCTTGCCCTGGACAGTGCCACACTTTTCCCTGGAACAGGTTAAGTCACCATAACAGAAGGTCATGCTCTCCAGTGTGTTTGTTCCATATGCTGCTATTTATTTCTTTTGCTAGTGCACTACAGTCCACTCTTGTTTTAATCATGATTATCTTGAGATCTCCTTTTCCACAGCAATGTCTGAAAAAGTCCATGAGCCTGGTGCCTCAACAGTCACAGCACTATCTTTCAAGGGCCCTTGAACCTTTAGTTCCCCACAGTGACCGTGATGTGTCCTTAGCCTTGCTAAGGTGACTGCTCAAGGGATGGATTTTTGCAGGTCAGCCTGAGTGAGAATTTGGAATGAGGACTCTATTCTTATCTCACTTAGTGGGTCACCTTGGAGGAGTTTGTTCCCTGTCCTACGCTTCACTCTCCTCACATGTTGGAAGAGATATTTAATGTTTCTTGATGAAAAGCAATTAGCTAAGCTGTAACACAATTTCCCCTTGTAATTATCTGTCAGCCTGCTGTCTGCTGAGAGAATGTTCAAGCTATGTGCTCTCATGCTTGCAGGTGCACTGAGGCACTATTTATTTTTGTTTTTCTTAGCCTCTCTCTTATACTTCCTGGGCACAGTCTTTGTGCTCTTAGTCTTCATGAAAATGGACCATAATACTCTATTCATCCTAAGTTCCATCATAACACTCTTGACAGAAAAACATTAATTATCAAAGAAATAGCATTAGAGTTTTAATTTATAGTTTAACTTCTGATTTGATGTGTAAAGAATTATGATATTTGAAACAATTTGAAATAAGGGATGACACCCAGGCTCTCTGAAGGACTCTGGCACAGTTCAACTTGATCATAGTCTGCACAGGAGAAACAGATCTCAGCCCCTGAAATTCTGCACCTTTCTGGAGCATCCTTTCAAATGGCCTACAATCATCTGCCAGGACAATACATGATACCTGCACACTCTGGAGCATGAGTTGTGCTGGTGGTGAGTTCATGTGCAGAGTAACCATGCAGAGCCTGCTTGTGAAGTTCAGTCTGTCTGGGAGACCCCAGTGCCATGTTTTATGTGCTGTATAGTCAATCTGACCTTTCTGAGGGCTGTGTTTCTGAGACTTGCAGACACCTGGCATTTCCATTGGCATTCTATATCTTTGTCCTTCTTTTTACATGGCCAGACACGTTTAATAGACCAAAAAGCTCACCCTTTCTCCTGACAAAGTTTCTGTGCAGAGAGTGAAAGTAGCCATGTATGGGAAAATCCAGAGATGATGTGTTTGAAAACCAACTAAGGCCAGTAACCCTCATCTCCCTTTATCTACCCCTTCTCCCCAGCCTCCGCATGACCATTTCCCTGAAGCTCAGAGAAAATCTTCTCCTGCTAGTTCCCTGTTTCTTTGGTTGGTGGTGGAGGGGAGGAAAGCCCTCTCCATGGAGGCACCCGCCTTTGTTCCTCCTTTTTGCCCAAAGCCACCTTGCTCTTCAAGCTGCTGCTCTATCACCTCTGCCCCTTTGTTCTCCTGCTTAGGGATTTTCCACTCCTCACCTTCCTGCTGATAAAGTTAATCAAACTAATTTTCCCACTCAGCCACCTCCCTTATCACAGTCACTGACTGCTTGGCCAGAGCCCAATGGATATGCTTTATGAGTGCTGCTGTTTGTTCTGCAGCTTTTTATGGCCAGGGTGAGTGATGTGTCCCAGGGCCTGTGTCAGCGGCTCTCTGATTCACAATACCTTGAGACAAATAACAAATACATTTTGAACCATTTTGTGAAATAACTCAAATTCATACATTCAAATAATTTCATCATCAGGAAAAGATCCAGGATCTTTTTGTTTGTCTTGAAAACTCTCTGCTTTTAACTAGTGCTTAGTCCAAGGGATGACTGCAACTTGTTTCAGCTTTCAGTGATTGTGAAAGGAAGAAAGCAAATTTTGTTTTGTTTTGTGTTGCAGTGCAGATGCCATGAAGATGCAGGATGGGAATACATGTGAGAATCAGCAGGAAATATCTTTTCTCCTTAGCACCTCTGGCAGATTTCTAGCCTGATCTGCCTCCCAAGCCCCCCCACCACCAGTTAATGCAAGAACCCATGGCTCAGTGACTGAGGAAACCAAGGAAATTGGCACTTAACCCCAGATGGGCTGAAACTAAGGTGAGGCCCTTAGAGTGATTCAGGAAGATTTGCAGTCCTTCCTCCTCCTGCTGTTACTGCTGCAGTGCCACGTGTGTTAGGAACACCAAGGACAGCGTGCACGGGGCCAACAGCAGCATTTTGAGCAATGTGTCAGCTGAGCAGGTAGTGTCACAAGTGAGTAGGTAGATCCTTATGCTCAGTGTTGCTACTCATCCCCATCATTTGATTTCATGCCACTGAGTCTGTCTAAGCAAGTCTCAGTGATGGTCTGCTCCCCACAACTTGGCTGTCAGTGTTAGAGACCTCTAAGGAGATCCTGTCAGCTCGGTGGCAGGAAAGTTCCTGAGTACATGAAGCTTACACTCCTAAGGGGATTCCTCTTTGCACATTGCTCCTGGTGCAGGATGACATTGCAGAATTTCACTGGTTATGCTGCTGAGGTGAAAAAATAAGACAAGTTTCATTGTGCTATGCTAGAAATAGTTGTTAAAAGCGTTCTAGATTTGGAAAGCAGGTACAAAGAATCAAGGAGCAACTCTCACCTCACATACCTAATCCCCATGTCTGCCCCTGGCCACTCATCTGTGCATCTCTTGCACGAGCTCTGGACCTTCCTTAAGCTTTTCACAGGCTGATTTCGCTCACTAAAACAGCAGAAAAGGAATCCCAGAAGGAGGAAAGGCAGTAAAGGGTTGTCTGGAGTTGTAGTTGGGTCATTTGGCTCGGCAGGATGTCCGGCGGATACCAGGGCTGCGGAAGGGAGCAGGGAGGGATGGTGGAGGGCACAGGATGCAGGGTGGCACAGCCTGCCTTCCTCTGCTCAGCAAGCTGGGCACCAGCCCAGAGGCACTTACAGCCCTGCTTCTGAGCAGTCTCATCCCTCCAATGTCATCCCCCTGGATTGTGCCAAATCTCGGTGAACTCATGCTTTCCCTGGGAATTCAACAGAGTGTAAATGCCACACTGGGAGTTTCCTGTAGCTTAAAGACTCGATAATTGGTTTAATTAGGCTATCAATTTATGATCTTCTTGCTAGTGAAAAGCTGCTTGATTCAATGTTAGCTTTTGATATGCAAAAATGCTTTTGAAACTCTACCTCAACCTGGGTGGCCCAGAAAGTGTTATAATTTCCCTGACAATAGATAATTCATTCATAATACACACATGTATCTCTGCTTGACAAATGCTGATGAAGAGTGTTGAATAATCTCTGAAGCTATGGATTCATAGGAAGTTTTCTCTGGAGACATTGCTGGAGGGATATGTTTTTCAGACTCCCCCCAACTCAAAAGCATCACTTTACTGCACTGACTTTCTTGTGGACCTGCAAACATTTCACTCAGCCTAGTGAGAGTGCATAAAGGCAAGGACAGTAGCAGTGACAGGGAGGAAATCTCCTCACACTGACACCAGTACCAGGAAAAGTATAATATGAAACTAAAGCTTCTGTTTAAATACAGAAGTCTTAATGACTAATCTTTCTATGACATAACCACAGAAATACCTAATAAATAGTCATTATGGTGGTAGAAAGATAACAACTTATCTACAATTTTATACTGATGCTAATTATGATCTCTGACTAGATGAATTAGAAGATTCTCAGTTCTGAGTGTGGTGTTGTCAGCATCCTTCTGTGTTTCAAAGGCCCTGGCATTTTCACTACTAGTATTTTACTAGTATGATAACAAGAATGACAGTGTTGCAGAGGAATTTCCACTGATTTAATGTCATTTTATATAATATTTAATCTTTCTCTTTACCATTTGTTTCAGTATTTTCAACTATGCTGATTTAATTTAACCTGGTTTCTCTGCAGAGCCAAAAAAATTTCCAACTCTCACATTTTTTGGATTGCTTTGCTCGTGGGGCACATTTGTTTCTGTTTCAATTATGACCCTGTTAAAATGAAAACATTTTGTAAGTTGTTAAAATCTGGTTTAGACAGCACTGTGTTCTTAAATTAACGTCAGCCAGCTTTTCGTGTTCTTACACCTACAGCCCAGACTGCTGAGCCCAGTTTCATATCCTCTACATTACTTGGGGAAAGTGTTATTAGTGAAGCCCTAAAACATTTGCTGTTTTGACAGGTGGTCAGTTTGCTGTCTTGTTCAAAGAGCAGTTTGTCTTTAAGAAGTGCACTGCTATTCCATACTGGTTTTCTGGCCAGATTGCAAAGTGCCTGATGTCAGCAGTGTTGGTCCAATTCCATGGCTGACCTCGCCCTTCTCTACTGGCATCACAAGAGACCTTTCCCTCACAGCAGCACGTGGCTGTGGGTGCAGGCTGGGGTGGTCAGTACCACACACTGGGGTCCATGCAGAGAAGAGGGAGAAATGGCTCAGGAGGTTGCAGTAGGGGATTGGAGGGAAGAAGAAGGGAAGCGATGCCTTAGGGGACAGCTATCCAAGACCTATCCCCACACAGCATCTATGCCTTTCTTATCTACCCTTCCTTTCCTGAGTTCCACAACCATAAGGAATTGCCTTCAATCCCTGCCTCAGAAATATCTCTGGCCATGTCAAAAGTATCCTGTTTCCTCTGGCCTTGGGGTAGCAGCAGTGTCAAGTGCTTCCAGACCCAGGCCAGTTTCAGTGGTAGCCAGGGGTGGTTGTGTTTGGTCACAGAGGGAAGCAGTGGTTTGCACAGCTGGCTGCTACTCTGGGAGATGAAAGTGGATGAAGGCTTCTAAACTGCACACCAGGACATCTCATCTGGAGACAAAAAGGGTTTCCAAACTGTGGAAACCAAAACCACTGGGGCATAAAGGCTGGGATAACAATTGGTGGGATATCCCATGCAGAATAACATAAATGTTGTGAGCTCCTGCCACAGCATAGAATCACTGAATCACAGAGCATTAAGGGGTTGGAGTGGCCCTTAAAGACCATCTAGTCTGGAACACTGCTGCCATAGACAGAGACATCTCCCACTAGACCAGGTTGCCCAAGGCCTTGTCCAGCCTGGCTTTGAACACTGCCAGGGTTGGGGCATTCACTCCCTCCCTCACAGGTGAATCTGTTCCAGAGTCTGACCATTCTCATAGTAAAGAATTTCCCCTAATACCTAACCTATATTTTCCTTGTTTCAATCTGTCCCCACAGATTGGTATATAGCATGTAGGGAGGCATGATAGGGTGCTTTGAAGGGATAGAGAGGCTCCTCTCAGGTCACTGATAGATCTCATCTGTTTCTGCAAAGGCCTCCCAAACACAGACTTATTTCAGGCTTACATCAGCCTTATCTGACCTAAAAACCTCCTGCAGCCTCAAACCTTTGCTTCCTTCTCTCTGTTCAGAGCATTTCCAAGCCCCCAAGTCAGGATGAAGGTGTGGGAGCTGATATCTTTCTAGTGATGAGAATGTCCCACTGCCAGAGTAAAGTGCTGTCTCCAAAACATTGTTCACAGCTGGTGGCTTTACAAACTCACTCAGAGCTAAGGGCTTTCCACATGGCAGGTGGAGACTATACTACAGGGAAGAAGAGGAGAAAATCAGATAGCTAAGATGATGGGAGAAAGGAAAGAAAAAAAAAGGTTTCTTCTGCAATCATGCAAAACAGGCATTTTAGATATCTGGAGACATTTCTGCACCTTGGTTTGGATGGTGGCCAGTTTACATGTGAAGCTGGTGCCAGTGAGGATGTGAATGAATAGCTTTCCTAATCCTCCCTGTTTGGCTGCTTCTGGGGAGATGAAGGCAGGTCTTCCTGCATGGTGTGAGAGAGAAACTGGTCAAAATCAAAGTCTCTCTTTATACCCAGTGATCTTCAGCTGTTAACCTCCAATGTGAAAGGTGCAACAAAGCAGAACTCAAAGACCTAAAAAAGGAAAAAGTAGCACTTCAAAAGCAATCCAAAGGGGGAGCTACTTCAAAAGGCAACCCTGGAGTAAGAAGCACTTCAAAGGGGAAAACTTCCCTAGGGAGCTTGTTGCAAATTATCTTAAAGTAGGTCCTACCATCAAACAGATGTAATTAGTTTCATTCTGATTGTCATGAAATCTTGTTCATTCAAAAACAGCCTGAACATTTCATATGGTGGAGGAGCACTTGCCAAAGGATACAACAGACTTTAGTGTAGTTGGCACTCTATCACTGTGGCTGCGAGTACCTGCTCACCCAAGTTTGATAAAGCTCAGGAAGATCAGTCCAATGTCATGAACTTGGGTTAATTTAATTCTCATTTTTCACAGCTGACTTGAACACTACAAATGAAGTTTGTTGCTATAGTAAAAAGTGGAGAATGTTTCTGGCCTCTCATGTATTTCCAGGCACCTTTTGTAGTGATATTTGAGCACTCCAAAATTGCATACACTTTTTCTTCCTCTGCTTCACTGTCTCTAGGCATAAGACAATCCAAACATCATGAATTGCATGCACTGCCAATTAATTTTACTGTTACCATAGACAGTGTAATTAAAATTGTGGCAACATGGTCTGACCCTCCTGTTCCTCCTCTTTTTATCTTTCTTGTAAGTTTTTTCCGTCTCTTCACTTTGAACCCTTCATCTTCTATATATCCTTTTCCACATGCTTGTTCTCACAACAGGGGAAACTGAGTCTTCCCAGATCTGGCTGCAGCTGCACCCTCCCTCAGCCAGCATTCGTATTATCTGCCTGGCCCGAACACTAATACAAATGTTAAATTTGAAATATCTGTTTGCTTTTTAGAAGTTCAAATTCTATATCTGTAAAGAAAGTAACAGGGTGAAGTGAATTGCCTCTGCAATTTAGGTCAAGCATGAACAACAACTTCCAAAAAGAATGGAGGCATATCAGGATTGTTAAGTGCCCACAGCCTGATTTCAGGAAACCTCCTTTGGTTCTCAGCACTCTGCTTCCTCAATCCCCTCTCAGATCCTTGGTGAAAAGTTAATTTTTCATTCTCATGGGAACTAACTATCACCTTTGGATAAATCAAAAGGAGTGTCTTGTGAAAGTGCATCCATGCAGTTAGCACGTAGCAATACGTGCCAAGATACCTTTCTCAATTATACTTAAATGGATACAAGAAAAAAGAATGGATACATATTAGAATGGTTTTAGATAAAGCACCTGTCACTTGAAGGCTCTCGCACGGACACGTAGAGAGCTTATTCATCTTTTTCTTGTCTTTCCCATCAGTGTGCCACCACGCATCTTATTCAAGAGTTAAAGCTTGTTCGTTTCTTCCTGAATAGCATCTACATTGTTACCCTAAGGCAGGCAAAAGGTGGTTCCTTATTCCCTACCCAGGTCCGGAAAAGCTGCATACATACTGGAAAAGGAGGAAGGGCTAAAATGAGGGAGGATTGTTTTTAGATTGTTTACCAAAAAGCAAGGTATAATGCCCCCATCTGGAAGTTATAGTGGCATTTTTCTCCTTGCACCAGACAATGTATTTTCAGTGTCTGATTCCCATATTTTCTGTTAAACAACTTTGTTGCAGCAAATTATCTTCCACGTTAATAGTAGGATTAATGTTGTCTTTTGAAGACAAAGCAATTTTACATGTAAGGAAAGATCCTCCCCTAGACCTCTCAAGTGCACTGGTGTTCTGGATTTGAGCAGCCCACACTCTGAGGCATATGGAGAAACAGCTCCTGGAGTGCAGGGATCCCTGGAGTGTGTGACAGGTACAGTATGGAACATGTCAGACCCACTCCCCTCTGACCTGCCAGTGCTGGCAAGTCAGCTTCCCACAAATAAAAAGTTACATGGCCTTATCAGAGGGTGTTAAAGTGTGTTCTACACACTATGAACACCTATTTAAGTTTTTTAATATTAATCCTTTTGTAGTTGGGACTTGTTTTGAAATTTGTCTCTTAGCAACATCAGAGTTATTTACAGTAAATCACATCTGAATTGAGATGAAAGAACTTCACCTGACTTCAGAAAGAAAAATACACACAACTTGTGTTTACAAGGCAACCCATTACAGATGATTGCTTTGGTGATAACAGCTTATGGAACATCCATATGCACAGTTGGCATTTGTAAGGTGATGAAACAGAATGCAGTTTCTGATATCTGATCTGCTTTCATTGTGCTACTTGAAAAAATAAATATACCAAATAATATTAAACTTGGAAATCATAACAGTTGGTTTATGTGAAAAATAGGAACCAAACCATACTCTTATTAAAATAAAGCTCAAGTTCTAAAATAATTTCTAAAATAATTGTGGTTTCCAGTATTTAGACTGCTATAGAACAGCATGACAAAGTATTGGAGCCTGAGGCTGCTATGCTGAGCTAAAAGGAAAGCAAAATAGGGTTGATCTTGTTTAAACTAGAAAGGATATAAGCTTATAGAGGATAGCTGCTATAACTCTATTTCTTTATCATATTCTGAAGAGAGAGACAATATTGCAGTAGAAGGAAATAGAGAAAAAGGCTGGCTGAGGAAGAGATGGCCTGTCTTTGATAACAAATCCTTTAGTACTGCTACTATGCTTTGCTAGTCCTCTGCATGGGGGTTAAACCTGGCTGCTGACTGTTCCGTTTTGTAGGGCTGGTTCTATGGTATTTTGAATGGTTAGAGTAAAGGGAGAATTCATGGTACGGATTTCACCTAAAGCCAATTTAGAAAATCGAACTATGTCAACATCATCAGTTAAAAAAAAATTAAGTTTTGCAGCTATGAATCTTTGGTATTAGAAAACCAGGCATTCCTATCAAAAAAAGGAGTAAAAATATGTTTTGGGATAGTTTCTCAAGAAAATTTTGGTCTTATCATTTGAATTATGGCAGCACCTTCCTGTTAAATGTTCTGCTTGTACTGTAATTTACAGACTAAGTTAGACCCACAGGCTATTACAGAGTACAGGAGGATTTAGCATCAAAGACAGAACACACAAACTTTAGTAAGCTGGCCAGGGAGGAGACATCTTTCCTAGAGACTTGAGAGGGAAATGCTGTGGAGGACAGGGTAGCTCTGGAGAGTCACATCTCTGAGTACAGACTTCCACTTTTCAGATGTGCAGCCCGTCCCAGGGGTTAGCACTCTTGCCAAGCCCTTCTTATAAAATGCAGACAGAAAACATCTTCTCTATCATCATCATCTCCTGTTACAAAAATTTAGACTTCTGTCCTTTCTTTGGCAGAACTCAAGTTCAAATCCCCTTTTCCTTTAGTCTTTCCCATTTACCTCCTCCTAACTGCTGGTCTGTAGCTATGCAGGTTGTAGCCCCTCTTTCATTTTGTATGGATTAATTATGCATTCATTATTACTATCTTGGGTCAATGCCCATAAGAGTCTGTAGCTGGAAGGACAGCTCTTATCTGAGTTGTGAGAGACCTGCATATTAATGAATGCTCTATTTAGTACTAATCCCTGTGTAACAAAGTAATAAGTCTTTGTGTCTCCTAAATCTCCTTTGAATGCTCTAAGCCTTCAAATGTAGGGAATTAAGTTGCCCAGAGAAGTGTTGGATGCCCCATCCCTGCAAACATTCAAGATCAGGTTGGACAGGGCCCTGAGCAGCCAGATCTGTTTCAAGATGTCCTATTTCATTGCAGGCGGTTGGATCACTACGGGATCTTTAAAGGTCCTTTCCAACCCAAACTACAGTAGGATTTTATGGTTCTGTTCTACTAGGTAGCAGTGGTGGGGAGCAGTCCAACATCCTGTAAGCCCAGTCTGGTGTGTGCAGAGTTTCCCAGTGCAGGGAGGATGAGGACAGGATGCCTCAAATAGGCACCAGGCTGAGGTGGCCACCCATCTCGACACGGTCACACCTTCGGGAAATTTATTTGTGGGCAGCAGCAGGGAATTCAGTCTCTGTGGGCTTTGCTGGTAAATCTCAAACACTTGCACACTTTGATGGCACCAGAGAAGAGGTTAGCAGCCAACAGGGCACTTGGGGAAAACCCATTTTTAGATTTCAAAGTGTCTACATAACTGGCAGTGAGGTGTTACCGTCTGGATGGCATCTCACCATCAGGCAGTCTCTCCTTCCATGAGATTTTCCCCAGCACAGTCAGTTTCCTAGAATAAGGAAAAAATATCACCCTCCAAGAAATAACAGCTTTTTGTTCCAAAATATTTAAGAATGTTTTCTAATGCTCTGAAATGAAAGCAGAAAATGTTTCTTATTTCCTGCAGAAGTCAAAGAGTACCATCTTTATTTTTGTGTCTATTCTCAGTGTTCAGCTGTCATTGTAGTTTAATTATTTTGTCAGAAGCATCTGCAATTTGGAGACTCTTTTTTATATATTTTCATACCATTTTCATCCTAGTTTGCATCCCATGGTAGTGCATTCTGGCAGGTGGTGGGAAACAGAAAAAGAATGGAGCAGCAGGACACAAAGATGGTCAGGTTTGGCAACAACTCTACTTATCTTTGATAGTAGAATCTTAGAGTAATTTTGAGTGTAATTGTTACATTTTTGCAACAAGTTTGTTGTACTTGCAAGATGCTATACCATTGCAATGATGTATTTATTGAACAAAAAACATTGAGTCTGAATGGTTTTACCTGTCCCAGCACTTACAGAGGTGTTGAGGAGGGAACATGCAAGGTATACATTTGCTGGTCAGGGCTAAGGCACGAAGACATGCTTCCTCCAGCTGTCTGTCTCAAAACAAGGCCACCTGAAAAGAGGTTGGAAAGAGCCTTAGCTATGGAGAGGGTGGCAGGAATGCTGGCCTAGTGAAACCTGCACATGCTATATCTTTTCCAGGACTGACAGGAAAGACCTAGGAGGTATAGCATCTGTGTAATTTAGTGATGTTCTAGGGTTAAGTGGGTCTCCCATCTGGGTGAGAGAGTATCTATTATGCTGGAGCAAGCACATAAACCACAGGCTGACACGTAGATTAACGACGATTACCAAGTCTAGACCCTGCTGGATGCCTAAACATACAGCTTTAGTGTAGGATGACACTGTCTCAAACATCTGCCAGAGGGCAACACATAGTAAATTTCTCACATACAGAAGAGAATAAGTGTTAGGTAATGTTCAACAAATAAACAAACCAAGAAAACCTGTTCTGCCTCAGTCAGAGAGAAACAATTGTCTGGATTGTCCCTGTCAGCACTTGAGTAGATTTATTGCTTCTTATCAACAGCTTGTTAAAAAAACTGTCAAGACATTAAGAAAACAAGGAGAAAAACCCTCCAGACCATAGTTTGCTGTTGATGTCTATGAGTCAACTTGTCTTGCTTGGAAATCCCGCTATGGTTGTCAGTAGGGGTGAGCTACGCTATGTGATGCAGCTCTGACTGTGACAGGTGGGAAGGTCAGCTCCTTGCAAAAGAGTTTAAACTAGAAGAGTGTAGTAAAAATGTTGGAATATGTAGTTATTTAGGTATCATGATTGAGAAGTTTTAAATAAATTGATTAGCCAAACATTTTTTTAAAAAAATGGCTGCTTGATGCATTTAAAAATAAGGGATGAGGCCTTCTTTATGAAAACAGTGGACAAAAATCATCACAAACAGGTGGTAAAAATCATTCCATTCTGGCCTAAGATAGATGTATGAACTGTAAGTTAGTCCAGAACCTATCCAAGATAGCCAAATGTTTTAATGTAGGCAACATTACTACAGTGCTGTTTGGAGCAATGGATGAACCAGCAAAGGAAGATGCCATTGGTGAGAGCAAACATGCAATGCCTAATAATCCATAATTTTTTAGTTCATCTCATTCTGTTTTCCTAGACTGAATTCACCTTAGATCTACCACCTGCTTATAATTTTGGTATTCAGAAATGTGGAGGTCACATTTGGAATTGCCAGTTATTAAGAATATGAGTTTGCTATATACCTGTAGATCAGATTTGCATAATGGTCTTAAATTTCAGTAACAGCATTAATTCAATGCTATCAGAGACCTGCAGGAAGTAAGAGACAACCAAAGGAAGGTATTTGGTTTTGAAACAGATTTGCTACAGTTTCATTCATTTGTAAGAGAAAGATCAGTCAAAAAACCCAAGCAAATTTGTAAAACAGAAGTTATAACTAAAAAACACACCTGTATATTCCAAAGTTTCTTCCCTAATTATATGGGCAGAAGGAATAGAATTGTTCATTTTTCCACTTTGTGAAGTTTAATGTACAAAATATCTATGCTTTCGTAGCTCTATAAACATAAATTCTGGCTTTTATGAAACAGATGAAGAGGGCCCTAAATGTGGATGTGGGTTTAAAATAAAATGAAAGAAATTTTATACCTACACAGAATTAATTGCTTATCTGTGTTATCTCTGATTTTGGTGGAGTCTTTAGTGTTTTCTTCCTATTCCACTAACATCAGATCATATGGGTAAAATACACAAATAAGAGAGATCTCAGTTTTAGAGTGACAGTGTACAGACTGTTTCAAATTGTATGCTATATTCATAGTCTGGATTTTTTATAAATGTTATTTATTGCAAAAAGCCCCTAAATCTACACTGAGGTGTAATGTTCTGCCAACAATTGCTTTAACAGCTCTCAAAATAAAAAAAAAAAAAAAGAAAAACCCAGGGACTCACTTTCTCTCCAATTTTTATTTTATTAATTCTGTAAAACTATGTCACTCCTGTCCATCACTTATGCTTAAGACTGATTTCACAGCCTGCAACAATTACTTCATACATAATGGATACTTTTTGTCTGAAAATAAAACTCCAACAACCCAGCAAGTACATTTTTCTTCACATGTGATTGTTCTCCCCAAAGAATTTTAAAGTTGCATTTTTGCAAAGAAATTTTGTCCATGTTCATTTTTTATCAGCTAGTACAATCTAAATATGATTCACTGAAATTAAGTGCCTTCTGTTTTCACGGATCCACTGTCTCACATAGCAAGCCAGCAGGGCCAAGATAACCCCTTTTACCCACAGGTCTTTTGTCAGCATGCAGGGACATGACAGAAGGAATTAATTGGTGATTAATCCTTATATCAGAATTAGAAAGCTCTTCCAAAGCTGTTTTCTGTGGTCACTGGTCCTGAATACACAGGGGAGAACGCAGGGAGAGCACAGGAGCGAGCACATTCACCTGGGAGGTGCCCTGGTCTGTTTTGTGCCAAGTGTGATGATGTCCTGGCTGTCCTTCCTCTCACGAAGCTGCTGCCCAGCTGCTCCAGCCATTATCCTGCTGCTCACCGGACAAAGTCGCAAAGGTGCAATGAGGCTGTAGGGAAGGCATGTGGCAAGAACACTGGCTTATTAATTTGGGAATCTATGCACATCTTGGCTAAGAGAATCTCAGATGAAAAGAACGTGTTTATTGCATTGCAAGAGTTTCTTCATTACCTGAAAATAACTCATAAACTGGAGGCTTGTTGTCTGGCACTAAAAGCAGCAGCTCCACAAAGCACATTTGTAAGAGCTCACAGTCAGTTTCACTAATTAGCTATTTTGTAATTGCTTTGGATAAAGTAATTTTACCCTCTTGAAATGTGTGATCATCTTCAGCAAATTGTCTCAAAGTGCCATGTAATTATTCTATTTGTGATGGTGTTAAAGTGAGAAAAAAACCACTTGCAGCCTTGCTCCCAAATCAACAAGCAACTAATTTTGTCACTGTTAGAGACACAAAAGCCACAAAAAAGGCCACCGGGTTTTGGAGCATGGCTTCTACACATGTGAACTGTGACAAGGCCCAAAAATAGCTTGAGTGCAACCTCAGGCTTATCAGGCAAAGTGCTGAACAGACAGGGACTGCGAGACAGGCTTGGACTGGGAGAGTGCGGATCTCAACAGTCGGCGGCAGGAGAAAGCAAACATTAAACCTATCTTGCAGATGGGCAGCAAAGGCACAGAGCAATTAAGGTGCTGATTTGGGAAAATACTTAAGAACATACATGAATCCCACTGAAGTAATTAAGTCCAGCTCCTGGGGAATGACTTTAATGAAATGAGACCTGGGAAATTGCCTGCAGCCACTCATGAGCTTAGGAGTGAACCAAAAGCAAGCTCTGTCTCCAAAGTCTCATTTTGGTAACTTCAGTAGTGTCCTTGCTCCATCTCACTGGGGTCTTCCCTACTGGCTTTGTTTCTGACCAGAGAGCACAAAAGAAGGAGCTGGACATGTGAATGCAGAGCAGGAAAAACTGGTGGTTGGGGATCCTTCTGCCTGAGCAAAGAATATCAGCTGGGGTTTTATTGCTCTTAGTTGTTTTTCTGGTTTTCCTTACTTTCCTCTATATTGGTCCTTTTTATTATTGCAAATTTAACTGTTGAGAGGGAAGGAAAGACAGTGGTGGTCTGTCAAGGTAATTTACCAAACATAGTCCTGTCCTGGAGTCCTGACACAGGCTGGAAGGGGCAGGCCTGGCATTTTAAGGCAGCACCATGGTCTTGCTGTCCCTTGTGTCCTGCTGCTGCTACTCCCCTCACTGAGACCTGCTGCTCTGCTTGTTCCTGGAAATAAAGCTGGAGGCTGAGCCCACCTAGGCCTGCACGTGTTTGCTTACAGGTCCTCTGCACAGGGCTGCCCAGCTCAGCACCAGCACCTGGGGTGACAACATGGGCAGGATGGATGGGAGTGATGAGATTTCCTACCCAAATTGGGTCATGCACTAGAGGGGCTATAAGGTCTGCTTGGGGGGTTATTTCTGAGACAAGGTCAGGTGGAAGGAAAAAAAGAAAGGGGGAAAATGGAATTTCTCTTTCATATGTGCATGCCTTGGGTGACATATCACTACACTCAACTGTTCAGGTCTCCATTAAAACCTGGCCAAAAATGGACACGTAGCTAAATTAGGCAATAGTTGAAATAATTTTTCCAATTGAGTTTAACTTTAAAAATATTCAGGACTTTTTCTTTTCTTCTCAAAAAAAAAAAAAAAGCCAGTATTACTTCAGGCATGTCAATGAGAAGATGTAGTAGTAGTAATTTTTTCTCCCAGATCTGAAGTGAAACATTTTTTAATAATGCTTTGGTTTTCTACTGATATGCTCTGCATGTTTTTCTTTTCTGCAAGATACAAGTTTCTATCAAAAGGAAATATGTCACTTCAAAATGAAATATCAAAATATTTGCTTTTAGTCTCTTGAAATAAAATGTTCAAACTTTTTCAGCTGAAGCTTTTCACAGACCCAGAAAGGAGTTCTCCCATCTTCCTATGTGACAGAGTCAGGGCAGTGATTGTTCCTCCATCCCTTGCTGTCATCTCCCCTCCTCTATTTTGGAGAATTTAAGCTGCAACAAGTTAATGGCTCTTCAGATCCCAAACATTTTCACTGAACAGCCATAGGGGAGACATCTCATGCCTTTCTAAACACTGCTCCAGGCTCTGCTGCAGCTTCAGTTGGTCTAAGGGAGAGCATTCAATGCATTTTCTGGCATCAATCACTCCAGCAAATGTTATCTCTTAAATCACTTCTTTGATGTAGTGAAAATACAAAAAAATAAATCAATGATGGTAGAACCAGGATGCTTTATGGCATGTGATGGACAAGTTGATTTGGGGCTGAGAGGAAGTTGGTTTTTTTTATTGGTGCAACTGTTTTCTCCCATCTGCAGTCATTTCAACCTCGAGGAATCTCAGGACATACTTCTTCCTAAAAAAGGAGAAAAGAATGTTTTCTTGCTCTTGGTTTTCAGTCAGCTGGTTTGATGGCTGCAAAGGAGTTACCATCCTGAAGGTTGTCTGTCACTTGACTACACAGAGTGTCTCCCTTACTTAAAAAAGCTTTTGTCTTTCTCTGGTCACCAGTGATGCTCTTCTTGTGTTTGGTTTATGATCTGTTGCTAGGGTGTATTTCCCTGGCTGGGATCTGGCCACATTTGCCTGATGTCTGGCATGTGCTGCTCTGCTTTTGATTCACGTAATTGTTAAGCAGGAAATACCTATGAACTTGTTATCATCTTGTGTGGAACAGAATCCTGGTGAGCTGCAGCACAGTTGTTTCTGCTCAGACACGTCATTCTCTGAGCTGAGTACAAAGCATATGTGTTTGCCTGTTTCACAGCACACAAGTGTAATAGGTATCACATTGTGTGATTTCTCTCTCTTTGGTTAGGCTTGCAGGAAATTCACCTCTTCCCACTAGTGAGATCCACATGTGTGTCCTTCCCAGGCTGCACTGATAGACATTGCTGGAAGTAGCCCTGGATTTCTAGCACGAGCTTTCCTGGAATATGTTAGTGACAACCTCCTTGTCCAAGTGATAGAAGCACCAACGAGGAGCGGGGCTGTTCTGGGCCTTGTTCACATGCAGGAGGAGGGGCTGGTGATGAACACGGTGCTCAAGGGCAGCCTGGGCTGCAGTGATGCTGAAATTGTGGAATGTAAGATCCTTAGGGCAGAGAGGAGATGCACAGCAAGCTCTCTTGCCTGGACTTCAGGAGAGCAGATTTTCGCCTCTTCAGGGATCTGTTTGGTAGGGTACCATGGGATAAAGCCCTAGAGGGGAGAGGGATCCAAGGGAAATGTTAATATTCAAGGATCACCTCCAAGCTCAGAAGTAATGTGTCCCAACAAAGAGAAAGTAAATCAAAAATGCCAGTAGACCTCCATGCATGAAAAAGGAGTTCCTGGACAAACTCAAACACAAAAAGGAAACAGAGAGGAAGGAAGCAGGGACAGATAATATGGTCTAAGCGTACAAGTATCAGGTTAGGAAGGCTCAAACCCTGATAGAATTAAATCTGGCCAGGGACATCAGCAGTGACATGAAAAGTTTCTATATTCTATGTTGATGACGGAAGGAAGCCTAAGGGAAATGTGGGCTCTCTCCAGAAGGAAACCTGGTTACCTGGGATATGGAGAAGGCTGAGGTACTCAGTGATCTCAGTCTATAGTAGCAACTGCTCCAGGCACGTCACCCACATCACAGAGGGCAAAGGCAGGGACTGGGAGAGTGAAGAACCACCCACTGTAGGAGATTGGGTTTGAGACCATCCAAGGCACCTGAAGGTGCACCAGGCCATGGGACCTGATGGGATCAATGTACAGGCCCTTAGGGAACCAGCAGATGGAGTTGCTAAGTTGTCCACCATATCTGAGAAGTCATGGCAGTCCCATGAGGTTCCCACTGACTGGAAAAGTGGAAACATAACACTCATTTTTAAAAAGGGAAAAAATGAAGACCTGGGGAACTACAGGCCAATCTCTGTGCCTGGCAGGATCATGAACCAGATTCTCCTGGAAATTGTGCTAAGGCACATGAAAAATAAGGAGGCAACTCATGACAGTCACACAACTTGTTGAAGAGTGACTGACATAATCTACCTGGACTTGTGCAAAGCATTTGACACTGTCCCACACTTGTGTCTAAATTGGAGAGGCATGGATTTGATGGATGGGCTTTGCAGCAGATAAGGAATTGGCTGGATGGTCACACTCAAAATGTTGTGATCAAAGACTCAATACCCAAGTGAAGACCAGTGGTGTTGCTCAGGGGACAGTGCTGGGACTGGCCCTGTGTCACATCTTTGTCAGTGACACAGGCACTGGCATCGAGTGCACCTCAGCAGGCTTGCTCTGGGGAGACCTTACTGCAGCATCCCAGCCCCTGAAGGGGGTTACAAGAGGGCTGGACAGGGACTTTTCCCAAGGATGTGTAATGATAGGACAGGGGATAAAGGCTTTACACTGGAAGAGGGTAGACTTAGATTAGATATTAGGAAGAAATTCTTTCCTGTGAGAGTGGTGAGATGCTGGAAGACTTTGCCCAGAGAAGCTGTGGCTGCCCATCCCTGGAAGTGTTTAAGGCCAGTTTGGACATGACTTTGAGCAACCTGGTCTAGTGGAAGGTATCCTTGCCCATGGCAAAGGAGTTGGAGATAGAAAATATTTAAGGTCCCTTCCCACCATTTCTATGATTCTATGAACTTTATTCATTTGTGTCTGTCTGAAGAAGTTGGTGTTAATAAATGAGGAGTGGTAAAGCTACAGCTTGTGGTCTCCACCCTTTCTACTTCCAATAAAATACTCAGACCATTGTTTCCAAAACCATCAATGGGCTCAAGTGCACCAGTGACTCCTGTGTAAGCCATATTTTCCCAGGACTAGGCAGATGGCACAGTCTCAACACAGGAAAGTAATTATTCTTGATTGAGGTGTTTTAGCTCTGTATCAAGCACTTACAATTATGATACTTCTTAAGGCCTGACCATATTCAAAAGATGCTTAAAGTTTCATCCTGAAATTTGTGTCTACAAAATGTAAATGTAGCATCTAAGGTGGGGTGTGGTGGTGTTCGCAGGGGTCCCAGGATGAGGGAAGAAAGCAAGAATGTTGATTCCATGTTTCAGAAGGCTTGATTTATTATTTTATGATATATATTATATTAAAACTATACCAAAAGAACAGAAGAAAGGATTTCATCAGAAGGCTAGTCAAGAATAGAAAATGAATTAATACAAAGGCTTGTGACTGACCGAAACAGTCTGGACAGCTGGGCTGTGATTGGCCATTAATTAGAAACATCCACATGAGACCAATCACAGATCCACCTGTTGCATTCCACAGCAGCAGACAATCATTGTTCACATTTTGTTCCTGAGGCCTCTCAGCTTCTCAGGAGAAAAAATCCTAAGGAAAGGATTTTTCAGAAAATATCAAGGCTGCAGTGGAGGATTGATCAGTGGCTGCAGACTTCATTGCAAAATTAACTTTTACCTGAGTTTCTTGGAATGGTGATGTCGTTCGGGTGTGGCCAGAAGAGCTGACATCTTGGAGGCTCATCCTGATTATGGCTGGGCTGTGCATGTGCACCCACACTCACTGGCACCACAGAAATAGAGCAAGAGCAGCGTGGGGGTCTGCTGAAACACAGCTTCCTCATGAGCCAGGCTACCATGGAAAGACTTGGAAAGGAGGCTGAAACATCAACAGCTCCATGCTCTCTTCCTGAGCTTGAAATTTCTGGGTCTCAGCCCTTTATTTTCCTGTAATTTGGATTTTAAAAGGCCCCTGCTGAATGGTTTAGTATTAGGACTCCTACAGATCTTGCTTTGGGTCACTGCACCCGACCCAGGAGTGTGATGAATACACATTTGGGCAGACTCTGAGAGAGGCTGAGGAGCTTTCAGGAAAGGTGTTATGTGGGAGAGGACTGCAGCAAGGTATGCAACCTTCAGCCCTCTTCCTGCCTGTGTCTCAGGAGCCAAGGAGGAAGCCAGGAGAAGGTGAGAGATACTTGAATGTCTCTTTTGGAGAAACCAGCTTGTTCCTGGCCACTTTCCCAGATGTTCCTCAATAAAGGAGGAAACAGGAGCATGAGCTAGACAGTACACAGTAGGAAGTCTGATCATTTTGAGAGTGATCCAAAGTCCTGGCTGCAGGAAGGTGTAATCTTATTCTGATTGTCTACTTGTATGCATCTGCATCTGAACCATTTAGGGCCCTTTAGGTTGTACCTCAAGTCCTGTTTACAGGCAGCTGTGAAAGCAGTTATAATCAGCATGGACCATGATTCAGCTGCCTTCCATCTACAGGATTCCTTGTGGACAACCTGTCATTTGCCTGCAGGAGATTTCTCTTGCTCCCTGTTTGGGCCCCAGAAGGCTCCAGTGGCGGATACTGCAGGACCTCTGGCAGGGGCTGCTCTTCAGGCTCTCCTGGAGCGAGCCTGGCAGGCATCTTAGAGACGGCAAACAAACTGCCCACCCACGGGCAGCCAGCTTGATGTGAACTAAGAAACTGTGTCCAAAGAGCTGGGAAGGAACAAAGCATTTGCTGAGTAAAGGCAGGGATGTCAGGGGAGGCTGGCTGTCTCCAGGAGGGATGTTTGCTGAGCTAACCTGCACCCTGGCACTTCCATGAGCTCATTTCAGTGGGAATGGATCATAGGACAGTGCACCATTTTCTTGTGCTTGATTTTGATGAACAATGGGATGAGGTTAAACACTTAACATGAAATACTAACTCTGATAATGATGACAGACTTTATAGGGCCTATTTTGCATTACTTAAATGTTTTTTAATACATTATAACCCATCTTCCAATGATGAATGAAAGCTGGATGGTTTCCAGGTTCTTGTCATGCAATAACTGTAGTTCAGCTGTGTCTAACCAGGAAGAACAAATTATAAACACATATTTTAATTGGAAAATAAGGTGGCAGATCTTAGCAACCAATGCTACATTAACTATCTCTTAATAATTCTATAGCAAGCTGGGCCTTCTGGAATTGCCCTTTTGGGATTTACCCATCAATAAAGTGAGATCAACATGTGATGCTTTAGGAAAGTAAGACTGGAGATTGAAGTTTCATTGCTATAAGGCATGTTTTAAGTTGTAAGGAGATGCCCTTCAGAAGAATTATATTTAAAACTATTCCAGGAAGCCAGCCAATGTACACAAGCATTTGCTGAAAGTATGTGAAAGATTTATAAAAATATTTCCTGGATGAAACATTAACAGCACAATGTTTTAAAAGTAGAACTACAAGAAATGCAAGCAGTTTAGGTGAATGTCTTTCTGAGATACAGACAAACCATGAGAATCCAGGACACAAAGCATCAGCTGCATGGTTGTGCTTCTACTGAGAGAGATAAAGGATGTCATTGATATGGAAAATAAACAGAGATGTTTCTCCTTACCAGTCTTTCCTCACACGTTTTGTCAGTTCACGTTACCTGAAAGATCCTTCCATTTGAATTGCATATGTATCACTGCATTACTGCTCCATGGCTGAGTACCTCTGGGCATGGAAAAATTCTGCATTTTTCAATATTTGTGCCGCTATCCTTGCTGTTGGATGCTTCTTCCCAGCTTTCAGCTGCACAGTCTCATTCACTCTGTCCACTCTTCTTCCCATTTTCCAGCATCTAATTCCCTTCTCTGTCCTTTCACATTTCTTACTTCTGTAATGTCCTTCATCTGTTTCCTTGAAACCACAAGGAGTGATCTCTGGCAATCCACAGATGCAAATATGTAAAATATGTAAAGCTTACCTTTACTGCTTTACTGCTTAAACTTTTTGTCTTTATCCTTCTAATATCAAAACCACTTTGGCTTTGGAATTGTGACCCTATATTTTTACAGTAGCAATGATACTAAGGTGGTGCTGCCCTGTTCTGTACTTAGAGATGCTGCCATAATGAGATAGCAAAAGAAAAAAAGAAATGTAAAAAAAATAAATGTAAAATAAATAACAATACTGAATGAGGAAAACCCAACGTCTATGGTGATGTCTAGAGAAAGGCAACAGAAAATTATTTCTGAGATATAAAGATTTACTCTGACAACTAGAATTGGGATGCACACCTAGCACACCTGTAAAAAACCAGTAAAAATTGCTAGAAAACCATCTTCATCATAAATATTGCAACAGATGCAACTACAAGCCAGTCATTTAGAATTCACCACACTAATGTGTTTTGGAGCAGCCGTGGTTAAAACTATTCCAATGTCTGCACATTGGGTATCATACCACAAAAATTTTGCAAGCAAAGCTGGTTTGCAAACTAGGATTTCCTGAGATAGATATGACATATTCCTCCCCCATTTTTAGGAGATCCTAGAGTTTTTGGACACACTGTTAAGTTTAAAAGTACTTGTCAAGACAATCCAACACCCTATTGCATCCCTGGTGCTCCATATGGGACAGTGAAGTGTTGCCTGTTCAAGAATTAAGGAAGAACACTTTTTTTTCCTAACAGTTCAGTTTGAAGTTTTGGAAACTATGATTTGGTGGTATAGGATGCATCATCAACTTAGATATTTATAAATTTTAATCATTTTTCATGCCTGTTTCTGAACAAAGGATTGTACCACCAAGCTGAATTTGGTCTGACTGCTGCCTAGTATTCACTCTTTTCCTAAAATACTTTATGCATTTCAAAAATTCTCCTACATGGCTGTGCAGCAATAGTGACTTTTCATGGAGTTTAACAGACATAATGGATTTTTCAAGTGGAAATAAATATGTAAGCCTTGGTACAATATGCATCTGAAAGAATGCTCACTCCAGCAAACTTCAGTAGTCTCTGCTTCCTGTGATCTACCAAAGCTGTGATGCAGATGTCTAGAAGCATGTTAATGACCATAATAGCTATTCAAGACTCTGAGCTATGATTGTCTGAGTGATCCTCTGTGGGAAAAAAAAAAAAAAGATGGATTTGTCCTGATTTTGGTGAGGAGTAAATATATATTCCTGCTGGAGCCAAACCCACTTTGAAAAATGCTGAATCAATATTTTCAAACAATGCTGAGCAAGATCTAATTGCAGGTTTGTAGAAGGCCATGGCTGCTACGAGATGGAGGCCTCTGAAAATCTCCCTGCTGACCTCCAAGAGGAACAGTGGTTTTTATTGGATCAAAGACTACATTGCACCTGCAAAACCTAGTCCAAATGGGAAGTCTTTCAACTACCACATGTTGCAGAGCTACACACTGTACAAAAAATTAGTCAGTGTGACAAGTCCTAGATATTTCAAAGTGAGAGTTAAGGCATGTATGGAATAACATTCTTCATTTCACACAAGAGCTCAGCAAAACTGGTGCACTTTAAACTTGTGAGATGATCCAGGTGGAAGAAAAATCCCAAAGAAATAGATATTTAGAATTTATAACTGGTGCAGATGATTTAGATGGTTATAATTCACATTGTAATAAAAAATTAGGACCAGACACCTCCCTGAAATCTGTTACCCAGATTTGCAAAACATGGACAAGGATATGATTCTAGCTAGTTAATATCTAGAGACCTTATTCTAGAATGAAAAAAAAAACCCTCAAAGGATGCAGTTTGTAGTTGGCAGATAGCAGGATTCAAGAGCACATTAGATAAAACTTTTACATTTCAGGATGCCAGAAGAGATCAGGACTGCAGCAGATGCTTCATGTCTGGAAAAGGAGACTTTACTAATTTAGGGATGTTGTTTGGTGTCATAAATGTTTAGGGCCAGTATGAAAGGAATTTACTAAACAAATTACAGAGAATTTATAACAAATAACAGCATAAGGAAAACCTTATTGCTTTTCAGCATACAGTGTTTTGGAAACCAGATGCAGTGATTCAAACTGGATTCTTAGGAGTTTCTGTAGTTGTGTAATTTGCATCATTGCTGCTTCAACTTGGTAAATTATTGTGCATAGTGCATGTGAAGTTGGCCTAGTTTGTACATAAAACTTCATTTAAAAAATCACACAGTTAAGTTCAACTGAACATAATTTAAAAATCCTGTGTCTTGCCTTCTATTAAATTTCATATTAGCTGACACCTGTGAGTAAATTTTGCATGGTCAAAAGTATCTACATATCAATGTATCCTTGTCTATATAGGCTCAGGCAATATTTTTTTCTCAGAACAACCCAATAAGAATTTTTAGAAACCAAAATTAGGTCAGTTGTCTTAAGCTTTTTGTAGAGGCTGCTGCAGAAGGAAATCTTTCTATATGCAGTTAAAGACAGTACTGCTGTTGTGGTGCTGAAGGCACTGGGGTTTCAGCCCAGCTGTCCTGGTGGTCACTCATGGCATGAAACCAGGAACTGCTCCGGTGTTGCATGAGCAATGACCTGGTCAGTTTAATAGAGCAATTGACTAAATGAGTCCTGCATACAACACAGTGTGCTTTGAATTTACATCTTGGACAAATATATGGTAAACAGATTGCCTCACCTTAACCAGGATATGCTTTAAAAACTGTCCAATAGAATTGCAAAGATCAAGAGAAATAATTCCTAGATTTTTTTCCCTGAGGAAGATTTTATTCCTGCTGCATAAATCCTGCCTTTTGCTTTGTAAGCTGAAGTATTTCCATTCTCTGTAAGTATTACAGTACTATCTTTCCTAACAATTATCTCATTCTGCTTTTTCCTTTTTTTTTTCCCCAAAGCATTTTTTTTCCCTTCTTGCAAAGTCTAATTTGGCCAGATCCACCTACATATGCTCAGCTTTCAAATGATTCATTTCAGATGTTCCTTCTGCTCCTCAGCAGCATTTGTTTCCATCGTTTTCCATATGTCAACAGGTTATTTTGAAGCAGGATCTCTTCCCATTTTGTCAGTAGGGTTAGCAATGTTTTCTGTATGAGGACCGTGGGTATAAAAGACAATAAAAAATGACTGAAGATTTCATCTGTCATTTGTTCATAACTCTTACAAAAATAACAGATAAAAACAGATAAAAATAATCACTGGCTTTCCTGGTACCTAACTGGTCATTCTTTTGCACATCTTTTCTCATTAGACAACAACTGCCTTTGATTTGTCATGTTCATTTTGAGTATGATATTGTGACAGGTGTCAACCCCAAGTAAAGGCACATGTCAATTGTGTGGGGTTTTGTTTCTGTTATTGTACTGATTTTTGCTGCAGATACTTTCCCACTTCAGCATTGTGTACTTCCTCTGCAGCAATTCATCTTTCTCCATTTTTAGGTCTACTGCTCAACTATTTTTTTTTTTTTTTTTGACAAAGGTAGAAAAGCATGCAGCTCCTATTTTTCTTTTTTCCTTAGAGGTATTCAAATTATTTTTAAAAGTATATTTTAATATTTCAAAGTATATTTTTTTCAAAATATATTTTACATATATACCATCATTAATTTAATTTTTTTCTTGTCCAACATGCTGCTCTCTCTGAATGAGACTTTTAATGTCCTACAAGAAACACCAAGCAAGATGGGAGAAGCAAAGGGTCTATGGTTCAATCTGTGCACGGACCTGCAGCAATTTTCATGTTACACCACTGTAGGTCTTCTTCATTAGCTCTTTTACAAGGCTTCAGGAGACCAGAGTTTTTTGTGTAATTTCTCTCTCATTTAATATATCCGTTCATTCTCACAATGAAAATTATTTGGTATTTTTTGAAAATACAGAATTTGTTTTAATTGGCAAATACCACACTTTGAAAGGGGTTATAATTTGAATTGTTGCAAAGCTTTCATGCAAACACAATTTGTTTCCAATTCAGTTATATTTTTTATTTAAATTTTATGGCATACTTGAAAAAGAATCTGCTTTGCAGATAGCCCAGTTGGTAACAACCAGGCTTTGCATAATGCCTAGC
The DNA here is from genome assembly GCA_024865655.1 of Emberiza elegans. Classification (NCBI taxonomy): domain Eukaryota; kingdom Metazoa; phylum Chordata; class Aves; order Passeriformes; family Fringillidae; genus Emberiza; species Emberiza elegans. The sequence goes on from JALJVW010000910.1 coordinate 25,350,741, forward strand.
ACAAACTTTGTGCAGACAGCCAAACAATAGAAGGCCTGTTTCCAACTTGACAAATGTTAGATGCAGATTTCCATTGTCTCGCTCCCAGTTCAGATTGCGTCAGGGAATTTCTGCTGCGATTTTATTCATTGCAAATGATTGTTAAAAATCACACCCTAAATCCAAAGTTATTAATAACACATTCAACAGATGGCAGATGATTTTAGAAGAGCAAAATGCAACGGGTGATGCATTGAGTGTGATTTCTCCAAAATGAATTTTTAACTCACAGTATTTGGCTCTAAATCCAATCTAATCAAATGTAATTTAAATTTCTGTATGAAGCAAAGGAAAATAATTTTGTACCTCATGTTGTTTTGCTGTCTAAATCCCTGAGCCTTAAAAAAATTGTCTATCATGTATTTTACAAGCCTATTGGAAGATGGAAAATATCATTATTCAGCAGGAAAATGCCATACAGGTATAAGAGTATAGATATTTACATTAAACATGTGGAAAACAAAAGGTTTTTGAGACAGTTTTATTAATTAAGTTGTTTGGGATTTTTAAAGCTGGGATCTATATATATAGTCAACCATTCCTCCCTCTGAAAACAACTCTAGGATTTTAAAGTTCTTTGCATGGCTGATTGAATGGAGCTGGGCTTTGTGATCACAGTGCTAAAGCAGACCCCATCAAAAATATTGCAGTAGCAGAAGCCCAGAGAGGTAAAACATTCTGAGCACCATCTCCTTTATCTGTAGACCTAGAGGAAGCAGTACTGTAACTTGTCTGTAACAGCAAATAGTTCTCCCCATCTCACCAGCTTTGCTATGCTTCTTGTTTTCCTGGTGATATATAAGCAAGTTTCTACCTGTTCTTGCACCTGATGAGAGCTCAGCAGCTGAGGCAAGTGACTATTCCAGCACCTATGTACAGCACAGTCTGCATATGAATAACCTGCACAGATGCTTAGATTGCATTTTTCATGCCTTTATGCCTTAATGGGATGGAGAAAGCACCAGTTGGCTGTCAGAAGCGGTGCCCTGTGGAGCTCAGCTGGGCTGCTCCTTTACGGGCTGAATGCAGAATTCAGTTCCTTCACGGTGCAGTCAGGGGAGTATCAAAGGAAACCCACATGTGATGGGAGCTGTGCTCTGGTTCCTCCTTCGGGAGATGTTACAGCCCTGTAACACTAATGAAAGGCCAACTATACTGTCAAAACATAATTAAAATGTAAACTAATCTCAGGGCAGAAGGGAAGGTACAGCACCTGCCTTTATCAGCCCCAGCCATGACTCACTGCTCTGTGCCCTAATGAGCCCAAATGAATATGCAGTTGGAGCTCAACCCACGCTACTCCGCTCTCAACTATCTGTAACACCAGCAGACACATAGCTTGCAGAAGGAAAGGTACTGTTTAGGAATTTTTTTTTTTAAATTTTATTTCATTTCTTGTTAAAATAGTAGCAGTAAATATGCATAGGTAAAGAATTGTATATTTTTAAGTACCTACAACGAACCCCCATAGAAAGTTTGATGAATGGTTAGCATATGCTCTATTGAATAGGAATATAACTAAACTGTGCTAAAGCTGGCATCGTATTTCTGGTGTTTCTGGCAAATTTAGCATGTAACATTATCTCATATGAGATTCAAATAGTAATGACTTGGATTTGTGTTTTGTATGGGGTCTGCAAAATAAATTGCACTTTTTCTATTGTGTCAGAAGAGATTATTTGAAGCAGGGGAAGTAGGGATGGCTTAAGTGACATACAACCAGCAAACTGCATGACATAACTGTCCAGTGACAACTTTGGTCAAAATCACTCTTGTTTTTCCTTGTTTTGTTTTGTTTTGTTTTTCAGCATTATTAAAGTGCTTTTCAAGCATTACCAAATGTTCTGTTACACTTTCTATCTCCTTTTTCACCCATAGTTTACAAAGCCTCTCAAGCTGCAGACAGGCAGAGGAAGAAATTCAGGAGACTGTGGGTGACATGCCAAGCTGCCTTTTGTAGTTAACCTGAGTCTGTCTGCAGCATTACCTAAATGAGTTATATGTTGCTTTCATCTTAGATCTTACAATATGAAAATTGCTTCCTGCAAAAGGGATGGCATTGTTCCCTGAATGCATTTCTGTGCTGATGCATTTAAAAACCTAACTATATGTTGAATATATTTATCCTGACAGAGCATGATGACTGGTTAAGGAAATTAAATCACCAGCACATAAGCAAGAAACATAGATCTTGTTTTAGGGTGCTTCTTTAGACTTTTAGTCCATAGAGCTAATGATCTGAAATAGTTTTATAATGTCACCATTCACGACTCCATTTGCTAGGCTCCAGTTCAATAAGGTAGTCAAGCATGTGCTTAGCTTCACTGGGTCATTCTTAAGCAGATCTTAAACTTTATCTTCAATACCTGGATTTTAGTGTCTTGAGTCAGTTGGAATAGACTCCATATTGGGATAATTAAAAAAATAAAAAAACTAACCTCTCAAAATAGTAATGTGTTGATATTTTGAGAAAACACATGTAAATATTTACTACTGATGGAAAAAAAAAGTAGACAGTCATTAAGGTTGTAAAGTTGTTTCCCAAAACAGACTCCTGATTATCTCTTAATTGGATACTTTTTCAATGAAGCTCACTTGACCAACAAAACATGTGGTCCAGGGCATAGGTCTGAAGGAAACAATTGCATTTTTCATCTTCCACTTATTTCCACATTCTTCTAAACAGGTATGAGATTCACTATTGATTTCATGTAGATCCTGGGAAGATTTAGAGAAGTTCAGTTTCAAATGTCTGTCTGACAAATAACCTTAGATATAGGAAATAGTAATTTCTGAGGTGAGATCCTATAATTTTAACATAACCACAAACAAGAGCTAAAAGTATCCTTCTCATCCCAAGGCCCTAATTGCTCGCACAAGAATGTGGAACACGTTATTTGAAATAGGGTTTGTCAAACTCAGCGGGTTATGGCAAGAAGCAGGAGACAAAATATCTGCCTTTCTACCATGGTGCTGTCCTTTGACAGAGAAAAATATGGAGTCATAGAGAAGCTTGCTATTGAAACACAAAAAAATGTCTGGAAAGAAATTGGGAATGATGATATTTTGGGTCAGTCAGTGCCCAGGGACAGTGCATCCTGGGTGTATAAACCAAAGGCTGTGGTCACTGTCACATAACCTAAGTGAAGTTTAAACTTTTTAGTTGCAACTCTCTGTCTATTTTTGTGAGGTGCAAGGGTTTTATTCACTTCCCTCCTTATTCTTTAGGGGCCTCTTGCAGAGCTGAGATTAGGGCACAAATATAAGTGAAAACAAGTTGGGAAAAAGCCCCAGGCCAGCCACATCCCTGGAAGTGTTCAAGGCCAGGTTGTATGGGGCTCTGAGCAACCTGGTCTAGTGAGCAATCTCATGGCAGGGGTTTTGAAATACATGATCTTTAAGCTCACTTCCAACCCAAAATATTCCATGATTTGACGATTCATCTTGCACTCCCAAACTTCTGCACAAAATCAGGATGTTTCTTGCTGTAAAATTTATATAGGGAGTTGCTAATGGTTTCTGTTCAAAGGGTTGCTGTTTGCAGGAGTTAATATGTTATAGATAATGCAAAAGCATGCATTGCAGACTTACCAGTGTATGCCTAAAATGTGACATTCAAGAAGACGAAATATTTCCAGAAATCTGATGCTGGATCTATGTGAGGCCAGTGAGCTGCCAGTCAAGCAAGATTCTGCCCAAAATTTTGTTCCACTGCTTATGTGCCATATTTTCAACTTCACTTCATTCATGTGGCAACTTTGAACATGAAAATTCAGAAAGCATGAATAAATACATTTAAAAAACCCTATGATGATGGTAGGTTATGCTAAAAAAATTCTAATAAATCTATAGCATTTGAATGTTCATCTACCTGCATACAAGAATTATCTGGACCCCGGTGAGTACATTAAGAGAAGGAATCATCTTTTAAAGCTGATAGTGGTATTTGCAAGCTTTGATGGTTTGAAACTGACCCTCCATTTGAATATGGTGAAAGTTACAGGATACCTTTAAAGTACTGTGTAGCTAATAATTGTTTGTTGATTAATGAGTAAGGGCTGTTCCAAAGCACCAGGTGACAGTGATCACATAACGAAGGAAGTGATGAAACCACAGACTGCTGTTTAACAAGACAGACCTTTTCCTTTCAAGTCTCTTTACTATTCACACCTGACAAGTTTTAACTCTGATTTTCTTCCCCACAACATATTTCATACTCCTGCATGATATTTTTCAAATAAAAAAGAAACTCCTGAGTCTTCACTTTTTAAAGTATCATTATTTTTCTTTTCTAATTTAATATTACTCTGTTTCCACCTAACCTCTCCTTAAAACATTTAGAAAACTACTAATATAACAAGAATTCAGTCATTTCAGACAAGAAATTTTGAACTCCACTTAATAATATGGATCTGTTTTCACTCCTATGAAATGAACTCAGCTTGGAAATTATATTGTTCATAATCTTATTGTTTTATTTTATTCATTTAATTTTTTATTGATTATGGCCTTGATTTTAGGAATTTGGCTACCAAATAACAATGGTTTTCTGTAACTCATGGATCCTTTGCTCTATAAGCAATTTCAAGAACGGAAGGTGGGCTGAGATTTGCTTTCTGATTTTTTTTTCAGTGTATTTTCTGGATTCATTTTTGTATGAATTTGTAAATTACCTTTTTAGATTGAATCTGGTAAAATGTGGGATGTTTGGGCTTCTTAAAATTATTTTGGCTACCTGTATGGTGTATCATCTGTAATTTCCTAACAGAATTTACTGGGCTTCTTATATAAGACTATTTCCTATATGTATCCTGTTTTAATAGTTTTAATAGTTCCCCTTTTTATCAGGAGATATTGACACACTCACACAGAGACACATGCATTCTAATCTTATATGCTGATTTTGTGTTGATCCCAGAGCTGGATTTTTGGTCTGTAGGAAAATAAATTGGAATTTGAACTCTGAACATCTTTAGATTGTCAGTGTTTAATTCTATCTCAAAGTCCAAGAACAATTTTATGTTATACTGGGCAAGAAAGTTGCAGAAAAAATTTCAGCATCAAGGGATTAATTGTAGTAAAGAACTGTTAAAACAGAATGATAAACTCTTAAGGATGGATTTATCAATTCTAGAGCAAAGTGCAACTAAGTGTTCCAGAACTAGCAATTCATATTGGCCACCAAAAACCTCTTACTATTAAACCCAAACATGGACATACTCTGCCCAAGGCATTTTTCATTTACTCTAGCTTTGTCCTGGAATGCTCTGTCTCATTAAGTGACTGATCCTGATCACAGGGAATTGCATGTTACAAGATAAAAACCCAAAAGAATCAACTTTCCTGAATTTCTTCTGTCACCAAAGCCATTTTTATTCAATCTTATAAATATGCTCCTATCTATAATCTAAAGGAAATTTAAGTCTTTTATTTCCTCACCACTTCTTAGCTAGCTCTTCAGATCCTGACACATTTGGGGGTTTCATTTAGGTAATTTAGATAATTTAGGTATTATAAGCTACCTTTAAAAAATTTCATGGAAGTTCCAAAACTCCATGTGACTTAAGGTAACAGGACCTGACTTTGTACAAAAGTGAGTTTTTAGTAGTAGCAGTATAGGACAAAAGATATGGAGAAAGAATCTTATGCCATGAAATATAAGAAGATTAACTATGGATGCTCTTTCAGTAAGAGAGTCTGAGAGTAAGTACTGTTTGAAAGAGAATATTTTCCCAGCAGACAATAAAATATCTTCAAGACTAAACGATGAACTGAAAATCGGATCCCGGTCCTTTTAATTCAATTGCATGGATAATCCAATTCCCTGAAAAGATTATTTTCATGGAAAATGGAACAGCTAAAACAAAGCATGAGCAAAAGTGAGCCTTGCTTATTGCCAGTGGTGTCTGTAACATTTTCATTACTGATTTTCAGTAACAGCAAGAAATTCCCCACGGAGAAAGACTGTCTCCAATAGACAACCCAGCTATTGAAAGAAAAATGTTGGCAAAGGGGAAGAGACCCTCACAAGAAGTTGCAGAAGCATGAGGAAGCTGAAATAGGGTGCCAGTGAAGCCCCTCCCTCTTCCAGCATTGCTCCTGCTGCTGAAGCTGGAGGTGCCCAGATATGGGTCAGCACAGAAACCCTTGGGGAAGGAGCACTCTCATGGGAAAATATCTAGAAATTTTAAATATAATAAATCTCAGGAAAACTTAAAAAAAACCACTACAGTTTCAGGATTTCCAGGCAAGGAACAAATGTGTGATAGGACACTGTCCGTGCTTCTAAAAGGCAGAAGTCCCCAGAGCATTTAACAAGCACATCATCCTGGAATACACCTTTCAGCCATGGAGCAGGTTAGAAAACACTTGCTAAGAATTCCTCTTAGTACAGATGCAGTTTATCAGGAGAAATTTTTACATCTGTCTGTATCAGTGTCACAGAAACCCCACACTGTCTTGCCACTCTGATTGTATTCGCCAATGGGGTAATGTTTCACCAGCTTAGATAAGCAACACACTCATATTTACCAAATGCAACCTCACAAACCCTTCTTGACAAACACTGCCATGTTAGCAAAGGCTCCTACTGCCATGTAGGTGTATCTCAATTTTACCTCCCTGAAGAATCCAGATACTCCTCTGCATAATGTGCATTGGCAGCCATGGGGTGGTGAAACAATGACAGTGGATGAAGTCACATCCATGTCTACCAGTAGAAATTTGTTCAGTTGATTATTGTTTAGGAGACCTTTTTGGGCTTATATCCCCAACCAGACCCCAGACCTTTCCTGCCTATGGTCCCCTGAGAAATTCCTGTTGACATCACTTAGCTGGACTTCATGGTGTGTGCCCAGTGAATTTTCAATAGCACATGCTGCATTAGCTGAACACACTTGGAAATCAGACATTTTACTTCTTTCTGCCATATCCTAAGCTCACTGCATAATTCCAGGTTGAAGCTGAGCAACAATGTATGGTGAATATTGTGGCTGAGGCTCGGCTGTTTATAAATTTTCCGAGAGTAAAATCTAAGTTCTCCTGACTTAAACTTCTTGTATTTTATTAAAAGAGGGCATTTTAGAGTTTCTTGGCTGTCTCCCATTTTCTTGGCTAGGGTTCTCAGGCAGATTTGATTTTGTCAGATGGTGCTCCCAATTCTGAGCAAAAATGGAAAAAAGGCAACTTTTTTCTTGGGTGCTTGAAGGCTTTTCTTCTGAGTTGTCTGATGCCTTTCTCTATTCTCTCTTTTCCTATGAACAAGACTTCTAACACCATTTAAGAAATCTTCTTTTTTCTGCTATCAGGGTATCATCAATTAGTTTGCTGCTTTCTATGAAAGTTAGCTGTTCCTCTTTTGACACCAATGTCCTTTTAGTGGGTGATTTCTGATCCAGTCAGCATACTGCTTTGAGATTTTTTGGCAACTAAGATGCCAACTAACCATTCCAAGTTGGAGTCTCTTGGCTTCAGAAAACATCAAAGCCACACACCAATAATGGAGACCTTCATGAAGTCTGCACACATTTATTTGCCTGGCACCCACAGAGTTCAGGTGAGTCCCAGCCAAAACCATATCCCTCCACACAGCATCAGACATGCTATGAGTAATTTTTAACTCTACCTGAAGATGTGGGAGTGTTGAGTGTTGATTTACCGTGGGCCTGAGGAGCATTTCCATCTACCTACCATCAATATTAACCACCAGGGTGCACATTCACACATCCATGCAGCAACCCCTCCTAAACCAGCGTTGCATTCATCCACAGAGCATCCTAGTTGGAAGGTGAATACATTTGCTCTTGCTTGTATCACATCTTGACAAGGCTCTCCAAGTCCGAGGAACCACTGGGACTTGTTACCCAATTCTGTCATCTGACCTAGATTCTTCTGTTGCATTTCCTGGGGAAAATAACATACATTTCTTACTGTGATGTTCCACTCAGACCTCCTGGAGTGATTTCTATGACCTTGATCACTTCTTCAGTCAATGTTACTGGGATGTAATATTTCATATTCATCTCTCAGAGTCTCACAACAGACCAGCACTGAGACACACACTGGGAGACCAGAGAACAGCACATTATGATCTTGAACTCTGAACACTCTCAAAACTGACTTCAGGGGACAAAGGGATGTATATTTGAAAGAAGTTCTAATTCAAACAAATACAGTTTTATTAGAGGAGCTTGGTAAGCTTATTACCATGTTACGTGCAGCATGCATATCTTGGGCCATGCAATAGGGATACTTCTTGGCAGGCTTTTTATTCTCTGCACAGCCAGGAGATATTACTGGCTCTGAAGTCCACCCTGAGTTGCCAGTGACAGCCACTGAAGCACAACCTGAAATTCTACAGCTTCCATGCTGCTGAAAGCTGCAGAATTTGGCCTTTGGCTGTGCAAGGTGTTTTACAAAGGATGAACACATTGCCAGACTATTTGCTGTACTGAATTTTAAGCTCTTCATTTAGTTGTCTCCTAGGCTTCTCCTTTTACCATCTGGGAGGGAGGATCAGGTTGAGGGCTACTCAAAATTGCTAAGTTAGGCTTTTACATTCTGTAGAAGCTAAGTCTCTCCCCACTAGCTAAGACTTAATAAAATAAGGAGCCTCTCCAATCTGTTCAATGGTTTGCATATATCCCGTGACAAACATGCAACCAAACATCACAAGACAAATTTCCAACAGATGCTTTTGAACTCAGTTGAAATTTAGCTTGAGAAAGGCTTCAAGACACTGTCCTCAAACAGCTAGAGAATTGATATCCTAGGAGATTTATTTAAAACAGATAATTTCTCCAAGTATTGCAGACAAGATAATAAATTAATATCATATTTACAAGTAAGAATAAAAAATAATTGCAAGCACAATGCATTGTCTTTTCAGATAATTGCATAATTATGTATTTCATCCAGAAACTGATATTATGTCACATCTTCATGTTAGAGTAGGAAGTACTTTTGTAATGAGAGAACAGGAAAAATATCAACTGAATGGCAAGAATTATATATCCTTTATTTTTTTTAAATAATCCAATAGCATCAGAAAATCATAAAACAACCTGTATGGTCAGATACAACTCACATACTTCTAGAAAGATCTGTATATAAATTACACTGTTGATATTGGGTAAAGAATTTTGTTATCTTAGAATCTGTTACATGCTGTTGCCATATAAATTATTTGGCTGGCACTACTGACAGTTTTTCTAACTGGATTGCAAGTCGCTTATTAATGCAGTGTTGGAAAAACATGTGAAATTGTCGCTTTTCTGAGACCAAGTCAATATTTACCTACGTTTAGAGGATGTGGCTGCCATGGTGATGGAGGGGCTATGAGGAGGGCAGAAATGCCTGGGTTTGAGGTGCTCAGTGCTCTCGTGGGTGTGTTCCCCATACAGCACCCCAGAGGGTTCTCTACATCCCACCCCAGGAGAATCAAAGGGCCCAGGGGGGCACTGCTCCCAGCACGTGTGGTGCCCTAAGTGTACCATTTTCTTCCTAAACAGACTGGAGAGGTTCTTGCTCATTGTGAAGCGGGGAAAAGAAGATGGTATCCCTACTTCCCAAGATAAACTAAGATGCCATATTCATCTTAGCCATATTCAACTAAGTGTCCCTGGTCTTCTTTTATAAGGATTATTTCACATCAAGACTTGATTTTGTCAGTGTCATCTGTCCTCTTCCAGCATCCCTCTTTCTTCCTCTGCTGACTTTATAAACAGATAAATTAAAAGCATATACATGAATAAAAAAATCAGAGAACAAAAGGCTTAGAGCAGCATTCAATCAACATAAAACACTTCCCAAAGTGTCATTCAACTTAGCAGACTCTAAGCCAATTCAATTTTAATTTACTCAAAAATTCCAAGAAGGAATTAGAAGAAGAATGAGGAAGAGAAAAAGGAAGAAAAGAGCGAACATAACTTTTTACTCTTGTTTCCAGAGATATTCACCTGATAGGAATTCCAAAAGGAAGCAGGGCCAAGACATAAGCTTGCCTTGTGCCTCACTTTAAGTACCCTTTGTCCTTCCAGGCCCTTCCCCAGGTGTGACTTGTGGTCGTTTGTCCCCTCAGGAGCTGGGCTGGGGCTCAGCGGAGGGTGTGCAGCATTGCCCGCAGTGTGCCAGGGCTGGTGGCCACCGCAGGGCTGGGACAGAGGGGCAGGGCGTGGGGTGGGCAGGGCAGGGCATCGCCTCACCAGGGCACGGCCCGACCTGCTCCTTACCCCACACATGCACCCAGAATGTTTCAAGCCAGCAATCCTTCCAGTCTCTCACAGCCCCTAAGAGCTGATGCTGATAGTTTTCCCTGGGTTGTTGCCATGACCCAGAGATGTTACTGGAAGAGGTGGAAAGTGAGTCAGGGAGCTCACACTGCAGGAAGGAAGTGGAGGAGGGAGGTACTCTGATCCTTTGGCCCATGAGATCTAAAATATCTGCCTGAAACTATTCTTACAGGATTTTGTGCCAAAAGAAAATGTTATCTATCAGGGTGTTTCTCTGACTGACCTGATGTTAAGCCATGCTGTAGATCAAGGGTAAGCAGAAGCTGATGACAGCAACACAACAGCAGGGACTTCTCTCTGGCAGATGCCATGGGGTCCCTGTGGATGGAAATCTCAGTTTGAGCTCTGACTTCAGAGCAGACACTGCACAGTGTCACTCAGCTGTGTAAATCCAGCACATGGAGCACCCATTTGTTTTACAGTTAGACACCCACCTGTCATAACAACTAGACAAAAATAGGCCTTTTTTCCCCAAATATTTTAATTTTAATTTATCCATTTAAGAGCAAATTGAAATGCTTTCCCCACTCCTTCCCCCTCCCTCTTCCCCCCCCAGGAATATGAGAGCATTTGCTAGTTTTGAATAACAAAGTTATCAAAGACAAAATCTGACACATGCCCGCTAATCACCCAAGTTTCAGGCTATCCACCTGCTGAAATGTCCCCAGCTATTTGGCTATGTTCTCATAGTAAAGGGAGAGAGAAAAGAGAGAGAAGAAAAAGATTAGTAGATAAAGGAAAGACCTCAAGGTGTGAAACCAGATGAACACCACAGGCAGGACTGAGATGCCTATATGCTGAATAAAGCTTTACACCATGAGTAATCCTGTAGATATTAGTAGCCAAATGATGAGAAAAAAAAATTGTTGCTGTGTTAGTAAAAAATCCCAATTTGGCCAATAATCAAATGAGAAAAGTTCTTATCAGAAAAAGAGATTAAAGATTATTTTTAAAGTGATTTTAAAGTCCTTTTAACATTTATTTGTATCCAAAACAAAACTATCATGAGTCTTAATTTCTCCAGTGTTTTCCCTATTGGGGAAGAAAGCTTTACAGCTTTCTAAAACCTGATGCATAAACCACTGTAACTGTCAAGATTTTCTTACAATACATCATCATCCGGTTCTTCAGAAGGAAGAAGACAATGGTCTGTATACAAAATAACCTGTGCATTATTATGTCTCGATCAGAAAAAGGAAAGGGTAATTTTAGACACCTCTTTATTTGGCAGCTCTACAGGATCTTAAGTAGGCCATGAATTACTTTGTTTGAACAGATCCATATCAGATATGTAATTACACTTCCCAAGGACAAACCCACCCAAATCAAAGCAGAGATCATCAAACGTCGTGCAACATCTAGGCTCCCCCTCGAAATTAAAAACATTGCAGTACTGAGAGCATTTCAGTGAAGGGGGATGTAAACAACTTGACTGTCTTCTCCAGTTTCTTTCAGTTAGTTACACAATTGTTCTCCCCAGATCCAGAAAACATTCTAGGTACTTACTATCTGCTCACTAAGGAAGGATATACTAAGTTGTATTATTGCCAAATGCACAACATTGTCAGCTTGGGAAAAAAAGTAAAAATTAATGCCTCCACTTTTAACTGGGATCAGGTAGAAATAGTGACATGGAAAAAAGCCCTATTCAAACTGATATAGTGCACTGGGATGTAAGACAGAATTTCTTTAATCTTCTCTATGCGTTCAAACTATAAATATTTAACCTGTGATTAATCATCACATAGTCCAAACCTTTTCTCTTTAATCTCAAACTAATGGAGAAAAAATAAAGTGGATCAATAAAATTGTAACATCATGACAGGTGCTGTGGAGATACAAACCAAGCTAAGGTGGCAGGCCTACACTAAATTGCAACACTTAATCCATGCATGTAATTTTCTCAGGAAGAACACAGGTTTGTGTAACTCCTGTTCACTCCCACTCTAATGACTCCATCATGTGAACCCGTACAGCCTTTGGTTTCTTTCTCATGCGATCAGCAGCAATGACTAACAGGTCCCAGCCAGCAAGTGTTTACAGATTAAAGCAGAGGGTGGAATCCAGGCTACCTCAGTGATGTTTTAGGCATGTTTTTTCCGGGTTATCAGAGTGAAGAAAAGGGCTGATTCGTTGCATCTAAATTTTCTTTTTGCAAGGAAAGCACTTAAGGAAACATACCCCACCATGCTCAGGTTCTTCCATGTCTCCTGTCTCCAGCTTGAGAATCTTGTGAGCTCAGTAGCATCAAGCTGCGCCAGAGGAGGTTTAGGTTGGACATTACGAGGGATTTCTTCACAGAAAGGGTGATTAGACATTGGAATGGACTGCCCAGGGAGGTGGTGGAGTCACCAGACTTGGAGGCTTTTAAGGAAGGACTGGACTTAGTGGCCTGGTTTAGTTGACATGGTGATGTTTGCTCAAAGGTTGGACTCAGGGATCTCACTGGCCTTTTGCAGCCTAATTGATTTTGTGATTTTGTGAACTCTTCAAGGGAAAGCCAGTCCTTCCAAGTTTTTATCTACCCCTAATGATACGAGGACCCAGCAGCAATTTCCAGATGTCTCTGCCTTCCAAAAGCCAGTCTTTGTGACATTTGCAGAGGACCTTGAAGAGCGTGCCTAGCCAGATGCTGCAGCACAGTCCCTGCAGCAGGCTGGGAGGTGGAGCTGGGCGATGCCCCTGAGCCACACATGCCCACCCTCTTGGCAAATGCTCCCAACACCAGAGCACAGGTTGCCCCAGGACTACCCAGCCCCCATGCTGCCCAGGGGTGAGCATCAGGCAGCCACTGTGCCTGAGGAAAAGCCCACAGGAGCTCATCACCACCCAAGAGGTACCGCTTTGAACCATGGGTCTTTCACACACAAACACACGCTGACCAGCAGTAAGAGCTGGGAAGATCTGAAGAATGTGATGTCAGAACTAGCTGAGGTGGGTGTTATACACTGGTAGTCCTATGTAAAAAAGAAAGTATCCCAGAACTTTTCTTGGAGCATTAAACATCCCTACATGTGTTGCGACTTTTGTAACTAAAATGCAGGCTCTCTTGCCCCTGTATTCTGCTTCTACTTCTCCATAGGAGGCCAGCCCTGGTGACACCAGGGAGCCCTGTGCAGCAAGGGAAAGCAAAGACTGTAGTTTACAACTGTGCTGAGCATCTGAGCAGAGAACTTTCTCATGGTAATGGTGTCACAATATAGCACCACAGCATCAATAAATTCCTCTTTGAAGAAGGCATCTTTAAAGTCCATATTCAGAAAGAAAAGATTGATTATTTTTCCCTCCTATGCTGTTTTCCCAGAAATGTTAAAATCATTGAAGAGACATTCTGACTTCTCTTGGTATGCAGCTAAGAAAAATTAGTGATGCTATTTGTTATTCCCACCATAAAGAAACAGAACTTCAACAGTATCCAGTTAAATTATTTTCTCATCTCTTTTACTACAGGAACTTTCTTTTTAATGTCACTGAATATTTCACTTCAGCCACTCTATAAATTAGTCTCATCTGAATGAGTTTCCACCCTTCCTTAATATATGGCTTTCACTGCATTTGTATTTGTATCACAGCTGTTGCCTACGTCAGTTTTTTCCCTTCATTTAGTCTCTGCATTTTCAGTTGCTTCAGAAAGAAATTTATGGCTGAATCAGCAAGGATAATGTCTGCTTAGGCATGGTCTGTGGGGAAAACAACTGGAGGCACATTGCCTGGCCTCTGTCTTTCTCAAAGTAATTTCTTCTATAGAAATATGTATGCTGCAATGGTGATGTTCTTACCCAAATGGGTATGAGAGCATAAAAGCTGAGAAGATGTGTAAAGCAAGGGAAGAGCAGGGGTTTTGTTGAGCAAGAACTATCTTCAACACTCCACCTCCAGGAAGTGGCAGGCACAGGAAAGGAGTGGAATATTTTTGGCTGATGTGAGGGCACATCTGCAGCTTTGTCACCCTGTGAAACGGAGCTGATATGCAAAAGGGAGCCTCCTTGCTCTGCTCACCACTGCCAGAGTGGTTTAATGTGCTTTAATGTGAGACCTGTAATATTAGCTGTTTTTCTTGTAGCTTCAACTCCTTGGGGCATGTGTGGGTGAGACTTTCTGCTTCTGCTTGCAGGGTAAGGTTAAAACTTTCTTCGTAGGAAAAGGGAGTAATAAACAAGACCCAAGTGTATCCTAATAGCTAAAGAGCTCAGAGGCAAATAAAACATGCAGGATTATTTTAATGAATATCATTATTCCTATGCCAGTTGCAGAAATTTTGAACCAGGCTGATGATCTTTAGCTTGGCAGCCTGCAAGGCTCCTTAATAATGTCCTGATCAATCATCATTTATCAATATCTTTAATTTTATGATATCTCTCTTCCAAGTCTCTGAAGTCCCCAAGTATATAATGTTGGACTGAGCCATTGTGAGACTCTGCAACCAGTCTCAGAAGAGCACTGTAAATATTGATCTGTTCATGTCTGTAAACACAAATAAAATGTGTTACAAAATGCCATTTATACTGGCCACAGTTAAGGTATATGATTTTACCTTTGCCTGATTAGAATTGCCATGGTATTATCTATGCTAAGATGCCACGGTAACTTCAAACAATTGGAAATGGCAATTACATCCATGCTAATGTTGAGCATTGCATTATTAACTGCATCATTCAGGTTTGTAGGGACAGAAACAAATTCAACAAGATGAAAAACTTTGTATGAGAACTGAAGCACACAAAGAGAAAATAGCAAATCTGTAAAATTAAAACTCTGGGTGGCACCTAATATCTTGGATTCTGTTTAGCTCTGTGATTAAGTTCTGTGTACTGTGAATAAGAGCTACTGAAATAAGAGCTAACAAACCCGTTGATGTCCTACACTAAATCATCAGAATATTAATTTCCCCTTCTACATCCCCAGAAATGTGCCCTATATCTTCATATGTATCTAAAAGAGGGGGGTGGTTAGAAAGGAAGGCCAAGTCTTTCTAAAGAATGCTCAAGATGAATGGTAACAAAGGTTGTTCAGAAATTTTATTAATGTTGGAGAAGTGCCAGATATACTCATTTTTAATATTTGAAAAATTAATTGTACTTGTCAAAGACCCTTTCAAGACAGATGCTTTAATTCCTTTTAAAAGCACAAGATCAAAATATGCATCATCAGTTACTGTATTTTGAAACATTAAAAACCCTCAAATTCATTACATAGTCACACAAGATGATCTTTAAAATCAAGTTTTGGGCCTTTACTTATTCTGATAAGAATAGTCTGGTTTTCCATCATTAATATTTAAGCAGAAAGAAAAAAAAGAAACCATCAAAAAATACATGTCTTTTTTTAAAAGGGAAAAACCTTTCCTAGAAAGACAATGAGCCTCCAACAAATACTTGGTGCAAAAAAAAAAAAAAAGAAAAAACAACCCTTTACTTTCCAGTATTTTTTGGCATATCCTGCATGGCTGGAGCATTGCATTGCATTATTACTGTAGGTCTCATCTGAGGAAAGTGGATCAGTGATAAGGGCCAAAAGGTGAGGGAGGGGCTAAGAAGCTGATACAGGTGAGATCTGAAGGAGGTAAGACCAGCAACTGTGCCTGTCCCCAGGTAGGATGTGCTGTGTTAGCATTCAAAAGAAAGCAAAGAAAAACTGGGTGATCCAATTTTGTAATACTGATCCCATTCTGTATTTCTAAGCCTGCCATTAGTATTTCTTTTATTCTATGTCTCTATTAAAAGTGTTATTAAAAAAGCTTTATAGGCTTTCGTGGTACATTATTAGAATTCCTCCCACCCACAGAGTTAAATGAGTTTTGTTCCACTTCTCAAAGTATGGTGTATAATATATGACTGGGAATCAATAGTCATACCTACTGTACATATAGAGCTGGATATTGGCCAGATATTCCAGACAGATGTCTGGTTCCCAGAGAGTATTTGCCTTAAGGAGTGGTATCTGAAGAAATTTTATAACTGCCCACTATCGTTGTTCCCTCTCTTCTCAGTGTTTCTGCTCTGAGGTGTCTCCTATCACTTTTTAAATCATGTTTTCCCCAGCTATTTCCTGGCATCCACTTTGGGTACCTGATTTCTTTATTGCCATTCTTTGGACCCTGAGATAAATGGCATAAGAGTTATTAAACCATCCTACATCCAGTGTGTCATTAAAGATAGCTTGATACTTGCAGCTTTACAAACTGCTTTCCACAAAGTGCACTGCTGATGAGAATGTAAGAGTGCAAATATGCAGAAAAGCCAATTAGTTTTGTTTCAGCTAATATAAAATACATGCTGGAGACTTCTGGATTCAGGCAACTTACGCAGCTCCTCTTTTATGATATATTCACTAACCTGAGGTCAGAGTGCCTTGAACCATTAGTGATAAAAATTTGTGTGCAGCAGTAATGAAGTAACAGCAGTATCAACATTGGATTACAGGAAAGTTCTAGAAAATATCAAGTCCTCATAAAGGTAAAGCAAAACCCATCCCTCAAGATTGTACTTCTGAGTATAGAAGGCAGGCCTTGCACAAAGCAGGTGAGAGAGCAGCATGCTGATGTTGTCAGAGTCCTGCAGTCTTCACAGTAGAGTTTGAAGACAGAAATTAGGTATGAGTGAAATACTGGAGTAGGCTTGACTTTAGTAACATATCCAGGAGAATTTGATGGGTGATGGTATCAGCAGGAAGGAAAGCTATAATAAGATCCAATGTCTAGAAGCTGAATGTTGACAAAATTCAGTCTAGAAGTAAGATCTGAACTTTGGCTGCCAGAGTGATTAACTACTAGAATAATGTGTGCAAGGATGAATAAATTCCTGCAGACACAGACCATCCATTTTTCTAAATGACAGATCTTCAAAGAGGAGTGCTAAGCACAGTGCAGAAATTACCAAGTGCATTTTTCTGGCAAGCGTCATGTGTCATGGAATGTGTCATACCAGCTCATCAACAGATTCCCTTCCTTTGCTTCATGGTCATATCCAGAGGTCTGCCTGGCTGCTGCAAGGCCACAGACAGCGCCCATCCCCACCACTGGTCTTTGGGACATGGTCTCACTGCTAACTTAAAACTTAGGGCAGGTAAATTGAAAATGTCACAAGTTTTTGAACCAGCATGGGAATACTTTCAAACTAACCAGAGTAGTTAACTTAGATTTTAAAAATCTGTGGGTTCATCTTCTTTGACACAAATTCCTCTAAATAAGGCTTCCTGTATTTCTTTTTAGGCAGAAACAGTAAAAATGAAACTAGTATTTTATGACAGAAATCTCCAGTGTTGATGAGTTAGGAACCACAGATATTTTCTTCTGCTAATCTGTTCAGTTTCTGGCTTCTCAGGAAGGCATTGTATCTCTGGCATGTATCTCCATATATCAGAAGACCTGTTCAATGACTGCTCTGGTCACATTTTACAGATAGTTCTGAACTGGAGACAAGAAAAGGAAAGTTTCTTGCCACTCTTCTCCCTCACAGCTCTTGTCTTCCAAGATGAGCTAACTGGTTCCCTCACTTTAGAAAAATTTCAAAAAATGGCAGGGATTTATTTGCTCTGTTTTCAGACAGCAAAGTCCATGTCTTTTCACAGTGCATCTTCTGGAGGTGCAGGAATATTTAGAATAAGGACTCTCACTGGGTCCCCATCTGTCCCCACACTCAGCAAGGTGTTTTCTTTTTGTCTACAGAGCATCTTCAGTGACTCATTGCCTTTTGCATCAGGTATGTGTTAAAGTGCTATCTGAAATTTCACCAGCTTTCACTTTGTGTATATAGAATTGGTAGGCTTCAAGGTTCAAAATTATTTGCAGGGATCTGAAATTTGGGATAAGCTACAACTGCCCAGTCACACAGAAAAGTAAAAAAGAAATATGAGATTTATAATGAAAGAAAAAAGGAAGAGCCAACAATTCTACATAAATATACATTATTTAGAGAAAAAACTACACTCTTACACAGATGTTTGAGTTTTCAGCCTGTGGATAGCATCACTTTCAAATAATTAATGAGCACAGCTCCCTGAGACCACAAAACCAGCTTAGATTTTTTTTCATCTGTGTCAAATCCATTTTTCTACAAGAGCTTTGAGGTAAATTCCTGTAGTTTGAGCTAGGAATTTTCACTTCACCAGAAGGCTGATGTAGGTCAGGATTAGACAAAAGATGACAAACCCCTGTAATTGGGAACTGATATTGCTTACGAGATTCTATTATGTGTCTGTCTCTCCCAGTAAGCTGAAGCATCAGATTCTTGCATATATGGATTAACTTTCAGTCAGCATAGATGAAAGACTGTTAGTGGTGTTGCTTTCACACTGTTTTAGTTTATTGTTCTGGGTTTTTTTGTCATTTTCTGTGGCTAAGCAGTACAGACACAGAAAGAGAAGAATGCTGAGGAGGGTGAAAAAAGTATAGTGGTTACCTTTTCCTAGCAGAGCACAAAACCTCCTGCAGCTACATCAGAGATCATGGCAAGGACACTGTGCCAAGCAGGGCCAGTCCCTCACTGATGGAACCCCACCACCCTCAGAGATTTTGTTAAAAGTGCATTTCATGAAAGCCTCTGCCAAGGCTTAGCAGTTACGTCAGATTTTGTCCAATGATGATCATTAAAGTTTCCCCCTTCAGAAATTTCACAGCAAATTCTGACCCGAGGCACTGGTGCCAGTGGCAATGCCTTACCTAGGAGGCAGCTCCCACAAGCTGCAGCTGCAACACACTGCTCAAGGATGGACATCCTTGCCCTGACACACCTGGTGCTGGGTCAGGGAGAGGATCAGTGGGACAGACAGTGCCAGTTCTCATCTGCCCTCTCCAAAGAGGCATCAACTTGCTCAAAGCCCTGCCACAGAACCTGGCAATCAGAGCAGGACATCAAGTGTGTTGTCTTTCCCTCTTTTGGAAGAACTGTAGTAAAATGCAGGAAGTTAAAAGGGGAAGAAAAATTACTGTCTTTTTCATTGCAAGATCTACAGGGTTTCAAAAAAATAAGGCCCAGGTGAAGCTAGGTGGTAAATTCAAATTGAACAAAAAGAGATGGTCCTCATTCATTTACAAATATGAGCCATTGCAGATCACAGCAGCTTACAAAAGTTCGTAAAGAAATAGGATGAATTCATAGATGAAAAATCCATTCTGGGCTATGAAGGAGAAGCCACTACTGCTGGCTCAGGAAGCACCTGCACCACAAATCACTGAAGTTGCAATACTGGCCAGGGTATTGTCATTATATGCTTGTCCTGTTTTCTATGCTTTCTCTTAAGCTTCTTCTAGCTCACAGGCTTGGATACGGGCTTCTGGACCTTTGATCTGATCAATTTATAGCTATTGAATTCCCACAGTCTTCAGAGAGTCTTGGTCAAATCTATGATATCTGAATAAAATTTATAATTTGTAAAATTTTGATATAATGAAACAAATAATTGAAGGCAGGCATATAATTTTTATTGATATTCTAAAATTCACTTAAATCATCCCATACAAGCTCTCAATAATCACTTGGCTACACTTAATTACTTTTATTAACCTTCCCACTTTTACTAACCTTCCCAAGATATTTATCTTTCTTATTACTGCAGTGTATTATGAAGCAGACCTGTGAAATAACTGGTGGAATACAGCCAGGGGTAGGAGGTTTGGGTCCAAAGTTTTCAGCTTGGTTCTGCTCCCTTTTAAAAAGATAAAAAATCTAATCTGAATTCTAATGCCTCCATTGGCTGATGTGGTTCTGGTAAAACTATTTGCAGTGTATGTGTAAGTTTCTTAAAACACCAGTCTGTCAGATAAAATATGAAATAACCTTTACACTTTACAGCAAGGAGTGTTCCTGGGGCCAGGTACCCAACCCAACCAATGGTCCAGGACTCGCTGTGGTCTCCTCTTCCTCTCTCACACCTCGGTTTCAGTACCTGACAGATGCTGTGCTCACTGTGTCCATATTCACTCCCCATGCAATGCACATCTCATTAAACTGAGCAGACTCAGGCAGAGGCCCAGGCACAGCTGTGCAGTGATTCCCAGAAGAAGGGGTCCCAGCTGCTCTTAGCCCAAGCTGTTCCTGGAACATCAGTAACGTTGTCAAGGGCCTGCACAGCTGGCAGCATGTGTGCGGACACCCCCTTTGGGAGGGGAGGTTTTGGGATCATGGAGTTTTCCTATGGGGACACAAGTCTTGTTTGATTTGCCAGTTCAGCTGCAAGCTGAGATGCAAAACTATTTGCAAAACAGAAGATGGGCTGAGAATCCACTAAAGGCAAAAGAGTCCTTCCTTTTGTGTTGATGGAGTTTGGATCAGGCCTGCTGTGCCTGGCCAGTTTGGTGTTTAAGCTCCAGAACTCCTTACAGAACACAAAAGCATTCTGTCACTTCTGCAAGGAGCAAAGGCACTTACCTGAAGCACGTAAGTGTACCACACCTTTTAGCAGACAATTTGTGAGCTACTGTGGCAAAAAAATACAGAAAAAACCAATTAAATTTAAGGAAAGTAACTTTTGGATGACAAAAGTGGGAGTTTAAAATGATTACTAATTTCTGGATCTGTTTTCCTCACCAGGGGAACACCGCAGTGCAGCTGATGAAGCAGTAGTTTGCAACACCTGAAGACACCAACTGCACTCCTTGCTGTTCCCTAAAGCTCCCAAGCAGCATCCCTGCAAGCTGCAGCTGGCATTAGTGGCTTTCACAGGCCAGAACAGTGTGAGAGTCTGAGCCACTGTGATTTGTCTGTCGTTTCATGTTATGAGAGCTGTACCAGTATTCCAGTACATTATTCATGTGATGCAAGGGTATTAAGCTTTTACATCCTTGTTTCTACCAAAGTATATAAATAGAAGAGACATGCAGTACTGCTGTACTCAGTTCAGAACTGAATTGTCTAAAAACATTTAATCCCCAGAAACATTCAACTTAACCAAAAATGTTTGGACTATCCAAAATAATTTTTTATCAGGTGAACTGAAAAGCATCCAAACTCCTTTTTTCTTTTTTGTAAGTATAGCTGTATTTTATATAAACACTCAAAATTTCATGTAACAGGTAACAAATTTTTGAATGGTAAGGACCTAAATAATGAAAGGTTGCAAATAGTACTGTTCCTAATATTCTAACTCTGCAGCCTTCAGAAATTTTCTTCAGGACAATGTAAGCATAGAAAATATTTTGCAGTCTGCTTTTCCCTCCTTTTTTAGCATATTTATAGTTGGCTCACTGATATTGGGGTAGAGTTTAAATGGGGGGGAGACTTTATTTTCTCTAAACCATGGGTAAGTACTATCTACTTCAGAGGGTACTGTGGGGCTTAATTACTGTTGACAGTGCCTCAGGAGTCTTACCCACATTAAAGGTAAAATAATAACTATTCCTAATTAACTTCCTACTAAAAAGCAAAGTTTCATGAAGTTTTTAAGCAGAACAGTCGATGAATTTGTAAACTCCATTTATTTGAATCCCTGGAGTAGGAAAAGTTAGTGGGGAAAGTGGTAAAAATCTTCAATTAATTTTCCTCAACCTGAGGGATTTAATTAAGATGTTAGAAAAAACGTGCAAGTTTCCTGTGGGTATTTCTTATTTAATTTTAAGTTTCTTGAAGATGCATCTTGAAGCTTAGAACAGATTTTGGAAGCCATGAAGAGACTAATTCAAAAATAGATGTTAGTTTATTAATGTTGAACTGGCTATGGATCAAATTATCCAGACAAAATTCAACAGCTACATACAGCACTTTTATATTTGCATTCTGTCGTTTCCTTGCTTTGAATTTCTTTTAAAAGGATTGCAGAATATGGCTTGCTGGCATAACTCAAACACCATGTAGAGATACTTGAGCTACCTGTGAAAGATCTGAGTCAAGTGTTGGAAGCTACACATCTCTGCTAGCTCAGAATAATATCTGAGTTAATTAGTCCTGGGGAGAAGAGAAATGTATTCACTTCAGTGGGGCAGAACATAAGCCCATGAGACCCAGCTGCCTACTCTAGACATAGTTTCTAGGAATATATTTCCAGCTGAAAGGCAGGAAACTATTAAAAGGACCCACAGTACTTCACAGACTGCAGGGCACCAAAAAAGAAGCACTTGCCCTGTGCCCTCAGGGTGCATCTCCCACCACAGACAGAAGACCTACTTCCATGTGCAGAACTACAGCTCATGACCAGACAGATCCTTAACTGATGCTGACTTTATCTATACCCTTCAAACAAACCAATGATTGCTGCAAATGTCCCATTTCCTTGAGGACTGGTCAACACGGGACATGTGGGGGCAAAAGATTGTAGTTTGAAAGACATCAGGTTTCATGAGTTCATCCATGTGAGAAAACAGAAATTAAAACCAGAATAAATAAGGATGATTGAAGACCAAAAAATAGGGTTAGAGATCGAGAAATTACATTGTTGTCTTGGAGACTGCTTGTGAGCTTTAGAAGCTAAAGTTAAAACCACATCAGGACAGGCAGGGGTCAATGTGCAGCTCCAAGGGGGAGTCCTGGCTCTGGGCAGAGCTTCTTCTCTCATTTTACCAGCCTGGTTTTCTAGCTTCTCTGCTTCTCTCACAATGCCAGGGAGTGCTCAGTGTTTGTCATCAGGCTCTGCCACTTCATTGAACCTGAAGAGATTCTCACCTTCCAAGGAAAATATCGGCAGTGCCCAGCATCCCTGGCTCTCCCCACACCAAGAGGAGTCTGGTGAGTGGGACTTGCAGGGTAGAGTCTTCAGGTTCCCTGCCAGAAACCTGCTTAATTTAGACATGTGAACACACCTATGGAAGTAAATGCTTAAGGCTAAGATTTTTAAAATAAGCTTGAAGGAATTAAACACCCAACTCCTACAGACTTTCTCAGTCTAACTGCTTTTCTGGACTGGGGCCAGAGTGCTAATCAACT
The DNA here is from genome assembly GCA_024865655.1 of Emberiza elegans. Taxonomy (NCBI): domain Eukaryota; kingdom Metazoa; phylum Chordata; class Aves; order Passeriformes; family Fringillidae; genus Emberiza; species Emberiza elegans. The sequence goes on from JALJVW010000910.1 coordinate 25,373,923, forward strand.
TGCAGTCCTGAGCTCATAATGAGGGACTTGTATCCCAACTTTTCCAGCGTGCTCCTCGCCTTCTCATCTGACTTTGGCCAAAAGCATGCAATAGCATCTCTGGTTTTGAAATACTAAGATTTCACAAATGTTATTTTATATCTTTTTGGATAAGGTTTTTGTCTGATGTGCAGCACAGCCTGCAAAAATATATCTTCTATCATGTAGAATTCCAAAAAGTGTGATAATATCTGTCTAACACAACATCTGTCTAGTATTAAAGCTGAAGAATTGGAACCATTTGTTTGATGAGCCATGTAACAAAGATGAAAATTCATTCTTGGGATATCAATAGGGATTTTTTTTCTTTTTAGTGAAATGTGAGATGATTTCAACCAAAAATTATGTCTGCCAGCAGATATAAGCCTCCAGGCAGCTTATAAAATGTTTATAAAAATAAAGCACAGACTCATTAGAAGACTTTGGGGGTAAAATGCAAATAGTACAAGATTTATATGCTGTTTAGCCATATACAGGTGCTCCTGATGAAAAGAACCAACAGAAAACTTGAGGGCATTTCTGCAGACTTCATACTTCCTGCCACACAATAGGTTGTTTGTCCTTGTATTTTATTCACAAATATTTTGAGCCCACAAATAATGTGAGAGTTTGCTATAGGAAAAACTAGGGAAGTGCAAAGTGTTCCCTCAGAGGTACTAGACATAGATTTCTAGACACCCTCCTCTATAGATGATCAAGCAACCAATAAACATGCCAATGCAGGAAAACCAACCTCCATGAAATCATACCAGCTTGGATGGGATTCAATGAAGTAGATGATTTGGGAATAAAAAACTACTGACAAAAAGTACAACAAACACAGGATAAGATGCCAGTACCACAGGCTGTTGTCAGACTTGACAGGGATTTTACAGAGGTCAGGACAAGTTGGCTGTGAGCAGCAGTGCACACAAAGGAGATGGAGCATCCTGTACTGCATCTAGGCTGCTTAGGCTGCTGTGGGAGAGCAATTAGGCAGAGGGGAGCAGACGAAATTTGTCAGCAACATGGCAGTATTGACAGGTGGAAGTGACAACATTTTCTTCTCCAGAAAACACTTAAAACCCACCCCAACAACCTATTTGGCTTTAGATGCAAAGCATAAAGGAAATTATTGGTGGTGCTGTTTTACCAAAATCATTGCATTGTGCCAATAATGAGAAGCTCTCTGGCTCAATGTAAAATTTCAAAACCGAGTTCTCCTTTGACAACTTATTGAGCTTTTTCTCTGGTTTCTGGATAGTGTCAAATATAATATGATCTTTCTTGCTTTTCTCTGGCTTAAAGCATAACTCTGTGTTCAGCTGACCAGATGCCACGTATAAATAGTTTCCATTGGAGGTTCTGTTAATTTCTCATTAGTTATTTTGTCTATTCTATTAACAAAATAAACATAATTTAAAATGGTAAAAATTATTTTTTATTAGTTGTTCAGGAAAAATATAAAAAATTCTTTGTTTCAGACAGTAATGGACCCAGGGTTATTTGTTTCTCAGTTGTTCAGGACATGTTTAAATGCCTTTTTTATGTCTTCCATTATAACTGGGAAAAATAAAACATGTCTGTTAGAAACTAAATAATGCTTATTTATGACCCACCTCTAGGGTTTTTTTTCACTCCCATTGTTCTCATTTTATTTAGTACAATTAAAATACAAAGGACAATGGCTATCCATAGCTTTTGGCACATTACCAGTTATTTAAAATACAAGTCCAACACAGCAGAGCTCACACAAAAAAATTAAATTAACTTAGCCAGCTAGTAATTCAAAGCAGTAAAATGTATCCTGTCCCATTCATTCCCTCAATTCTTCCCAAAAAGCCTTAGGAAACAGACTGTCTTTGTAGTTTGCTTTAAAGGTCGAAAGACTATGCTTGAAACTTTTTGCCTCTTTTAAAATGAGGGAACTTATGCTTGCATCCCTCTGGTGACACCGGGACCAGTTATGTCAGCAAAAAACAAGCAAGAAACAGTAAGGCAGCACTTAACAATACCTCAACATCCAGCCAAGAAAATCCAGCTGCCAAAAACCAAGGGACACAGATCTTAGAAGCTCACTGAAAAATACTGTTACACAAGCTCAGTCACTTGATTGCTGCCTCAGCACAACTGGGCACAAAAATGATGGAGTCTGGGTAAGGCTCATTCAGTGGAAATGAATTCATACAGTGATTAGGGGTGTAAGTTTTTTTCAGTTTGGCCTCTGAAGCAAATGAATTTCAGCCCCCCAGAAATCTTCTTTCTCCTCGTCTCCCATCTCTCTGCATTCTCCCCACTTACAGGGGACAGGACCTGCTGTCCCAGCAGGGTGCCTGGCACCCAAACCAGAGTGGAACACTCATGCTGGTCCCAATGTCACAGTTTCATTTTGTACAGCTTAAACAGCCACCAGCACAAGGCCTGCACTACATTGGCTTGCCTCTTCTGGTGTGCACCCAGCAGCCACAGGCTCTGGGGCCATCCTCTCTTGACCAGCCCACAGCAGGAACAGAAATTTGCCCCCTCCTTGGTGCTCCCAGGGATTTTTTAGTGTCCATATCCTGAAAATGCTTCCTCTGGGGATGTATTTCTGGACAAGATTCTACTCCTGTCCATCCGAAGCCACCTGTGCACTATGGGTGGTATGCACTTGAGAAATCTCTGCCCTAGAGCATGGTGGTGGAGTCCATTATGGGGTTGGGGAGTCTGTTACAGGGATCGATATGTTGAAATCTCCTCAAGCAGAGGAGAGAGCTGAAGCTGAGTTTTGCACAGATCAGATGAATGTTCAGATCACTGGGTGACTGTGGAGGTCATCAACATCCACAAACAAACCTAACCCAAAGAAATAAATTTATACATACATCTCACTTCCTTTCAGGAGATGGAAACGAAATCTTGTGCAAAAGAAAAGAAAGGCTTAAAAACACTCTGGAAAGGAGATAGGATCAAATGAAATGCTATTCAAAAATCCAAAAAAACCCAGAAAATTGCAAGATCTAGTGACTATAAAAAATGGACCGTGAGGAAATGAAGTGAAGTACAAAGGACCAAAACAGGAAAAAAGTAACCTCATAACTGTTGCAAAAGCAAAGGAAAAAGTTTAGGAGGAAGACACAACTTGGAGGGGAAGATATGAGGGACATGGCATGGATACATTAAAAAAAAAAAAAAAATCAATCTTCCCCAAAGTCAAAGCCATCAAAAGGCAGGCCATATGCCATCAAGTGCAGGGACATGCACCAAAGCTTGCCAAAATTGATCCCCACTGAAGGCCAAACCAGAAAAGAAGGACTTAGAAACACTCTGGAATGAAGATATCATCAAAGGAATTGCAATTGGAGGAGAAAAAAAAGAAAATTGGGAAATTTAGTGACTACAAGACAATGGACCGGGATTATATCAGCTGCAGTGCAAAGGACCAAAACAGTCCAAAAAAGCTCACAGATGTTGCAAAAGCAGGGGAAAAAGTCAAGGAGGAAGACACAACTTGGAGGGGAAGATATGAGGGACATGGCATGGATACATTAAAAAAAAAAAAATCTTCCCCAAAGTCAAAGCCATCAAAAGGCAGGCCATATGCCATCAAGTGCAGGGACATGCACCAAAGCTTGCCCAATTGATCCCCATTGAAATTGCAAGATTTCACTTCCCTTCCCAAAAGGAAATTTCATTTCAATACCTCTCTCTGAGGACAGTAAAAAAAACTCACTGAAAGCCCCAGCTTAAACAGCTCTACAGATGTGGTTTTGATTCAAGCATATTTTCAGGCCAACAAAATAGTGTGTTTAGTGAATAATCTATTTGTTGGAAATAAATGCCTAGAGCCAACTCTTTTCCTGCTGCTGAAATAAACAATTCCCATTTTTCCCTGGGGGAGGATCACACCCACATGCTCTCAGGCTTCCTTCCTGAATTGCCTCCTCAGACAGCATCCATCTCTGATGAGAGGGGCCACACCTGAGAGTGGTATCTGTAAATATGCCAACAAACACCCACTTCCACATCCACAGAGTGCCCCTTGATGCACTCTGATCCTTAATCAGTGACCTGTCATGGTCTCTGCCAGCTACAGTTTGCAGCCCTCACTGCCTGTAAAGCTTCTGGAACAAACTTATGGGGCTAAAGGTAATCACAATCCCTGGAAACATCTTGCAGGAGTAGCATGAAACAGCTTTCATGACCACTTCTGTATGTTTGTTTTTTAAGATTAGGAAGTGCATTTTCAGAGGCCCAGCTACACTCTCTTTGTGTTCTGCCTCTCTGAAGCCTGCTTAAGATTTCCTTACTAGGTGTCCTAATTTTTCAGCCTCTTAACTCACAAAATATGCAGCTACTCCATCTCAAATAAGGATTCAAAGAATGAATAAATGTGTATACCCTTTCCTATCCCCCAAAGATATTCCAGGAGCAGTGGGTTTTTTGTATGTAAAGCTGTGAGATTTTTAGAGAAAACAAATAGAAATTGCAGAAATAGAATGAGCCCTGTTGACAAAAATTTTTAAGAATCTTCTTTTTTGTGCTACCAACATGTCAGATTAGCAAAATTTATTTTCCTTTGATAGCAGCTGAGAAGCATTGAGGCAACCAGGAACAAGACTCTTCCTCTTGGGGCTGTGGATGTAAATCACAGCAAACCTTGATGGATTTGCACCCATAACATCAGACTCTCATCCTCTTACAGCAAGTCGGTGCTAACATATCATCCAGGACAGGGGTAAGGGATTTCTGTTCCAAATCACTCAGCATATGAATTTTCAGGGGGAGAAAGAGTTTAGTTCTCTGAAGTTAGTTTACATTTGTTGCTCTCTTAATTAAAGCAGGGTGTTATTTTCCCAGACTGAAGTGGATTAGAAATACAATGGCTTCAGTGAAAGCTGAGAATAACTTCTCTGTGATGCATTAGTAGGATGAGAGAGGACTGAAAGGTTTAGTAGGGGTGATTCTTAGAATTACTTTACACATGTAAAACATCAAAAACAGCAATTAAAAAATCTATTGCCTGATAGAAAATTATGTTCCCAAACATACTTTTATCACAATGACAATTAACCAAATACTGTATGACTTCCCACCCTTGGATGTAGAAAAGAAACACAAATTCTCTAAGTTCTCCATGAGGACATTTTTTGGTGTTATTATTTTTTATTGCAGCAGAAAGAATAGTTTTGAAATGGCACTCTTTTCCCACAGAAAACAGCACTGAGGGTCATCCTTGTTCTAGTAGTATCTGTAGCAGTACCTAAAGCAACACATGGCCAGACTTAAGACAACTTAGTGTAAAAGAAAAGTTTAATTAAATGTTTAATTTGGCACTTGTACCTAAAATAAATGCCATGGCTATGCTTCAGTGGAATATATACAGGAATTGGCTCAGAACAGCTTCTGTTAAACAGCCACCTTTGCCAGGTTTAGTGACTCAATATTACTTATTTCCTGGCTAAGATTAACTTCTGATTTTATGGGTATTTTTTGTTTCTCTTCTGTAATCAGCACAGATAAACAATATTTCAATAACACAATCCTTTAGACCCTCCTCAGGGAGAATGACCACTTAAGAAAACTGACATTTTGGTGCAGTGGGGACTTGGTCCATGCTGATATAATACTGGCGCAAAAAATAGAAGTTAAAATAATGGCTGTTTGTATTCAGGAAAATAGGCTGGAAATTAGGACATACAAACTTTATATATTTATTTTCTATACTTCAACTCCATAAATACAAGGATTTGGGCAAGACTAGTGAAATGCAAAAGATTAATCGTGATCAATCCTTGCTTGTGCAAATTTAAATGTGTTACTACACCAGTGTTTTCTGATGGCCAGGAAACAGATTCTGCAGGACAGCTTCCTTTTGGCGACTAGCAGGAAATAATAGAATATTTTTATTGCTGCCGTGTTAAAATCTGAGACACTCTTAAGAAGGGAGCCAGATAAGAATGATCTTTTTCCCTTCTTTCCAATGTCTTTATTTCTAACTTTACCATGATGTGACTGAAAACTCATTTCAATAACTTGTGAAAAAGATTACTAGGACTGCAATTACAAGCAGTTTCATACTGAACACAGATTTTTTTTGAAAATCAAAATTAGATCAGCTGCCTGGGGAAGTTTTCCACTATGTTATTTGTAACAGATTCAAGTTCTTCCTGTTAGTGCCTTCCCTTGTAAGGAGCCTTATTATCCTTAGCCTGGAATGTGCACAGAAAGAAAGGCACTTATTACAGAAGATATCTAGTTGGTTCTCATTTTAAAAAAGTGAATAGTTAAGTATTTTAAAAGTCTCAGTCTCTCAGGTGTGCAGCAGAGGTTGAACTGCTTTCTTACAGTGAGACACTACGGAACCCCATTTACTTTATGACCAGCAGTATGAAACAGACATCAGTCTTTTCTTCCATAGTGGCATGATGAGATGCAGTAAAGCAAATAATGTGGAGGAAAGTAACACTCATTATTGTTAGAGAGCAGATTTGAGTTTGCTTGTACAGAACATAAACTCATTTTTGACATGTGGCCTCAGCTCTCCTCCTCAGCCTCACTGTGCTCTTCTTGTGAGAAGAGCACTTCTTGTGCAGGAGATTGCATAAGCATGCGATGCTTACATGAGGTGTTACAGCCTTCCTGAGAAAGAGATAAAGCCTTCTTTCAAACAGAATCAGAATGGTTTGGGTCAGAAGGGATCCTAAAACTCATCTAGTTTCAACCTTTTGCTGTGGGCAGGGACACCAGGAACATATCAGTACCTCTCTTCCCCCTCCAAACTAGGCATTTTGCTCATATAGCCCTGAGCTCTTCCTTAGCTGGGCTTAGGAAGCAATCAGATGCTGCCATACTGCCCTAGTATTTTGCACACAAAGACTCAGATTGCTTTGTATAACTCAAGCCTTTTTCTTCTCCTGCTTACCTGGTTCATCCAAATTTTAATCTCTTAATCCTCAAACTCCTGACAGACCAGATCCAGATAGATATATACCTCTTCCATGCCTTCCTGATCTCCTTGGGCCTTTCCCACAGCAACCTCCCAGGCAGCTTCCTCAGCTCAGCCTGGAAAGTACTCGCATCATGTCTTCTCCAAGCCCTGTTCTGCCTTCAGCTGAGGAAGGAGCTTGTCTTAGAAAATCCTTATTGCATTGCCTATCAGGGCTTGCACTGTTTGAGCTGCCTTTCAGGAAAAAACAGCCACTGCTTGCTCAGTGGATGCTGTTGTCCTCTTCCAGAACACATAGCCACAAGCTGCCTTCACTACTCTGAGAATCATCTCAGTAAGGAAATTTAAATGTATATTATTCAAAAGCTGGGTTTGGAGCAGATTTTCATTCAGTTCAATACATGTTGCAGTTTTAGGAAACCTTGCAGAAAACTTGCAGTGAGGTTCATGTCTTCTAGTTAAGGAATTTGAAAGTTAGACGGATGGTTTGGATTAGGACAAAGCTCCTAGCCCTGTGCTTCTTTGACAGTCACTGAGAGAAGCAGGCAACTCATGATGGTGAACCACTGCATGTGAAGAAAGGAGCCTAAAACTGGTCTCAAAATCTCCTTTTCTCCATACACAATCTAAGGCACCAAAGGTGACTGGTAAGGATCTTGCAGAATAGTTTGGGGGTATCCTTAGTTCATTGAGACGAGTCCTCTGTGGTTTTCCTGTGTCATCACAGAAAGCAGATGTGGGGTGGTGAAGTTAAGAGCAGATGTGAGTGCAGCCATACCTGGGTAGGTTGAATGCTCCTTTCTGGCAGCCAGCCTGGCTGTAGTGCCAGGGCACAGGGATGGCATCCCTAGCCAAGTGTGGCTAGCCAAGGAAGGCTGAGTGGTGAGCCTGTGTCAGGCCTTGGCAGAGCCCAACTCTGCACAGACACTTGGAGACATGAGCTGTGGCCCCTTCCTTTAGGCTCTACACCTCTGTGGAAATCAGATATTTAAATACAAAATTTTGTCCTAGTTGAGGATCTGGCCAGAAATGTATTTCTAGGCATGAATGTAAAGAGAAGCAACACCACCTCTTACCAATCTATTGGTATCCCATGTTAACAGCTGTAGTGTTCATTAGCCTCCCTCAAATTGCCATCAGCAGCAAATCTGTGCACATTGCATTTTTCTAACTGCCTTAGTGAGGGACAGCACTGGTAGTTTTCCACTTGCAGAGAGGAAACAAGACCCTAGAAAAAAAGAAAATAATGGAACACAATCACGCTTGAAATTTTCACAGGCTTGTCCACTCTTACCATAGACTAAAATGAGGACATGTTAAAAAAATTCTCATTTCTAAATTGCCACTGCATTCAGAATACCCATATACAAAATCCTAGCATCTGTAATGGTCTGATTTCTGCATTTTCTTATTTTGCCCCATAAATGTCTGTGCTATAAAAAAATGGTGGTATGTGCTTAACAGTAGACATAGTTTCAGTCTTTGGATCTGTATTAATCCTTTGAGTTTCTCTCTCACGGTTTATTATGTCATCCAGATTTCACTCTGAACCATCTACTCTTTTCCATATGTTCTTAGCAGGAAATGTGCATGAATTTAGAAACACAGCAAGACATATGATATTCAATAATAAGAACATTTTGAAGACACACAAAAGAAAAAACCCAAATGAAAGTTGTCTCTGGCTTCCACCCTCATTCAGTCAAACAAGATATCCAATATTCCTTAATTTGAAACTTTTAGTTACGGTGAAATATGTTTTGCTTTTCCTTTATTTAGCTGAGACTTTACTGTGGATACAGACTTAGAGACTGTTGTTTTATGTTTGCTCATATTTAAGTTTTGTAATAATATCTAATATCTAGAATCATAGGAGGTTTTTCTTCAGTCTTGTGCAGACAAAAGTAAACAATGCTTTTTAAAAGACTTTGTATTTTGAAATTCAGTGAATATCGGGCTATATTAAATACTACAGCTTGGTTTATGAATTACATTGCAGATGCTATATATATATATATATATATCAAATAACATGATGTAACTGCCTGAAAAACTAAATGTTATACACGTGCCATATCAAAAAGAAGACTGCAAATGATGTACAGGTAATTGTCTGAACTCAGAAAAATGATTCCCACATACATTTTCCCCATTAAGAGTGAACTAAATAAACTGCCACGGACCTGGAGCATTCCTCTATTGTGACCCTGTATCCAGAAAGGTCATAAAAGAGTAAGAAAACAAAAGTTTGCTACTGCAGGAAAAGCAAGGAAAACCAAGTCTCCAGAGCACTATAGGTTCATGAAGCAGGGGTAAAGACAATGGAGAGGGGAATAGAAAAAGCAGGACAGATCATGGAAGTTATACAAGCCAGAACTGCACACTGGGTCAACCAGGGATGCTCTGTAAGTCTGTTTAGTCCCATAAAGCTTGGTTAAAAACTGTTTATTTGATCTCCATAAGAAAAAAAAAAAATGCTACAGGAAATTACTGGGTTTTCTAGGGGAAAACACTGGGGTTTTTTCTATTCAGTTTTGTTTATTTACTTGAATGCAATGTTTTATTTTATACCCTTCTTCTTCAATGTGACCTCTGTGTAGTATTATGCCCTCCAGAAGTATCAGTCCAGGGATGTAGAGCTAGCAATGTGTTTCTCTCTTTGCTTGGTGGTGGTGGGTCTCCAGGCAAGCAAAAAATGCCCATGGAATGGGGCAATCTGATCCAGGGTGTCTGCAGAATTCAGAGTCTGAAGGGAACAGGGAGTCTGGGGCAGGAAAAGGGAGTGAATCTTCTGCATTCTCTCCTCGAATCCAAATAAATAAATTGGAATTAGTTTTTGTTGCATCATTTAAGGATTTACCATGGGCATTAATGGTGCTACATCCCTTCAGCTAGTAGGGCCTGATGTTAGCCTGGATGCTGTCAGCAGTGTTGGGCTGCACATCCCATACCCACTTCAGTCCTAGCCCTGCCTGATGTGCTGTCACCAATATGAGATCCACAGGTCAGCCTCCCCATAGGACAGAAAACAGCAAAGGGTGAACACCTCTAGAGTCTGCTAAGAACACCGGGGGCAAAACTTAACTATTCAGGCTGGAGGAAGTCAAACTGAAAGGTATTTACAGAAAATGACTGTAATTAATTAATAGTTCACAGAATTATTTAAGGTAATCAGTAATTAAGGTTAAATTTTTCACAGAAGGGGTAAAGGTATTGTTTAAGACCATACACAGACACTATTTTTGATTAGGACCAGCAGTTCCCAAACTGTCTTCTGCAGACAGTCTTTTGTGGGGCATGAATCAGCAGCAGGCAGCAGACTGGCTGTACCCTGTCACTGTTATAATGCCGCAGTCTCATGAGCCATGTTCTGGGTGCTCTGCCAGAGATTTCAAAAAGGTTTCTGTCACTTTTCTTTCCTGATTTGAAGTGGGTTTAGGCCTCAGAAGGATGAGTCTCTGTTAGCAGCAAATCAGAACCATATTCACTATTCCAAAATATTTTTCCCCTCTTATTAAATAAAGTGTTATATTCCAGAGAAGATGGATTTCAAGTACATGCCTGTACAAAAACACGATGTGAGCTGAAGCTCCTGCTCTGTAAAGTCCTTTGGACTGTGGTATGTAGAAAATTTGATTTTTTTCTGTGGATATTTTTAGTATTGTAACTGTGTAGTCTATGTGTACCAGATCTGTAATTTTAAGCTAGCCATAGGCAAACATGGCAAGTCAGTGCATGTATAAATCACTGGCTGTGACAGGTGTGGGCCACTGTAACAAATCTTCTAAAACTTAAATAGTCATAAATACATGCCTTTCACTAAGCAGGGTCTCATTCTTATAAAAAAGGTGACCATAGAAATCAATTGTGAGTTAATTTGGTATTTTAAAATGAAATGACATATGTGAAGCCAGCAACATCCATTGGCAAATTCACCAAAACCGCATTTTTTTAATTGTTATTAAAAGAACAAAAGGTTTGCATCTCAGGGATGCAACCACAATTGTTAAATTTATTAGTTTGTTTGGCATTTTTTCTTTTCCTTTGCACACAGAGAATTTAAAGTTCAACTATTGCTCCACATATGTCCTGGCAAGGCTGCTGAGCAGCAAACACCCCCGAAGTTCGGCCAGTGCTCCATTCCTCCGTTCCTCAGGGAGTTCTTGTTTCATGTGTTTTTCATTTTAAGTTCTGCCTCCTCAAATGCTATTTCCTCTCTTTCGGTTTTCACCAAGGTCAAAGAAACCTTTAGCAAATAAAAAATGTGAAGATCCAGTCATCTACTGGAATGGTGCCCATCCAGTGTCTAAATAATAAGTTAATGGGTTCATGGAGCAGTCCTCTACACTAAGTGTAGCACAGCTGAAACCTTCATCTGAGCATTTCTTCACAGCTAAATAGAGTACTCCTCAAATAGAGGGCTCTTTTGTCTTGATTATGAGCTGCAGAGAAATCAGTTTAGCAGAAATTTCAGTTCAGCAGAAATTACAGTCCTAGTAAACAAGACTCTCCCAAGCTTATGAAGAACACGACAGGGCACAGACCTTTCCCATTGGCCCTCACCCATCTAAGGGCCAGAGCTGCAGAGGTCCCTACATAGAGGAAAAATGATGATAAGAAGTTGGAAAGCCCAGCTTCTGAAAATATATCACATCTTTCGACAATACTACATGATTAAGATTCTATAGAACATATCCAGCATGTTTTGGGGTATATCTTGGCAAAATTACCTATAAAAAGAGAAAAATGTGATTTAATAATACTTGTTAACTGCTGCCAGATGCACTGCTGAAGCTATCTGAAAATGAAGAGTTACTGCCTAACAGGATTTGTTACAGGAGATACAGTATTCATGGGGATAGTTTGCTTCTGCAGAGACAAGAACATATTTGGAGGTTGAGCTAGTCAAGCAATTAACAGCTACTGATATTTCTTAAAAGTCTGGGCTTACTTTTCATCAAAAGTAGGATTCAAGCTCATGCTAGTCTGTGGGAGACTCTACCAAGTTGAGTGTCTGAGCTGTGCATGAGCTGCAAAGGAAATCAGACCCAGAAGGGCTCTCCTGGACTGCTGCCTCTCTCTCCTCCAACCACCTTGCTGTACCAGCTTCCCCAAACTAATAAGGTTCTGTCTTAAGAGCATATTCAGGTTTACAGATGGATGTTCCAGAAACACAGAACTCTTCAGGTTAGAAACCTTCCTGCTTTAATTTGTAGTCATCTGTGTCACAAAATGGCACCCATACTGGTCTTTGCTGCAGGCTCCCCACATGATACATCTGATCACATTTATGTTCTCCATGGGCACATAACATATTGTGTCATCTGGTAATCAAATGGTCCATTACTAAGTCTTTTTTCATAGCTTCCTGCTTGGGGAAAAACTGTGAGTCCTAAAGTGCCTGACCTCACCTTTTGGGTTATTTAAATTCATCCTATTTCTATTATTTCAGTTCTGAAACTTATCCAATTCTTCCTGTACACTACACTCCTCCACATTCACACTACATATTGCATTATCAGAAAATTTCATGAGCACAGTACTACTTTTTCTGCCAAAGTTGTTAAAAATGTTAAATAGGATCAGTCCCTAGACACATCTTGGAAGAACTCCACTGGTAACTTCCTTTCAGTTCGGTATTTTTCCTTTCAGCATGATCTTTCATTTTTTTCCACCTCACAATTCTTCTGCTAATCCAAATTTTCTCCAGCTTAATGAGCAATTTCCTATGCAGCACTGAGTCGAGCGTTTTCCTGGTAACTGAGTTGTATCTCATTCTCTTAAAAATGAAAATAATTTTTCAGGTTATTCAGACATGATCTACTTTTGTAATTTCATTTCCATGTTCGTGTTCTTATTTGCTTATATCCAACATGTATTTTGAAATTTTACATATTCTTGAAGCCAGACCTGTGGTTGACGAGACTTTTCTTCTTTTTTTGCTTAAATTAGATCCAACGCTTGCTTTTTCAAGGAAGAGCTTTCATCTCCAATAAACACATTCAAAATCTTTGTTAGCAGACTTGCAGTTTCTTTAACCAGTTCTTTTTTCCAGGATGTGTCTCTGCTGCAAGCTGACTCATTCACATTAATCTCTTCAGATTTTGGCGTCCACCTCAGATGTGGTTAATTCCATTTCCATTCACATATTCCCATTAGCAACACAGCCTTGTTTAACATCATCATCCCCGTTGAAATCTGAGCCAAAATATTCATCTTGGGGCCATATCTGTACTATCCTCAACTTGACCATCTTCGCTGAGCAGTGCTTATAAATCATCTTTTTGTTTGTGTGGCTAAAAAATCTGTATTTGGATTAGCTGTGTTTGAAAAATTCGACCAAGTTTGTCTTTTGGCAATTCTTATTCAATCCATACACCTCCTGACCTCTAAGACTTAATCCTGTTAGCTGAACATTACTCTCTTTTTCCATTCTACATAGGATGTCTGCTTGTTCTGAATAGGTTATTTCTGAGCTGGATAATTATCCAACTAAGTCTAGATCCCTTCCCTTGATTTCAGTTTAGGCCCCAGAGAAAAGCTGCACCTTTGTTGTTCAGAAATTCCAGCTCTCTATACCACTCAGGTTCATGGGTTTCCCAGTTCAGTGAACTGCATGTTTAAAAGTGAAAATGGTAATTTCATTTTCAGCTAGAACTACCTGCTTTTATCTGGTTTAAAATAGTCAAGCCAAGATGTCTAGATCTGGTACAACCAGTTCTTTTCCAGTGTCCAAAGATGTAATCCAAACTGCATCTAATTGAATTATCTGTATCCGGTTGAAAGTTTACTTGCTTAAAAGCCTGTCAGCTATCTCAAATATTAAAGTCAGAAGCAAAATTTCTGGTAGCCCTTCCAACTGGAGTGGAAATGCAGAGATTTCTATCCAGAATCTAAGTTGGTATAAATCTGTGTTGCTCTGATGAAACTAGTTGAGCTGCAAAAATTTTAGTTTTTTAAGTTAAGTGACACACTCTTTGTCATGACAAACCGGAGCAGACACATGACAAGCAGAGCACACTTTGGTTTAAAGAGCTGCCTCATTCTCTGTGAGCTTTCACAACCCAGAAGGACTTTTTATGGCACCATTTATAAGCCTTCTCCCCTACAGCATCAAATAAGGACACTCCTATCACTCCTGCTGCCATTGAAAAAGCATCTCATGTAATTTATTGTCTTTCATTTGCTTGCAAAAGAAGCAAGGAAGTTTCATTAAGTAGGTGGGAGAAGCTCAAGGCCCTTGTCACACTCACATGTTTTCTCTTTGTTGCTGTTTGTACAGGTGCAGTGAAAAAGACTCAGAGGGTGTATTCATAAAGACAGGACTTGAGAAATGCCACTTTAAATTGTTTGAAATCAAAGGTTTTGGTAGCTCATAAACAGGGAGCTGTTTTTTTCCCTAGGACTGCAAATCTAAATATAAGGAGCTACCTTCATGTACAAATACATTTGACATACACATATAGCTACAATTTACATAGTCTGCCCTTGTGGATTGTGGGAACAGGCCCTTTTCATTTATGCTTGCTGAGAATTTCAATACCCCAAAAAAAAAAAAAAAAATTAAAAAGAAAAAAAAAAAAAGAGAGAGAGATTCTCACAATCAACCAGTTCATTTTGTATGTTGAAATAAAAGTATCCAATGAGGATGTCAGGAGCCTGTACTCCATCCAAACTGACCAATTTAATGCGTGCTGTAAGCATACTTCCAGACTAGCATCTGGAAATCTTAAATGAACAGAGATAGACATAGACACCCTTACACTCTGGGAACTAATTAAAGTTGGAATAAGAGCACGTTTGTGGACCAGATCATCAGCTGGTATAAATCAGCACAGCTCCAGTCATTCCAAAAAAGTAATGCCAGTTTATGTTAAAGTGCTAGCTGGCTCCTGTAGCTTTCCTTTGTGATTAATTTCAGTGCAATCATTTGCTGGAACATGCTGTTGGACCAAGCTTCCTCAAGCATTACTTTTACAAATCTCTTGTGTGCTCTTGGAGCACTGCCTGTAGCACACCCTTCTGTATTAGGTCTGCTTTTCTCCAAACTGAAAACTCAAGGTTTGGGATTTTTTTTTTTAATGATATCTTAAAAATAAGATGAAACCCAAACGTTTGCCTAGCAGTGACTTTATACTTATCACTTTTGGAACTTCTATGAATCAATGGCATCTGAATTCATTGTTTGCCATGTTTTGATTAAATTATCCCTAGGACAATTAATGTATTTTCCATTCCTTGTGTACCACAGAACCCCACTGCATTTAAGAGTGGAGTACAGGTAGTGGAGTACATGGTAGTCCAGAAGCATCCACAGGCTGCTGTGAGGTGCCTCCAGTTGCCAGTGCAGTTCTGCCCTGGCTGGCACCATCTCACACAAGGCTCTGTAAGTGCCTGGCACTCAAGGAGCCACCACAGCACAGGTCAGCACAGCCAAGACTCCTACACCCTCCTTTTTGCAAACGGCTCTAGGAGGTCCCCAGAGCTGGAATCTTTTGCCATGGGAGGGTGTACAGGTGGACCTGTCAGCTTTCCCCTGATGTGTCAGACCTGCCAGATTTCCCTGCCTGAACACAGTGGTGCTGATGAGTACCCTTCCTGCTTGGACCTCAGGCACCACACCTGGCCTCCTGTCTGCCTTGGAAAAGCCTGCATCACCCAGGTTGGGGCACCAAAAGTTAGAAGCTACAGCACTGTCTTGTGGTTGGAGGAGTGCCACCATGAGAGGCTGTGCCCTCCAAGCCCCCTCACGGGAGCATAGAGTTCCACCTTGCAGCCTCATGCCCAAGCAGTCTGCAGTGAAATGCAGCCAGGTCTGCTCTCATGGCAAACAATCCCTGAGAAACCAGCCTAAGAGCATGCCTCACAGTTATCATTCAGCTCCCCAGCCATGGCTGGCACATTTTCTTTCATATGTATTTAGCACAGAAAAACAAAAAGGGGCAAAATACCTAAAATATTGAATGTTCATTCATATATTTCAGTTAAGCAGTCTTCAAAAAAACACAGACACTTGTGAGTTAGCTCATTACAGTTTCTGTTCCCTTTACCTTCTCCCCCAGCTCTCTCATCTCTTCCTCCAGGCCAATCAGAACCTAGAAGCACATGAAGAAATGTAGGGAACCTATGTGTACAAGGTCATGAGTTTTTTAAAGGCCATGGTAACTCTTAAAATATTCTACAACAGCATCTCTCTCAAAATGTGGGAAACCATTGCTCCTACAGGAAGAAAGACTCACAGTAGTGTCCAGGATGATGGCAGCAGTTCAGTTGTCCTTGGTCACCCACAGACAGCTCATATTCCCCATTACAATGGGTAAGTACAAGGCTGTACAGTCTACAAGTGTTCAAAGACACAAAGGACTTGCTAAAAGCCCTTAGGTGTTGACAGAGACTCATTTCCTTCAGGGCACAGGACTAAATGCAGATATGTGCAGTCTTCTGATTATGAGAAACTGAGCTGATGCAATATTAAGGATGATGCCTCAAGAAATGAGCCAAAAGTGTACTTCCCCACACAACACCTACCAGAAGCACAAGATGTGATTTTCAGCTCTTTGAAAGACAAGGAAGATTGCTCCTTCAGTGTTATCCATGTTCCTCTATGACAGCAACTTGTAGAATTACTTTTTCTGGGTGCTTTGGGTTTGTGTTTCAAGGTCCTGATTTGCAGAAGTATTAAGTATTCATATGGAAATATCCATCTGGAATATCCCAAATTTGACTAGATATGACCCTGAAAGACCTGATCTGATTTCAAAGTTGGGTATAACTTCAAAATTGGCCCTGCTTTAAGTAGGGGGGTGGATCAGATGGTGCCTTCTAACCAGAACTATTCTCAGACTTCAGCTGCCACTGCAGTCACTCGGAGCTCTGCCTTGAACAGACGGGCTCCAAAAAATCAGAGATTTTCTGCTCAGCACCCAAAATTATTTGGGACTTTTGAAAACATTGCACGTAAACACTGCATCTATAAAATGGAGCAAATAACGCCAGCACAATTCATAAACAAGGATTAAGGATTGCTTTTGAATCTCTCAGCTATTATTTTGCAAGCATTAGAAAAGACTCTGAGGAAATCAGAAATTTACTGCTGAGACCAGGGCTGGGGTAATGTAAAGAGACAGAGCTCTTCATGGAACCATGATTCTTAAACACAAGACTGAAAACTCATTTGTTAAGCCCTGTCTGTTCAGAGCTGTTTCTCTGAAGCCTGGCTTCTGTGCAGCAGGTAGTATGTCTCCATGGAATTGAAAACTGTAGCAGGCTTTCATTTTTTATTTTGTGCCCAATAGCATTTATCTTTTGAAAATTAAGTTTCAACAAGCCATTCCAATCGACTAGATACAATTTTACATCAATATTGAAACAGCTTTTTTTTTTTTTTTTTTCTTTTGTATGAAAATGGAGGTCTGGACACTTACAATTACAGCAGAGGCCTCGAGTTTGGGTCAGAGTCAGGGAGCAGTATTACCTGGGTACTATGGAAGCAGAAGGAAATGCTCTGGAGTGTAGACACACATATGTATCTAAGTGAAATCTACTTCACTCAGCAATTAATCAGATTAAGAAGTCTACTGCAGTAACCAAGATTTCATTTAACACATTTCTCTTGGGTAACTACTACCAGTGATAGCAGAAACAAGCCTTCAAGACTAAAAATAGAAAGCATTCCTATTATGAGTTTTGCTTGAAGCTCAAAAATGAAAATGTTGTGAGAACAAGAGAATGGGAGCCTAATATAAACATCCCTCTTTGCCTCTCTCTCTCTCTGAAATGCCATGCTGAGAAGAAGCATTTTCTTTCTCCAGCACACAGAAATCTTTGTGCCTGACAGATAGAACAGGAGATTAAAAGGATACAAAGCATCCAGCTTTCTAATACTTACATGGGTTGATGATTTAAATTACAAAGTTTGAAGAATTTGGCACCTAGCAAACTTAAACCTTGCCCAGGCTTTTTTTCCTCGATAATAAGCTTAGAAAAAGTTGAAAAAAGAAATATTTTCCCTGTAACACAACAAATAAACAACATCTGCTCTTTGAATGAGTTCAAAATGCTTTTGGAATGAAAGGTTTTTCCCATCCAGCATGCTTCTGTGGAGGAAAAGTCTTGCAGAGATTGAGCTGTCTGGTTTCATTGTAAGGTTGCTGGCAGATACCAGTGGCAGGATTGACATTGTATTAATCTCCAGACCCATGGGCCCTCCGACCCCACTCCACCATGAGACACACTGGCAATGGATCTGAGGAATATTGGCATTATCTCAGTCCTGAAGACCTAAAGGCAGGGTCTCGCCTAAACTGCAGGTGAAGTGAAACATTTCACTGCGCTAATAAAACACACATTTCTCTGGCATTTCAGACTGTCTCGGGAGATAACTATTTAATGTATTGCAAACTCTGTCGCTAATATCTGAATTTAACAAACGTGACTACAGAAAAGACAGGCTTTCTGAGGTATTTTGGTTTGTTAATATTCATAATACTAATAATATTTTAATAATAGAGATATATTATCAGATATGAATTCGTTGAACAGGGCCCTCAATCTTATTTACGCACCTTCCATAAGTGAAAATAGCATCAATACAAGAGTGTTATGGAATGCAGACCCAATTGATGCTGGGCCCACTGGGAGCCATGCTCCATTTGAACTTTATTGTTCTTCCAGGGTGACAAGAGAGCAGTGCATCACAGTTACATCACCTGGCACTTTTAGCAACTGCTCCTTCCTGGTGCTTCATTTCAGCTAACTAAATTGCACTGGAGCAGCTTGCAGAAATTTGGAGGCCTATCATGATCAGTTCCATGCAAATTCTTTAAGCCTGTGTCAGTTTGCATGCTAAAAAGTTAAATACTCACTTCGCCATGATCACAATCTAATTGATTAGTTCCTGTCTTGCTTGATTGCATTGCCATTTTAACACAAAATCAGACATAACAGCTAAGAAGATGGGAGCCATCAAATGACTTTTTAACCAGCACCAGTTCCTTTGGTTGTCAACTTTGACTACAAAAGCAGTGACAGTCAAAGCAGTAAGACTCTGTATTGGTCTTCTTTATGAACAGGAAGAGCTGCTGAATTTGGCATCATCTCACTATAAACACTTGAATGAGAGATTGGATACCTGAAGTCCAAAGAAATATTGTTTGCAAACAATAAGCAACAGTAAAAGCAAAACTTTGAGCTCAGTCTATATATAGTTCATCAATCCAGGTGGATTTTAAACCAATATTTGGCCTTGACATATATTCCCACAGAGTGATTGTGCCAGTATTACAGATTTTAACAATGTTTATATAAACAACATGAAATGCAAGATAAAGAACTTGATAATTACATATCACTTTTAAGGATACAAGTGAACTGTTTAAGTATTTCAAATCAAAGTCATAATGGATTACAGCTTTATATGTAGTCAAAACAGAGATTATGGGGGTTTTCTGGCTTCTAGATCTATTTTTAAATATTTTTTAAAATAAAGCATCCCATCATTAGTTCTTTCAATTACTGCATCACATAGTGTTTTTTACAGGCTCTAATTATATCTTAGATCGAAATTCAAAACACCTGCTCTTGTGGATCACACTAATTTCAGCCTTGAGTATTTTCATACAAAGAGCTATAATCAGAGAGAACCAAATTATTTCCTATTCTCTGTACCACTCCTTCTCAGCAGTGTACAGCTAGAGATCTCTATTTCCTTCTTATTCTTCTTATTTTTTGTGCTATGATTATTACATCTTTTATTTAAAGATTACTTTTTATTGCTGGAAAATGTAGTATTTTTACTTTGATTTAAATCAGATGAAGCATTTAATTCAGATATTAGTTTTTAAAATAACAGTAATTTTTATTTTAAATAGCAGATGAATAGTGCAGCTTTCTTCTGTTAGTTCCCCTTTTCATTTCTGTGTAGCTAATATAAACACTTTGTTCCTGGCTTTTAAGAAAATTGGTCTTTAAAAACCCTGTAATTTGAGTTCAGGGATTTAAATAGGAATATATATTTACTTGAAAGATAGCTTTTGATGTGCTCAGTTTGCTGTCATTATTCATGCACTTCTCTACACTTTAGGGTGTGATCCAAAGCCAATGGAGCCAATGGGATGACACACAGGTTTCTCTGGATTATGGGTCAAGCTCTAAATGCTGTATGAAGAAAAGGAATGGTTGAAATTGTCCATTCTATCACAGTAAAATAGGGATATCTTTAAAAGTACTTATTCTTTGATGAGCATAAGATGAGAGCCAACTCTTTGCCCAGCTACACTGGTTTTAAGCTAATAGGACAACATTATAGACCTCAACAGGACAACGAAGAGCAACTCAGTTATGCTGAATTTTATGCAATGATCCATTTTCAAATAGCACTGCCTGCTGAAGCTGTGGGGGTGGCCAGCAGTTCTGCACCAGAGCTGCTTATTTTGCTCCTCCTCCACGCTGTGCTGGAGCTTGCCACTTTGCTCTGATGCAGTGGGCAGGTTTCTGAAGGCCCGTGAAAAGGCACCTGGCTCTTGCTCCAGAGTATATTAATGCAATGAAAATAGATATAATGGCATGAGACTCACAACAATCTTTTCAGAAATTTGGTAAATTTAAACTCTATGCTCCTCACTGTGATTAATTAGCTGTGAAAGTATTTGTTGGTATTTTTCTTCCCTTTTCCATGCCGTGCATTAGAGAGGTAGGGAAGGTAAGCTCTTTGTGGAGAAATTCAAGCCCTCCACATGATAAAATGCCATATGCCACTGGCATGCACCAAACCCCTTCAGTTTTCCCCAAACACTCAAAGAAAGGTGTGCCTGAGTGTTGTACAGTGAGCTTTGCATCAGTTGCAGACAGCTGCTCTGTTTTAAGACAAATAGTAACATGGGCCAGAGATATTTACTAGAATCTCACAGGCAGTAGTAGCTCTAATTAACCAGAAGGTCTTTGCTGCATTCAGAGTTTTCCAGTAGCACTTTCAGCTCCGTTCCCATGCACATAGCCAGCTCAGCTGTGAGATTGCTGTGGGAGAAGAACACCTTCCTGAATGGGCAAGAGGCGTGCAAGGTTATGTGAAGGAACTGAGACAGGTCTGTGGCATGGGCCCCACACTCCCTTGGCTCTGGGAGTCCCTCACCAGCTCACAGCACTGTGCCTTAGTTAATGAACTGGTCTTATGAAGGGTAAGTTTGGGTCAAGGACCAGATTTGTTTTCTGTTGTCCAGAGTTTCCAGTCTTGCAGGTATCTCAGGACAATTGAAGCTGGCTGGTACCTCCTGCCAGCCAGCAGCAGAGCAGAACCCAGCAGCCAACAGCACAGAGAAACCCAGAAGGAGAAAAGTAATTATCAGTGGCACTTTGAACAAAACAAATAATGCAAATTTTTGCATAGAACCCAGGGCTTTGTTTCACAAAGTCTCACCTCTGTGCATGGTAGATGCATGAAACTTGATGTCTGCCTACAGGAGCTGAAAGGCTGAGTCAACCGTGCTGAGATTGAAGCCAGTGGTTCCAGGGAGTCTAGGTGTATCAAATGTGGTGCTTACATGACTAAACTACTTCTTCAGCTTTATTTAGCTGTGGCTACTGCCATCAAAATAAACCATATGTTGCGAATCTATTCATTATGCATTTGTGGTGGGTTGATCATGGCTGGAAGGCAAGTGCCCACTAAAAGTCACTCTATCATTTCCCTCCTCAGATGGACAGGGAAAACAAAATAGAACAAAAGGCTCATAGGTTAAAATAATGATAGGGAGAGATCACTGGCCAGTTACTGTCACAGGCAAAACAGGCTTGACTTGGGAAAATTAGTTTAATTTAACAATCAAATCAGAGTAGGGTAATGAGAAATAAATACTTAATAATAACCTTTTATCTATAAGTCAATAAACCTTAAAACACCTTCCCCTCACCCCTCCCTTCTTCCCAGGCTCAGCTTCACTCCCAAATTCTCTCCCTTTTCCTCCCCAGTGGCTCAGGGATATGGGGAATGGGATCTGTGGTCAGTTCATCACATGCTGTCTCTGTCGCCCATTCCTCCCCAGGCAAGAACTCCTCACACTCTCTCCCTGCTCCAGCTTGGGTCCCTCCCATGGGAGAAAATCCTCCATGAACTTCTTCAATGTGAGTCCTTCCCCACGGGCTTCAGTTCTTCAGGAACTACTAGAAGCTTCTCACAGAAGCCACCTCTCTACAAAAACCTGTCCATGCAAACCTGAGTTCATGCTTCCTTTGATAGGATAGACTTTTTAAAAACAAGACAAAACTGCTTTAATGTTTTAGCTACACAGCTTAAAAAACACCAATCTTTTTCATAGTAGAAATTAAAATGAAACGGATGTTTATAATTTGGAATTTACTGCCACAAGGAAGGTCTGCCTACCCACTACTAACTGGAAACATTAGTAAATTAAAAAGATAACATAGAGGATATTAAAAGAAATAAATAAAATAAATAAATAAATCAAAGCTGTGCACAAGTAGCAAGTGTCTTCTGTCTGACAGGAGTCCTTAGAGAGCAATACTGTGGCATTTTACAGAATTAAATTGCATTATTATAAGAGCTTTAAATTAAGCTCCTAGCCGTGACCTTTAAACACGGTGATTGCCATTATGCCTGCTGAGGAGGCTGTGGAGGGTTTGGAAACCCTGTGTAAGATTGATGGGTTATAATACGTAATCAAGTGTAGCTTCATTTAGCACAGCTGTTGAACAGAGGGTCTAACACCAGGTTATCACAGGGAGTGCCCTGTCTTTTCTTCCAGACAAATCAGTGTTAGCAGTGGGAGGCAGGCTTGTTAGTGCAATGCAAAACAACACAGTGTCTTCCTGATGAAAGGAGGTGAGGAGTTTAACAGACATGCTCCTCCTTTAGAGAGTGACCAGGAATAAAAATTTTCCCCCTGCACTTTTTCGGAACCACATGACAAAAAAAGCAACTGATGTGTAGCTTTGGTCTCGAAGTATTTCTCTAAGCACAATCCAGAAAAAAACAATCTAGAAGACACTAAAACATAATAAGCCAAATATGCTGTGGAAGTATGTTAACTTAGGTAAGATAAGACCTCATGCAATGCATACTTAAAATAAAAATACTAAAATTCTAAAAAAAAAAATTCAGTAAAATTTTTAAACAAAGGCACAGAGGTAAAAAAGGAAGTTTTCTTGCTCTCCATTACATTTTATTCTCAAGTGTACCTACTGACATTTATACACCTATCTTATGCCTTTGAGCTGGTTTTATCACCAACAGGAAATTAAACTCCAAACAAGCAACTTACCTTCCTTCACTCCTTCTGGTAACAGCAGGACAAAAAGCAGAGATTATGGGTTGAGATAACAATTTACTAAAAACACAAAGCAATGGAGTAAGGCACACACAATAAGAGCAGTATTAACAGCAAAAGTATACAAAAAAGAAGGTGTTTTAACCACAAAAGGATGCTCACCACTGGGAACAAAGCCAGGAGAGCATCACTCCCTCTAGGTCATGTCCATGTGGTCCCAGACAAGGGCAGGGCAATATGGTGACCATTCCCATGTGTTGCCCACATGGTCTTTGGGAAACAAAGGCAGGAAGGCAGGGGAGCTCCTGCAGATAACCTTTCCTGCCCCCCAGCCTGAAAACAACGAAAAACCATGACAAGCCAGCTCCCCAGAAGCTGGGTTGTCCAAGCAGGGGTCTCTCAGCTGCTCTGCTGGTGCCTCTGGTGCACTTAGAATGAACTAGTCCTGTGATATCTCCCCACGGGGTTTTCCTACCTTCTCTGCTCCTTTTGGCTCTGCTCAGCTGGGTTCAGTTTGGCTGCTTCCCTGGGTTGGGGTGGCCCCCACCACATTTCCATGCTCTGCTGGCAGCCTCCTGCTGGCACCACCAGTTCAGCACTATGGTCGATTTGCATTTTTGCCACTCTCCCATTCAACACCATGGCCTGTGTTCCACCACGTTCCAGTGGCATATGGGAGCGGGGAAAGGCAGGGTGGCAGAGGGACTGAGTCCTCAGGGGTGGATATTGATACCTTCCCAGTGGGAGGAAAAATGGCCAAATTTTCATCCTGAAACCATGTGCCCCTGTGATAATGTGAGTGGTAGAGAATAACAGCCTGGTCATGTCTGCTCCACCCGTGTCTGCAGCCACAACAGCCTTACAACTTAGACATCTCCATATACCCATCCTATGTGTTACAGAATTATCTTCAGGTGCCAAAAAATTCACTTTGGAGAAATAAGAAAAGGAAACACTTTGGAGAAATAAGCAAGGCCCCAGTGCACTGTGTTGTTGTGAGAAGCCAATTCTGTAAATGTGCTATACAACCTATCCCAAAGGATGTTAGTTCTCTTCATAGAAATCAAAGCTTTGGGTGGGTACAGGAAACAGAGATCTGAGAAGGGCTGACTTGTCTCATTAAAGTCCCAACTCTTGTAGTGGCCCAGAGAGGAGAGACAGCATCCTGACTTGTCTGACTCCCCAAAGCAGGGTTAGAGTAAGTCAAAGCCCAAACAATCTGTTTTGTACTATCCACACTGAAGGAAAATTGCATCGACTGTACAACCTCCTTCCGGCACGCAGAGAGCGTTTTTCTGGAGTATCTGACTCTTCAGGGGTGCTGCCACTCGTGCTCTGCTGCAGAAACCACAGCTGTTGGTTCAGACCACAGTGTCATGCCTGAAGACTTCTCCCTGTCCAGCTCTGCCAGTGCCCCTGACCAGTCTCAAGCTCAGAATGATCCAGTCCTTGCTGTCAGGTTCACTCATCAAATGCAAGTGCAACCTGAGCTCACAGGTTACTAAACACACCAAAAACTCTAGTGATACCTCACCCAAACACATGTTGTGTCGAGGGCGGAAATTTGAGCAGACAAGATGTGGTGTGGTGGCTGGTTTTGGTATTTGTGTGACAGGTTTTCAACTGGCATAACCAGGACAACTGCACTCTGCTGATAATATTGTGCATATTGTGTCAATAATTATAATTGTACAATTTTTTATCAGTTCCATTTCTAACCAATCAAGTAAAGGTAGGCAAAGCCTGAAGCATCGCTTTCATACTTTAACACTATATTAGGCAAAAATTTCCAAATTGTTCACTGAGTCTTTCAACTAAAAAAAGTATGTGTTCCAAATTCACATGGCCTACCATCCCACACAAGCTCTCCTTCCTACTTTTCCAAGCATCTTTGAAGGATGAAAACCAGACAGTAAAATAATGTGGGATTTCTGTGTATCTGGGCTTCTGTGAAGATTACAGAAATAGGAAATAAAAATATTAATAAGTTAAGTTATACTAGTCAGTGGTCACATTGACAAAAGGGGATCTCAGGGTGGGTTAAGCAGAACATGCTTTTCCCAAACCCCTACTGGCTAGGCCCGTGCCCCTGGTTGTCCTGTGTGTGACACGTGATGGCACTCGAGATGATCTGCTCCACAGTCTTCCCTGGCACTGAGGCTGACAGGCCTGTAGTTCCCTGGATCCTCCTTCTGACCCTTCTTATAAATGGGCATTGCATTTGCCAACCTCCAGTAACATGGGATGTCTCCCATTGATCAGAACTGCTGGTGAGTGATTGAAAGTGGCCTGGTGAGCTCTTCTGCCAGCTCCCTCAGTACCCTTGGCTGAATCCAACCCAGCCCCATGGACTTGTGAGGGTCTAAGTTGCTTAGCAGATACCTGACCATTCCCTCTTGGATTACAGGAGCTCAGTGGCCAGATTAAGTTCCAGCCAAGCTTTGGCCCTTCTAGTTTTCCCCCTGCATGACTCCACAGAATCCTTGTAAATGCCTCGTCATCCAGCCCTCTTTTTCAGAGGTTATTAACTCTTTTTGTGTCCCCGAGTTCCAGCCAAAGCTCTCTGTTCAGCCAGATCAGTCTTCTTCCCCACTGGCTCATCTTTTGACATATAATATTTTGTCATCTGGTTTCTCACAGTTGAGGGAAAAAGTAAGTTTTTCTTTTCTATAAGAATTCACTATAGTATTGGTAACAACATGTATAATAACCCTGTGCCAGTTTTGACTGCTGTCACTCTTTTCCTCTACAATCAGACATGATCAGATAGAGGTCTTGTGGTCACCTATTCCTGACCATATGGGATAACTTTCAGTAAACCTAGATACACTTCTTTCTACCTATTCCATGGACGTCTCTTGGCCATAGAAGAATGAATTTGCTTTTGTAATGGTGTTCTGCTGGAAGAGTTCTGCACAGATTCTTCACTTCTCATTCCCCATCACCAACATTTTGTCACAGTATTCTTCTCCAGCTGTTTTAAAATTTTTTTCTAATTTGCTTGTTTAATATTATTTCAATAGAGATGTAAACTGACATATTAAACCTGAAGTCTGTTTAGCTGCATATCTAAGGCAAGCTTAAAGAACATTGCGATCTTCTTTCTGCTCCTTTCTGTATCTCACAACAGCTTGCTTGATGTGCAGCCAAGTTTTACTTGTCTCTTGGGTTTTATAGGTGAAGGTGGAGTACATTCCCTTCAATCACTGGCCTGTTGTCAATTTCTCTGATGAACCAAAGTTATCCTAGCACTGGAATTAACACTAATACAGAGCTGCTTCTGTTCTTTGCGTGGGATGCAAGATTTTTTTCTCTTTATATTGCATCCATATGCAGTGCTTTCTTGTTCTGAGGAATTTTGTCTTCCCTTTACATTGGGAGAAGGAAAAAAGTGCATAAAAATACATCAGTCTTCCAAATCCTAAAATGTGTTCCCTTGTCCAACTTGGGTCAGAAGAAAAAATATTTGGCAGTTTTATTCACCTTTCCAGAGCAAGAAAGCATGTACTTGTGTAGCAAAAGTAGTACTTGATATGCACTGCTATTAGTAACAGCACAAAGCAGCTTTGTAGGCATTCATATCCAAGTCAGCTACCCAAGTGTTTCTCCTTGTAGACATCTGATTGAACTGAATGATTTATGAGTCTATCTGCTCTGAAAAATCTGTACTATATTCTCGTTGTCTGCTTTCCTCACACTCTTTTGATGGTGCCTTTTTCTGTTCTTCCCATCACAATAGTGTACTTACAATACATTGATGTGCAGTCTTTCATGAGTGTCCTGTCCATCCTTATTTGGATATCCACTAGCTGATATCAAGTAATCAACAGATAGTCATCTGGGGAGAAAAGATACCCTCTGGATGAGATTTTCAGATGAAAGTCATGAAACAGAAAGGTCCTAAGTGTCTATAAAACTTGTGATGTTCCACAGAGAGTAATCTAAAATTCAGTTTATGATTCTGCTGAAGGTAACCCTAGGCTGGGATCCAGCTGCTGCTTTTGCTTTAGAGGAGTGAGAACCAGCTTTGTGGGACAGTACACATATGAAGCCCACCAGCTGTACAACATCTGCTGTCCTTTGGTGTAGCTGTCAGCCTCTGAGACTTGTCCGTGTGGACAGTGGCAGTGGGATTGGAGGATTCCAAGGCACTGTCTAGATTCTTAGGCCTTGTGCACCTGATTTAGCACCTTAGAGGGGATGTCTCCTGGCCTCCCATTCACTCATCCCCCTTTTTTCCATGAGAATAGACTAAGACTTCTGGGAATAAGTGCATGGAAGTGCATCTATCCCACTGGGAACATTAAGAAAGTATGTGAAGTCCCAGAACTGCATTTTTTGTTGGCAATCAAATGTAGGAATTGCCAAGTCTTTAGGACCTGCCAGAACAGATCCAAGGACCTACTGCTCCACCTCCTAATGTTATCAGAATGCCCAGATCTACATTGTCACATCCCATTTAAATTCAGAAGCATTAGAAATTATCTTTCCCTTCATTGATAAAAAAAGACAAGATACCTCCAGTTCAAGCAATTTGTTTTAAGAAATAATTTGGTATTATGTCTCAAATATAAGGTTGAGATTTCAAATACTTTATCACTTTCCTATTTGTTATATCCTAATGTTATTTCCATGAGACAGAAATGATTACTCTCCCATTGACAGTCAAGCTTCAAAGTGGATGGTGTAAAACTTCCTAGTCTGGATTTTGGGTACTTGAAGGTATACAGGCGGAAAAAGTGATGAAATACTTTCATAGAAGTAAAAAATATCAAGAACTGTTAATAAAAAACTACCATGTCTTCCTGGGAAAGTGTTAACTAGTTGACTGCTGAAAGATGGCAATATACTAGGACAAAATGCCACCATGGACTCCTGAGTTTGCTTACCTCTTCTCTAAGCATCTGCAAGAAATTATCACAAATGCGACAGTGTTATGGATGAACCTTTGCTCTGTCTGGTAAAACTGATCTTAAATCCCTGTGACTCCTTCACTCTGATGTCATGCTGAGGTACCACCACTGTACCCCTATTAATTCAGTGCATTTACAGTGTCATAAAGCTGACCTAGTGAAATGCAGAATTAAGCCTGACAATGGCAGAACAGTAACTTTCTGAACTGAGTTTGTAGAGTGACTGTACATGTTTTTACGTGGCAAATTTACAGGCCATACCTATATGCTACCCCTCTTTTAGCGCAATACAACCTCTTCTTTGTAACTGCAGGAGCTCTTTAAGAATTTCCCTACAAAACAGAACTCATTTCTTGGTCAATGAATTGCAGATTATTTATTACTTACTTAAGAAAAATTACCCCTGAACACAGTTAAATGTTTCTAGACTAAGAAGCAAAATAAATGTAGGTTGAAAGCCATTATGTACAGATACAAAAGACTTTTTGTGAGTAAACTTTTCATACAGCCATCCAAAATAAATTGGGGTCTGATTCAGAGACTTCAATCTGCACAAAACCCCTTATTCCTTTTGGGCTATTGCACTCCAGGAATTTTGGTAAGGAACAGTTTTGGGCAGATCTACCTTACGGAGATATTTTGATCCAAAAACACAGGCATGAAATTGTCTTCCCTCTTCCTGTCTCATGTGAAAGTAGTACCTGGAGAAAAGGAGCAGCACTGATTTTGAATAACCCAGCTTGGAGAGGTGCCAGGCCTTGAGCTCGCCTCAGTGCAGTGAGGACTTCCAAAGGCTGCTCTGCTGCCAGAAGTGCCAAAATGGATCAGCGCACTGGCTTCAGCCAGAAATGGAGTCAAAGTAGCTCTTGTTACTTCTCTCCCAGGAGCACTTTCAGAGGAATGCCTCAGAGGCTGGGGCTGAGGTTCCCAAGAACAGCCAGCCTCATGCTGGGAAGGACTGGAGCATATCCATTTGCTAAATGCTCTATAAAGGATAATATTCTTTAGGCACTTTTTGGATAAATCCCACTCCACTTCTGAGAGAATAGTTACAGACAGCATCTCCTGAGCATGCTGCAAGTGACTGACACAGATACACATGGATTTTGTTTATTCTTGTCTGCCCTGGTTTTAAATTTTTTTACATGTCCTCTAGGCATGACTTTGATGCTGACTCTTCTAGGGAAAAAAAACCTGAATACATAAACAAAGAAGTTATACATACATAAAGTAGTAAAACATAAATCAAAGTGAGGCCATGTTTTGGGGGTGTTTTTTGTGGGTGGTTTTTTGGGGGGGAGGGGGTTGTTGTTGTTGATTTTGGTGGGGGGGGTGATTGTGGTTTGGTTTTTTTTTAATACCAAATACATTAAATAGCAAGATTCTGTTTCAATGGCTGTCTTGCCTTAGTTCTTGCCTAATTCAGTTTAAGGGACTCTTAGTTCTGCGTTATGACCTCCTCAGGAATTAAGTTACATTGTGAAATTTTATAACAGTAAAGTCAGAAAGCTAAGAGTTGTAAAACAGTTTCACAGCACCAATATTTTGTCTTTTTCCCATGTGCATATCAAAACAAGAGGTCAGATCTCTATCTGACCTGATTCTCCAGCCTCAGAGGTTTAATGTGTCACCTGCTGGTGTGACAAATCCCTCTCACATCCCTTTTCCTGATGTGCTCACACAGAAAGTGGTGAGTGGGAAGCCATTCACAGACTTTTTTTAATGTCTGTGCTTATGTTTTCCCTCCATTGCTGATCTTTGTGAACCAGGTGGGTGGCATTGGCTTTACAAGGCTCTTACCAAGGAGCAGCCAAGAGCACTTTTGTGGAAGTCAGATCCCATACTCCAGATCCCTGAAGAGTTGCCAAGGGCAGTGACACCTGTAAAACTCTCCAGAGCAAATGCTGTTCACGTTAGGGAGGTCTGCCTGGACATAATTTTATTTGCTTATCCAATTTCTCCAAAAGTCCAGAACATGCTATTTGTTGACATAATTTTTGTGTTTCATCAGTGCTTGCACCTATCCTTCCCCATAACTTCTCTGCATCCACAAAATGGCTCTGGGTCACTCCTGAAGTGATTGCTGACTTTTCTTTGAAAACTCTCCAGAGCTTTGAAATAGTTGAGCACTATGTAGATGAGGTCTGCCCTGACAGTTTTTATTTCTTATCCAATTTCTCCAAAAGTCCAGAAACATGCTATTTGTTGACATAATTTTTTGCTTATTCTCCAAAAGTCAGAACATGCTATTTGTTGACATAACCTATCCTTCCCCATAACTTCTCTGCATCCACAAAATGGCTCTGGGTCACTCCTGAAGTGATTGCTGACTTTTCTTTGAAGAAGGGGTGCCAGATTTCTTTGAAATAGTTGAGCACTATGTAGATGAGCTGCATAACAGTAAATTCATCTGAAAAGCTCCACACTGACACTTTTTTTGACCTTACCTATGAATCCCAAGCAAATATAACATCTAGGCTTGATTGTATTCAAACCACATTTGTCCCGGATACATCAAATCAGTTCAGAAGCTGCGTTGTAGTCTGGGATCATGTGTATCCAAGGTATGATTTTCTGGTTTTAAATGTCCAGAATTACTGGATTGATTATTTCCTGTGTTTTATTACATGTGTTCAGCAGCTAACATGAGACCTCTGACTGGGAAAACATCACAATGCAAAGGCTCTGCTGAAATAGCTCCCTGCCCACACATCTTTCTACAGCACTTTAGAATATGCACTTCCTGCACACGCTATAATTAGGCTCTTTCATTCTCCCTGCCACTGCTATCAAAATGCTCATTATCTACTACAAAACTCTTGCATTATGCTGGTTTTTATAACCCTCTTGTTACTTCAGGAGGCAAATAGAGATATTTTTGTGGATTTAGTTCTAACAAGGGAAATTCCTTGGATTTCTTCACCGTGACAATGGGACACAAGCATCAATGTAGCAACTTCATTATGGATCAGTGCAACTGCTAAAGGATTTCAGGCTGGCTTGCAGCCACAGACAACATCCACAGGACTACCTGCACCTCACCAAGCTGCACAGGCAGATGCTAAACTTGAGTCTAATTCAAAATATGTTGGAAGGATTAATAGTCCTTGGCACCTCAAGCCAAGGGAACAAGAAATGAAGAAGTGGGGAGGCAAGAGAAGCTTTTTCAGCTATTGATAGTTTGTTGTCTTGGCAAAAATTTCCACTAAAACCTGTGTCCTCCAGAGCTTCTGTCTCGGGACTGTGCTTTACTGTCAGAGAAGACATCTTGCAATCTCCAAAAGGCCAGAGTTTAAACCGGTCCCGTTTCTCTGAGTTACCACTTGCAGTTTCACACCTGATGAAAAGGAAAGATGCAATGTCATTGTCTGCTGCTGGCCACTAGCCAGCTGCTGGAGCTACATTGAGTGCTTGAGCTGCATGTTCCATCCACAGCTGAAAATGATCCAAAGGGTTTAAAAATGGGGTTTGAAATATTATTTGACTCAAATAGCTTTTGAAGGGGAGAGGAATTCCCAGACACAATATAGCTTTTAGGAGAATATCTGAGGCACAATGTTCCTGCTTATGGATATTTTCAAATTAAGGTGCACCCTTTCACTGGTGCTAATCTTCTCTAGGAAGTGCAAATTAGGCTGTAAAAAGGCTAATAGGAAAATACTCTGGAGAAACAGTATTTCAGTGAACTATTGAATAATCTGATTAAATATATTCAGTAATAGATAATCTGAAGAAACATATTATGTAGAGAGATATATAAAACTCAGGTATTAATTATTATTAAATAATAGAAAAAAATCCTCTCATGACCCAGACCTACAATAATGGAGCAGTTATAATTTCCATTTCAGCTAAGTCAAAGTATGTTAATACACAATCTTAAAATTACATTTTTTATGTATAAGCTGAACTTGCTTTGACTTTTCCCAGAGGACATGTACAGTGTAGTTTGAACTTTTTATTTATCCCCAAACAGGATCAAACGTGTAAGGAATATTAATATGTTTAAAGTGCACAGCTAGGCAGAAATGCACTTCCTGTTTGAGCAAAGAGTTGAATAATTGTCCCTGGTTCAACACAAGTAGTCATTACATTGGAAGCAAGGTAACATGAGGAACGTAATTTCATTTAACTTTGAAGTATTCTCAAGAAAGAGTCTGGTGGTAACAGGCCCAAAAATCAAGATAAAAGATCAAAGATGCATATGTAGGGTGTCAAAGTCTTAATTGCATAGTTGAATGTGCATGTAGACTGCGCTTCTCCCAAATTATTTTGCAGCTGTGTTCATTTTATACAAGTCAACTTAGACATAAGCTCCTGTAAACAGTGTTTTGCTGCACATACACTGTTTAAAATAATGTTGGTTTACCTAAGAAGTACCACAGTGTGAACTGGGTTCATCTTGAGGGAGACACTGATAACGCACAGCAAATGAGTAGTCTAGTTCATTACAAATTCTCTTTTCATTTCCTCTGAATTTTGTCAGTCCAAAGTTTTGTCCCCAGTCATTAGGCACCTCTATCCTCATCATGCTTTATTTCATGCTATACAGAAAAGATTTGAAGCATACAGTCTTACAGGATCACCACCCATCATTTTCTGCATTGCATCCTTTCCCCTCTATGGTCTATTGGCCATGATTTGGGAAAAAGCTGCCTCATTTCCAACTTGAGTATAATTGCTGATTGCTAAAAGCACATCACTCTCCTTACCCTGCAAAGTGACAGGCCCAACCATGCTTTTAAACAGACTTTGAAAAATGGAAATGTCAGTGGCTGTTGGTGTGAAACAGAGGTGGTTAAAAATCAAAAAAAAAAAAAATTAAAACATATAAATAAGAAGACAAGAGGCAACTTGAGATAAAGCAAACATCTCCCAGAGATGGGATTCCATCCTCAGGAAACACCTCAGGAGTCAAACTCCAACTGGCTTGGAGCTGTAAATTGCTAACACATTTGCCTCAGAAGCATATCCATGCACTGTTAGGACAAATCTGTGTCATGATCTGTTCCTGGCATTCAGTGCTTACTAGTTTCTACATAGCTGTCTAACATGAATGTATATGAGCAACATCAATCATATCAAATCATAAAGCAATATCTTCCTCTGTAAGGGTTGGAGACTTTTTATTTTATTCACAAGACCACGCAAAAGCCTGTCTAATTAAATTTTCTCCACTTTTCCTCTCTCAGAATCCAAAGATTTTTTTTTTGTTCTGGGGGACATTCATTTCTGCTGAAGACTGGATGACTCGAAACTTTGCCTAATACACAGCAAATGCTAAAACAGACGTTTTTAATTACTAGCACAAAGTCTACAGAGATATGTTTTGTAATGAGGAATGTGGTTAAACAACAAAACAGTCCTATTTTCCTTTGCAGCAGACTGCTAACATTTAATTTTGACCTATCCTTATACCACAGTTCTGTTTTCTTTCTAAAATTTTGCAGTTTCTTGCTAAGTCAGGGAAAACAAATGGACAGATGCTGCCCTGCCAAAGCAGCACTGAAGCCAATGGACCTCTGCCTACTCATATCCACTCAGGATATTTCACAAACACATTTCAATGCCATTAAGATAACAACACATATCAACAAAACAAAAGAAACTATTATTATACTAATGCTACATCTTAAACACAGTGAGAAAGAACAATGGGCATTTAAGAAAAGTTCTTCTGTTCCCTGGACAGCTGCACATCAATAATTTCAATATAATACCATGTTTTACCCTTATAGTGATGGTGTTTAACAAAACCAGTATAAAACAAAGAATAAACAAATTATTTGAAAAGTTTCTTTAAAAGGCCATTTAAGGTTAGACACTGTTATAGTAATGATGGATCAAATTCATGAAACCAAGCTTCCATTGTATACAGAAGGCTTTGTGGACATTTAAGTACTAATCTAGTTTTAAGGCAGAGGTAGGAAAGGAAGGCAAAGAGGACCTACACCAGCCCCTGCTGCACATCAGTGGAGGAACACTGTGATCTGTCAGCCCTTGCTAGGCAGAAATGACCACAAGAATAAAATCTGTCACTAATCTTTCTCCAAAATGTGCATTTAGGCCACTTGCATTTTTCTGCAAGGGTTTTTTCTTCTCTCCACTGATTAAAAGAGGAGTGAAGAGTCATTAATTTTGATTTAGAAATCTAATTTTTAGACATACAAATTTGAGTTAGATGAGCTCCTGCCTATGGACCGTGGCTCAGACAGCAGTCCTTGGAAAGTGCTTTGGCTCTGTTAGACCCCACCTGGCTGAGGTCACCAAGAAAGGTGATATAGAAAATATTTAACTCTTCTAAGTGGAACAAAGATTTATGTGAGCTCAATTTTGCCTCATATCATTTAGAAAAATGCATAACAATATATAACAGAACAGGGCTTTTATGCTTTCAGCCTTTTATGTATCTCAGATTTAGATCACTAGCTAAGCCAACTACATGTGTTTAAGCAGAATTTTAACAAGCTGCTTTCTTTCTTTTTCTTCCTTTCCTTTCTTTCTTTCTTCCCCCCTGAAGCCATGTCTAAGAAGGAAAGACGAGACAATGAAAAGTAGAAGGATTTGAGTGAAAGGTCTGAAAGTAAGAAAATTGAATGTTGGTGGAAAAAAGAAGAACTTCAGTTTTATTTTGCCTACTTCTTACTTTACAGTATGTTTCAAAGAGCTAATGTCTGATTAAAAAAAAGAACATCATTGCAACATTCAGAGACCATTAAGGCAGGGGAAAAAAGCTGAAACTCAAAAGAGAAGAATTCAACATAATTCCTCAAAGCAATAGTCTCAAACAGAAAACCCTTCCTACATCTCTAATCTGGCACCTATGAATTCAAGATGCAGCAAGGCAAAAGCCATTGTGAAAATCTTGTTGCTCCCAGTATAATGGACATTTTTTTCTCAGAGTTATAAACTCAGAAGGAGGTACCAAATTGGAAACAGAGCTATTGTCAGACAACAGTGCTTCCTGCTCTATGAGACATGGCTGCAGCTGTCTGTGAGCAACAGTTTCAAAATTCAAGAAACCTGACAGCTTCACAAATCAGACAGTTTTGTTAATGTGCTGCAGCTCTCTTTCGAAGGTAGGCTAAATGATGCACTCAGTGGACAGGTACAAGTCTGTACAATTCTCAGCACTCAGGAGATACCAGATAAACTTGGGTTTACTCATATTTTATGAGTTATATTATATTACATTACATTATATTACATTACATTATATTATATATATTAATATATTATATGATGTATAAACCTGTATTTTATGCCTAATAAATCCATGCCATAATACACACTGTTTACGTGTGAGAATAAAGCCCACACACATATATAGACACACTCTGTGTGTGTATCCATACACATATTTGCATACAATCTAGCTGTGAATGCACAAATATCTCCTGATAACACCCAACAATAAGTATATATTTCTCTTCAGGAAGAGAAGCTGGCTAGAGTTGCCCATATACCACATTACCATAGTTTTTACAATGGAGGCACTGAACCAAGCAGATGTATAATAATCTGAAATAAAGAAGTAGCAGTGAAGCAGTAGCTAAAGATTTCCAAAGTCATTTTCAGCAGCAGATGGTGACCCTTGTGGATCCCACCAGAGCAGTGATAGAGGACAGTGGTGCTCTGGTTGGAGGGCACAGCAGCACTGCCTGATTCCACTCCACTGCCAGAGCTCCAGGAGGCTGCAGCACTGTGTGCGCACCTACAGGCTGAGGTTCTGGTCCCACCACCACCAGCCAGCCCCCTTTCAAACCAGAGTGAGACCAGGCTTCCCTGCTGGTCAGAAACCTGTCTGCAGGAGACCCCCAGAGCTGGTCTCCAGGGCACAATGCCTTGGAGCTTCCAGAATCCAACCTACCTGCCTTGGAAAAGTGTGACTGCTGTGTCTGTGCACAGACAGAGCACGCTTAACAGGGCAGGGCGACTGGACTTCCAGACTGAGGGAGGAAAGCTGATCCTCTCCCTTTTGTCAGGGGCAGGAGCAGCAGGTAAGAAGCTGGTGGGAGCCTGTAGCTAGGCTAAAAGCCACAAGGCCCCTGCATGCCTGCTTCCCTTCTCCCGACCAAGGAAACCTAAGGCATTATGGAGGTATTCTTAATGGGGTACACAGCCAGGGCTGCTGCAAAACATGCAGGTAGATATTTTTTCAGGATTAGTAACAGAACAGATTTTCACTGGTAAACTCAGATGCCAAAACAAATCTCAGGGCAAGAGCGCTCTTGCTGAGCTGTGCACACCATGGAGGTCCTCAGGCTTCCTTTCAACATCCATCCCATGGGAGCTGCAGGTCAAAGCAAGCTCTTCCCTCTCCTCTGGAGAAAGACTAGTCTCAGATTCTTAAGCCTAAAGTAGTAGCACTTGTCAGTTGTGATGAAGATGGCCTTATGTGAAGTCTGTGGCTCCTTTGTGATACTGCTGCTGGAGAATCCATTAGCGGCAATGCCATGGTCCTTGCAGAAGTTGACCAAAGCCCCCATGTACTGGAGACCTCTCTTGGCACTGTCTTCTCTCTCCCCATGATGGTTGTTTGGCAGCTCATGTGAGTGAGAGGGCTCCCATGATTCACCATGTATTGCAGAAATCTGCTCTCATAGTGCATAGCTGTGCTTGCACAGGTGGTGTGAGCTCCCGGGTCCCCTCACATCCACATCTGACTTTGTTTTGCTATGCCAAGCTTGTCATGCTC
The DNA here is from genome assembly GCA_024865655.1 of Emberiza elegans. Lineage (NCBI taxonomy): Eukaryota > Metazoa > Chordata > Aves > Passeriformes > Fringillidae > Emberiza > Emberiza elegans. Next base: position 25,410,760 of record JALJVW010000910.1, read on the forward strand.
ATGATCTGACCTCTACCATCTTTGAGTCCTCAACCAGAGGGACTAAGAGAGAAGCACAGAACCCTGACTGTGCTCCCATGACAGTGTAGACAGAGCATCCAGGAGCTGAAAGGTGTTCACATGTAACAATCCGTGTATCTCAGGCTGTTGTATGAGTCCACTCCGGCCAGCTCGGACCCTAGCCCACATGGTCTTACATGGACAAAGTAAAAGATGAGAAGCGCTCTTCTCCCATGGGGAGGAGTGTCCCATTTGGGACAGACACTTCTGGTTGCAGCGACCACCCAGGTGTAAAAGAGGGCGTGGCACCCTTGCAGGGGATTTTTATACCCCAGGAGGGGGGCGGGGAGAGAGGACCGCAGCCAATGGGATAACATTGGGGCGGGGCGAGGGGAGGGGTAACCAGGGGCCAAACCATCAGGGTGTAGCAGGGGGGGTGCATGGGGGAAAGACCATTTGATGGGAGAGGGGAAATAACATGACATAGCATATGAGTACAAATTTCCAATCACCCAGTGCAAAACAACAACTCAACTATTTAGTGCAATACAACATTCACATATGGTTACAGACTCTGGAAACATAAAGAAGTGATTCATGGAAAATAAGGACAGAATTCCAGACCACGGAGTAAAATGCTTAGGACAATGTAAGAAGCCTGTCTGGGGTTGTGTGTGTAATGTGTATCTTGGTTCTTCCTCTCTGATATGCTGACTGCTGCCCAGTGTGCTCTATCAAGGACAGTTTTGACAAAGAGAAAATAATTGCTCCATTGTATTTGGTGTGCTTTCTAAAATTATTTTCCATTAGGAATGATGGAAATGATGCCCTGTGCATCATCTGGGATCAGATTAGGGTCTGTGGACCTGTGAACTATGGCCTAGCAGTGACAGGGAGTTTAGGCAGAGGAGGCAGAAGGGATAACTGTACTGCCCTGAGCTGATGGCCACCAGCCCCAACAGGAGGGTGCAGCAGAGCAGGCTGGTGCATTGGTAGAAATATACAGAGCCAAGTGGAAAGGAAACAACAGTGGTTCACCTGAGGGTTTGGAAAAGAGAGTCTTTAATAAGGGTAGTTAATTGTGGGTTGGGAAACCCATCAAGCTTTCATCTAATCCTGATTGTACAGATCTCATCTCTCACATTCTACATCCTATGCACTGTAATCTGAACTTTCTGTGTCAAGCAACACACTCTTTACAAAATGAAATAGCACAGTAATTCTCCTCTTAATTTGTGGTTTTCATTTTAACACTCTGACTACCATAAGAAACAAGTAGAAAATGTTCACACTCCCACTTCACACATAGCATGCCTTTGCCTGCCAAAACAACAGCAGCCCAAGGGTTAATTTTTTTACATTCTAAACATATGCATGCAACAAAATCTATCCTAGGGCTATGATTCATTTGATGAGTTCACAGGGATTGAAATGCTCTTGAATTCTAGCAGTTAAGCCTTCTTTGGGGCTTGCATGTTTAGCTGGTGAATATTTGTATTAAAATGCATTTTATGGTTTTTTTCTTTATATAACAGGGAGTCTGTGCAAGAAATACACTGAAGCTTTATTGTTAATTAACTTATCTAGTCTTGCCTTGTATCCAGGCATGAGAAGTAAATTTCCGAATACAGTGTACACCATCTGGGTCATTCTAAAAAGGGAATATATTTATTGAGAGTCAGACCCTTACATCCTTGCTTTGATTACCTTCTCCCCACAATCAATGGAATAAGAACTGTTTGACATTAAACATCAGTTAGTGCTGATGTTAATTAATCCTTGATTATAAATAATCAAGCTTGTGGATGATGAAGTTTGGCTTTTTGGGGACTCCCAACTGTTGCCACAGTGAAAGACGTGAGCCAGCCCTTTGGTGTCCCTGCATTTCTCCTGAAGCACAGTTCTCTGCCTCCCAGCCTGCTGCAGTGCCTGCTCCAGGGAAGTGGCTGCTGAGGGTGCCTGTCCAGTCAGTCTCCCCTCTGCTGAAGCTCTTCCCAGCTGCCAAAGGCAGAATGTCACACTATTCTCAAGCAGTTGTGGATGTGAAAAATGTGAAAGCCAAGACTTTGCTTCAGCTCCAGGAGCAACTTTTAGAGCTGGCGGTCTTAGCTTTGGTAGATTCAAAATAAGACTGAAGAAAAGTTTGTGTCTTACTGCCAGAACATGTCTGGGAATTTCCTTTAAGCTCTGCTGAACTTTTAAAGAAAATAGCTGGATCTGGCAAGAGTTACCTTTCCTTAATGGACTGTCAATGATCTTTAGCATCTCAAAATTATTCCTGTCCCTCAGAAAAAATCCAGGCCAACTCTGGCCCACCTACCCCTGATCATGGGATGAAAATAATCTAGTTCCCAGCCACTCTGTCCTGTTGTCTCTGTGAATTCTGACCACATCATGCTCGTTTGGGGGGTGGGTAGTGTTGGTGCAATGAGGAAAGGAAGAACAAAGGGTGGGCTACAGACTCAGGGCTGCTGCAGGAGCTGTCTGCCCTGGTCTACAGCAGAGAGGAGGATGCCCACATGCCAGGCCCATTTGTTCAGGAGTACTCCTGCATGACCGATACGAAGTTATGACACACATGTATGTATAGGATGTGCCTCTGGGAGACCAGGAAAAAGAAATAATTGCTTTAATTATCTGGTAGTAAAGGGCACCCAACTCCTCCCAGCTGCATTAAATTTCTGTCCTCAGCTGCAGTCACACCTGGCTTGAAAGACAAAGCAATGGGAGCTGTGTAGCTCCTTTGGACTGGGACATCCTCTGCCTCAGTTTGCTGCAGGCAAGGACTCCTGGTTTGCTGGACAGTCCCTGGAAGATAGGACCTTCCCAGGACTGTTGTCCTCCATGTGCTGCTGCACAGCTATCCCAGTCATCAAACCTGCCCTGAGAAACATGCACATGTCTTTGAGTGCTCACAAGCGTCCCAGAACCCAGTGTTAGGATCACTGTATCCAGAGAAATGGAGTTGTTGGCTGGGCAGCTGGCCACTGAGTCAGAGTGAGATAAAAATGAGGAGCAGCATGCATATCCAACACCCTCAAAAGACAGGAGAGCTGTAAAGAAAATCGTGTAATATTGATGGCCAAGAGCAAACACAGAGGTATTCACTGTGGTGCTGTGGGCTCTCACCTTCACAAAGAATCTTAATAAAACTCTGCCAAGATAGAAGGAACTATTGAATATAACAGCAAAAATCCCTGCACTGACCTGGTCCAAAGCATATTTCTGCATGGAGTTATTATTGAAATGCAATCCCTCAACCAAAATACAAGTGTATGAAGTCAGGGAGTTTATAAAACCCTCTTTGGTGCTGAAACACTTATCTACAACCTTTCATATGCATATTTTTAATTAAAGGCATTTTTCTATAGATTTCCTACACAGAATCAAATATTCATCTTTTGACTTAAAAACCACCACCTAGAAAGTATTTTCGGTGGGTCTGGAAAGAGGAACTTGGTCAAGAATACACAGCACATGAATCCCATCAGCTTCCATTAAACATAAAGAATGTTTTAGAGTTGTTTTCAGAATAGATTCAACAATACCAAAATGTTTGAAATGCTTAAGCAGAAACTCTGGTCCTAATTTCCCTCTCATTATTTGGAATTATTCAGCATAAGTTTGTGTTGAGCTCCTGTTTGTAACATGGAGTTCTTTATAAATACATATTTTTAAAGACAAATATTTTAATTGCTCTTAAGGGGGTTATATTTCTTTGATATTCATCCATCACCGAGGAAGGTTAACTCAGTACACTGGCTGTTCGCAAACTGTTGTCAATCCATAGATGGTGAGAAATTCGGGAAAAAATTCTTTCCATTTTCACTTATGGTAATTTTAGATTCTAATTTTAACTGAAGTTCCTAGAGTTTTTTCCAGACAGGAAAAGGATTTTGTGAATCAATAGTCCTCAGTGTTGTTCTGTTTAAAAAAAGTGGCACACCATGAAAAAATCACAAAATAATGCCAAAATATATTTTAATTTACTCAATAAAAGGAAATTGTGAAAGGTAAGGCATATCGATAAGCCTTTTGTTAAAAGATAAAAAATTAGAAAACTAATTTCTTGTTGCTTTTACTTAAGAATTCCCTGTAAGTCAGAACTATTCTATTCCTAGAATGCAGAATCAAGAAATACATCTTGATCACCTTAGCCAATCTAGCTGGGCCTTGAATGGCTGGTCCTTTATCTGGAATTGCCATTTTGAGAAGAAAGAAGTTCTGAGAAGGTAGGTAAGTAACTAATAAAAATGAGCCAACACCTGGAACAAAGATATGCTTGATGGATCCATCATACTGTCTTTGCTGCCCAGTAAGAACATTCCCACACACCATTTCAGTGGCTGAATTCTTCAATGGAAAGGTTATAAATTGCACTAGGTAGTTAAAGATTCAGCTAGAAACATTGAGATAAGACACCACTGTGTTATTTTCCCAAAAAACAAGTAAAATTATTAAGCTTCTGGACCAAAATCTGGTTTTAACTTTCCATTACCAGCCCCCTCAATCTTCTTCTTATCAGGCCTGAAAACTCCTTTGTATGGCTGGAAATTCAAGGGAATGCTGAAGATTTTGTTATTGATATTGGAGAGAACAATGTGCTCCCTTCATGTGAACGCTTATGAGTTTGAGAAATACCTTTACATCTTAAAAGATAAATGGAGAAGAAAGTAATGTAAAGTGAGAACAAACCATAATATCATTTTTTTGTGCCTGGAGGGTTAGGAGTTTATACTTTAATGTGTCTGATTTAAAAGGAATCCATAAGAGGAAAAAATCACCTACGTCTTCCAGCAAAATGGAATGGTTTATCATATGTGTACCAGTCAGTGCAATATGTTCTCACCTCCATTAACCACAGGAGATTTTCTTTGGAAAGTACTTATCTATGTGGTTTTATATTGTTGTGTTGGGTTTTTTTAGTTGGTATGAGCACAAGTATGAATAAAGCATTCATTTCCCTCATATTTTTTTAAAGTCTCTTTGTACTATTTGAATATCTGTCCTATTTCTTTCTAATACTTGACAAATTGTGCTGATGGCTCTTTTGGCATCCAGATTGTGTATTTAGCTGCATTATAGTTGAATGCAGTTGGATTTAAAAGCCACCCCTCTCTCTGTACCAGACCTGTTAGCAGTCATAGTAGAGCTTGCTCTGAAGCTGTTTATAACCTGCAATAAGAAAGCAGACTGGGGAAAAACAAAAACACAAAAGGGAGGGAGGAATCCAGTCTTGTCATGGTGCTATTCCAATGCATAGCTGCCAGGCAGAACGCCTTGATGCTCAAGGATTTGTAGCACTTTACTAACCGTGAAGAATGAAAAATACCACCTAGAGACCTACAGGGTAAGGGATTTTCTTCCATTGAAGTCACTAACTGAGTTCACACTGGTTTCAAAGGGAATGGGCCCTCCATCCAAAGAATATTATATTTGGTCAGCACACAACCTCTCTCTGTGGATCTCCAAGGGACATAGTAACTTCCTTTTAAAAGTGCATCAGTGCTTTATACAGACTGCAAAACTGTTGACATCCTCTCTTTTTGTGGATGTGTGGGAAACCAACCACATCTCTGGAGAATCTACTGACAACTGGTGGAAAACCACCCTATCCATGGTTGAAGGCACCTGTGGGCACAGCTAAGCTAGATACCTCAGGATTCTACATCCCATCCAGCCATGTAATATCAGCAAACCCCTGCTCCAGACATGCCTGGCAACAGCAGGCGGGTTTTGTCCCATCATTGGCATTGTTGGAGGTGTGAGGGTGCAGGTCTCAGTCCTGGCTGCTGCCAAGGCTCACACCTTCACTGCAGGCCTTCTTCTCACAGGGGCTCTGCACCCCAGGGAAGCAACGTGAAGTAGTAAGGTCTGATCACCAGAAAAGCAACATACTGTGTTAGATATTAACCACAGAGCCATGAAAGTATTTCTATTTTCTATTTGTTATGGATTTTCAGAGCAAGTGGCAGTTTAAAATGAGGGTAAGAGCTAACTACAAGCTATGATAACATCCTGTGGAAGGGAGCAGACCATTTGCCACATTGAAGCGGGACCTGGTGGTAAGGTGAGGGGTTGCTCATTTGCTCTCTGGAGTTGGGAAGAAATAGAAGGAAAGACTGTTTCCCAGCTTAGAAATATCACCTGCTAGGTGTTGACAGAGAGCTATGGAGAGGTAAAGAAAGGAAAAAGGTTCTTTATCATTCTGCATCTGTAGTGATTTTGGTGTCCTTTGTGATCCATTTTTGTCTGTGGCTGTCAAGATAAAATGGGATGAATAAATCAGCAGAACCCTGTGATCTGTCTCTCCAGTTCTGGATGTTCTTGACACCTCAGCTGGAGACATACTTTGCTGCTCCATGTCACAAATATTCTTCATGTGCGTGGGGCCAATAAGCCACAAAACTGCTAAGGGATTTCTTCAAAATACCACTTACAAGAAGAGACATCAAACAAAGCTCAGAGTTTGTTTCCAAAAGTGCAGTCTTAATGAAATCCTTCTGCAGCATTCATGATATTTATTAGCTGCTATTTTCCAACCTATTTTGGAGGGTAATTATGTGGATAGCCTGCCACACGCCCCATTTTTTCGAAAAGGTGATGTACATTGCAAGCCCTAACCATTCCTGAAGACCAATGCAGAAAGCGAATTCAGCAGAGCACTGCCCTCAGCTTAACTGGACTGACAGAAACAAGGCAGGGTTGAAAAGGCCAGGAATGTCTCCAGAGGTGCTGAGAGGGAGTGTGGGGAGTGTCGGCAGCCTGGCGTTCCCTTGCAGCCCCTGGAGCCCCTGGCTAGAGAGTCGTGCCAGCTCGGTGGGAGTGAACAAAAGGGAAGTGGGATCCAGGGAGCAGACAGTTTCCACAACATGTTCCCTGCCCAAACTGGTGGTGATAAGTGTGCCAGAAAACAAAAATAATAAAAATGCATCTTTGATTTCTGTTGTTTTGGAGTTTATTCTCACAATGCAGCCAGTGGAAGGAAAATAGCCAGTGGATGCACAGTTTTAACAATGATTTACTCCTTGTTGTGAACGGTTCAAAACTTGTTGTTGTGAAAGCCCCATGGGTCCCCAGTCCTGAGAGATGTGTACCAGATGTTAGAGCATCTTCCTGAGAAAACTAGTCCTTGCTGCAAACAACCGGCAGGGATGGCAGGGAGCAGGGACCTGCCGGGCCCTGCCTGCCATGGTTAGCACAGCAGAGGGAACAGTTTTCCATTTTTAAGCACTTTCCTAACCCGAATGAGTTGTACAAAGAAATCAAGTTTTTCCAACTTCTGTACATTATTCTAAATGTCAGAAGTGTGATCCAAATGTTGTGGTGCTAATTGCCTGTAACCCATAAGGGAAATGAGCTTTCTCATTTAAATGTGCTTTCTCTGGGGCTAACAACATGGTCTTTCAAGTGACAGAAAAATAAGTACCGCTCACAAGAGTCTGACTACTCAAATGATTTTCATGAATCTCCTTGCCACAGTGCTCATGAGGGATGTGACTGCCCATGAATGGATTTGGATGACTTGAGGCTTTTTTTTTTCCCTAGGATTTTACATTCACAATATTTATTTCAGCTGGGATGGAAAAACAGTCCCCCAGTTATATCAAATTGAAGTCCCAAGAGTGTTTCTTTGCCCGAGTTATTAACCCCTAGTAATGAAGGTTTGGATTGAGATATTAACTGCTAGGGGCAAATGTAGTTGCTTTAATAGGTCTAATTAGTCTGCACCTGCAGTGAGGCTGGATGTGGCTGCAAGTCACCAGCAGCTGGGCTCCTGGAGGCTTATCAGTGTCAAGCAGCAGCTTCTGCAGCAGGGCTCACTCCAGGACCACAGCCAGGACCTCAAAGAGGCATTTATCCAAAGGCAAAGCCATCACAGACAGAAGAGACACAAGCATAGCCATGTGTCCTCAGCCCTGCTGAGGCTTTAGTCTTGCAGCTTTGATGCTGAAGGCCAGCATGGCAGTGGCATGGCAGCAGCACGCTGCTTACAGCAGAGCTTGGTCCATGCACAGCAGCTGTTGTCTTAGCCAGGCATTATCAGCCTGATTTACATATTAATTGTAGAACCATGTTTAGTACTTTTATCTCGTCCTCCTTTTTTTTTTCTCTCTTTTCTTCCTAGAGCTCAGAAATATTTCAATCCTTGAATATTCAGTTTCAAGATACAGGAAAAGAAATAGCAAGGAAAGAAAGAAGGTTTTTCATTTCAGTTTTGGAATTGACTGACATGTTAAGAAGATTGAGAGTTTCTCTAACAAAAGCATCTGCATAGACTTAGACCCTTTCTTTGATCCTCTTGTGCTGTTTTGCTTTGTACCAACTGACAGGTTAATCCAAGCATAAACAATTGCATTATCATCCTGAAAATTATTTTCCATATAGTCGATATTCTTCTTTAAAGAGTGAAAATAAAAAGTGAATCTGTAAGAAGTCTTTGAATATTGAAAATAGTTTAATTGACTTAAAAGTACTCAGCCACCTCCAGAACATAAACTCAAATGGCCTAATTACTAATACACCATATGGAGGAAAAGCAGAGGTGTGGTGCAGTCTGTTGATGGATCAATTAGCACACAAGGCAGAGGATTGTGTCATCGTTGCTGTTACCATCAAAACAAAATCCTATTTTGCATGTGTCTGTAATATCACACAAATGATATTGTTTTTTTCCATTTGCATAGCAACTCCTTCAAAATTAGTATCTCAAAACACTTTAAAAACATTGAATTAGACCACCTCTGCCTTTACTTTATTCTCCATAGGTTAGAAAGGTATAAATGACAGCCTGGTGCAGCTGCTGTATAAAAGTAAATAATTTCTACAGCAGCCAGTTTCTTCATGCTCACTGATAACTCCCACCACTTTTACAAAGTAATGGAAAAACTGCTGAGAGCGAAGATGCTGTCTCTGTGGGTACAAACTGGTGAAGGGCTTTTACCTTCACAGCGTAGGAGGGGGACCCCTCAGGTGCCTACTTATCTTCAGGACTTTAGCAAGGCACTGGGAAATTGCAGTGTGGTGCAAATCTCTCCACTGCTTTTATCAGTATAATACACATTGCATTCTGAGGGGAAAGGTTAGAGTGTGAATTCTTTTACCTCCAAATATACTGTAACTAATTACAGCAAGCAGTTCATGCTGTTGCAATTAAGAGAAGTAGGTTCTGTCACCCTCTCTATTTAGGCTTGGATTAAGCACCCATAAAGTTTCTGAGAAGGCTCCTAGGAAAAAGCATATTGCTAAAATTTAAAATTAACTGCCTGCAGTTTGAACAGGAGAGAAAAAATGTCATATTTTGAGAAGTAATTTGACAAAATTAACTGCTTTTAAATATAGAAATTTCACCTCTTTGGTAATGCTTAGAACATGCAGGAGCACAGGCAAGCTCTGCAACAGGGCTGCAGCTCTTCCTTTAAACAGCTACTGCCCTAACCAGCTAATTTGATAGCTGTATCATCCACATAAACCTCTTCTACCAAAATTGCAGGTGTCTGGGACTTCTGCACTAGGCACCTGAATACCCCAGTATTGGAGCAGTCCATCCTCCAGTTACACTGTGATGGGACCATTCTTTGGACCTTTTCTTCTGTATATACATTTGACTTTGCAGGAGAAGGCTTGGTTCCTGCTAGAGTCTGTGGAGGTGAGCCATTTTGTCACACCCAAACACTCTGTTTTCAAGGGGCTCTGCTTGTGTACACAAGTCAACTTTTGAAAAGGTCACTGCTGCTCTCCTGATAGAAGTGCTGCATTTAATCAAATACTTTGACATCTCTTTTGTTCTTTAATCAGTCTGCTTTTCATGTCTTCACTCATGTTCTGCTATGTAACATGGGAAAATGTGTCTTGTACACAATTACTGTTTTGTTCCTCCAGGTTTCATCCTACATGAATTTTAGCCAAGAAATCTGCTTTCCAGCTTCCTAACTTAGGGCCCAATCTAATCCGCTGCTTGAATCATCACTAAAAACAAGTTATCCATTTCTGAAAATTTAAATAGATAGGGAAAGCAACACTGTAAGGACACTTTACTCCTGGAAGGATTTGAGATCAGCATCCATCTAGCTGTTTCCACTGCTGTGCCTTTGTAATAATTTTTGTGCTTTTGAAGTTAAATCTCAGACAAAAACGCTGTTTATCGGGTTCAAGATATTTGAATGTGGCTAAGTCTGGGCAACTCTGTCTGTGGGGTTCCTCTAGTTACTTGAAAGTGATACAGATTGGAAAGCCAGGCTCTTTGCAATTGTCTCAAAATGAGTAAAAGTTGGTCAAAACTCAAAACACTTAAAAGTGTTTATTTCTTCTGAAAAGCTAGGTCTAGCATTTTAGATTCTTCTGAAGAGACTTGGGTAGGAATCAGTTTGTCTCAAGATGTCAGTGTAAACATGACATCAGGTTTCATCCACCTTTCACCCACCTATACAAGCAAGACTTCCAGGAACCTGTCTAGTGCCAAGGCTGTAGACAGAAGAACCTTCTCTTCCTGAAGTGGCAGTACAACACAGTGATGAAGAAAGGCCACTACTCTGGCTGCTTTTAGACATGCAATAAATTATTGCAATTGAATATGGTTGCTAATTCTCATTAAAATTACTATAATAAATTTTAAAAGCAATCTAAAAATGAGTGATGGCTTCCACAGTATCCAGAGGATGGGAGCTATCTGAGGCTTTGAGGGTACTTGCTACCAATGATAATCTTCCCATGGAAAATTGTTTATTGTTGGACCATGTCTCTTTGTATGGCAGGCATAGTGCAGGAAAAGACATCTCACTCCTCTTGGACTGGCTCCCTGCCCAGCCTCCTCCTCCTCCTCCCACCATCCATGTGTCCAGTCACCCTTACAGGAAAGCTGCATAATGCTAAAACTTTTAGGGGAACCATATGTCTAGAAAATGAAGTGGGCTTGCAAAATGAGATGGTCTCTAGTTGGAGTTTGGTTTTATTTAGAAATGTCTGAAGCACAGTGATTCTTGCATGAGTTCTATTGAGAAACTCTTGGCCAGGATGGAAATTGGACTTGAGAAAAGATGATGTGAACAATCCTTGACTGCACATTCACTCAGGGGGTGAGAGCTGAAGTTACATGACTCTGTCCAAATGGGCCTTGCAGCCGTGTGATGAAGTGCACACATTATGTCACATTTTATTCCTGTGCTGTGATAGGTTTCCCTCAAGTATGATTTCTCTTCTTGTCTTTTCTCATACTGCACTTGGACAATAAGGCATCAGGAATTTATACACTGATTCCTTCCTGGCTACATTTTTTGAAAATTCAAATATCTTTGTTTTCTGTGAAAGGAGAAATATGCATAAGCCCGAGACATTCAGTTAGGCTATCTATAGATAGCTTCTAGCAGTGTGAGCAATAGCTGCCCAGCAATAAAGTCATTTATGATGAAGGGTCACTGAAAGTGTCAGGAAAACAGGAGCCCCAGGCTCAATTCACTTTTGGCATCTCAACACTGTTTTTCAGTGCATATCATTGGGTACCACTCCACCCATAGAAACACTATCCTTCAGAAATAGGAAGGAAAATCATCCTTAAATAACTTCTTCTCTGTAGAAGAGCAGGTAAAAACTGAAACTACAGTTCAGCAAAGAAATACTTCTACCCTTTGAAACTCCTACTACTGCACAGGAAACGCTGTAACTGTAAGACAAAACTCATTATTCAGATATAATACCACCCACTCAAATCCATCCAGAAATGCAAATGGATTATCTGTATCCAGCAGACCTCACTTTACACCAGGTACTGTTGCTCCACACCACTAACTTAGGCTGTACTGAAAGTCATTCATCCTCCCCCAGCTGGTGTAAAGCCAACATAAACCCCATGACAGTTCTGTATGGCGTGTTCTGGCTAATTTGACAGAAATGTGATCATGTGCCTGTTCTTGAGCCAGATCAAATTTGTACTTCTGGGAGATCAGTCAGCACATGGCCCTCCAACTAATGGCTCTGGAGCCACAGCATGGGCACAAGCAGCACACAGGTTCCTGTGACTGAGGCCACTGGGGCTTGAACAGCATCCAACAAGCTCCCCAAACTCCCAGGCCCTCAAACCAGCTACTTTTCGTTTCCTTATATTTCAGTTTTCTGCCACATACAGACTCATCTATATTAAACAGAAATGCAACACCATTGCACACCATGTTGCTTTCCTCCAAATATTCCTCTTGGTTGTGGAGAATTTGCAATGGCCTGTGTGAACTGACAGCCCCAGTTCTCTAAGTCATGGCACTTTTTGTAAAAAGCAGGGGAATGTCCATCTATAACAAGTTAGTTAAAAGAGAAGGAAAACACCCAGACCTGATTTATTCAACATTTGCATACCATCACTCTCTGAACATGCCATTTTATGATTTTCAGCAGTAGCTTCTGTGGTCTTTACTGGGTAGATGTGTTGAGCAAGGTCGCAGCTGTTGTATCCTGGTTTGGGCTAGGAAGGCATTCTAAATGAACCAATCTCTCTTCACATGAAATTGTAGTTCTTTGTCCAGTTTGGTTGCAGTTGATATCAACTAACAAACAGTATGGATTTCATTATGTCAGGAAACAGCAATGTTTATCTCCTTGTGCCTGGTCTTGAAACTTTTTACAGATATTGACTTTCAAAATGTAGCCAGATACAATCAATAGCTCCATTGATGCCATTTAGATTTCTATACCTTGTTCTTTCTCATTGAAATGTTTTTAAATATGTAAATTTTTCTCAAAGGCAGAAGGTTTGTAGAAAATTCTCTTTTCTTTTTCTGAGCTTTCCTTTTGAGTTATACCTTAAGAGTAAAATACCATATGGCAGACACACACACACTTTGTAGCAGAATAATGAAGTCCCACAGAAATTACGTACTGTTTCCCACAGGGAGTAGTTCTGTAGTTCTGCCTGTACTTCACCTAACCAGTTTTATACAGCTCTTTCCCTCTAAGACAGCTTACAAGTTTTACTTTAAGGGATGAATTCCTCTGACAATTATACTAGAGTAAACCTAGAGCAATTTTCCAAAAGGCATTGAAATTAAGAATTATGCTGGCATAACAAGGTGCTGAATGGGATCAATATATTGTTATTTGGTGCTTGTAATATTAGACCTGAAAAACATGGTTCCAAAAATATTATTTATCCTGAATTTGTTATCCAATCCATGCTTTGATAACAAATTATATCCATTTGTTATCCATCAGCACTCACAAAATCAGCAAAGAACAACAGCATTAAATGAAAACTATGTTAAATGTAACTTTCCTAAATTTTAAGTCACTGTGTGACCGAGGTACTGGGAACAAAATATGACAATATTGGATCTTTATTTTGCAAACATCACAACTGATGTAAATACAGGTTTTAATACAGCTAAGCATAAAGCAAGAATTTAAAAAAAAACTGATTTCTTTTGAGACCATTTAACTTCTAAAATTATCATAAATCACACATCAGTAATGTAACTTCATTTTTCAAAGAATGAACAAAATTACAGGGTTTTTTTCTGCAGTGAGGATGGTCTTTTAATTCCATATGTAGGAGACATGTAAGACATGAATACAAGCTAAATTTCAACCATAATAGACTCTGCATGTTGCCACTCCAATGACCTTTTAATCCCTTGGAGTTTAACCATTTCCTAATGTCTCCTAACAGCCATGTTCTTGTTGGGAAAGCCCTTTCTAACTGATAACATCTAAACAAGCTCATACCTTAATTAGAAAAATTTTCCCATAAATATTTATGTTGCTGTGATTAGGCCATTTACTGAATCCAGCTACCCATTATGAGTTAAAATAGAGTGCCTTGTTTTGAGAAGCCTGGGGCATGACATAGTTTATACTACAGGACTTTAGGTTGTAAGTCATCTAATCAAGTGTCTGACCCCTTGCCTCCAAAGTAGCCAGTAGTCATTCAGAGAAAATAACCTTCTGCTGAGCATAGCATCCTTCAGTCTGCATTTTTGTATGTTGGAAATAAATTGGATACATATCTAGGCAATTACTTAACCACAGAACAGCCTCATGCAGCCCTCATTTTTTGCTTCAATATTCAACGTGTGAAAAGTCTGAGAGGGAAAGTGGGCAATCTCTCTTTTCCAGAAGGACATACAGAAAGTTGCAGGAATACCAGAGGGGGGCTTGCACCCCGAGCACATTGCTCCTGCCTAATGAGATGCCGTGCCTGCCGGGGCTGGGGGCAGCGCGGTGACCGCGGGTCGCCGCCAGGCAGCCTGCTGTGCTGGGAGTTAGGTACCTGGTGGGACAGCTCCTGTTAAGGGAGTGATGAGAGATTTAGGCAGCCTGTTCTCTGGGCTCTCTGGCTCCTGAGGTGTGGGAAGCACTGCAGTGGGGCAGTGCGTGCAGTGCACGTCTGCCTAATGAATGTGGGCTCTGAAGACATGCTGCCCCAGCAGCTGCCATTCTTTCAGTTGCCTAAAGCCACTGAGTGCTTAGACTGGGCTTCTCAATGAGGTTTTGGGCAACCTCCATGTATCTGAGCAAGGAAATTGAACTCTGCTTGTGAGCTGGAGCCCAGATATCACACTGCTGATACCCCTCCCCGTCACACTTTTGGCTGTCTCATTCTGTCATGCATTTCCAAGACACAGTCCTGGCAACAAAATTGTCTAAAGCTGGTTCCTGGGAGGCAGCTTGTGCATGGTGCTCCCATTTTGGTGTCTGGGGAGACACAGAGCAGACACGGCTGCTCCTGGCCAGCTGGCTCATGTGTGTGAGAGCACCGCTGGGAATGTTCCATTTACCAGCATTTCTGATGTCATCTGTGACATCTCATGTGCTAATTCCATGTCCAAGCAAAGACCCAAGAATCCTTCCAGAATTCCAACTCCTTCAACATCAAATGGAAGTACATGCTTCTTTTTAAAGAGATTTTAAAATAAATTTTCACGTTATTTATAAAAAAACGTTTTTCTTTTTAGAAAGATAATTCTCAGATATTTGAGCCCAGCTTGGAATAACGTATTTAAAATTACAGGACTCCTCATTTTTCTGCTTCCCACCACTTATGCTATCCTCATTTATAAGGATACATTTCTAGAATTCATACCTATTTCAAAGCCAAAATTGTTTTCCTGCCTCTTCCAGATGCAGATTTCTGTCCTTCCATTTCCTTCCCTGGGATTCAATTAATTTACATGCAAAGTAAGAAAATTCTCCTTCCTCTACATGTTGCCTTTACAGCCACAGTTCCTAAAATCAATTTACATTCTTTTTTAATCTGATTTTTAAATTTCATTTAAAATCACATCTGCCTTGTTGATTGATCTGGACACTACCACAGTGAGTTTGAAACTGTTAACAAGTAAGGAAGTCTGAAAATAAAAGACATCATTAACAAATGTTCACATAATGTATTTTTTTCTTGGTTACTCTACTTCCTCTCTTAAAAAAAAAACCACCCCAAAACCAAAAAAAGCTGCCAAAAAAACCCACAAAAAAACCCCACAAAAACCAACAAATGAGCAAACAAAACCAAAACAAAAACCAAACAAACAAAAACAAAAACCAACTAAAAAAATGAAACAAAAACCCATGCCAGCAATGGGATTTTCTGTGGTTTCAGTGTTTATTTTTTATTGTAAATAGAGTCAAATTTAAGTAACATATTCTTAAAAGATTAAAGTACTTATATTTTAGTACTATAATTTATTATCCTGGTTTGGATAACAATTTTTTATGTAAATGTGGCATATTTTTTTCCTTAGTGTCAATTCTAGACTTCCTAAATTGTTTCATGATTACCATATCATGATACTGACCTTGAAATAATTAGATTAGAAAAACAATCATTTGAAGTCTTCTTATGTCTAGTCTGGTTTCTGAAACATGAGGGGTCACATTTTTGAGATTTTTCTTTCCAACCACACCAAGAATTTTCTCCAACAAAAGATAAAAAAAAATCTGAGGCACTCTGCTGTTTGGAAAAAATTACCACAAACTGTTTCTTGAACAGCAACAAAAACAATCACACGAGTCAGATTTAAAATCACTGAGGTTGTCTGCATTGATTTGCCTGAGCTGGGAGCCTTACTGCAGGCTTGACAATCATAAGCACCTACCAAATTCAGTTTTATTGATATGCAGAGATACTGAGCATCACAAGCTTCCCTTGACAACAGTTAACAATGCCTCTAAAGCCATTCTGTGTAAATAAACTGGGCACCATAACCCTTGTATAAAGACTGCTAGGATAGTAGAATTGTAGAAGTACTGCAAGTAAATTCTCTTTTAAGGCAGGAGTGTAAATGAGGTGAATGTAAGTTATGTGAATTCTTTCTCTTCCATTTGCAATGTAATTGGTATTGATTATCAGCAGTTAATATCTTCCAAAATTTATTTTCTTTTGAAATTATGCTTCCTGACCCTAGTGGGATTTGTCAGATTTATTCTTTCCTTTCCAGGAAAATTCCAGGTTCTGATGTGGATAAATAAAATAGTATTTGCTTGAATTCACAAGTCTGACTATTTTGTTATTTATAATTCTCTCCTGAACACTGTTTCTGTCTACTTAGCTCAACTCTCCTGTCACACCACTGTTGACTGAATGAGATGCTTGTAAATGTGAATTACAAAGAGGATTTTAAAGCCTTTTACCCATATAATATTTCAAACTTCCTCAAACAAAACTATTTTCTCTAAACTTCTTTCAAGATGCCTATCATTCAGCCAGCAGTTTTCACCTTGTACTTGGCAGCAGGACCATCTGTATCACCCAGCAAGCCATCACTTCTATTGCCCCAGCTCACTCTGGGAAGTCACTGTTGCCCATCAGCAGCAGATGCCTATGACTCACCATTCCAGTCTTCAATAAACAATGAAAATGAGAAAACTGATGCTAAGCAGACAAAAACCATTTACTGTCTTATTCAAGAAGACATTTTTTGTAAGAGCAGTGAAACACATCGAGGGATTGAATAAGACAGAGCATCTACCATGTAGGCTATTTGCTCAGTTGAGGTATTGAGAAGAAACTTCCAATGGCAATTTTCAGCAACAGGACATTTTGCTGAAACAACCAGAAACTATTTCTCTGGCTGAAAAAGATGAGAGAAACTCAGCATACTTCAGCTAAGATGAGTGTACACTGGGGTTCTAGAGCAGAGACAGATGAAGCCTAAATATGCCAAAAGATCAGTTTTCAGTAGGAAACCATGCAAACATGAGCAGAGGTTCCAGCAGTCAATTTGACAAATAAGAGGAAGCATGAAGGGTTTCCTGAACTTCATCATATTTCTGAGAGTCTATGGGGCTAGTTGAAATCAGCTGCAAAATCCTAGAGAAACGGGTCCTTCAAAATTCAAGCACTTCACCCCTTCCAGACAGGCCAGAAATGCACTGTCGGGGTTATCAAATTTCCATGTAGTATTTTAGCTCTTCTATGTACATCAAAAAGGTTGAAGCACACATGAAAAAGTCTTGCATGCCGCTTAAAGTCTTTCAAGGCTTTTGTTTTTCAGCTCAAGAATATTTGGCTCAGATGTATAGAATGTATACTTGGGGTATAGTCAGAACTTGGTTTATGTCTGATTTTATCCAGCATTACCTTGCAGTGAAATTATATTCTGATGTTTTATTAAAGTCAACATCCCTACTTGAGCGTTAAATTATTTTGTCTGAATGAAACCCCAGTGTCAGGCTCTTTGTCAAACTCTTATAATCAAACCCTGATTATAAGCTGGGCTCACAGGTCTCAGCAAGGTCCAGAGAGGTCTCTGTAGCCACAACTCACCAGATGGGCAGTAAGCCATATTGGCAGCCTAATTCAGATTCTATGCAATCCCAACAGGAGACTGGCTTATGAGGACCTGGTTTCTTCTGAATTGGGTGTTCACGCACTAGAAAAGCAATCCCAAAGGACACAATTCTTATATTTGAAGACTCAGTATCTTTGTTCTCTATGGTAAAGATTGTAACTGGCTGTGGCCTAAGCAGGTGCTCCATTCTGTAAACCTCTGTAGTGGTCCCATACTAACCAAGAGTCAAGTCCTTAGTTCTTCCATGTGTTAAGAGGATCAATTTAATGATTTTCTCCTTAGTCATAGGTGCATATCATGTGCTATCTTCTCTGTGGAATAGAAAAATGGGATGCCATCACCAAGTTCAGCACATTGTTGAAAACACTGAATCATCTCCACGACATTTCACATATTCATGCCTCTGAATAGTCACTGAATTTAGACGCCAACTGTCCCAAACTCCTGTGGTACCAAAGCAGTGCAGCAGATCACATCTGTTAATCACCAGGGAATCTGACATTTTAAAAGTAAATTATTCATTCTCTCCCTATGTAACTTAACTAAGCCTGCTGGGAATTTCTTGGCTGACCATTTGAGACTACATGTACACAGGGTTAATTTCAGAAGGTTTGTATGATGATGCTTAGCAACAAGGACCCATTTTCACAATTTTTTAATTTTTTTTTTTTTTCCTGGTGATAACTGTGAGTTATCCCCCCCAAAGGGACTGACTC
Source organism: Emberiza elegans (assembly GCA_024865655.1). NCBI lineage: Eukaryota > Metazoa > Chordata > Aves > Passeriformes > Fringillidae > Emberiza > Emberiza elegans. Next base: position 25,429,247 of record JALJVW010000910.1, read on the forward strand.
TTTTTAAGTGCTGTAACTATAAAAGGAATGAAACAGGTGCAGGGGACCATGCTCCAGATTTGGCAGTGACAGCCATGAAGTCTAACAGCAGGAAATGAAAGGCAGTATTCCCACTGTATATTTTTTGGTTGCCAAGGCTGACATGAGAATGTCATTACATGGAGAAAGAGTTGAGATTTGACACTTGTAAGGTCCTTGCCCTATTTTATTTTCATTTGTGACACACAGAGAAGAGGTCAGAGTACTTTTCCTTGCAATTTCTTTTACAGTTATCTATGAATCAATGTCTCAGTTTAGCCTACTTTTTGTCAACAGGGGGAATTTTTCCTATTTCTGTTGTGCTGAAGGTCTCTGTGGTTTATCATGAATGCTTTACTGCTGACATTTTTGGCTGATCTGCTTCAACTTTCCAGAATCATGCCTGATAAAAGCCATGGAGATAGTCCAGGAGGCAAATTGTGTAGACATCACAAATTCATTTCATTTGCTATTTAGGGCTATTTGTACCCCTGGCCTTCTGCAGGTAAGGAACCCTCAATAGATATCTCAGCCATGGACAGGATCTCCTCCATCATCACCTGAGCTTTTGCTGGTGACCAGACGAGCAGGCACTCATCCATTCCCAGGCAGATCCTGGACTGACACGGTACAGTCTGACTGCCCCACCAGGACCTGCTCACTTGGTGCATGTCCTGCACAGCATTTCCAACAGCAAGGGGGAGCAGATGGAGGAGGAACAGGAAATGGAGCCTTGCTAAAGCTGCTACAGCCACCGTTCTCTGTGCACCTCTCACTTCCCTGTGAGACTTGGAAGGAGCACGCTTGGACGAACAATTGGCAAAGTTTTCTCCACTGGTCACGGCCAGCACAGGTTCTTGAGGGGAATGTCCTGTGTGACAAACTTATTTTCATTTTACAGCAAGGTTACCCACCTAGCTGACCAAGAGATGTAATCTTTTGGAATTTCAGTAAAGTTTTTGATACTCTCTCTCACAGTACTCTTCTAGACAAACTGGCACACAGCTGGTAGTTATAGTGGGGTTCTGCAGGGCTGCATTTTACGACCAGTTTCCTTCATAAACAACTTAGACACAGGACCAAGTAAATTTGCCAATTATACTAAATTGCAAGGAATTATGGACTCCTTTGAGGGCAGCCTTCCTACCAAGCATATGAAGTTCAACAAGGGAAAGTGCTAGATTCTGCAGCTGGGACAAGACAACCCTGAATGTACAGACTGGGTAATGAGATGCTGGAATGCAGAGCTGCCGAGAGGGACCTGGGAGTTCTGGTTGAGGGAAAGCTGAATGTGAGTCAGCAGTGCCCTGGCAGCCAGGAGGGCCAACCCTGTCCTGGGGGCATCAGGCACAGCATCACCAGCCAGGCAAGGGAGGGGATTGTCCTGCTCTGCTCTGCACTGGGGTGGCATCACCTCGAGTGCTGGGGGCAGTTTTGGGTGCTGCAATATAAGAAGGGTATCAAGCTATTAGAGCCCAAAAAAGTGCTACAAAGATGGTGAAAGGCCTTGAAGGGAAGTGATACAAGGAGCAGTTGAGGTCACTTGGTCTGTTTCACCTGGAGAAGAGGAGCCCAAGGGGAGACCTCATTGTACTCTACATCATCTTCTCAAGGAGAAGTAGAGGGGCAGACACTGTTCTCTCTCCTGTAGCGACCAGCGACAGAAACTGAGGGAATGGACTGAATTTGTGTCAAGAGAGGTTTAGGCTGGGTATTAGGAAAAGTTTCCCCAGCCAGAGGATGGTTGGGCACTGGAACAGGACCCCAGGGAAGTGGCCACAGCACCAAGCCTGACAAGAGTTCAAGAAGCACTTCAAAATTTCTCTTGAGCTCTTGGGGTTGTCCTGCGCAGGACCAGGAGCTGGACTTCATTGATCCTTGTGGATCCCTTCCAAGTCAGGATATTCTATGACTACATGACTCAAAATCTCTGTCTGAGGCTTGCTGTGTAGTGGAATTGATACTTTCAAACAATTCGATGCAATATGTCAAATGTATCATCTCTTGGTTCCAGCCTCACTTTCTGCAACTGTCTCTGCTGCTAACCAAGGTCTGCAGTCCTCAACAGCCCTTCCCAAAGACCAGTATTTCCTCTATTCCCCCACTGTAGCTTGAGGACTCCTTTCCTCAGCAGCTCCAGGTACCCTAAGCTTAAAGGAGCTATTGTAGTTTTTTTCTCAGAAGTATTGGTGGAAGCGTAACCTGGTGAGTGAAGGAAGACTGCAAAAGGGAAAAAAAAAAAAGCTGAAAATTCATTTTGGGAGCAAGCATGCACAGCTATTTACAGAGGTTACAATTAGGGATGAGGTAGCCAGGGTTGGTGTGCTGTCTCTAGGCTCAGCAGGTCTGTGCTTGGCTTTAAAGTGCTCCTTGTTTCCTGCCCTGGGATCACTGGCAGGCTGGCTGGGGGGCACCAGGCTGGCCCATGGAAAATGGATATGTCTATGTAGTGCACAGTCCAAAGGGGCTGCAAACAGCCATGGCTGCTCACAGCAGCCTGCACCAATTCTCACAGTGCTCAGCTCTCGTCCCTCTGGCGTGGCCACAGAGCAGGCTGGCTGCAGGAACCCGGCAGGGCTCGGCTGCGTGCCACACGGGCTGCCTCACCCCTCCTCCTCCTGCTTCTGCACACTGGCAGTTTGCAGCACCTCTTGGAAAGCCGTCAGCCTCCTTTCCCGCTTCCCTGTTTATACTGGATCACATTCACCATCCTCTTGGCTCTGGCAGGCAGTCATGTCACGGACAGTCTGGATTCACCCACAGGTGTTGTAACTCTGAGCACAGGGAAATGAAAGCAGTCTCTGTTCCCTTCATCTGTGGAGGGACAGAAGCTTCTCTTCCTGACTTTTAAGCCCCCTCTTCTAGTGTGACTCCACCTTCCTGTTCACAGAGTAGGGATCTCTGATTCAGGAGGGAAAAAAACCACTTTGATACTAATTGACATCCAAAAGAGAAAGACACATGATGTGGGAGGAGGAGTTTGTGTGCTCATGGTGGTAAGAGCTATGTCTGTACCACCTGGGGTGTTTATGAAAGATGAGGATAACATAGGGGCAAATACAAATGAAGGATATCTGTTCTGTGGAAAGCCCAAGCTGAGCCTGGGACAAATGCTGTGCAAGAACAGTGGCTGGTTGCCTTGTTAAGGGAAGCTCTGGCTTTCTCATGCTGGATGAGGTGATTTTATTCCAGCTCAGCAAAGGTGTTTCTCTACCTAAGCAGCAAGAAGCCAAATAGGTCTGGATGATGGAAAGCCAGAGCCAGTGAGGCGCTGCAGGACAGCATTAAGAGAAAGCTGCAGCCGAGGTGTGAGACCACCACGAGGTGTTACTGGTGGAGCCATCTCAGACCTTTTGGCCCTCCACAGGTTATTGTATCTTGAATTTAAATTTCAAGACAGAGTGATTTGGTCCATCAGGAAAAGGTCTGAGCCCTGTGAGCCATCAAGTGAAAGTGCACGACTAGGTGTGATTCACACAACAAGAGGGCAACACCTGCAGACCCCTAGGCACTAGCAGCCTGAGGAGTCTGGTGGAAAGACCTGAAAAGAGGGCCAAGACAGGCACAGTACAAGAATTGTGCAGATAGCTGGACAGGAAATGCATTTATACATTTTTAAATCCATCACTCAGCTCTATAAAACCAAACCTCCCATCACGCCGCCAGCGGGGAAGGGGCACAGAAAGCAGAAAGCAGGCAAGGATACAGCAAAGCTCTCAGGCATCTTTGTCCTGATTTTACAGAATTGGGAGCAGACACACTTCTGCTGGCATGCCTGTTATATTTGGGAAAGATGAACTCTGATCTCAGCCATGCTTTCTGCAGAAGCTGAGGGAGAGATGCCATGTGCAGGGAAATCTGCTTTGGCCTCCCCTCTGGAGTGGACTGGGTGGAGGTCTCCTGAGCTGTCCCACTGCTTTCCTTCCCACCATGTCTCTCCACCACTCTCTGAGGGTATGTTTAGAAGATAGTGCTTTACTTTTTGGCAGTGCTTATACTTGCTCATTCAGTGTAAATAACTGTATTAACTTTATAGGCAGCCCCAGTTTGAACTGACTGAGGTTCATGTAGCAAACTGGAACTATGCCAGGCCCACCAGAGCTGCGTCCTGTTAGTGCAAGGTGGAGACTGAACAGCTCTCAGGTTGGGAGGTCTTTCCAAATGAATGTGATCCCTCCTTGTTCTTACAGATTAGTTTGAACACTGACACAATTGCTGCCAAATACTGAATCTGCCAGAAATGTTAACAAAAGGCACTTTGATCTGGTTCACTTGTTCTTGTTAAATATGTATTGTATTATTTTGCCTTCTTTGTGGTCAGAAGAAAAATGTTTTGCCCTTGCATATTGCTCGTGTTCAATAATCTGTGTACTGTGTTACACAGGGCTTCTTGCTTTTCACTGCTCCTTCATTTTGAGTTGCTCACTTTAGCAGCTGTTGCATGCTATACATTTGTTTCAATACTTTGGGGCTATTTTATATTTTTTATATAAAAGACTGAGATTTGTGGATACTTGTTGACATTCTCATCTGAGCAGCTGCAGAATTTATTTTTTATTATATGGGTAAAAACTACTTAAAAGTTAGTTTGAACTTTCATGCTAGTTATTAAGTTCTTGGCTTCGTTTTTAACACAGTTCACATATCTGTTCTTGGCACAAAGTTTACATTTTTCTAACCACATATATTATATGTGAGCAAAGAAGTTAATATTCGTTAATAAAATTCTACGTTGAGAATTATCTAGCAACATTATTTCTCACAACACATTGACCTCACAGTGTACTGTAACAAATACAGTATATATGGCAAACACTGTAATTTTCATCTTCAAACACAACAGAAGTTTATTTAAAATGTAATCCCCACTAGTCAATAAGGCATAAAAAAAGAAACTGTCGATGAGGAATTTTTGTACCAAATCAAAGCGCTACATTTGTTTACATATAAAACTGAAGAATAAGATGTAGCATGTTAAACCTTTTGCCACGAGGCATGGAGGATACTCTGGTAGTTTAGCACTTATACAATCAGCAATTATACTGGAGGAGATTCAGCTAAACTTGTAAAATGGAACAAATATGCATCATTATTACTGTTTCCTGATATTCTAAAATCAGTGATTGTAGTTTTTGTATTACAGAAACAACCACATGGAAAATATCTATTTTGAAAATGCAAAGAACATTCTGTTCTCAAAACAAATTGATTGCTTGTGCTGTATATCACACTGTTGTTGACCAACTCTCAAGCTCATTTTTGAATTTAAAGTTCCTACATGTGATCAGGTAAAACAAAAATATATTGTCCTCTTCCTCCAAATGCTGCAAATCAGAAAAAAATGCATATGCATTTAGAAAACGCTATTCCTCATTTATAAAAATTATTTAATGGCTCTTTTCACAAAGAGAATTGTTTTTGACACTTGGATTATTGAACTCCTGATGGAGTAATGTCACAGTGCCATTTCTAGGTGCTCAGTTTTCATTAGGAAGAGCTGGTATGTCTGCTTTCTTGTTTTCCTTCACTACTAGTCACATGGGATAGTTTCATGAAGTGTCATGTTCCTTCTCCATGTCAAAAGGAGTGTGTCTTTAGGATAAGATTTATTATCGTGTTGCTAAGTATGAGGGTCAGCATATGGTTGAGAATTAGTAATCCTGAGTCTGACATGACAAGAAATATATATTTTGGGCAGTGAACAAAATGCAATACAAAACTTAGCACAATTTAGGAAAGTTTTGTAATTTCAGTCCATAAAACTTTTATGTAACCCCCACTACAGATTACCAAGCGCTCTTTGAAGCTATTGACCTGCAAAGCTGCTGCTACAGTAAAATTGTGACATGATAGGTGTTCCTAAACTGGTGTCTCATTCTGTAGATTTCAGGGCCACCAAAACACCTGTTGGCTATGGCAAACCTCTTTGCCTGTGTGCAGTCCATGTAATGGCAGATGTATCTTTTGGACTTCAAGATTTTGAGCCATTTCAGTCTTATCTGCAGTATACATTCATGCCAAAAACTTATCTGTTTTCCACTGAATAGATGTGTTGTTCTTCTGTAGGTAAAATTGCACTTTTTAACACACTGCCATTAAGGATATGGAATTTCACTCAGATGGCTGTAATATTGGACTTGAACAGAACAGTTAACATTTTAATCACATAGTGTTGTTCATTTCAGTGTCAATTCATTGTCTTAGACATAAAATGACAGGACTTGGGAAGAATACTTGTCTTTAAGGAATTCACCAGTGGAATCATCTGGGATCACCCAGACCATGCAGACTTGAGTATTGCCCTCCATAGATACTGGTTTTTGGCTGGCAGGTTGGGTCATGTGCTTGTTCTCAGTGATTCTCTCCAAAGCACTTTTGCAGTTCTCAGGCAATGGCTACCATTAGCAACACCCCTGTCCTACTACTCACTTGAGGTGCAAGGATCAGTTCTAACTAGCAGCAGCAGAAATTGAGCTATGAGCACAGTACGGAGGAAATAGAGGCATAGAAGGATAGGGGAACACATGTTTTCCTCCCAAAAAATCCTTCAAAATCCAGACACCTTTGAACAGTAATCTATAAATTTACAGTATGTGTCACAGAGTGTCTCTGTTTGTGTTGTCAAAAACTCTATGACAGCTGATAAAATTTAAAGCAAGTGGTAGCTGCTGTGCACTACTTTTTCAAAACGACAAAGTGTGAAAATAATATCAGTGCAGGAATTCATAGGGGGAAAAGCCACTCTGCTGTTCTTGAACTCTGTTAAATAAAATTTGAAAAAAAAAAAAAAACCCCAAAATGTGGCTAAACACATTTAGTAAGTAGAAACTACAGATAGATAACTCACAAATAGTTTTGTACAAACTCAGCCTCATTCAAACATTTCTGTAAAGATTTTATATTAAAGCTGAACTGACTTTGGCATTGCCCTTTCTGGTGGCGCTCTCTGATGAAGAAGTAAACCTCTCATGCATCTGCTTGGGAGGGACTCATACTGGGTACCATTCTTGCAAAATGCATGTGCTGCCTACAGATTGTTCCTGCTTTTAGCTTTCAACTATGCTGATGTCTTGCAAGCTGACAACTAAGGTCACCATTGTTCCATGGAAAATATTTAAGACCAACATAATTTTTAATGTTCAGATGACACCTAATTTTAATACTGTCTCTTTTGTGCAGTGTCTTCCAAGAATAAAGTGGGGAATCTTCTGCAGGATTATGCAGTTTTAAACTCTCAGCAACCCAAAAAATTATTGTTTAAAATTTTCTAAGCTTCCTCAAGCAATTCCTCTTTACACATACAGTGGGTGTTGCATGTGGGTTAACCCATAGAGTATCAAGAAGTAGCACAACAATCAGTTGTAACCCAATAGCTGAATGGTACTTTAGGTAATGTCCTGGGTGACAGGTAGGTACTTTGAGTTAACCTGCCAGAGGAAGACCAGCTGGGAGAAGAGGTGAAAACACTGTAAGAGAAGCAACTATGCCTCTTCTGGATTAAATACTATTGTGTTTATTGTATGAGCCCCTTTTTTTCCTTCTTTATATCAAGAATTTTTGACAGGATGGTTGTTATTCTAAAACCAAGACCAAAAGATGGGGCTACAAGGAATTCAGGTAAAAATTGATATAATTAAAAATGTCCAATTCTTAACATTTTAAAATGGTTTAATAATTTGGTCAGCTTTAATTCACAGAATCATAAAGTAGGCTGAGTTGGAAGGGACCCACAAAAACATTGAGTCTGTCTCCTGATTCTGCACAGCCCCATCCCCAAGAGTCATACCATGTGCCCAAGAGTATTGCTAGAACAGAGCCTAGAAACATCTGCCACAGGCTGAATTTTATATTGACAGAGTTTGTCCATTTTTCAGAATGGTATTAAGGTGAGAATGTTATTCTACCCAAGTTAAAAATAACATTATTTATCAGAGAGGTTCCAATGTCTTACTGTTTTGGGGCAGGGCTGTGAAATATGTTGGGCTGTGTGTATGGGATCCTGCCATTAAAACTCTTCCTTAGTCATTCTTTGTGTAATTTGCCCAAACATGGTTTAAAATATAAAATTGTGAAAGTTGTTCGTTTACCTCTGACAACAGATCACATGTTAAAGGCTGACACCTGCCTTTCCCCAACAATTTCTGTCTGTTTAGTGTCCTCCATCATGGGGTGAAAAGGCACAAGAATCTGTCCCTCTGGCACCCAAGGATGTGTCACCCATGGACTAAAACCACATACAAGGAAACTCCTTTCCTGAGGGTCTCCAGCTCTCTGAAGGAGAAGGAAGAAGCTGCCTCATGTCAGAAGAGCTTGCAAGGAGTGCTGGAAGGAATGGGGAAGTGGTGGAGGGAACAAGGGAGAGGTAGAGGAACTGGAGAATGGGGTTCTATAGGAATGCAGGAGCATGGCACCTCCAAACTTCTAGTCATGCTCAAGACCATGGGATCTGACACAGCTCCTTCAGTGCCCAGCATTTATAGAGCCTCGTATCTGTTACCTTTGATGACTTCAGGATCCAATGCCATCACCTCCTGGTCTGAATGCCACCAATAGCTAAAATGGATCCAATAATTCAATTCCACTCACAGGACTGCTGCATCATGTACTGAATGTGTATGTACATGTTTACCTTTTAGTTTACAATTACATTAAAAGAAAACCTATTTTAAACAGATTGAGATTGAGGGTTCACCTACTTAGATCGGTGCACTTGTGTAAGACACTGTGCTAAGACAAGTACAGCTTCTGAGTGCTGTTAGTTTCTCATTGCATCAGGAGAATGAAATGTGAAATAAGGGAAACACTTAAGACTTCCAATTAACTTTTGAAAGCTTGATGAGTGCTAAATATATCATGTGGAGCAGGAAATAGACCAACAGGCCCAGAATTCATTGATGTGTTTGTTTTAGTTCTTTGTGTGTTTTCTAAAGATCCACTGATTGCTCTGCTATATTTATTTGAAAATGCTACAAAAGAGGAGGGAAAAGTGGATGCCACAGCAGAAAAATATATTTTCCCATAGTTGAGTGGGAAAATAAAATTATTACCATAAAGACATGCAGAATTTATGCATTAATTTTACAGTGAAAAAACTATTTAAGGAAAGCTGAAGCATAACACATTTTAAAAATAGCTTGTGCACAATTAACTATTTCACCTAGATTGGTATTAAACACTTCTTGATTATGAAAACTGCAAGGCTTTTTCCTTAGATATTAATAAAATTTGAAATGTCAGCTTTAATCTCATTTCCATGAGGTGGTTAAAGAAATTTAGAATAATATGAGAAATGTGCATCTCATTAAGAAGATTTTTGAAAGACCAGGGAATTGGTTTCTGAACCACAGATATTCATTTTATGCATATGTAATTCTTCTGAGTAATACAGAATTAAACCTCTTCAATGCAGCTGGCAGAGGAATCAGTAATGCCAAACCAGGTATTTAACTGCTTATTCTCCATTCAGCCTGTAGCTTAAGCTGCTGCATTTCTGATCCCACAAAAAGCAACCAAGCAGGAATGCCCAGCTGAAGCTATTGCTCTGAGAAGATGTTGTACATATAGGCTCTGAAGTCATGGATTGCAATCTATTGTGCAATATTAAGAAGTACTTTCATTTAGTAGAAAATGGACTATTCCTCCTCTTGTCCCCATCAGTGGTGATTGACATCTGTGGGTGCTGCCAGATATGTGAGATCTGAGGCTCTCTGATCAACAGCTTCAGGGCAACACAACCAAACCAAACTTAAAGGCTGATGGAAATCATCACTGTGGATGCAGAAAAGGCAAATGCAGAAGGTGCAGCTCAGCTGTGAATGTCATGTCCTGGCCCCAACTCAATGATCAAAGACATTCCAAAACAAGCACTAAGTTTCTGCAAGCTGCCAAAGAATTTGGGTGCAGTACTAAGGAAGAAGATGAAGAACAGATTATACATCAGTAGCAGCTACTCCCTAGTTTGATGAGGATGAATTTTTAAAAAAATAGCTGGATATATTTACAAGCCTATTACATGTTCACAAAGAACCCCAAGAACTGAGATATAAAATATATTGTGTGGTGGTTCTCCAAGTTACTTTTTAAAGAAAATATAGCAATCAGGGGTTATGGGCTGGAGGCAGAGGAGAGAGTGATGAAAGAAGTGGTGAAGTAAAAAAGAAGAGCAGAGACTAGACTAATCACGATACAAGGGTAGCTTTGAAACTGGGAATCTCCTGCTCTCAACTTAAAAATATATTGCCATATGGCTAGAAAGTCACATTACAAGAATTAAAACTTTTGGCACCTCTTTCCTGCAATGACACCAGGAGAGGAGGGGACACAAACATCACAAACTGGCTCTCATGTTTGTCATGAACAAGAAGCATGTTGGTTTTGAATAGCAAAACACAGTATGTGCATTTCACATAGACCAGAGCCGCAACTTTGTCCATCCCTGTCTTTGTGCCCACCTATCTCCTTGGCACGAAAACAAGCTATTAAAAAGAAAACAAGCTTTGCATGACTGGTTTGAAACAGCAGCTGGTGTCTTGGAAACTGCTTCTTCAGCCAGTTCTCTTGGCTTCTTTGGAGATGCAGTGATGTTCAGCTGCAATATGGTTAGGCTTGCTTCCCAGATTGTATCTGCATTGGCCTGTGGAGCCTGGGCCTCTGAGCACTGGAAGGAGATGGAGAAACTGCTCGGAGCATGTACGTGGCTGGAACAAACTCACACCAGATGGCCATTCAAAATAGCAGTCAGGAGAAAAGTGTCACACGGAGCAGATGCAAGTCTCATCCTTGAGAAAAGTCCTCAGAGCTGCCATTTTCCTCTGACTCATCTTCTAGACGAACTGTGTTTATTTCAGCTGCAGCCAGTTTTGAGTCACAGATGCTGCATGTCAGACCAGTTCACTGGGGCTCCTTTGTGGCTGAGGTGAGGAGAGTACCTTAGGCAACTAAACTTTTTTGGTTAGTACATGCAAATTCTCAGCTTTCTCTTATTTTCAGTTGCACTGTTGATAGAACTGTGGGACAACTTCATAAGCGCTAATGCAAATGCAGCCAAAAATGTACCAGACAGAGATTTCTAACAATGATAAATAGAACCCTCTTGATTTTAAAGAACATTGGATCAGTCTTGCATTAAACCAGAGCTTTGGCTTTCAGTGCTGGATGATAAAAAGATATTTTAAACACAAAGTGTCTGAGATCTCTATAGATTTAATTATGTGAAGCAAAAGTTCCTCTGAACACCTGCACCTGTATGAAATGTTCTTTGAGATTTACTGCTCTTGAAAAAGTTTTTTTCCCCTGATATCTCAAGAACTACCTTATTCAATACTTAAGCCATGATTTCTTTGTACTAAATCTGGCTAGTACAATGTAATGACATGAAAGGTAAAAATAGAATTGGAGGAGGTTTTCTAATTTCCTGCTAATTTCCCCAGCAAATTCTGAAAGGTTTGCATTCATTTCACCAAACACTGGTACTGTCTGCACTAAACATTTGGTCTATTTTGATCTTCTTTCACTTCTCAAAATAAAAAGTTATGGGTCTTTTGTGAATATCTTTCCTCCCCAGCTAGAAAACATCTGAATGTAGCTCTGTCACTCCTTTTTCTAAGCTGAAGTCAACCTGAGCATGGAGGAACAAGTTTCAGCTCCCACCTTAGGCTAATCTACAAAATGCTTAATATTTCCTTGCTCAAGAGGAACTCTGCCTCTATCCTTTCCTGCTGCTCTCCTGCAGTTTATTCTATCTGATTCTCCCATTTACTGAGGCAGGAGATTTAATTTACCACTTTCTTGTCATAAATTTTTAACCACTTTTATTAAAAGAACTCTCTTTTTTTTCTGCAAATAATGTTTTTATGCTACTCAAAATTGTGTGTTTGAGCCAATACTGTTCAGTCAGTGGACCAATTCCAACAATTTCCTTAGAACCCATTAAACCACAAGGAAGCTCAAAGGTATTTGCATTTCTTCAGAGATGCTGGGCTCCCAAGATTTTCTAAGTTAATTATTCACCATATAGGCTTTTCCACAGTGTCATAAAATAAATAAACAACCGACAGATCAAGAAAGGTGGTTTCATAAAGCTTCAATAGCACATACAAGGACAAAACCCTTTGTCTCATTTTTTTATTAATTTGATGTATTTTCCATGGCATTGGACCAAGTTATGCAACAAAAGGAAGACTGTCAGCATTTAAATTTTTGGACTACAGCATTGCCTTGATTCTTTGGCATCAATCAGTAAAACCTGCATGATTTTCATACAAGGAGAAAACATCCTGCTTGTAGGTGGTCAAACACTTTATACCCAAGCTAGAAAGGCAACAGCTGTTGTCCTAGTCATGCCTGATTTGAGAAAAGTAGGATGTTTTCTACATATTTTCACAATGCCATTTATAAGGCATGTTTGTGGCTTGCTACCATATCAATTATTTGCTTTGACAGAAGAAACAAAATTTTTATACAAGACTTTGACAGAAATACTGAAAAGGTTTTTTTTCTTTTTTGAATCACAGTCTGAAGAAGTCAACTGCTTTGAAAAACTGAATGAATTCTGTCCCCAGAGGTGCTCTGCTGCTCTCCAGAATGGAAACTCCAGAAGACTGTAAGAAAGTCCAGCTTCTTCCACACACAGACAATGGCTCTGCCATGGTTAAGTATTCTGTATTTCTGTTGAAAAATCAACTGTATTTCATCTGGTTGGGATAGAGTATGGTACATCAGCATATTCAGATGTCAGGATGTTTGGATTCTGTAAGGAGGCTCATCTGGAAGCAATGTATCTGTTTCAGTTCTTTGTAGAAAAAATTTAATTCTAAATTTTCCCAAAAGCCCTTTCCCTTAAAACAACTCATCTGCTTAAAATTAGGCATGTACTTGTTTGTCTTGCTGACTTGAGGCCATACAACATACAGACTTCTGATGCTAAGTAATTTATATGCCTGCATAAATCAGTGGGTAGCCAACAGAGGACAGACTGGATTCAACAAATTCATATATGCATTTCTCTTTTATGGTCAAAAGATCATGGAAATAATCTCATATGTCATGCCTTTGAAAGTTCATTCCTTCTTCTGTCATGTCTGGAAAATGCAATGAGTTATGATTATTTACAAGATTTTTAGTGAATTATTTACAATCTTTGGCAAAGAAAAAATGTGGACTTTGCTATCTTCTCCAGTATTTGGAATGAAGGTTGCAAAGGTGACCACAGTCTGTAACAGTTCCTTCTCTCCTTTCACACCTTTGAAAGATTTAAATGTGTGAAGACTGCATAATGCCTGAAGAAGTTCTGGTCCTGTAGGAGCGTCAGAGATGAGCAAGAAAGCCATGTGTCCTGTCTCAACCAGCAGGGATTATTCTGAATAAAGAGAGATCCAGGACTGCAACTGCACATTTCCAGCTCTCTCTGAAGAGTGAAATTGAGTATGTAGAACTAAAATGCTCTTAGAAACACATCTTGTTGGTCTTCTTGAGTTATGGATGGGCCTTCACACTGAAAGCAGCCAAGCTATCTTATCCTTTTAGCATACAGAATGCATTTTTCATATCTGTACAGAAAGCGTAAGCACATATCCTTGCCAAATCACAGAAGAAACCTGATAAATGCAGTTACATATCCAGAATAGAATACTTGCATAGATGTACATAATGTAATAGAGAAGAGGCAAAAAAATAATAAATACGGCTTACTTCAGACTGGTAAATTCCCACTTCCACCCCTGATTTGCTTCCTTGCCATGTACCAAAGCTTATGGGCTATTTTCAGGGAAAGGAGATATGCTTTGCTTGGTAAAGCACACACTGAGGGCTATTTAGCAGCAATCAGCAGGTTTCAGCAGACCATCCCGTAGCACACTGAGAGAGCCATGAAGCCCCAGGGGTTGAATCCAGTACAGCTCCCCTGTAGGGTCTGGGGTTAGAGGTTTCCAGAAGGACAGGGGGGCTTGCCATCCCACCTAGGCAGAGACCCGAGGCAGGATAATGGCAGAGGGCAGGGTGCCTGCCTGAGTGGGTGCACAGGCCCATGCTGGGCAGCAAGGGCTGCCAAGCACAGGGAGAGCAGCCGCAGGCAGCCTCTGCCTTGGCAGCTACAGCAACACCAACGCAGCAGCGAGGTGGGTGAATGAACATATTGGCAGGATTTGTTAAAAAATGAATTGCCTCCAAGTGATTGCATGTATTATGCCAGACTCAGCTGATGTTTAAATCCTATTAAGCCTTTAAGTCATAATTCATTTCTATTTTCCACCTCATGTTCACTAATGGTAGAGACCATTCATGTGCATTTAAAGGTCTTCCAGTAAAATGCATGTAAAACATTTGATTCTTGAATTACCTCTCAAAGCCAAAGGAATAAGAAAGAGGCAGGATGTATCGACCCTTTCTAATTTAGACATGGGAAACAGAATTGTTTCGAAACCCACAAATAACTGAAAGCGTCACAAGATTTATGAAAAAGACACCATTTTCTTATATCAACCAGGATAAGAAAGAGCAAAATTTCATTGTACTTTCCTATCTACAGTGACAGACAACCATATGAATTGAAAAAATGCAACAAGTGAAAAATCCTTTATGACCCCTTCGAGCCCCTTCCACATACGGTGCAGGCTTTGTGTGACATTAATTTGTTAATGCCTTTATGTGCCTCTGCTCATGAACAAAATCTCTAACATGGCAGGCAGGAGAACATCTGAACTAGGCTGACATCTCGTTGGACCACAATATTTGAGTTTTATGAGTGTGAGTAGAACAGACAATCCCACCTACCCTTGCTTTAATTGTTTCCTTCAAGTCTGGGAAACTACAGAGAATGTAAACAGCAAGGTAATTAAAACATGTATTACTTAATTCATTGCTATGGGTGGCTGAGAGTTTTTCAGATAAACTATTTTTCCTTTAGGAATCATTTGTGCTTTGAAAAGAAAAAACATGTGTTGCAAAAACTGGTTTTTTCTCAAATTACTCCAAAGTCTATTTAAAAGACTATCAAAATTTTCAGTTTCAACATTATTAGGAAAAAAATTCATCTTTGGTTCAAACAATCTTTCAGAACTTCAAAGTACCTATAGTAGAAACTGTAAATGGGAGTCTGAATCTAAATGAAAAGTCTACAAATATTGACATAAAATGTTTTAATTTACTCAAATCAACATGTCTTCTTTAATAGACTGCTGGAATGAACATGTGTAA
The DNA here is from genome assembly GCA_024865655.1 of Emberiza elegans. Taxonomy (NCBI): domain Eukaryota; kingdom Metazoa; phylum Chordata; class Aves; order Passeriformes; family Fringillidae; genus Emberiza; species Emberiza elegans. The sequence continues at coordinate 25,444,457 of JALJVW010000910.1, forward strand.
GAGTTTGATTTTTCATCCTCCTTCAAGCTAAAAACTTTTTTCAAATGTCAACTTCCCCAAAAAAGATATAATTTCCTCATTGGTCCTATTTCTTATGAACCTAAATTTAACAAGTGCGTGATACACTGATTTCTGTCAGCAGATCACATTGAGAATATACTGTGGTAGGAATTAACTCCATCTACTATTCTGAATTATCTTAAGCAGCTCTGTTAATATAATAGGCTTGTGGGCATATATTATACAGTGACATGAGGCCTAACCTTTCCCTTTCAAGCAGTTTCTCATTTCCTGACTTCAACAAACATAAGAGAATATCACATGGTGAAAGAATGCTGTGAAAAGTATATTGAATCATCTGGCAGTATTTAAACCATGAGATGACATTTTATTTTGCTTATTCTACATGGAAATTCCTAACATCAGCCCTTGCTCAAATACATCAGGCCAGGCTCTGCTGTTTCTTTTCAAACTCTCTTTATTCTCCTCTTCTTCTTTTTGTTATATCTCTTTATCTTTTAGCTTGAATACTGATTTCTGTAGATCTCTAAAAGGAGATAAACACCCAAATTCTGAGGGTTTTTTTTTTTTTTTTTTTTCCTGAAAAAATCTGAATTTAACAAGACTTTTTTTCTCTCTCCCATTTTCTGTTTTCTCTGGACCCCTTCAGAGTCATAGGTATTCAATAGGGTGTTAACAACAAGTGCTCAATGGCTGCCCTAATGCTTCAGGGATGCTCTAAGGGAACCTTCAATATGTAATGGCCAAAACAGTGACATTTTATATGTTTAAATAAATTGATTTCTGGCAAAGTGGCTACTACGCTCCAAGGGCTCCATTTGAAACCATGGTGCTTCTCAGCCCAGACTGCTCATACACCTAAAGCTGACCATTCTCTAAGAGCTTTCTTGGAGATGGTCCAGAGCTCTCAACACCTTGAACAGCTGAAGCTCCAACACAGGGTTATTTCCCAGAAGAGGTAGCACTTAGTGAAGCTATAAAAGTAAGAATTCAGGAAAAAAAGGTATGTGACAGTATGAAAAGGAAAGAAAATTAACAAAGCACAATAAGACACCAATTGCATACCTCTAGAGACAAGTAAACAATGCATTACAGCCAGTAAGTAGCAACTGATTTCTGCCTTTGGAACCAAAGGGAAAAGGCTGTGCTGTTAGCAGGGAGGATCTTATGACACCACATATGTTTTCATGGATTTGAAATCCAAAAAGGGCTGTTAGATCTTCTAGTTATACTTGCTTAATAACACAGGCCATAAAACCTCATGCTCCTCCTTCCATTCAGTAATAACTTGTGTGCTGGCAAAAGCAGTCTGCCCCCTGGGAAGCCTTAATCTGAAAGCCTCAACAAGGGAAGAAGAGTCTCTTGGCCCTTACGGTCTTCTTACAGCCCATCCATTCCAGCAAAGGTTTACCAGCCCACATGCATTCAAACAGCAATACTGCACTATCCAGTGACACATTATGACAGATGACAGCCCGTGGTTCATTGCTTGCTTTAGGTGTTCCCAAATGTGTCTGGGCTACTGGCACTGCAGGCGCTGGCAGCAGCTCACAGCTGGGCAGGGCAGTCCAGACATCGCTGCTGCTTCGCTCAGGTGCACATGGTGCTGTTCAGGAAGACCAGGCCTGGCTGAAAACCAGGTTGTGGCAGCGACAGCACCTCCATTGCTGCCTAGAGCAAGGTAGAAACATTTGAATGTCACAGAAGACCTCTGTATGTCTCAAACTGATTTCAAATTCTCCTCGGTCACGAGGGAAACTACTGCCTACTTCAGCCGACTCCATGGAAGTAGGGGTAGGTTTACTTAAGGAAAGGGAGAATATGAGATTATAGCATTAGATATGGTATTAGAAAGGTTGGAGCTTTTCTGTGACCTTACTGTGTTCTTTAGAGCAGTTCCCAGAAAATTTGGGAATTGCTTCTCCACATAAGAAAAAATAGCTTTTTATGAGGGTAAGAGTTATGCCAGTCAATTTCCAGCAAAACAAAAAAAAAGTCTCAGAGAAGAGGGCATAACCATATTATTACAGCTTTGCTGTAATAATATATGCATGGTTTCTGGAATTAGTTTCCTTTTCTTTTTCTTCTTTTTTTTCCTAAAAGACATGAAAAGACTTCTGTTTATTTCTGGGCTATATGAGCTAGAATGCTCAAAATGCATTTGTTCCTTGGCTTATGAATAACTCTTCCTAAGGTGCATAACAATGTTGAGTTTTTGTTGTACAGGGATTCTGTTCATTCTTTTTTAGTGATACTTGGTTCCCTTCTATCGCAACTGTACCCTAAAAAGTGTTCTGGTTTTTAGAGATTCAGAGGTACTTGTAACTGAAGAGGAAAGTTCTCATGGTGATACTACAGAGGAAAACAGTTTTTAAAAAATTCCTTGGACTACAACACTGGTACCCATTCCATACAAAATCCTGGCACGGTACAGGCACATGTACCTCACTCCCTCTCCAAGATTGTGGTCAACCTATTCCATGTTTTTGCAGTAGGGAAAATTCAGGATTTATTCCACTATTTAACAAATGTTGATGAGATCTGTGCATGCCTAATATGAAATTGTAAGTTGCAAATAATGTTAGCAGCAAAAGAAGTCCAGGTCCCTGGAGAGCCTTCAAGAAAGTTGAACAAGAGGTTTCATTGTTCCTATGCAGCATGTATCAGAGTAAATACTAGGAAAAAGTCCCTCAGCTCTCAGAGAACAAACACAGCTATTTTCAAAGGGCAAAAGCAAGAAAATATGGAAGGGAAAAAAAGAAATTTACTCAATTAATTCAAGACACAGATATTTTGCTGACAAAGAAGAAATTATCAGTCTCAAAGCTCAGTGTTCTCTGTTGCTCAGCTTTTATTGAGTTAATGGACACCCTGCACTTTGCAGCAGTTACATTGTCTGCTTTAATCAGACCAAGAAAGTTGGAAACTTAGGTAACCTGCCTGACTTCTAGTCATCCTAGTAACAGCCCAACAACATCCATGCAGTGTCTGTGAAACATCCAGGAGATGCCAGACAAATTATCTCCAAGGTTTTTCCAAAACAAAGGAGAATCTTTAAAGACATTTTATTATCCATAAACAGTTCTCAGACAGATAGCAATTTAAGGAAGACAAGCAACTTCAAAAAGAGTGGAAATTCTGAATTCATGCCTAAAATTAAAATAACTTTTTAATAGCCTTGCCCTTAAAGAGGAATTAGTTAATGTTCTTTCACATCTTTACATAAAGCCAGACTCTGGCAGATGTGAGATAGATTACTACACACAACATAAACAATATTTGGTCTTTTATCCTGACAGCCAGGAGCGTACATCTCTGTACTTTAACAAAAGACCATTTCTAGCTCAGCAGAGGATGTAAACAACCCCGGTCACTAGTTGCACTCCAGGAACCCAGAGGAATACCTGGGCAATGTTCCCACCAAACCCTGAAAGCCAAGCTAAGGGGGAGGCAAGGGGAAGCACAGCAGCAAGCCCAGAGCAGGATTTGGCCTGAACAGCAGGATTCATGAGAAGAGTTTGCTTTTGTGCAGGCTGAGGACTGCCAGCCCCTGCCCGGCTGAGCTCTCCAAGCTGTAGCTAGGAGACTGCCTCCAACACGCTAAAAATATCCCCTGCACCCGCCAGTGACAGCCTGTGTGCAAGGCTGGGGGTGACCTTGGATGGGGCTGGGGCTGGTTTGGGAAAGCAGGGAGGCTGGCTGGCAGCTGAGCCCAGGCACCCAGCACTGGAGCACACTGGCCCACTCACAGCATTGCACCTCCGCCAGGGCTGGCAGGGCTGGTGCCCCTCGTGCCACATGCACCGCTGCCCTCACACAGCTGCTGACTGGTGGCACCCTGTCCTGCTGGGAGGCCACCTCTCCTCCTGGCCTCCAGTCAAGGGGACAGAGAGATCATGGTCCCACACGCCCACCCGTCAGGAGGAGGAACGTGAGGCAGGACCTCAGGGCTCTTCCTGATGGGGACAGCAGAGGAGGGACACAAAGATGATCAGAGGGATTGAACACCTCTCCAACGAAGACAGATTGAGAGAGTTGGGATTATTCAGCCTGGAGAAGACCCTTGAGGAAACCTTAGAGGAGCCTTTCGGTACTGAAAAAAAAGGTCTGTAAAAAAGATGGGGATACATGTTTTAGTAGGGCCTGTTGCCATAGGACATTGGGTAATGGTTTTAAACTAAAATATAGTAGATTCAGACTAGACATAAGGAACAAATTTTTTATGGCTAGTGTGATGAAACACTGGCTCACATTCCTCAGAGAGGCGGTGGTTGTCCCATCCCTGGAAACATTGGAGGTCAGATTTGATGGAGCTCTGAGCAACCTCATCTTGTTCTAGATGTGCCTGTTCACTGCAAAAGGGTTGGACTAGATGATATCAAAGGTCTCTCCCAACCCATTGAACAATTCTATGAAAATTCACTTGGTGCCAACCAACATTTCCACAGAACCCTAGCTTTGCTCCTCATAAAGCCAGTCCCCAGTTCTCTTTTCTCAACTCTGGATCACCTGGGCTGAACACTGGGAGACCAGAGGGGACATCCATCCCTGCCATCACCACCTCCAGCAGGCTTCAGGCAATGCAGAATCTCTGCCCTTCCATTAGTAGGCTAGAAATAGTGCCCTGGCAAGTCCTGGGGCAACCATACAGCCCACTTCCAGACAGTTTAAAATGTGGTTGAATAGATAGTTGAAGCTGACATTTGTCTTCAAACTTGAGCAAAGCAATATGGTGCTGGGAGTCAGACCGTGTGTGGTCAGGAGTGGGAAGATTGGTTCATCTGAGTGATCAGCTGGTGAGATGTCCCTTGCAGATGTACCTGAAAACACAACTGTGGGGTGAAAACAGTGCTAAAATGTAAAGCAGAAGAGAGAGGTCTTTTAATACCAATTATTCCCTGCTAGTGCAGCCTAGCACTTTATTCCAGGCAATGGACAACATAGAGTAAACAATTATGAGATTCGGAACAGAGATTTCAATTTCTGCAGATATCTGTGGCTATTTCTAAATTCCCATGCACATACCAAGAACACACCTTTGCAACACAGGAATATTTGGTTTTGAGAACTGTGCTTTCATAGTTCAGCAGGAGCCCTGGGCAGGGAAGCTACAAGGAGCTCTGTGGGCCATAAGCACAAAGCCACCTTTGATAAACTGGACCTTGTGCATTTGCAGATTTATGATTAAACTTAGGAAAAAATGTCATTTTCTTTCACTAGAAAAATCTATATCTCCTGGGTGTCATTAGTATCTATGGAGATATTGCACAAAAAACTACTCTGCTGTTGGTTTATGACCTATTAGTTCAAAATACAAGAGAAAACAAGCACCAATACCAGTTTAGTTGCTTGGAAATTTATAGATTTATCTACCTTACCACTCTGGGCACATGGATGCATAGAGCCACAAATGCACCTTCCCTTCCTCCTGTCTCACAACTTTCTTCTCTTCTTAATTCTCTTTTGTATGTATTAGTATCAATAATTCTTAACATGTTACCTTACAGCAATCAATGGAAGTTTAACATCAATCTCTTTCAGCATTTCAGGTATTGTTACACCCTGGCATGAGTCTGGCAGAATTTGGGTGGGATCTGGGTTTGCAGAAGTGAAAAAAAAACTTGCAAAGAAGGACTAGGCAATGGAACACCAGGCAATTATTTAAAAGATCACAGATTGCATAGATTTATTTGAGACAGAGCACTGAAACAAGGGAGAGGCCTGTAACTGGTGTCTTTCCCCTTTTATTTCCTCTAATGCCCTGATTCCTTCAAGGTGTTAATCATAATAACTGGTCTTATTAAAGTTACTGAAAATATAATAAAGGAAAAATAGAGGGACCTGACACAGCAGGAATTACCAGAAGTTTGAAAGCCTGTTTTCCCTTTGAAATCTTGCAGGCACGTAGAGTGCTTAAACCTGCTCCTGCAGCCAAGTTGTCACTCCCCATCCAGCAGTGGCTACCTTTATGGTACTCCAGGTATGGCCCAGAGATTTTTATGAGTTTCACAAAATGTCTTGCAGAACCTGGAGACAAAACTTATAAAGAACACATTAGCTGTTGCAGACAGTTTAGCAGACAGCAGCCACCCCAGACAACCACATGACTGTTTACAGTAAACGGCATCACCAGTTAATCACATATGCACTTGTGTCAAGGCTGGAGGCAGCAGCATCCTGAGTGCAGAACCTTCTGACTGCACCAGCTTTGGGGCTGGCTTCTCCCTACTGATAGCTGCCTGTTTAAATATTGTATTCAAATGTACTGAAAGGCACTACCTATCTCAGGCAAATCTGTGCTTGAAAACATCATCACTTTTCTCAAAAACCGGGCGTGCTCTTGATCCCCCATATTAAATTATCCTTAAAAAGGTATTTGGAAATGTTTATTTGTATTTTTATTTTGGAATAATCAATAAGGGGTCTAAAAAGCATGTTTGGATTTTATCTAGAAATCAAACTAGTTGTCACTTTCAGCCATTTTTTCCAGATGACAGCTACAGCTCATCCTGCCCTTACTGTCAGTGTTGAATTCACTAGTCCTGCTTGTGCGGTCATGTCGACCAAGCTCAGCACCATTACAGAACCTGGTACTCAGCTCTACGTTTGTGCGGCTTCTCAAGGTTTGTTCTCCAGCATTTTGGGGCTCAGGCATTCTTGCATGATGAGCTGTGAGTGCTAGCACCCTGTCCTTGTTGGGGAAGGTGGGAGGATGCTGCCTGCACGCTGCTGCAGATAGATGCACTTATCCAGTTTGCCATGCACAGCTGCTGGCTATGCCACCCCCACCACTGGTATGGTTAAAGGAATGCCAGGAAACCTGAAGGGTCACCTAGCATTCTTGCACAAGTCTAACTGAGGAACACAGATGCAGAACAGCATCTGTTATGGTATGGTTACAGGAATGCCAGGAAACCTGAAGGGTCACAACATTGCTGTTCAGACAACATTTACAGCAACACTGTCTTGCATTCTTTTGTACACTCCACATTCATACCTGAGTACACATAAAAGTGTATTTTAATGCATAATCTTTGGAATAAGTATCAGTAAGACATATTAATTTATGGAAAACACAGTTTTTCATATATTGCTGACTCCTCCACTTTCTCTGTCTTAAATTATTCACAGATACATATGTTTCTCACGGTCTTTTCTCTACTTTTTAATTTGAGCCCTTCCCATGCTGATGTCACTCCTGTTTTCTATTTCTCTTTCAGCACTGTTCTCTGCTATCCAGCTGTAACACAAATCTTCCTCTTCCCAAATACTTTCAGAGCACTTTGTATTGTGGGTATGTTTGGGGGATTTGTGTTTTTTCTCAACATAGTCATTAGGAATCCTGAGTACTCTCTGAGCTTCCTTGGTAATGCTTATGAAAATCTCTGAAGCTGGTTGGGGTGGATCCACCCCAAGCAATGGAAGAACTGCCTTTTCCCTCACTCTGAGATGGAAAACCCAACACACATTGCAAAAGTATGACCCTTTCTGCAGCCTATGCCCTTAAGCCATGTCTGCTTAAGGAAGAAAAGGCAAGGGCTGATCCAATGCAATTCCTGAACAGCTGGGCAATGCATTCCCTGTGAGTTCAGGGATTGAACACCCTTGGTAAATCACACTAATGTCTCCTGTGCAAACACTCTCCTTGTAAAGTTAAACACAAAACCAGCTTTCCTTTGACGCACAGCACATATATTTCCAGTGTAATTCCTGAAATGCCTCAAATTAAGACTAAGAAGTCTTTGTAGGACAAATATTTGAGGACAACACTCTTAAAAAAATAAAAAAAAATTTTAAAAACCACCAATCAAACAAAAATCAACAAACCAAACAAAAATTAAAACAAGTAATTAAAAAAAGCCCCAAACATACCCCAAAGAAAAGATAAACCAAAAAACAAACCAAACGTTTGGGATTGGCAAGCATCCAAATGATGCTCTTGTTTACCTATATTAGATAACACAATACTCAGGACAACAATAAACACTTTGTATTACTAGTCCCCAATAGAAGTCCACATTTCTCCTGGCAAGAGAGGCCCCACATCTATGTCTCTGGGAGGTGATGGAAAGAGGGATATATTACACACCATGACAGCCACAGTGAAGTGGTGTGGGCCATGACTGATTAGGAAAGGAACTGTGTAATTCCTTATCTTGAATAACTTCTCTTATCTCACGTATATGTTGTTTTATCCCTGAAAAAAAAAAAAAACAGTGGAGTTTGGCAGATGGGCTAGAATGCAGTTGGCTATCCTACTTCAAACAGCTGCAATTTCTCGTGGTCTAATTTTAACTGAATCACAGTCTGCATTTGTAATTGAAACCAGTCATTTTACTTTTAGGATATCCTACCCTGTCAGGACTGAACATGTGCTTTTATGACCTTCAAAATTATCTTCAAATCTACGTAAAGACCACCTTTTCCTGTGCCAGTACTTACTTTGTTACCAGGTCTTTCCAGCAGAAACCACTGGTTTCCAATCCACAGCCTTACTCAAAAATATCTCAAACAATACATAGGTTTTTGATTCATATGGCTCTCCTTGTTGCCAAATATTTGTATTCCAAATCCAAACCATTTCATTAAGCGAATATGAGTAATTCAACAGGTTATCTCCAACATCTGTCATATGAAAAATTAATTGATGAACTCCCCCATATTTTTTTGTGCTTTTCAGATACACAAGCCAAGTTTCAGCTCTCAAACTAGAGGCATGCCAAACATAATTTAAGTGTGATCAGTGGTATGTATACAAGAATTTACACTTTATTTTTTCCCACACTCTATTCATAACATTAAGTGCTGACTTAAAAACACATTTCATCGACGTTCAGTTTCTCACTGGCTATTTATAAGGAGGCTCCCTCGGCCTTCGAGTTCTTCACCTGGACTAAAGATTGCAGATGGCTCTGTTGATGTTTATGAAACACCAGTGTAGGATTTGGATGTTCTTGTAAGTAGCATGATCCAAACCCTCAGCAGCTTTTACCTACACAACAAGATTTTCAAAATGAAGCATTCTTTGTTTACTTTTAATAGCAAAAACTGTAAAATGTGGGGAAAAAAATCCCTAAAATGCTCAAGTTGAAACTTGCAAGCTTAGCTGATTACTGTGTACTTTTTCTTGTTAACATGCAATCTAGGGCAAAGCAAGGGTACTTGCACACACAATCCATGACAGCTTATATCTTTAAAATTAGCCTTACCATTTTGGATTTATAGGTTATTTTTCAGGTACAGAATTTTCAAAGAGGGCAAGAAAAATACAAAAATAATAGAAAAGAAGCAAAAATAATATAAAATCAACCATTGGGTAATTAGAAATTCTGTTGAATTCATGTTAGTTAATTAAAGTTAATTTAAAATTGTGATAAAGACATTTAGCTGGGAAAGATTATTGTATGTTGTTCTACACTATATTTTTGGACAGAACTGTTTTCAAATAAAGCTAATGGTATTTAAATTAGGAACTTGTAGAAGCAGCAGGGACTTCAGGAAAAACAGCACACTGAATTGTATTTTCCATTTGCACTTTTAGTTTCAGATTTCAGCAAACAGAGTCCATGTAGTGACAGTGATGTTACCCTGAGAAATTCTTATTAGAATTTAGAAAATCAGCAGTGCTTCAGTCAAAACAAAAATTGAAGTTTTACTTTGCTCACCACAGCAAGAAAGGGTTAGAAAAGCCCCAAGGAAAATGCATGCTTATTCATAAATCCAAATTATATTAACTGAAACAATTAAATGGTAGTTTAGAAGCACTAACTTCAAGCCAAAGTGCTACAATGGTGTTGCAGTGCAGATTCATTAGTTGGCACAAGGCTTTGAATAATCCTGTTGAGGGGCCAGCCTTCGTCAATTAAAAATGATGTATGTCCCTTTGTCTGAATTACCCCTTGTTTTAGGCACAATCCATCCATCCAGAGGGAAACTTATCCATCTAGCTTTTGACAGGAGTCTGTAATCTGATTGTTCAGCTTCAGACAGGAATGTTCAATAATTAAATAATAATTAAATGTGTATTGATTGGTATAACCTTGGCTACATTTGTTGACCTCTGCTGTGCAGTGCTGTGGTTAAAGGTGGGAAAGCCTTCTTATTCTTTTGGACATCTTTCACTCCCTGGGACAATGCTCTAACATCCTCTGCTGCCTACTGCTTTCTTGATAATTGAGAGGGGCATGGCTGCAATTAATGCTGAGTTTTTCAGCAGATATTGGAAAGTTGGGATTAAAATTTCTATCCAAACATTGCTGTCTTTCTCCATGTTTATATGGAAGGAAGGGCAGACAGACTTGCAGGTCTGGGTGTCACAGAACAAGCAGTGACACAAAAACGAATGGAGCATGAAATTAAATTTTAGAACTTGTGCAGTGTTTTCTACCACAGTGATAGTCAGGTAATGAAACTCCCCAGGTTCAAGATATCAAATGAATTCTACAACCCCACATACTTAGCCCTGGAACTCAGCCAAGTAATGATTAAACCTGCCAAAAGAAGATCCAGGAGAATGTATTTAGATTCAACAAACCAGTCAGGGGTTTGAAGACATTTCAGACCTTGACATAGCTTGGAAATGGAAGTATCTTGTCCCAAAACAAAGAAGCTTCATTCTTTACCAAAGAGATTGGAAGACTATTTGCTGAACAGAGAAAACTGTCCTCATCAGTAGAGGAACAAAGGAATGGGCACTTATTTCAAAGTTCACACAATAATTTTGAAATTCTGGTTTGCATAAGTAAGTCTGAGTAAGGACTTCTTTTTTCTTTCATTAAAAAAAAACAAAATGCTTCCAAGAGCTTTTACTCATCTCTCACTTTTAGACTCTATTTTCCAGATAGTAAGGATTCTGCATTTCAGGAGCAGAAAGTTTTTAGTGTTAAAGTGGTCTTCTGTGAGAATATTCAATAAAGCTGAAACTTCTCCATTTTGCTCAGTTTCAGGTCAGGTAGTCTTTTGCAGGAAAACTTTTAGCTCTGTGATCCAGTCAGGCACTTTTCAATACACATACAGCTTTCACTCTCTCTTGAACTTCTAATTTCTTTTATTTACATTTTACTAACGATAAACAGAACCCTTAAAAGCATCTTTATTAAAAAAAATTAAGACTAATGTAAAAAAAATGTAAAAGCAAAAAAAATATAATGGAGCTGATCTAGAATAGAACGCAGTTTTCTTGAGATAGTCATCTTGTTCATATGAAAGTCTCAGGCTATATTTGTTTAATTCATTTGGACCATTTTTACCTCAAATAGATGCAATGTTACTCCAGCTGATAGTAAATCAGAACATTTCTCTTGATTCTCTTGTCTCGCCACTTTCTTTGTCTGGTATTTATTCCTGCAACTGCAGTGATTAAATACACTCATTGCCTAAAATCATGAAACTGAAATTTCATCCTTGTTTGTCATGACTGAAAAGTGAATCAATAAGAAGTAGATTTTAAAATAGTGGCTTTTTTCTCTTCTTGCAGTTTGCAAGCTTGTACTGATGTAAAGCAGTGCACAAATAACTTCTGATCTGGATTCCCTCATATGCCCTATTTACTGTCACCAGTGGAGTAGGTGCCAAAAAATCTCAGTGAAATTTGTAGCATTTCAACACCACATGGCATGCATGTCAGTGAAATGAAAGGCCAGTGCATCCAGTGGTGCCACAGCTGAAAACGCCCTCTGTGGCATGCATTTCACTTCTCTGAAAGCCCGGCCAAATGTTATAAAATGCTGAAACCCTTTTGTCAGATTTACCAAGCCACCCCCATTCAGCAGTGTTTTTGAAAAGGGACACTATGAAAAAGCTAAACAAAATGCAGACTTCCATACCGAACACAAGCGGCTAACTGTTGCCCCTTCAGCTTCTTTTGTACCTTTCCTGACTTGTTCAACACACTAAGTATGCTGGCACTGCCCTGATCTCTGAATGGATATACTCTAGACATTGATCTGAAAACCTAAAATTTGGCAAAGAAGGTTTCAAAATGGCAAAAGGCTTCAAGTGTTAGAGTTTGCATTTAGTTATGAGCTAGTTGAAACCTGCGGTTCAGCACCTCCTTGTTAATATTAATCTGAGGAAGCCAGAGAGCCATCTGAATGATGCACAGTGTTCCCCTAATCTAGTGACAGTTTTTTACTCATCTGGGTGCATGTTCATTTGTGCATTTCTGGCAGATGTGCTCAGAAGGGGCTGTCCATAAATGAAAGATGGACTTTACAGTCTGTACTCTTCAGAGGAGGAGCTGTGATTCCCTGAGGGACTGCAGAGCAGTATCTTTGAGCAAGAGCCTCTGACTAGAAGGATAAGACTTCTGAAATAAAATTTTTTAAAAGCAATAAAAGAAAATTTACAGCACTGACGTGACTTAAAACTTCATTGGGAAAGGCGTAACTGCATGCCAGAAAGTGCAAGCAGGTCCTCATGGCACAGCACAGCCGGGCTTTGCAGCAAGGATAAAGCCAGAGAAAGGAAGGGTGGAATCTCCCAGAGGTGCTTTAAAATAAGATCCTCTGAGCTGCAGACTTGTCCAGGAAGAAGGAGGTTTGGATTGTATCACATCCAAGCCTGTTATTGCTTTAATCCCTCACTGTCAGGACCCCGGTTCTGGCCATCCCTTCCCGGACAAGGCGGTGCTTCTCGCCACTGCCACGGCCCTCACAGAGCAAGCGGGCCTCGGCCTCAGGCTGTGAATCGCATCCCCAGGCAGCTCCCTTTGCAGGCGTGCCTTGGGAGATAACGGGGCCTGGCAGCTGCGCTGCCTTTCGGGAGCTCCCCAGCTGACTCCCTGCCTCCCTGCTGCCCAAGGAATTGCATTGCAGCCATTAGGAGGGGAAGGACCTGGCACGGCTGGCAGTGCCGGGGTCAAGGCTAATGGCTGCTCTCATTTCAGCCCTTGCTGAAGGCTGTCATGATGGTGGCAGAGAGACCGCTTATGTAAAGCAGAGGATATTTTGGGTCTGAGCAATTGCAATAGCCTTCCTCAGGGCTGGCTCTTTCTTCCATTCAGCTTCAAGGTTTTGCTTACTTTAAGAGAATGTTTCCTGTTGCGATGTTGCTTCAGACAGGAATTCCCTCATTTTGTCTTATCTGTATCCAAGCTATAGGGAGGTGGAAGAAAAGGTCAGTCTCACATTTTTCATCACAAAACTTCTTGTTTTCATGACCTGTTCGCATTCTTTGCATATCCTTTGCCACCAGAACAATCACCTCTGCCATGTTGAGAATATGGACCCTCTGTGGAGACTGTCAGGCTTCACAATCACTTCTGAATTAAGCCTCCTGACACCCTTGCTAAGCACTGTTATCCCGCGTCTCTGGAGGAACATTAAACCAGAAAGAGATTAAATAACTTCTTCGAGGTCACATATCAAGCATGTGACAAAGCTGGGAAAACAACATAAATTAACTGCACATCGCCATCCTTTGTCTCCATGAGCTTCCACCTTTTGTTGTTACTGTTTTTATACATACTGTTTATTGCAGACAGTGTTACAGCAAGCACAGTTCACAGTGAGGAGCAGGCACCATTGCCCAAGTATTGTGAAGGTGAAAGGATCATCTTTGTCTTGAAGAGGTTGAAACCCAAAACCTTTCAGTTGCTCACATTGCTGGGATTCTCTCAAGGTACAACCTTGAAACTTTCACTGGACAGTCACTCAACATTTTAAAAATGCAGCTGTCTGTATAAGACAAACCACATAGGCCTCTTATGTAAGGGATGCAGGGCTCCGGGAACATGAGGGGCACTGAACTTCAGCTTACCCCTTTTTCTGTCTTATATTGAAAAGCATTTCAAACAGACAGGATTTTTGGTCATTTCCTGCAAATAGAGCTGAGAGGAAAAGTTACTGATTGCACTGACTGACCTACAAGAAGCACACCCACGACATGCTCAAAATTCAACTCAATAACATTCCCCATACCAGTCAAGCCTGGCCTAACACCAAGATTACAATGTGTGATGCTGCCAGGTTCAGCTCTGGCTGATTTTACAGATTGGTCACAGTTTTCTCTTTAGTTATGAAACAGCTTCCAAACTCCAGACATGAATGCAATGTGCTGACTCACTGCCAGGTATGTCACACACAGGACAATAATGCCCAGGAAGTACAAGAATGTGGATTTATTTTTAAGCTTATTTTTATTTAACACTCCTTAAATGCAACAGCAGTAAGTTTCTGCTTTTTCAATTCTTCCTTTTTTCTGAGCTACAGACTAAGTGATCAGACAATGAGTAACTCCAGGCACTGAATTTACAGGGAAATTGTTGCACTTTTCAGGTGGTTAAAGTCATTAACTCATACTTTATTACAGCAGCTGAGGCATGCAATAATCAGCCCCAAAAGTACTGCTCTTTGGGTCTTAATGCTCAATTAATTTTCTGGAATCCACATCAAGAAACAAAGGAATGAAACCACAATAAGAAGAAGCAAGGGAAGAGTTATTGTTTCCTTTATTCTTTAATTTCAGTCTTGGTTTATCAGAATTATAAATACTTCAACCAAACCCCATGCTGGTCAAGCCTCGCTGCCAGTCCAAATTGTTCTGCTATTTCTGTTGACTCAAACAGGATTAATTGCAGAGGGCAGCCATGTGGATCAGACCAAAAGTCACCTACTCTAGCCTGAATCTCCAGAAGGGCCCAGCAGTGGATGCCCAGGAGACCCCACACAGGCAGGATAAGCAGAAAGTGGTGCTTTCTCTGGGATATTCCCAGTGTTTAGTCTCTCTGTGAATGAGAGATGGTTTAATTCTGTCTAATATCCCTCATTAGACTTGCATTCCATGAATCTATCCAATCTTTTTTTGAACAGGTCTGTAATATTATTCCCAGCATTCTGTGGCATGAAGACATATGAAACAACCTTTCAGGACACTCATCAAAAGATGAGTCCTTCATTTGGTCTGAATTTGGCAATTGACATTTTTCTTTGACATCATGACTTTCCCTTCAGCTGTGCATTACGGGGGCATAGCTGAGAAAAATAATGTTGTAGTCATCCAGTCTCCAAAGATCAGTAGCATTCCTTCTTGAAAAGTAAAAAATGCTGTTTTCAGGGTAAACTTTATAAACACTTTTTTGCAAAAGGAAAATAAATAAAACAAAGGGCACCCAAGCATTTTGCACAGGCAACCCAGAAGAGGTTTTATGTCTGAAACACTTAACAGAAATCCTTTACTGACAAGCTACACTTCAAAGCAGTGCAGGCATGAAGTTTCTGGACAAGGCTCAGCCTCCTTTACTAGAACAGCTGTGGAGGAATGTTATCCATGCAAGCTCAGGAAACAAATATGCAACTCTATATTCATGACCCAAGGGCAGCACTCCTGAATTTTCCTACTGCTTGCAAGGCCAAAGTGTGCCTTTCTGATTATCTAGTCTGATCACACAACTATGAATCTTAAAGCAGTACTACTGCCACCAAGCCCACATTTTCTTTTGGAGATAAAAATACATATGCTAATGGAGAATTTAAGAACGCTCTTGGGTGCCAGCAATCTTCAGTTGAGAGAGAAAATGTTCTGTATTTTAAAAAAAGATTAAACAAAAAATGTAAAATAAAAATTATTAAAACAAATGGAAAAGCATGAAAGTCAACAGCATCAAATATCATTGTACAGTGGGAAGTGAATAAGGCAGGAAACAGGACATGATAATATCTATGGGGAAAAAAAAGATTAATGACAAAAAATATTTAAGATAACTAAAACAAGAGTTCCTAACAATGGTTTTAATACAGAGGGCAAGAGTACTGAAACATTTGTGGCCTTCTGGTTGGGAGAAAGACAGATTTATATATATGATAACATAGTTTGCATACCATTATAACCATTTCTAAAGAGGATGCTAAGCAGCAGATTCCAAATGAAGATTTAATAATAACAAAATCAGACCATTCCCATGTATGGATTTTAAAAGAGCCAGACAAGGATCTCTTTAGTATTCATCATCATTTCCAGTAAGTTTTGAAACACACAGTAACTGCAGAGGATTAAAGGAAGCTGAGTTTGTGACAATACATTAGAAGTGTAAGCAGACATCCTGAGCAATTACACTCCCAGCAGCCTGCAAGCAAAGGCAGTGGAATAGTTACTCTTGGTTTCTATTAATAATAAACTTTAAAAGGTAATAAAAGAAATGCCAATCAACAAGCATTTATGAAAAATACATTTTACCAAGTTAACCTTGGAACATTTTCTCAGGATTACACATTTGGGTCACCTTTTACACATTCATAGGTAGCTTAATATCAGCACCTGAGACAGACAGCCTGAGGATATGGCCCCTCCTGGGGAAAACAGTGAAACAATGCACAGGGACGACCTGCAGAGGGACAAGGGGCTCCTCAAACCCTGTTCTGTCAGTCAGAGGGATGTGTGAATGGCCTACAAAACTGCTTAAAGATCATTAATAAAGCAAAAGGCCTCTATCAGAGCTCAGGGCAGAAGAAAGTTCCATCACCATGTCCCCATGTGTCCATCCCAAGCTGGGCATGGTCTTCAATACAACTTTGTGAAGGGTATTGAAGGAAATCAATATTAAGATTACATTTACAAATATGGTATCAGTTGCTCTAAGGGTTTTGCTCATTTTAGGTCAGCACATACAGCTGATATTTGCACATGGTTAGCAAATACTGATTAAACCTATAAACTCTCCTTTTGAGCAGCTGAGAGAAAATGTTACAGTTTGTGTATCCCACAGTGAACAGCAAGGAAGACTATTTAATGAGATCCAGTCTAAGCAGTATCTGAAAAATTAATTTAGCAAATATAGTGCCAAATAAATATATATACCTGTTTTTTTACACTGCCTGTGTGCACAAAAGGTGAATAAACTGTGTTTATGTTGTAAAATTGAAAACTTGCTTTTCATTTTCTTCCCACTAGCAGATATCCAGTTTTAGCAAATTATTCACTTAATATGTTCTAAAACATTCATTTGCTGTATTTATTCAACCCTTAGCTCATTGTTAGTTTTCTAAGAAAATACAGTCTGGTTTTAAAATAAACATTATTTCTCTAAAATGTGAAAAGCCTTGCATATTTGCAGTGAAGTAAGCAATGGATATACCTTCACAATTTCCCTTCTTTCAGAAAGATTCATAATCTTTATGATATAATTATCTATGCAAGAAGGAAAATTAAACTTTAGGTAGTCAGTCTTACAAAAGTCTTATGCAATAAAACAGACCTTATTTTAGCAAATACTTGTATTTTCTAGATGTCACTAATGAAGCAAGTATTTCTCCTCCTTTAGTCCCTGGATGTTTTTTACATCCACATTACAGAATAATGAGGATTTTGCACAGTTTAAGATGTGCAGAAGGAATGTATCTGAGAGTCACTGGGCAGGGTTTGTCAGGTACACAGACAGGAGATTTAAGATGCAAGGCAATGCAGCCTCAGCTGTTGATTCCAATTGAGGAAGTATTATCCTAAGAAAATGCAGGGCAATGAATCTATCAGCTGCTTCTGACACTCAGTTCCTCCCTCCATTTCCTGCTCACTCCCGCTCCACTGACCTCCAAATCCCCTTGTTTCCTATCTTGCTGATTTCTTTTTCAGCATCCTCAGCACTGTTATCTTCAAGCATTCTGTCGCTGTCCCTCCTTCCTCATTTTCTTTGTGTTGTTTCTAAGAGACCAGTTCTCAGTGAGAGCCTAATAACTCTTCTGTAAAGTGCGAGGCAGCAAAGGGTGAATGACTATAAGATATTGATAATTTCTAAAAAAACCATTAAAAACAGATATGTTGGACTGATTCCTGCAAATTCCCAAAGATAAGAATATCTTTACAACCACTTGGAATGAACTTTGTGGGAGCAGCATTGTAGCAAAGCCTGAAGAAATAAACTGTGCTTAAAAATGCAGATGGCTGAATTAATTTCTTCAACTCTTTTAGTAGTTAAAATGTCTACTGAAAAAGTTCAGATTTTGGAAGCCTTTATAAAGTCAGATCTTATTCCACAGATATTTCGAATAAGTCAAAATGGAACAGGCTAAAATGCTTTACATGTTAAAAACTTATATTTTAAATGTTGGCCATTTTAAAGGCAGAAATAAGTTAGAAATTAAATACCTGGTGAGATCTTCAGCTAATCTAAAACAAAGCTTAAATGGGACACTGCTCAGCTACAAAACAAAATAAACCAAATATATGGCTGGCACTAACTACAAACACACTCTGTGTCGCTGAAATACAAAAGAATTCTGCAGATTTAAAGAGGACACAATTTGACATAGTTTACTGCCATAGCAACTGGTACCTAAACCTCATACAAATGGAAGAGATCAGCTGAACTGTTTAGTTCTTTTCATTTGAACAGTCACTGTCAGTTTCCCTCATTGCAAGGATCTGATTGGGCTGGGATGTCTCCCATTTTTATTCTTCTTTTCTTAAGCAGCAGCACAGAGATACGCTGCTCCAAATGGGTCATTTGTGCTTACAAAGCCCAGAAATGTCCAGCAGGAGCATGAAATGACAGCTGCTTTGCACTATTCTGGCACTGACAGTGCAAGACAGAAATATTGATGTATTTTCTTAGGAGGATTTTGAGACTGTTTAACAGATAATTTTATCCCACCCTCTGGATGGTGCTTGATGAGCTTCCAAAAGAAAAAAAGCATCACGTGCAGCCCACTTCCATCCATTATCAATGCCCAAGGAAACCAGTCTGTCCCCAAATCTGGGTTACAAACATCCCATCCCTCTATATCCTCCTTTTCCCCCCTCACCAAAGCCTAGGGAAATACTTTGCAGCGTGCCTGGGTTGCAAATGTGGGCTCTGGGGCACAGCACAGCCCAGACGTGATGGACTGACAGGGGAGCTTCCTTTCAGCAGCCCCTACACTTGGGCATCCAGACAAATGTTGTGGCTGGGAAGTAGAAGAAAAGCTGTCTCTTGAAAAGGTGACTCAAACTTGTCTTGACCTTTCCTATAAATGGAAAGATAAACTGTTCACAGCTCAAGCTGTGGCTGAAGCAATGTATGCATTGTTTCAGTCTCATAGTACCAGTAAAATATTCAATCAGACTGATGCACCATTTTTACCTTTTTTACCACATATTTGGTTTAGTTAAATGCCATTAACTTACTCTGAATTTTAGGAAACATTGCCACAGGAAAATAAGACATGCTATCCTTGCACCTGCTCTGACTAGCAGCCCTGCTAATCTGGGATCCAGTTTCTGAAGGGGGAAAATACCAAACAAATGAGGGAGAAAAGTGCAAGAACATTTTCTATTGCATCAAGATATTTTCTTTTTCTCTGAAAGATTGGTGTTTTAAGTTTCTGTTCAAATTTCCCCACTGAAAAATCCTTCTGGTCCTGTTTCTGTCCTTTTAGCACCTGAGTGCTAAGACCACAGTGCAGCTGTGTCCACAAATCCATTCCCTGTCATGTGAAAAAGCACAGCCCCTTCTCAGCTTTAAACTTCTTGCTACCTTCTCATGAAGTGTCCTAATTACCTTGCCTGGTGCAGTCAGTCTTTCATACACAGCAGACACATTCCTGCTGTCTCCTTCCTGAGTTAAATCCAGGAGAAGCCATTTTGCAGCACCAAGGGCTGCCCAGAGGCACGAGCAGCTTCTCAGCTGACCGCAGTTCTGAGGTGCCCCAGTGCTGCTGCAAGTTCTCGCCAAGAAGAGATGTCTCTGAAGTTTCCTCAAGGTCCATTTTCTCAACAGGAACTGGTCCTTTGTATACCTATGATAGCCAGAAAACAGGTAAGCAGTGCAGCAGAAAGAAGGAATTCAGCTTCTCCCCAGAAGAGAGAAGGCAATGTTCTGCAGTGTGTGGGACCCTGGGCTGAGCCCCTGAAATAGCCATTTCCAGGCTCTGAGAGCACTGACAGAGACTCAGGGTTCTCACAGAATATTCCTGGAAGAAGTATCCACTCACACTGAGAAAAGCATTTGATAAATGGTCATTTTCCAAAATAATTTTTTTTTTACTGAGGGTTCACAATTCTCTCTCTAAATTGTACCAACATAATTTTAACCTGTTTGAATACTGGACTGTGCCATGTGGTATGAGAGTCACTAGAATCAGTGACCATTACCTATCTGTGGCTGAAAATCAGAAGTGCATGAATTACTTGAGGAATTTTTTGCAAATTTTTTGCTTTGGGTTTAATTAGAGCTCAAAATCTCTACCTCTGTGATCAATGGCATTGGTAATTTGATTTAAATCTGGGCCATAAAGATATATAATCTGAGGGTTTTTTAAACTGATTCATATAAATTTGAAAGAGACTTTTACCTAGCTTTTGCTTCGAGTTTGAAAAACATTAACAGAAAAAAGTTGGATTTTTCTTGCACCTTGGCTGATTGTCAATTGTTCTTTTTAAACATAAGATAATTTCCAAAAATAAGGTATTTCTCAAATGAGTGACAATAGCAAGGGAGTGAAACAAGTTCAGCTTGCTGGCACTCGCTGCCAGCTGTTTGCTGTGTGTGCTGATCAGTATCAGCTATCAAAGGTTTTAAGCCATTTGTGGACAAATCCTGGATTTTGAACAGAAGACTAAGTGTCCTTTGTTGCTGTGCCCATGCTATAAGAAGTCCAGCAGTACTTAAAATCAGGTTTGCATAGAAAGTAGAAGAATCTCAATAAAAATATTTGTACATTCGTTTCTTATCACAGAAACAAATCTTTCTCTCTTTGATTCAGAAGGAGCCATCTTCACAAATGCACCAGCTCCTGTTTCTGGGAAACCCCTATTACCCAAGTGCCAGTCATGTGAACTTGTACCAGCATTAAGCAAATGTCCAGAATTTTTCTCAGATTAGTCCATAACTTTAAACCCAAGTTGTCTCATGGGCAGAGATCTCCTCAGTCATAAAGTCTTTGTAGAAACTGCCTCTCCTTACTATGGAGAGAGTGTGAGAGCCACTATGCTAAGAATGTACTGAATGTAACTCTTGATTCTTGTGGCTGTAATTTCGTGGCTGGAAAGAATGAAGAGGAACCATTAGCATGTGACCAGCCATCTCTCCAGAGGCTATTGTCAAACGCTCTGGGAAACACTGCTCAGCAACCTTGTAACCCTCAATAACTCCCAAATTCCCAGTTTTCCCAAACAGCCTCATTTCAGAGCACAGCAAAGAGCTATGAGATTTTTTTTTTTTTTATGTATTTATGTGTATTTCTAAATTTTGCTATTATTTTTGTTTATGCCGTCATGCAGTACTATGGAACCAATGTTGTTTATTTAGCGCTGGCTATGGCTGCTGATGGTTCTTAGGTGATGTGGCCAGGGCAGTCAGTCCCTAGAGTTCTCCAGTGAGGGCCTGTCTCCTGTTCTCTCTGTCTTTCTTCACTTACCATCAATGTGTATTCCACAGAGCCAAGCACAAGCCTACCTGCAGCCCAGTCACAGCAGGTACAGTTCTGCCAAGAGTGCCTTTGCTGGTTCTAACGCTGCCCATGTACTTCATAAGGGCTCAGGCCATCATCTGGGCCTAGGGCAAGGAAGACAAATCAGAGATGCCATCCTAGCTGTGTCTCAGGCAGGAGGCTCCTGCCTGATCTCTGCTGCTGTGAGAATGGTGTGGGACCACAGCTGCTGCGATGGCAGTGCCTCACAGCTGGCCACGGGAGCGCAGAAAGTATGGACTATAAAATGTTTCCTTTGACTAAGGTGTCTAGAAAGCCTTGTGCAGGGAGAAAGGTGAAGGAAGCTTCAAACTATCATCCAGTCTCATTAAATTTGAGAGCAGACACAAAGGAGGATGTCTGAGAGAGCAAGACTACATGCTGGCCCTTCTTTTTAAACTCTTCCAAGAATACACTTTCAGCAGACAAGTAGCCTACATGGGCCTCTGGTTAAATTTGGAATGGCCACTGACACTCCCAGGAGGGGATGCCAGCTGTAGAAAGGTCTGCTGGGCAGCCCCGTGGTGCTCCATGTCCCTGTCCTCTGCAGCCCATCACCCTGCAGATCCTTGTATGATACCCCTGTATGCTTGGGTTTCATTTAAAGGATCTCAGCTTTGGAGAGGCATGGCATGCAGGCCCACATCCTTCCAGCATGCTGCCAGGACACAGGGAGGGACTGTCCAGCAGTGGGTCTCTGAAGCACCCCACAAAGAAGCTTTAGTACAGACACGGTTGCAGAAGCTGAGCAAATGATGTCAATAAAAGGAAGATCAGATCCTGGTTCCTAAAATTACTTGCTTTCAGTTAATGTCAAACGTATTGCCAAAGCATCTTACACAATTTCAATTATGCACTAAAAGAATCTGCATTGTGAAGTTAAAGTTTAATTATATTATCATTTACTCTGAGGAATGTTTGTGGTTTAATCACTGTTTATGTTTATTATCTTTTGGTTTACATTTTTTTCCCAGATTAAGAGATCATAAGATACACTGCATCAAGATTTCACATTAAGGCAAGATACTAGTTTAACATTATGTGGTAACTCCTTAAACCAAACAATTGTCAACTTCGTGCCACTGAAATAACTGCCTGTTCCAAATTCATGTTCCTGGAAATGATAGAATGTCCTCATGGTGAGGTGGCCACTCAAATCACTAAACAAGGGCTGGGGTCAGCTCCCCTGCTGGTGTAACACTAATGAGTCCATGCAGCTGTGCCAACACGGATTTTGGCCCTCCAAAAAACTGCTCACAGGATGTTCATCATTTGATTGTATGGAACATGCACATGCCATGGACATGTAATGTCCTTCAAATAATCCACCTCAGAAAAATGGCTCTGGGAGGTTGGATACACACAGAAAGGATGCATAAGGAAACTAAACTGTATGTTAACCCTGTGAATGTGGTCCCAAGTGGCTGCAGAGCCCTGCAGTGCAACCAGTAATTTCCATCCCAAACCAGCCATGTAATTACAGTCTAACTGCAGAACTAATGCTAATCTCACAGCAGTTCAATTGTGCTCTGAGTCCTGATGGTGTTGTCAGATACCAGGTGCCTTCCCAGACTACCCAAAGGTCAGCCCTGGCCTATAAATGCTGCAGCACATACAGAAGGCACTTGCACACGCTGGCATTCATGCATAATGAAGGGGTAATCAGCAGGAATTGGATCACTAGATAGGAGAGTCCTGCATTATCAGATCAAGATTTGGTTTATACAAATTTATCAATATGTCAATATCAATAATATCATTGAGGTAACTGTAGAAAAAGAATTGAAAGTATAATGTAAAATCTGCGTAATCACAATACTTCACAATTTCCAAATGGTGAGAAAATATTATAAAAGAGAGGAAGAGAATGAAGACATTTCCTTCACTCCTTCCTACCTAGTTTATTTGTGAAAGACTTTTGATCTCAGACTACAATGTGGGTAGGACAATCTCAAGATACATTCAGATTCATGAACACCAGATTTCTCTTGAAGAAAAGGTGTGTCATCCAGTGCACTCTCAAAAAGAGAAGAAAAATGCTGTGCAGTCAGGGAAAATGTGTGATCATAAAATAATACACATACTGTACTGTATTGTAATATATACAATATACACACTGTACTGCACTGCATATATATTCATTAATATGCAAGAACACAAAAGTACACATATGAGTCTCTTCTTTTGTACTTTACCCTGTCCTATACCAACATAAAACATACATGAAGTTTTCTTGAGCTTTAATACAGAGTGTGCATTTATAAGGACTGCAGAATCTGGTCATATTAGAAGTAGTAACAATAATGTCAGAGTTTGTCCACATTCCTCAGATAAGTTACATGCTCAAACAATGCGCAGAGGGCTGTCATGTCTGCTACTACCTCACCAAAATCCACGTGGCTTGCTCAAATCTATGCAGTTAATTCATATTTCCTTTTTTAATTAAATGACAGGTGTGCCCCTTACAAAGCATGAATGTGCGTGCAGACTGTTAAACCACTCATAAATGCAGACAGTTCTGCAGTCACTGAATCGCTTGCAAATAAATTCTGATTTCATTCTAATGCATTCTGCATACTGAAGGTTCCAGCAAATATTTTCGGTGACAAAATCTCAGCTGATGGGTCCTACTCAGCATTCACTGAGCACAGCCAGTAACCCAGTGTGTAGCCCTCACTTTGATTGGATGAGAAGGAAGACTTTGTCAACAAGAAAATAAGGAAGAATGATTAATTCATTTCCCACATGAATTTTAAGGCATTCAGAAACATTCATTCTAAAATTCATGAGACTTTGGAGATTTATTCATACCAGGAAATTCACTTCAACTCATTTTATAGAGACAGACTTAGTGAATCACAGACCAGTGACCAGCTCAATTCTTTCATGATTTTTCAGTCAAAATTTTTTCCTTCATTTTTTCTATTTGATAAGACCTTTATATATATATATATATATATGTATATATAAATCATGCAGGGATAGGAAATCCCAGAATGGTCACGTCCTTGGAAATTTGTAAGGATGGGGATGCTTTTGTGACCAACATTGCAGTCTTTTTAAGTACTCTGCACCGCGAGCTTTCCTAAATGGAAAGATGAACTTACAGGAGAATGAATCAGACCAAACTTTAGCCATCCAAAATGTGGACACCAGTTAGGCTGGTCTGCTGGGTGGTCCTTTGCCTGCAAACAGAGATGGCTCTTCCACAGCACAAGTCAGCCCAGCAGTCCCAGAAAGGGATAAAACACTATCTGGATTATTTATCTCCATCTATGTGAAGATGGGACTGTGGGGCAACTTAGGCAAATAGCCCAGTGAGAAATTTAAGTTTCATGTATACTCCAGCACAAGTCAGACGAATCTCAGCCTTTTGTCTGAACTTGGGAAAATAACCAAGTAAAGTAAGGAAGTCATAAGAGATTCAATTGGGTTTTTTATTACACTCTACAAAGCTTCATATAAATGTTGGCTAAGGCATTTCTCTATGCAGAACAATAACATGAACTGACATTGCTGGCTGCAGTTTTTTTCTCCTTTCATTCTGCAGAGGCTGAACATGGAAGACAAGTCACTGGGAGGGAGGGAAGCGTGAAAAATGTGTCTCTGTCTGCAACTGCAACCTTTTGCTTATTAATTCTCAAAGGACTCAAAACAGAATCTCATGGAAGTTTTAAAACTGACAAAGCTTTAAAAAAAGGCAAGTCTTAAAACTTTTAAGGTAATAAATCATAGTCTTAAGATTGGCCATTTTTTAGAATGTCAGTTAAGATGAAAGAGCCTGAGAAGGAATAAAATACTTGGTCTTTTTAATTATTCTTTTTTCTAGTCATCATTCCTGTGTTTCTCTTTATTTCGCCTACAGAAAATCCATTTGTCTGTGTGTAACTTACAGTTAAATTGCAGGAGGTTAAACCTTTCCACAGCTTTTTGCATGGAATATAGAATAATTTTGGAATGGGATGTTATCCTAATGTACCACACTGAAAGACTATCTCATCTTTATCTCCTATTAGACAGGAGAAAGAGGCATCAGATCACACATCTATTACTCAAATCAGTCAAAGTATCATTCTACTAAAAATGCCTCCGTAACTGCAGAAAAAGACCACTTCGCAAGAGGTTTCAAAGCGCAAAATAGAGATGCTAAAAAAGACCCAAAATTAAGGATGTCACTGGGACTTTGTTACTAAGATCAGATCATCAGGTCCAAAGAGCAATTTAACATTCCCATGCTGTGCACAGAACTACTTGGCTGCAGGCAGCAAGACTTTGTGATATTTCCTCTGTAGCTCATGCAATCAGGTCAAGACTACATATAATTTTATTTTAATTTTTTTTTTTTTTTTTTTGGTGTGCACTTGGGACTTAAAATTCAGAGTTTAGTCTGGACAATAGGTAATAGACCTGTGCAATAGTGGGGGAGGAACTCTCATCACCATGCCTTACAATGAGAAAACAAGTGAATAGGTGAAGTACTTGGCCAGGACAAAATACAAGCTTAATTAACTCAGAAACAGCTGACTGGGAGATTCTACTGGACTCTGGGAGGGTCAGCTGGAGATGGAAGGGCAAAGTCACACCCTTGTCTTTGGAAAGCCCACTGCACATGGAGGCACCATGCCACCAAATGGGCAAGGAGTGAGAAGTGGCTGCAGGCAGGCCTGGCAGATTGGCCTCTCCAGGGGTTAGGTGACATCTGGGGACCCTCTCTGCTCAGCTGTCTGGGTCGTGGTGTGAGAAACCAGACAGTTCACTCATGGAGAGGCAGCTGGCCTGTCCAACCTGCTGTCCTGCCTCCAGCAGTAAAGGCAGTGGCCATCAGCTGGTGCCTGAGGAGGATTTTGAGAAGAGGGCAAACCTTACAGCCATGCTTCCCCTGTGCATGCTGCCCCACCTTGTGATGTAATTGCTGCTGTCTTTGTGTCTGACAGCCTTTGATGGCTTTTCCTTCTGTGCTCCCCTCTAACATCATGAACAAAGCCAATCTCCTTCAGCAACAGGGATCTTTGTGCCCCTAAGGGACCAGGGGGTCCAGAGCGAGGGCCCAGCCAGCAGCAGTGTGGGACAGGCTCTCTGGAGGGCTCCAGCAGCCAGGTGCCTCGGCTCCACTCCAGCCTGACAGAGCTAGAAAATAGCTAGACTCAGTCTGGCCTCAGGACTTTAATGTTTCTTTTATTGCTGAAGCAATAGCATAAAACATCTGAACAGTTTCAGAATGCAATCTAACACATTGTTTTGTTTGCATCTTTTTAAAATAAAATTACTAGGGTATAAAGGCATTCTGTGAATTATGCTGCCTTTTATGTGCACTGGGATATGATGTTTGAATAAGAAAATTCAGAATAATAGTCTGCTGTATCAGATACCATGTTCACACAGTTAATATAATGTTGTCTTATGATCTGAGAGAGGACATTTCCAGAGCAGGCAATCCTTAATTTGTTTGGTTTTTTCATTTATTAATCTCCTTAACTCTGAGCTTTGGCATAGATGTTACAGATGAAGCAGAGATGTTTCTTTAGCGTGCTTTAGACATTCCATGGGCGTTCAGAAGACCATCTCTCAGCAGCCACCCTCACAGGACACCAGTACTTGACTTGGTCCCTCTCATCACCCCTCCAGGAGCTCAAATGGTACAGCTACCCCAGGGAAAGCTGGATTTTTCAAAAGACTTCAGCTCCCACGAAAGCTGAGAGCATTTAAAATTTCATCACCTCATTTAGCTGCCTACATGGGAACTGGTGGGTGCTGAACTCTTTGGAAACGCTTGTCCTGTGAAACAAGCCTCCAAGCATTTTACATCACAGCTGACAGTGTCAGTGTCGACTTCTACGTGTTGAGTAAGTAAGGTCCTGACATAATACACTGTAATGACTCCCTGTGCAGCCCTTTAAGGCTTTTATGTAAAGACATACTTAGACGTCTTAATAGCTCAGAGTTGTTACTTTTACTACTCATAGCTGTCCTACACATGTGGGTTTATAGATCGATTCACGTCAGTGGAGCTGCTAGGTGAATGTAGTCACGTAAGGCTTGGAATTTTTCTTGGAAAATTCACCAAAGCTTTTCCCCCTCCCTGTGAAATAAATTATGTCCATTTGATGGGGTGCTTTCTCTGGTATTCCAAAGAGGCCATTGCTACAAGAGTTATTAAATTATCTGCCAAAAAATCAGTTGTGAACATATGCCTGTCTGTGTACCCACTAAGGTAAGAGTTTTACAGTCTGGTAAACTAAGAACAAGTCTGCATTTAAGTCTCAGGTTCTTTAATTAATCATTCTTTCTTTTCAGTTTTGGAGAGGTTTCTTCATCTAACTGTTGAATTCATGAAAAAAAGGAGCTTATGTCTGGAGCTGTATGGTAACAAGAGAACCTTTAAATTTCATGTACATTTTAGACAACACGTGTACTTTACAAACACGCTCCATGTGGCCGTGTTTAACAGTCTGAAGTATATCGCAGTGAATGAACATTTAAAAGTAATCACATAAAGGACAGGGTAGACCTCTGGATTAATCACTACAACTTTTGGGTGGTCCAGGATATGCTTGTAAAATTTTATACTAAGCAAATTTAATATTTTGTAGAAAAATCATCTTTGCAGGATATTTCACCTCTGCATTCCTGTGTCTGCCTTTCTCCCTAGCAGAGCCAACATGGCCTCAGGCACTAACAGGGGTTCAGCTCCTGGGAGTGGAGCTGCTCCGCAGACCCTTCACGGCTGTAGGACTGACTGTGCAAGCATGTATTTGTTGGTAGATGATGGATTTTTCCACTGGTACTTGCCAGACTGACAAACCAGACCAGCTCCTCTTCTTTCAAATGGATTCCTGATGCTTCTGAGACTTTGAGAGAGCCTGTATATTAATATGTTTGGCTTCATTTTTGGCAACGCAGACTCTCTGAACTCAACTCAGGATGAATGCTTTTTTCTCCCCTTAGCCTCTAGCAATATGTAAATAGGTGAAATCACCTCTTACATTGGAAAAATAATTAAAAAGTAGAATACTATCTAGCTAAATCTACTTTTCAGATCTGGCATTTATTTCTTTCTTTGTTTATAAAAACTAGGTCACAGTATGTGTTCATTTCAAAGAGGAAGAATTTAAATATACTTTTCAAGCACAAATTAATACTTCCCAATTATGCCTTCCTGTGGTATTCCAAAAAAAATTTTAAAACAACAAATTTAGCATAGCAGAAATGAAAACATTTCTATTAAAAGAGAAAGGCTATCATAATTTGCTGACTAAAGCTGTAAAGTTATCAGGTTAAAAGTAAAGTAAGGTTAAAAACAAAGTAATAAGGCTAGCAGCACCTCTCAAAGGATAGATTTATTGGTTATGATTATAGTTATTACATCACTCACAGACAGGACTGGTCTGGCTACAAACATGGAGCTGTTAAAGCAATCATAAATAAAAAAAACACTGTCCATGAACAAAGAATGAATGAGTGGGGGGAAAAAGCTTTTCTATAGAAGATTATGTTAATTGTCCTTGTTATAGATGTCTGCCTATCTATAGATGTCTTCTATTCAAGAAAGAGAATAATCCAAAATCAAAACATGCTTGCCAGATATTAATTCTTCTGGAACTCCTTCAGCTGCAATGGCAAGAGAGGGATGAAGAGGGCAAGGTCTTTGGCTCTCTCTTTGGTGAGCTTCACAGGTGTCAGAAGCTGCATGTTCAGCGCTCCAGCACTCCCCTCATACCAGCACAACAGCACTGGGATGACAGAAAACACAGTTTCCTCCAGATTACTGTTAATTTTCCAGTGATCCTAGAACCCCAGAATAACAGAATGGTTTGGGTTTGAACAGACCTTAAAGATCATCCTAATGCCCCGCAGGGACACCTTTCACTAGATTGGCTTGCTCAAAGCCACATCCAGCCTAGCCTTGAACATTTCTAGGGTTAGGGCATCCACAACTTCTCTGGGCAGCCCATTCCTGTGCCTCACTACCCTCTGAATAAATAATTTTTCCTAGTATCTAACCCAAACCTTCCGTCTTTCAGCTTGAAGCTCTTCCCTCTTGCCCTATCACTGCACAGCAAGAGAAAATCTCTTGGTAGAGGGCAATGAGAGGAACTGTCTCCCTTACAACACTTGACACAGCTTCAGTTTCCCTCAGGGCCCAAGGAAGGGGAGCTGTGCTGACTGCTACCAGCAGAAGTTCTTGTCACCTTCAGGAGAACAGGAGTTTATTCCCTGTCCAGCTGAGCCCTCTTGGCTTGATGCAAACACCACGGTGAGAGGCAGTGACAGAGCAAAGAACACACACGCCTCTGTTTGCTGAGCTCTGTGGCTAGATGTGCGCCAGCTCTTACTAACATCTGAAGGGAGGAGTGACTGAAACAAGACATCAGCTCTGGCACTGCCTGTTGGTGGTCCTGCAGGGGGAGTCTTCATCCAGGTGTGGGTCCAAAACAGCCCTGTGGGGGTCAAGGCTGCAGGGAAACTGGAGGAAAACTTGGCCAGGTGACCAAGACAGAAATTTGCACTGCTGCTGCACATATTAGCTTGACTGCATGGATAAAGAGCTTGCACATAAGAATAAGTGCATTAAAGCTTTTTTTTTTCTCTCTCTAGCTTCAATCCCATTGTCTTTTATCTGTCATGATTTGACCCCAGATGGCAACTTAGTTCAAGGCAGCCACTTGCTCAGCTCTCCTGCACCCCTGGTGGAATAGGGAGGAAAATCGTAAGAGGAAAAACAAAACACAAGTGTTTAAATAGGAGCAGTTTAATAATTGAAACAAAGTAAAATAATATAATACCATTAACAGAAATAGCAATAATAATTGTAATAAAAGGGGAGAGAGCTAAACCACAAGAAAAAACAAGTGATGCACACTCCAAGTACTCACCACCCATTGGCTGAGGGCCTGCCATATCACCAAGCAGCAACTGGCCCCTTCCAGCCAGCTCTCCCCAGTTCATAAACTGGAAATGCCATTCTGTGGCATGGCATACCCTTTTGGGCAGAGCAGATCAGCTGTCCTGGTCATGCTCCTTCCCAGCTTCTTGTGCAGTTCCTCCCTAGCAGAGCATGGGAAACTGGAAACTCCTTGACTCAGGGTGAGCACTGCTTAACAACAACCTAAACATCACTGTGGTGTCAGCATTTTTTTATACTGAATCCAAAACAAAGCATTGTACCAGCTATTAAGAAGAAAATAAATTCTATCTCAGCTGAAACCAGGACATTATCACAAAAAAAAAAAATTCAAATCAGTATTAAAATGCTCTTCGTTGCTCTGGCTAAGGAGGGTACTAAAAGAGGATAGGTGCTGAAAAATCTGTTCTAGGCAACACCACTGGTAGTACAGATGTAATCAGTGAGGTTTTCACACGGGAAAACCTGCTCCTGACTATCTTCATTTTGAGATAGCTCCCTAGCATTGTCATTTTCCAGCTCACATTCAACATGTAGCATGTAGGGACTAACAAGTCTCTAATGCACTGGCTGCAGTGGATACCTTTGAGTTTATATCCACAGGCAGCCACACATAATATAAGTACAAACAAAGCTGGTGTTCCTGGCCCCTATTGTTTAGAGCTGGCAGCAGAAATAAAGCAATAAAACTGTTAATAAACATTTTGAAATACCTACTCAGTCACAGCTAAACCAGACCTAAACTCAGTACTTTTTGGAAACAGGAAAGAAACAGACACTTCATTTCTGTGCCTCAGCTACACATGAGCACAGCCCATGTTTGTAAACCTGGCAGGCTCTGTGGACCTTAAAGGTACAATAGCATGATGTGCAGAGAGCTGTTTCCATTCACCCTTAGCAATACCTAACTGTGTGCCCTCTTTTGGCTTGTTCCACAGCACACACAAAGAATGTTAACACAAAAATGCAAAATGCCTGGGATATTGATGGAGAGGTGAGAACCCAGAAGACTTTCCTCCTCAGCATGGAAGATTTTTTTTCAGGAAAGTAAATTCTCTGAGAACTGACATAATTTAGGAACTATTCTAGTTGTAATTGCAGATTAAATTGTTTTCTTCAAATATGGGGTGAACTGGATCAGGCTTCATTTAAGATGAGCTACGGATATTTTATTTGGGCTTTGCCTCCCCTTTGCAATGGAATCATCCCTAATAATCACTCTCTAGAGGATCCAAGCCCCACTGATCAAGGGACTGTACACAAAATAAAAAGACTGTCTAAGGGAGTTTAGTCTATCTAACGTATAGAGAATCAAAGAATCAGCTGAATGCCAGCTGTATTTACTTAGCTGATTTTTTTTCTATCTCAAATATACACAATATGTGGAATTTCTTTTAAGATCAGCTGAATATTGGTTAAAAATTGACCTAACAAATAAAATGGTTAAAATATATTACAAATGCATTCATTCACTGATTTTGTCCACTGGCTATTTAAAATAATAGTGTGTGATTAAAAATTGTTTTGGCTAAACTGAAATATCAGTTGTCCCAACCATTAAAATGTCCTGGCTGTGCTCCTAGGTGATGACAGTACTATATTTAGTCATTGAGTACCACCAGCTGTCTTGCTAACAGAAGTCTGGCATTTTCCTTAATTGAGAGATGCAGTATGTGTGAAATGATACCGCTCACACTCACTCATGATAATACTAGCATGACCTAGTTGAAAGCTTTGATTTTTTTTTTGCTTCTTTGTTCAGAAGAATAACAGTTGGTTCAGTAAAATGTTAAAAACTGAAACCTATCCAAGGGGTTTATAAGGAATTCTCTGCAGATTATGATCTAGAAACCTCATTTTTCTGAGTCCCCTGGCAGAGAAGGGCAGGTGAGGGGGGTGAAATGGAAAATATAGCCTTCAACATTTGACAATTACCTTCCTGGTCACCCATACCTTGCAAGTCTGGGGGATGTTTTCTTAGTTTTTTTCCCTGGCTAGACACTGGGCAAGAGATAGCACAGAGTGTTACATTCTGGTGGACATTTCTGTCAGCCTTCTACTTTACAAGCAGTGGTATAGGTGGAGGTGGATGATGGCTTTTGTTGCTGAATAGTTAGTCTGTCCCAAAAGTTTATCTGTGTATTCTGATTTGAATTCCTAGAGCATAAATTTCAGAGATGAGCCAGTGGTCCCTTTCCACACTCTCACTGCAAACTTCATTTCCCAGTAGGTAGGACAAGCACCAGCTCAGAAACTAAGTGCACTGCTTCCCAGGAGAGCCCCTGGCACTGTGGGCTGGCTGGTGGGTAATGTGGGTCGTTTATTCTCTCTTGCTGAAATGCTTCCACTCATATTCATAAACAAACATCCACTGAAGCAGCAACGAAAAATCTGAAGTCCCCCTTGTCAAATGACCTAATCATCAACTTAGAGAGATGTATACCATTTTTTTATCCATCAAGTGTTTAAGTTTTCTTTGTTAAGTGGTCCAGGCATAAGAGAAAAGCCATGAGACCCCTGCCTCAGCACACACTGCAGTTTAACACTTGTGGTATTTTCTGAGTGGGTCAGCCTGAGGTTAAAATTCCTGCTGTTGACGGGACAAAAAGGGAATTGGACCCAAGGTCTCCCACATATGATGTGAATGTCCAGCCTGGACTGGGATCTAGGGCACGGGAGGAAGGAACAGCTTTAATACCAGCTTCTCTGGATTACCTCATTCCTCTTGTGAATCTGGCCCCTGGGTTATTTTTACGAAGTCTCAAAGTGGAACCAAATGATTCAAGGTGAATTAAATGTTGCAAGCAGTCCAGAACTGCTTTTTTTTTCTGACTCAGTGAAAATGTTGAAAAGCCCTGTCTGGGGGAGCAGTCAACTACAACAGTCAAAAAGGATGGAAGAATGGTTGTTGAGCAGGAAACATCCTCATTCATTGTGCCTGCTCCTGAAGGGCCAGCTGGAGCTGGCGTGTGCAGCCAACCATCCTTACTGAGAGTGTGATGGCTTGTGAATGGGCAAAATAAATATTTAATAGCATTTCCAGGCACTGCACTGGCAGGTGAGGAAGGCGATCCTGAGCTGGAGATTCAGACATGAATTCAGTTCCCAGCTGGGCCACAGAATTTCTGCGCATCCTCAGGTTAGTTGTTTACTCCCTGGATGTGCAAATGTAAATTCTTGTAGCTCTGGAGGTTTCTCTGCTCCAGTGGACTGGTTATACCAGCTGGAGATCTTGGCACTGACACCTCATGGCCCTTGGTATAACAAGGTGAATAATGCTTGCCTAGATTTTGAGACCAGAGACCAAGGATAAAGTCACTAATGGGTCTCATGTGTGCCTATTGTGATGGGTTCATAAAGGCCTAAAAAACCAGAATGAGTAAAACAAATAACATGGGAACATATTAACCAGCAATTTATTGTCTGCTGCACAGCAACTTGCTGTGTACCATCTCACACAGCAATCGTGGGCTTTTAAATCTTTATACACAGGATGTTTTCCTGTTCTCACACTCAATGCTTCCTTTAAATGAGGAACTTCTGGTGTATATGGCAGATCAACCATTCACATATTCATTGTCCTTAATTCACATTTTTCAGGAATGAAGTTGTGACTTTCTGCTTTAGAGGTGATTAAGAAGACAGCTGAACCCACATGGCTTAAGCAAAACAATGTAGCTGGTCAGAACTTCTCACCATGTATTAACGGTGAAATGTACTTGAAAATTGAGATTTTAATTAAAAATCAGTGTTCTTACCTGACATCACTGGAGGGTCACTGAGCAACACAAGAATGCAAATGAGTTCTGGCCTGCCTCAGCAGTGCTTAACAAGCCAAAGGAGATTATAAGCTTTCACAGAAAGCCCAAAGAGCGGAAGAGGAAATGTTCCGTGTTTCCCAGCCTGTCAATAAGTAAAGATCATCAGATCTGTTTTCTTGCTTTTCTGTGCCACACTTTTATCTGCCTGGGGAAAAATCTGGAAGGGATGAGCAGGCTCTCAGTCACTGTTTAATTACTTTGCTTTTCACAAAATCATGAAACAGAAGTGTTTTGTTTTTCATTGCAATTCACAGCTTCTGCATACTAACTGCCTGTGGATTCCTGCAGAGAGCTAAATCTGGTGTGCAGGCTGCAGCAGGTAAACAAGGTATATCTTAATGAACTGCCGAGTAATAACATGAGGGAGCTTTTTAACATGGCTTTACTTTCATTGCTCATGCTATACTCCATGAGTGCTCCTACAGCCTCTCAGCCCTGAAAAAACAGTGTTTGTCCCTGTGATTCCTGATGTAACATGACTAGGAGGCACCAACCTGACCCCTAATTTAGCACAGCTGAGTCACGTGCCTTTACAAAAAGACTAGGTTACAGGGGTTTTGGTGGTGTGTTTGTGTGTTTGTTTGGGTTGTTTTGGTTCTTTTTGGGAAAAGAGGAAAAGTGAAAAAGTTGAAGATTTGGATTTAATTAGCAAAGATGTTTGGTTTCAGGACTATGCCCAGCAGGGAGCCATTTAGTAACAGCACTGTCTCTTCTATGAGTAGTTGCTCAGAGTAGAGGCATCCAGTTCTACCTGCTATACAAACATGATCTGAGAAATGGGTCCTTTCCAGAATATTTTAGGATCTCAAAATAAAAAGTGACAAGCTGGTGCAAGCAAAGAGGTCTTGGAAGGGACAGAGGTCAGGGAAAAAGGAAGGTCACATGACAGGACAGTTTGGCTTACTGCAACTTGGGCACACACACAATGCACTCTTTTAAGATGAGAAACATCAGTAAGCACCTCCCATCAGCCAGCACCTTGGCATGGACCTTGTGGTAATAAGGAGTCTTGAAAACCAACCTAAAGGACAGGACAGAATCCCATTATCATGGAATGATTGGGGCTGAAAGGGATCTCAGGGGGTCCTCTGGTCCAATGCCCCCTGCGCAGGCAGGGACACCTAAAGCAGGTTGCTCAGGATCATATCCAGACAGCTTTTGAGTATGTCCAAGGATGGAGACTCCACAACATCCCTGGGCAACATGTGCCAGTCCCCTTCACATTGGAAAAGTGTTTTCTGATGTTCAGAGGAAACTTCCCATGTTTCAGTTTGTGCCCATTGCCTCAGGTCCTGGCACCAGGCAACCAGCAATAAGTAGGATGTGCTCTAGGAAATGGTTTTCACTCATAGATTGCAAGGATTCAGGTCTCTGTGCTCACAAAGCATGAGATGGATGATTTGATAAAATTCTTACCAGATTACTCACAAAAACAGCATTTAAGAAACAATAAGTCTGCTGCCAAGACTAAATTGAAGACCTTTCTTGAAAAATAAACATACAAAAATTTGGACACTCTTTATCCAGTATCTCACTTTGCAGTAAGCCAGGGGCTGCATGTTCCATTTGAAATTGCTTTGCTTCTTAGGATTTCTATCAGGGTTGCTCATACTGCCACACTATTATTTCATATGCTTCAACATAATTGTTCTCCTTTCTAAATCCACGCCTTATTCTAGCTCCAGAAATCTAAGCTTTCATTTTGAGCATATTAAAATCATTAGCATAATTAACATTAAAAGAAAATGCCAGATAGCCAATATAAGTTCTCAGATGTTGCAAATGCTGTGAAAGCAACAGCTTTGTTATGTGACCTACACTCACTCATCTCAACACAATATTAATAATGGAATATTAATTGCAAGCAGAAGGCTACCTCTTAATTCAACATTTTAATCTATTTTAGGGGTTACTGTTATGAGAACATCACCAGCAGTAGCAGTTGTTATGGAAAGGTGCAACAGGCTGCTTGCTATTGTCATTGATACTGTCGATCTCAAGCATTTTTGCCAAGGCATAAATTACTTACTGGAAAGAGAATATTCTCCAGATTCTGCACTAGAGGAATCTGCTGCCTTCTACTCCCAAAAATCACAACCAGTTTATAGATCTCTGTGCCTCTCAACACAGTGGCTTTCCCAAGTCCATTTCCACAGTGCATCCACAGTACAAAATTGGCCAAATGACCAATAACTAATTTAGCATTGATTGTATTGTTTCAAGTGATGGTACATCGCTTGCTCCCATCCAGCTGCTTTCACCTGGCCCTGGATTATTTGCTGACTCACAATGGTCTGTTTCACAATAAGCATTGTAAATGATTGCTAGCAACCAAAGTAGACCTACACAGCAGAACATCTGTATTATGTTCTCGACACAGAAGCCAGATGTCCAATACCACAGACTAACAGAGAAAAGTGGGGTTGTGGTTTTTTCTTTCCTTATGTTAAGACCTAGCTTAAAAAAACAAATATCTGATGGAATGTGCACAGGAACCTTCTGGAGCTGACAAGCCACCAGGAGCACTGCTTAGGCAAATGTCCACACAAAGCCCGCAAGGGCATGTCTGCAGCATCTGAACTTGCCTAAAATGCTTTAACAACTTGAAAATATTTCAAGTCTGAAATACCTTTAAAGACCTGAATCTTAACACTGGAAGCTAGATTTCTGAAGGGTGCTATTTGTGAGATGATTTTTGTCCAATTCAAAGGGCCACAAACTACAAAAGATGAAGGTTTTTGATGCCTTTGGGATCAGGAAAGAAAGCAATTAGGGATCTTCAGGGTGAAGCAGCACCTTACCATCTTCTAGTTACTAGAAGTTCTAGTTACTAGTGTTGTCCAGCATCAGAAACTCAGCTGTGAAGGGCCTCTTAATGGGAAATAGGGAAGTAGCAGGAAAAGTGGAAGTGAAAAAAAATTACTGTTTGGCAAGGTCCTCCATCACATCAGAAACTGGACAGCTGAATGTAATGAATGATGCCAGAAATTGCTTTGAGCCTGCATCTTTGCCAAACACAGTGACTGTGCAAAGAGAGCAGCCCCGTTTCTGTGAGGTGTGGACTTACTCAGGTAACACATCTTAATGACCAAGGCTGGCAACTCTTGCTGGGAAGCCAAGGTTGGAAGTTATGTGTGAATCTCGGAATGTTAGTGCCTCTCTAACCAAAAGCAGTTTTTACAAGTGGGTTTCTTCCCTTTTCCATATTCTGTCATGAGGAGAAAACAAGCCAGTTTCAAGCTAGGCTTTGCTCTTTCTTGACTAAGCTGTGCACAGATGGGTAAGGAAGGCATAATAAATCACATGACAGATTAGTCTCAATAACTGAAGCAGAAATCAGAAAAATAAATAAGTAAATAAATACATCTGAAAATACAGAAGGATCCATCTATAAAAGTGTATGTCTCTTTTGCACTGTTCATTTTTTACTTCCATACGTAAATTGCATTGGGACATCTTCAATATTTTCCATGCCCATTTATCTTATGATATTTTCCTGCTCTTGCCTTTTTTTTCTTCTCTGAGACTTTTCTAGCACTGTGGTTGGAGAGTGCAGCTGGGATACAGCTGTGTACTGTCCAGCTTTGATGAGCTATAAATGTTTTCCCTTCTGCTAATGTTGTGGCATTCCCTACTGCTTTGGTTTCTTGAATGCTGATGCTTAAAAGGCAGATTTAAAAACCCCAAAAGTGCTCTTTTTAGCCAGCTCTCCCTTTGTATCAGCAGTTTCTAATTAAACAGTACCATACTAGAAGACCTAAAGATCATTAAAGGGTGCACTCGTGTGTCCAAGAATAGCAACACAGTGCAGGTGTTGTTCCCTCAGTTCAAAATGGACTGGTCAGTCCTCTCATTGATTAGCAATTGTGCTAAATGTCATATAAAACCTGACCCTAACACCGCTCATACCTACGGTCAGCCAAATATATTCTTTCAAACTTTCACAGTGGAAAAAACTTTCTATTTTATGATTTTATAACCCTGTCATTAGGAATCTTTGAAACAGCATTCCACCCCCAGGTTGCATTCTGTGGTTATGAACTTCATTTGATCACTGCCCCATCAATTTGACATTAACTGCTACAATTTACAACTGCTCTGGCTTTCCCTCTATTATTGCCGTACCTCTGCAAGTGCAAAAAAACTGCTGCCCAGGGGAAGCCTGAAAGAATGCAATGTCTTGTTAAAACCTGAAAGGGCAACAGGGGTGGGGGAGCAACCTCCTAGAAGAGAAAAAACCAAAGGTTGATAATGAATAATGCTTCATTCTCCGCCGTGAACACGGGTGACCTGGCATGTAGACCACAGCAAAGTAGTGAATAATTCACCGAGAGAGTCACAGACCTCCTGGTAGACCACAGCATTGCTTTGTCTCACAAATATGTTCTCCCACAGAACAGGGCTCGACAGGACCTTTCAGTCTACAAATGTTTAAACAAAGGCGGGTGTGACAGGGCGTGCAGGGGAGCCCTGTGCATGCAGCGGGCCCGAGTGCCCGGGAGTTTCTCCATGGGCATTGACAACTCCCAGGCCCTGAGCACAGGGGCATGGAGACAAGAATGGCTCTGATGGAGATGAGGCACACAGCTCATGTCCAATTTCTAACCCAGAGAAGAAACCAGTTGCACTCTCAAAGAGGGATATTTAAGCAGCATTAACTGTCTGAGTTGAAGAAACAGGAGTGTGGGCATTTTGAGCAGCAGCTGGAATCTGGACTGATTTCCTGACCTTTGTGCTCATAAAAAGAAAATCATCCAAAGGAACCATTGGGGCTGGAATATGGTTCCATTTTCCATGTGAGTTTCTTTCTTTGATTTTGTGGGTCTCTCAGCCTGAGACAAGCCAGGTTTGTTTCTGGTTTAGTTGCAAATGTTCATGTTGCTGAGCACTATTCAGTTTGTGCCTCCTTCCATCTCTGAGCCCAGGGCTGTGAATGTGGGCCTGGATCCTGGGGGCTGTGCTGGGGGCAGAAGAGTGGTGCAAAAACCCTAAATCCCAGCTCTGTTCTGGGTTGCTGTTGTGCTTGGGAGGAAAGTAGCAGGCACTTTTTATTAACTTGGTTGTCAAACTGTTTATAGAACCTAACATTTTCACAGTTTAAGCCATTTCTCTAGCTTTTCCGTCTTTGTAGCCAGAAATAGTCTGAGGCTAATCTTATGGAATATCTGAAGTTTAAATTGTTTGATCTAATGGGGCAACTGAGTGAGTCACTTCTATATCCCATACCCTCTCATGTTACTTTACTTACCCAAAAAAGACTGTTTGATTCAATTGTGGTCATTTCCTGCATAAAAGATAGTTCATGTCTAGCCTGTGCTTTTCTTCTCTTATCCTGACACACTGAGATATTCTCAGGCTCTGTAATTTGCCAAAGTATCAAGCAACTACTCCTGTGTTCTTCCTTCTGATTATCCTCCCATGTTACACAACCTTGTATAGCTCTTTTTTCTAACACACCAGGCAGCACCTTATTGGTGAAGGATATGTCTGCTCTGCCAGCTCGTGTGGCAGGAGGAGGATGTCCAGATGCTGAAACTCCATTTTGGGACCATGTGCTTTGGGCATGGGGCAATGAGGCAGAGGACACAGCGCCAGTGACCTGGTGGCTGCTGTACCTGGCTCAGGAAGTCACTGACGGAAGAAATACTTTGGGTTGTCACCATGCACGGTGCAATGGTCAGTGCATGGGCAGGGAATGCAGGGACCAACTGCAGGACTCTCATGCTGTGCATGGAGCCTCCAAAGGAAGGAACTCATGTTTTGTGTGGGATATCTTTCAGTGCCCTTCCCTCCTGGCACTTTTTCCTCAGCCTCACTGGTACTGACTGATATTCACTATGACTCAGTTCCACTCAGCATCACACCACAGAGAAAAAGAGACACTGCTCTTGTGATTTTATGTCCAAAAGCTTTCTGACTTTTCTCTTTACAGATCACAGGCTGGGAAAAGTGTGACAAGTCATTCTGAAGATCACCTTTCCAATCCATGCAGTTCTGCTCATGCTTGCAGTCTTGTTATCGGATGCTCAGAGTAATCTGGTTTAACAACTAATGACAGAATTATTTCAATTGTTTTTCAAAATAGCTTATTTTCTCTATACTGCAGATCTGTATAAAAATTTATTTTTTATAAATGAAGCCATTTTGGTGTAAGTGACTGCAGAAAGATGACTATTCCACCTTTTTATGGTGCTTTTAACTCTCAGATCAGACTAGTTTTTTTCCTACTTAGCAAAGCCATAAATGCTCTGTAATAGCTGATATCTTCATTGAAGATTCTCAGAAATATTTAGTTGCCATTTTGACTGGTTCAAATGTATTTGAGGACCTACGCTTAATGTTTACAAGCTTCCAGTGTAATCTTTTTATTTTTCCAACTATAAAAGTCATATGGTCTCCTGCAAATTAGCTCATGGAACACCGCTTTCTTAGTGTCTTTTGCATTATTTCCATCTATTAAACACTACTCTCAAGCTGAGAAGAAACTTTAAAAGCACACAACTAAAGAACCTTTGTTTATTATTTGGAAAAGTTTGGATGTATTTCCTTTGGCTAGATTTTACTGACTATGACTGGAGAACTAAATGTTCCTGTGGTTTCCAGTAAATAAGCTTTAAAATACAATTTTCTGACTTGTGGATAAAGCAGAAAACAAAGCTACTGGTATCAAATGAGCCCTCATATTTTTCCAATTGATGGATGCCTGGCAACTTCTATGAGAATATTATCTGAGAACAGACCTACTTATTGTTCAGCTTCCTACAGCAGGACTGCAGACGGGATCCTGCCCCTCGCTGTCTCCTGTTTTCCTGCTTTCTAGGGGGCTGGCTCGGCTTCTGGGTCCCAGTAGCATCCAGGGGAGCCTGGAGCACTTTCAGCCTCTGAGGAGTCACTCAAAGCCTTCAAGGGGGTGAAGGGGGTGCTGAGTCCATCATTTTCAAGGATGGCTTAGACAATCTGAATGCACCAGAAGGGTAAGAGAGCTGCAATCCCATTTCAAGCAGGGATGCTCTGATAGTCACTGCACAATGCCTCCTGCAGATTTTAATAGGTGTCCCACCTCGTTGAAGAGAAGCCATTACCAGCACAGTACAGCTCCAGTGGTTGCTACACTGCTATTTCAATCTGCTTCTTTATCAAGGTGCTGCCCCTGCCGAGTGGGCATCGCTCGCTGTTACCAACTGTTAATGAGACTTTATGTACTGACAGTACAGACCAGGCCCTGTTCCCATGGTGCACACTGTGAAGAGCTTTCCTTCTCCAATTACCCCTCGGAAACAGGACAGACAGAACCTAACCCTTTGCCCTATAAAAATTGCACGTTGCTCTGAAAGTCAAAATGCAAATTATTCATTAATTTTGTAACCATGTCTAAGGGAAGAGAAAAATAGTAGGCAAAATTGGAGTCTTCTATTTTTACTCATGTGTCTGGTTGATTACATGTCATTCTTCTCACACAGAACTAAATATCTTAAATGCAAATAGCCAGAGGTTGTTGTACATTTTTTGCCCTTTCCACAGCTGTTCATTACAGAGCTCAACAGCAGATGACAGCAGGTGAATGTGTGGATGATGGGCCATGGATATATTCTGTTAAATAGAATGAATAAACCATTAAATGATCTTGTTTCTTGATATGCCTAAATGCAAGCTGCACCTTCAAGCAAGCAACATTAAATTCTGTATAGCAAATCCCTCTTGTATTTTGCAGCACATCAGTCATGCAAATTTTATGCTATAATCTTTTAAGCAATTATAACCTCCATTTATTTTTAATGATATAGTGTATCCTTTTGCTTTTAGTTCTAGACAATTGAAATAAGAATGCATGAACCTGGAATAATAGACTGCTTATATCTGGTTCATTTTGCAATCTATATTTGGTGTTTTATATAACTTGTTTGACCTGGGTAGAAATGAGTGACAATGTGTCTTCCCTTTTTGAGAATCAGTATCTTAGAAATTCACTAATATGTTAATTTAGCTATATGTCTGTATGCCATTGCTGTCGTAGGAATTGAGAGTGATTGGGAGTGTTATTTTAGAGGGAATGAATATTGCATGTATATAATATATATGCATGTATACAAAGTAGACATAAATTGCACATTTTAGGCATAAGGAATTAAAATAAGAAATTATAAAATTATTCCCAAATCATCCTCTCAAAAAAAAAAAAAAAAAAAAGAAAACAACCACAAAGTTTAACCACTTTTTGATTTAAAAATCAGATGCTGGTTTTGGAAGTGTCTCTCTCCAATGAAAGGTTTGTATTTTCTGTATAAATATTACTTCAGATGTAGCTCTGCTCTCCATTTGCTCAAGAAGGGATTTATTTTCCCATGGCTCTGGGAATGAAGGACCTCCAACTCTTTCCATGACACACCATCCACACAGGCATCACCTTCCTCCAGCCCAAAGGCAATTATTTGACCCAATCCACATGAGCATGGGTTTTTAAGAGGTCAGACATACCAGAGCATTCTTCTGTATGAGGAAGAATTAAGAGGGAGAAGTATAGGAGCAGACTGGGCTGGTGACTTCATCTGAGGGATGGCGACACTGCACGGTTATTACTCCATCTCCAAGTGCGAGGCTTGGGGAAAAAAGTGGCCAAAGACCATAAAATGTTAACTGTCCCTGCTCTTGTGCCTTCTTGCTTAGTCTCCCCACCTTGCTTACACAGTAGAGCTTTTGTCTGGGTTCCAAAAGCTGAGGAGAACCCTCTCACCCTCAGAGACCAGCACGGCATTATCTACTCTGGGAAATACAGGGGGATATTTGTTTTGGATTAGTAACACCTGTATCTGTAAGATTTACATGAACAGTGTGCAAAACAGGATGGACTGCACAAGTGAGCAATTCCAATAGCACTAAGGGCCAGGTGGAGGAGATGGTATTTGATATAATAAGGAGCTCTCGCATTCCTTCCTTGTGTACAAGCAGAAAGCAGTGTGAATTTCTTCTCCTTCCACTCAGTAAAGATCAGGTAGAGCAAGATTGACTAAAATCAAAACTATAGGGCATACAAGCTTTAGTAAACCTG
Source organism: Emberiza elegans (assembly GCA_024865655.1). Classification (NCBI taxonomy): domain Eukaryota; kingdom Metazoa; phylum Chordata; class Aves; order Passeriformes; family Fringillidae; genus Emberiza; species Emberiza elegans. Next base: position 25,487,624 of record JALJVW010000910.1, read on the forward strand.
AGATATCATATCCTGACAGCCCACAAGAAGGTCAGACTCGAACCCTCCATAGCCCTCCATTGTATTTTGTGTGAAATTAGGTTGCACTGTACAGCTGGCCTAACGCTGTTTCTTTGCAGCCAACTGTGGACTAAAAGCAGGAGGGATATTTAGTTAAGTCTAATAAATTTTTTCTGCCAGCTTTTGGAAACATGTTGTGTGCTCAATATTTGGAGTTTAGAAAATTCCTCTGTGACCAGCTTCCAGGGAACACTTCTTTCCTGTCATGCTGCTGCCGTTTGGCCACAATTTTGACCTGATGTGCTTTCAGAGACAGCTGTATCATTTCTCTTAAACACTGGAAATCCATGAAAAAGTGTGATGCAGTTATCTGCAATATTGTCACAGGTTTAGAGGAGCGGGTTTTGCCACTAGCAGAATTCAAGAAGCCTGGCAACAGAAGTATATAAAATATGGTAATAAGAAGATAAGGAGACAAAGAGCAAAAATAAAAAGTTACATGTAGGCTGCAAAAAACATAAACTAGATAAAGATTTATGTATTTAAAAATACTTTAGTAACATTTAGAGAAGTTGCATAATAATGAAAAGCAGATACAAAACTGTCTAGCTATGTACAATCCTACAGATTTGTGCATGTAAAACTATCATAAAAAATGAACATTGAAATAAACCCAGATGAACAGACCAGAAAACAAAGAGCAGCCCTGTCAGCATACCAAGTTGCAGTAAGATTAATATGTGCTGCAAATGTTGTTCCCAATGTATCTCTCTGAACTCATCCATCATCTCCTTCCATGAAGCCAACGTGAGCTTGTGGCCTTTTTGCTGCCTAAGGCAACCTGGTGTATATGTGCTTGGGAGTAAATATAGATTATTTGTCCAGTCCCCAAACCAACAGTACTCACACAGTTGTTAGCCAGCAGGACATTTTTCTGTCCCCTTACTGAGAATATCCAGGCTTTCTCCTGTTCCCATATGCACCCCAACTGTGCTGTGCTAAAAAAAAATGGTATTTCAGAGTCCCACACTAAAATTGGTGTGAAAAGTTGGGCACTTCTAGAGTCAGGAAGAATTTAGACACTTATTTTAAAACTATGAAAGGCATCATATTAACTACAGAGGAAGCCTAAGTGTCTAGCTCAAGCTAAACACCCACTTGCACATGGTTAACATTAAGTGAATTGGGTCCTTAGAAAGATGTATCCAAAGCCCACTGCACATGCAAGTAGCTTATACAATCCAGCTGAACCAGTCCATAGGCTAAATACTAATTGGACCAACACCTGAAAACCACCATAGGATCACCAGAAGTTTCTTCTTTCTCTCCAGCACACACCAGCTGTGCCTTGAAATTAGCTCAGATTAACTTGCTCCCTTCTTTTTAATAAGATCAGTAACTCATAGTGTTACTGTGATACCTTTTACAAGCCCCTACATACAGCACCAGCTCCCAATTCCCCTGTCTGTGTATACAGAGCCCATAGTACACCCCATGCTCACAGCAGAGAGGAGGGAGAAGTGGGAATTCTCAGAGCCTTCTCAGAGTCCCTGTGTAGTGCCATCTTTTTCCTCCCTCCCCAGATTTTCTCTGGTATCATCTCTGATGTCATTACTAGCACAGAGTTAGGCTAACACATATCTCACAGGAATGTTGTGGGTGTTAATTAATAAATGCTCATAAAATGCTTGGAAACCTTCAGGCTGAAAAAGGTAAAATAACTTTCTTAGAAATATTGTTCTTATTTTCTGTATCCAGATACTATGTCTCTTGAGGTCTTTGCAATCTGAAAGTAGGTCAAAACTTGGCTCTTAATAAGCTGAATTGGGAGCTCTGAAATTTTCCTCCAGACACAATTTTGTACTACTTGAATTAAGAAATGTGAGGCTTGCTTCCCTGTACCTAAATTCTGCTGTAAAACAGCTGAGGACAGCAGTGAAGGGACCAGAAGATGTGCTCCTCACACCCAGCCAAGGTGCACTTGCAAGCTCAATGTTGACCTCAAAGTGTCAACCAGCCCCATGCTAACATAGACCTTGGTTTCTATGGACTTACAGGTTTTTATGTTTTGGCTCCCCCACAAAGTGTCATCCATGGGTTTAGAGCATGAAACACTTCCTTTTGGAGGAGCCATGATAAGCCAAGTGGTTGCACACGTTTGTTTCACGCCATTTGACCAGACAGAACATGGGCTGTTGAAATTCTCTGTGTGTACCAACTGGAATGGTGTTAACCCCTACAAGAAATACATGGCACTGCTCTTTTCATTTCCATTCTGTAGCAACAGACACGGCTGAGACACAGGGTGTTTCCTGAGGTTAATGATAACCTGAGGTTAATGGTTTCTGGCTGAACTTTAGGCCCTTGGCTTCCCCTAACCTGTCATTAATCCCCAGGAAATGCCTGAAACCAAGCGTATTATTTAAATCTGGCAGCAATTAATTTATCTCTGGACCTTACAGATGCTCATATTAAATTAAAAAGAGGATGATTTATGGAGAGCACCAATAATGTCCAGATCTAGGCAAAGATAGATGTTATCCTTAATATTTAAAATTCAGGTTTCCTTTTTCACTGAGTCATTGACTATCAGCTGCATTAAAGGGTTTTATTTAATTATTCTATCAAATAGGATCTTTTCCTTAATTATTCCTTTTAAAAAACACTTTATCTTGTATATTCTACCAGCTGCATCAAGATTTTATCTCTTTTCCTCTTTGGGAGTGTTTCATGAACATTGTTCACTGTTGCTTTGAATCTGAAAATAAATGTATTTTTAGCAACTTAGTTCAAAAAGAAGCAATCAGAAGAAATGCAGTGGCATATGTAAGAAACAAGAATTATCCTCCCACTCAGCAGTAGATCTATAAGTCTCAGACAAAATAACAGCTGTGGTCTTATTTCTACATATTAAGAAGATAGGCCAAAAACACAGTATAAGGCTGCTGGTTTCTACAGAGCCAGAAAGGTAAAGCTGCACATTGGTTTCTCTTCTGTTTATCTCTGGATTTTAGGCTGCGGCTCCCAACAGTGTGCACACTCTCTGTTAAGGCTTCTGAAGCCTTACCAGAGGTCTCAGTGATGTGGTTTGGCAATAGGTACCCCTAAATCACCGTCACAGGCGTCAGTGCAGTTGGCTCCGTAATTGCAAACAAGAGCCATAAATCCATTGAAACTAATCCACGTACCAACCGAAATAAAATCCTTAATCTCATCTCCTTTCTGGTTTTCAGCTCTCACTTTCAAGTCTTATCACAGTATAGTGCCATTAACTCTACAGATAAAATGGGGTCTTCCAGACTCCTTAAAATCTGAGATTCTGCTGTAAAAACAGCTTAAGAAAAATGGACCTTCTGAGTTAAAGGTGAACTGCAAGGGGACAGAAATCAGAGTTGTGGATTTTTTTCCTTCTTTGCAGAGAATTCATTCAGTAATATATTTCATGAAAAAATGGTTGCTGAAAAACCACAGTTTACATTTTAATAATTCTGTAAACTGATTAAACCAATTCCTGACAGAAAAATTACTGCCTGTTTTGCAGTATGAGCTCTACTGATACACAGGATTACTCCACTCTTAAGAATAAGAGGAACAATCTTACATGTGTATATGTGGTCACACATCTGGCTTTGTGCAGCATTAGTACTCCCTTTCCTGAAATCAATCTCTGTTGAATATTTTTTCCTTAACAGCCTCTTCTCACTTGTTGGTTCTGCTGCGTCTCAGCAGTTTCTTGTGTAACCCACCCCTGGAGAAGAAGACTGGGCAGGTGCAGTGGTTGTGTTATTCTGGCAAGGCTCCTCCTCACCAAGGAGGGTCTCAGCCTCAGCCCTGCCTTCCCTGGTACCACAGTCTGTACGTATAAATAAAGAGATGTACGTGTAAATGGACAACATACACTGCTGCACACATGCAACCATGAACACTGCTGCAAACGTTTTTGTGAGAGATGGAAGACAGACTTCAGCCTTCTCCACTAACGTGTGGCTCCTTCACGTTTGAAGAAAATTATCTTTCTCAAGGTTCAGTTCAGAAAGTCTTTTTACCCCCTCTTTTTTACTAGCTTATGGAAGAACATCAGCATCTCTTTTTGTTACAATATTTTGTCTTCATTTTGAAAATACCACCATATGTGTTCCAGCTACAGGTGTTGCCCTGTTTCATAATAACTAATTAAATTGTATATATATACTGCAAGATCATTTTCTAGTGGCTAAGAAGAGATTACAGAAATAGTCAGGGAAGACAAGGGCAGTTTATGTCACAGCTGTACCTGCCCCGTTCCTGCAGTCATGTACAGTGTCCATTTCTTCCAGTATGCAATCGAGCAGCTATGGAGTTCCATCAGTGCACTGGAGCATCCTGCTCCAGCTGGTAGAAGCAGTTTTGGACCTTTTCCCTTGGAGCAATCAAAACGTTTTAACCATGACAGAATAGCTGAAGTTTCCACAAAGTTTTAATGAGCTAAAGCAAACATATTTTGAGTGTTCCTCTAAACACTTAGGATCCAATCTGTATCCTACATAATTTAGGAAGGATTTGCTATGCCTTTTACTAAACTTTGGAGTGAAAGATGGAGTGTGTTATCATGCACACTTTGTGGAGATCTTTGTGGCAAGAGTCAGATTCAGTGATGTTTACATGCTGATTGGCCAATAAATGCTATTCCAAGGAAAAAGAAGCCAGCTATCAATATTTAACCACATTTTTTATGGTTTCCTGATTTTCTGCCTTTTGGTATACCTAAATCCTCTAAATATGAGCTACTGAATCAGCATTTTGTATGCTCAGATGTAATTAAAGCTGTTCAGAGGACACAGATTCCATTTTTGCTCTAAATTTCAAGGGTTCAGAATTTGTTTTCACTATGCAGAGGAATGAAAACAAACCCCTCAAACACATTTGCCAGTGGTAATTGTTATGAAATGTATGTTTCTGGACATAAAACCTGATCTTTTCAGCTCAAGTTCTTTCTCCTCTGGCTGTAAGTGACAAGGGAACCCCAGGCAAAAACTTTCTCAAGAAATGTTTGTCAAAACTGATATGTTGATACAACATTTTGGCTTTGATGAAGTGACATATTTCACTTCACTGAAAATATTCTGACCAGCTCCAGATGGGATTGACTTATTTAAGCTAAGAAAATGATTCATTGTAAGAGTCTGAATAAGCCAATAAAATAATAGAGTAATGCGTGGTGGAGTATAAATAAGCCAATAAAATAACAGAATAAAGCAGTATTCTTCAAATCAACATCATTGGATCTGAACTCTTGTCTTTATGTCTGAGATAAACCCATAAAATATAAACAGATTTAAGTATTAGAAACTATGTTTATGTCCATCCAATAGAGACTACTGGATAATATTGGCTTTTCCCTTAGAATCCTGAAGCCATAGGAAAACAAGGTCTGAATGCAACTTTCTCCTGTGCTTAAAAATGAATACACAGAGAAGACATCTGAGAAAAATTTGTGAAACATGTTTCTAAAGTTTGTTATTAGAGGAGAGTCTAAAACTTATCCAGATAGTTATTCCTTTACTATTAGGACATGCTGATAATTGAAATTCTTTTCCTACAACATAACCTACATTCTTCTCAGATGAAACCTCAGATAATTAGTTTAAGCAGAAGTTTAGAGGATCATCAATCCACTTAGAGGATAATCAATAATTGTAGCAATTCCAGGTCTATTTTGAATATAGTAAAACTTCACAAGGTCCTCACTTGTAATTCCTTTTTCTTAAGTAAATAAAATATTTCTTGGAGAGTTTCCCTACTACCTGTGTTTTCTGCATTTTTTAACTTTTTGAAGAGAAGACAAAATAAATAAATTTTATGCAATGATTTCTGAATTGTCTTCATATTACTCATTTCAATGCATAACCATATATACAAGTATTTGAGCAATATTTTCTACATTAGCTTCAGTACATCACAATCAGTAAGAGGCCTCAACCTCCTTTTCAATAAGAGGAAGGTGGTCAGATTGTCCACCAGTTCACCACTCATGCTGTCGTAATGGTGTCTGGGTTTAAGTGGAGCTCTGACCCCAGAGTATGCCATGAAAGCCTTGACACAGCCACCAGATGCAGAACACGTAGGGTGGCTGACTTCTCACGAACTTCCCACTTATCAGGAATTGGAAATCCCTGCCTGAACTAGAGCTTTGAGTATCGGCTGTGGAATTTCCCGAGCCATCTGACAAAGTGCAGGCATCACATCAATAGCTCCTGCCAAGCCATAGCAGGGATCCAAATGCCTTTCCCTCTCAGTGTGTCAAGAAGATTGGTGTGCTATCAGCCCAAGCTAGAATTAAATCACAGAGATGGCTTCTCTGTGAACAGGAGAGAGGGGATAAATAATTATTTGCTTTGTTTTCAAAACCAGAGAAGACCAAGACTTGCCACATTGATTTTCAAGGAAAATGTGACTGCCTAAGCAAGCCTCTACCACTGTCGATCAAAGAAGATAACTTTAAAAATCAATTTGGGATGTTTACCTAATTAATATAATTGCTGTATCTATTTGATCCAGAATTAAGGCAATAGGGAACAAAGCCTGATTCTTAGTTTTGTCTCTTGGGAACAGTTTGCCCAAACCCAGATAGACCGGAAAATCCAACTTGCACTGTTTTCCTTTCAAGAAAATTCCTGGGGCCAATGGAAACATATGAGGTTTTATATCAGGTCATTAAATTGTCATGCTTTGTCCATTGACTTAATTAAAATCTTCTTAGTTATTCAGACTTCTGTGCTGCAAGCTGAAATGTAAATGAATGATAAGACGAATGGTTTAATATAGCATCTACAACTCTATATTTCTTCCTACCTGAGATGTTAAAATTTGATAATATATTTCTAACTCCACACAATCATCACTTCTCAGTGCTCAGAGTAACTGCTTGTGTTAAAAAACTAAAAAATTTATTTTATAGTTTCTATATTACAAATACTCAAAAAAAATTATCTTCTCTTTTTTCTATCCAACAAATGTTTAAAATTCTGTGAAGTTCAAGAAACTGAACAACATTATACAGGCTATTTTGATGTTTTCCTATTTTGACTGGATAAGCACACAATTGAAATTTTATAGATCATAATTCAATATCTTCCTTTTTTATTCCTTTGGAATAGGAAAAACACTTATTCCCATGACTATATTCTATTTTTTAATATACCACTAATGATTTATTATAGATGTCTCTCAGGAAGAAGAAGGAGCTTCTTCTGCATTCTTCTGATGATTTCAGTGATATAATTAGATATCTTATTTTATTTTCACTGATACCACTAAGTTCTAAAATCTAAGAAAAATGTGTATTCCTCAATACCACCGGAAACATTCAACACAGATGTTTTCATTCTGCATAATTGCATTGTCCATAGTATTCTGTTTTTAAAATCTCTGCTTAGTGTAGATGGCAAACTACTCAATTACTTTCAGAGTATTTTGCTCTTCTAGACATAACATTTGCAATTCAATTAAATGTTTCATCTATTTTACTCCTGTAATTCCAGGGTATAGACCTTGATTCCGTTAATCCAGTGTTGATGCTTGTTGTGGAAAGGACATTTTGAAACAATGCAACACTTAACAAATGAGCAGAAAACAGAGTTTTTTGACTTAGGAAAAGCTACTATGGGATCAGATCAGTGATTGCTTCATAATCACAGTTTTTCCCTGGCAGGCAATTAGAGAAGATCATATATGCTGCATTTCTCTGAGGGCACTGAAATGCTTAGTTTCTGTTCCAGCTTCGACCAAGAAAAGACTTAACAGTTCTACAGGTTAAAATTCTGTGAACAGTCTCTGTTCTTCCCTGCTTTTTAGATAATTTTGTAATAATTTCTGCAAGAACAAGAAGTGGGGGATTTGCAGGAAGGGAACTCACATGGATTGCTGTGGAGTAGATCAACACTAGACAACCTGCAAAACCAGCAAGCATTTCTATAGATAGGATGAGAAATGCCTACTGCTCCCAGATAAATGCCTTTGCAGGCTATTCTGCATTGCACTGACTTTTGTATGACCTTGTCATTTTGTTATCTGAGCACATCTAAACATTATTGGGTGACAGCATTAATAACTGTGGCATTTTCTTTTATTCTCTTGGCATTTCTTCCTTGTTGTGACAGTAGAGGACATTTATCTGTGTAGGTCCATTCCCGCATTTTGTGTCCAGCGCTTGTACGAGCTCAGTTACTTTGGAAATTCTCCAAGGAGCCTGTGCCCTGTCCTCCACTGTCTCCCAGGAGGTCCCTCTGCTCCATGAGGTCATGCTGAGGTGTGTGGCTGCCACTCCCCACTGCTCTGGGACATCCCTGGGGGCGTCACCCCACGGCTGATGGAGAGTGCAGGGGAGGGTGGGGCACAGGTGGCTGTCCCAGGGCCTCTCCTGTGGGAAGTGTCCCAGTGCTGCTCTGGCCACCAGCTCTGTGCTGCTGCTTGCTGTCTTCCTTGGGGACCCTCCACCACTTTTTTTTTGAGGCATCCTGAAGGCTGACTAAACACTGGGTTCTGCCTTATGTCAAGAAGACGAAGTTTTGGAACTTACTGTCTGTGTATCTGCCCACAGCCAGACTCCCTCACCAAGCTAAACTTGGACATAGAGTGGTTTTGAAGAGTTCTGCACCCCAAAATTGTGTCCTTTGTATGGAGTATGTGCTCCTTTCCCAGCCTCATCTTTTTCTTTCTCCTCATTTACATCATGCTTGCTAGACCAATGCACTTTATGCTCAATCTACAAATAACCAAACAGTACACAGAGGAGACAGCTTATGACAATAGCATCAAGTGTTGATACTCAGGGATTATTACTGTATAATAGAAGCTAGAAGCTAGAACAAATTGTTTTTTGTGAAAGGAAGTCTGCTTTCTCAAATGCATGGAGTTTATATAATAGTCAGAAAATGGCCAGTTCAGCAGATTTTATACACATAAATATTATATGTAATATTTTATGTATAAATGTTCCAAGTTTACTCCAGTGTAAAGCTTTCCTTTAAAGAGTAATTCTCACCCCATAATTCTCTTTTATGATTTTCTGAGGGCTTTAAGTGTAAAAGCTCAATCTGGTTTTGTTTTATCCTTCCTGAAAAAAAAAAAAGAAAAGCACAGAACAAGTTAATTTTTACATTCAATCTGCCAAAGGCATGTTGTCACATATGAAGCTAAACATGTCACTTTTGCAAACACATGCATACACGCATGTGCACATCCAGATACACAATGGCTTTTTAAGACTTAATGACAATAGAAATAGTTTCATGTGGAAAAAGGGAGGCCCTGACCGGAGCCGTTGACTGCAGCAGGCTGTGCTCATTCTTGGGCTCCTCTCCAAACCTCCCTCCAGCCCTCCTGTTTCACATCTAGTGTAAAGATATTTCTCTCCCCCAGACAGTTTCTCACAAATCTGAAACTTGGGCTTTCTGCCAGATGCTGGATCTTAGGCTGAGTCCTTTTCTTTACTGCGACCCTTTCCATGTCCTGTCCCTTCCCTTTGGTCTCAGAGAGCTGCAGCAGACAGCAACAGTCAAGCTCTTTGTTCCTTCTCTTTCTCTCCTGCCCTGTATGAACAGAGGAGAGTACTGATTCCTGCTCTGCCAGGGGCACACATTCTCAGGTGTTTTGAATATGACCTCAAAAGAGAGGATTTGATGAAGCTGAGGAAATCACATGTGCTTGGGCTGGAATGTTATCCATTTCGAACCACCATGGCTTCATGAGGAGAAAGTCCTGCTTATCAAGCCTCATTTCCTTTTATGACAAGGTAACTCACCTAACTGATCAAGGGAAACCAGCTGATGTAATTTTTTGGATTCCAGCAAAGTTTTTGATAGTGTCTCTCACCAGATCCTTCTGACAAAGTGTGTAGCTGAATAAACACATCATGTAATGGGTGAGCAACTGCCTCACAGGTTGGGCACAAAGGGTTAAGAGAGACTCCAACAAATGAAGGGGCTGGGCAATCACCAAATATATGAAGTTCAGCAAGGTAAAGTGCCAGATTCTGCACCTGGGGCAGGGCAGCTGTGGATGTACAGACAGACTGGGGCATGAGAGGCTGAGAAACAATGCCATGGAAAGGGACTGGGGTTCTGGTCGAGGAAAAGTTGAATTTGAGTCAGCAGTGCCCTGGGTCCCCAGGGAAGCAGTCACAGCACCAAACCTGACAGAGTCCAAGAAGCATTGGGACAACACTCTGAGGCACATGGTGTAATTTTTGGGAGTGGTGCTGTGAAGGGCCAGGAGTTGGACTTGATGATCCTTGTGGGTTCCTTCCAACTCAGCTCATTCTGTGATTCTGTGATTCATCAAAGTCAAGGATGAGGCTGCAGGGGTGTCTGCTTTTTCAATCTCCCTCTTTCTTTGACAGCAGTTCAGCTTTCAGACATACCATGTAACCACACTCTTTTTGCCCCAAAATATTCTATTTTAGACAGAAATTATGTCCAGTATATTCTAGGATCTAAATTATAACTGCCAGAATTACAAAACCAAAGCCATGCGTGGTTTGCATTACCAGAACTGACTTCCTGAGGATCAGAAGTCCTAATACATTTCCTCCCCATGTAGACTGTGCTGTACTCAGGAGCTGCAAGGATTCCCTTTGCATTGCATTCATTTTTTAACACTTTTTAACTCGTGTACTTGCTGCATGGAAATGCTTTTACCATGAGGATGCCCTAAAAAACTGTTTAAATCCCCTGTTCATCCACACAGGGGTTACAAGTAATGGCAGAAGACACTCAACCACCACCTCCTGAGCCATTACCATTTTATTTCTATGGCAATTTCATAGGGATGATGCTTATTGAAGTAATACTATGGGATCAGGCACTAATGTGGTCCCAAAGGTTTATGGCATAGCACTTTGAGCAACTTGCAGGGTTTCTGCTGCTCTCAAGCAGCTTACAGTTTTTGCTGTGACTATTCCTTAGTTATTTACCATTGTTCTTATCAACCACACTTTTAGAGTTGGCTGCAGTTGTGTGGAAGTCCATTTTCTAAGATAACAGACTTTTCCAATCAAAGGAGATATGTCCAACTCACCGGGACAGTCATTCAGACTGACCACCAGAAATGAGAAATAAGAATTGGTCTCACTGGATTGCAGAGGATTCCTCAAAACACTTACAGTCATGATTATCCATGGTGCTCATATATTGCTATACTTTTCAAGTGAAAAAATTATGCTCCCCAAGGCAAAAGATGGGTGCAGTTTCAGAGATAGTTTACTCCAGGAGCTACTGCTCACTGTGACAAGCTTGGTTCCCAGCAAGCCATGTGGTACATGCTCACACACAGGCTTGCAACTGATACTCCCAGTATCAGTATTCTCATAAAAACACCAGTCTGCAACATTACCTCATGTTTCAAGCACCTTACACTGAAAAATTACTAGCAAAAATGCATACACATCTCATGGTCACAGAGATGCTCCAGAGATGCTGCACTCAGCAGCTCTGCCATAGGGAAACTTCCTCAAAAGGGTGCAGAGGAGATTGCTCTATCTGTGCTGTTCAGGCACTGTTTGGTCCCATCATGCACTATTTTTGCTGTACTGGAATTCTTTCCTTGGAGCATTTCAATTTTTGCATAACTGCTACATGAGGTGAGTGTGATCCTGTAAAGGAAAACATCCAAAGAGCACAGCAGGGGAAGGGAACTAAGTTTGCACAAGCATCTTAAATTTGGCATTTCCTACCCTATGAGTGACTTCAGTGTAGATTTTGTATTGTGTTTTACTGTGAAAATTCCCATCCTCATTGTAAGGCTATTTCTCCACTACAGATCACAGAAAGCTTGATTTGAAGAGCTCCAAAATGGGAGCTCACCATCCTTACATCTTTAACTCTTTTTGGATCCAAGCCAGAACTGACTAGTTTAATGTGTCACCATAACAACTGCTGAGCCCTTCAGTTTAAGCATATTTTCTCTACTCTTTTGTTCAAAGAACCTGTAGCTGAGCCATAGATTTCACACTCTTATTCTGAAACAGGCTCAAGCAGACTGAGACAACCATTTTCAACTGTTTGTCCTTGACACAATAATAGACCACAGGCCAAATGTTTTCTTGGCCCCAAGGGGTAAAGCTGAGAAGAAGAGCAAACTTTAAGTGCATTATTGTTGTTTTGTGATCAGAAGAAATGCATACTTCTGACAAAATGTTGGTTTTGATTTAGTTACCATTTTTAAAATATTTCATTTCCATTCCTAGCAAATCTTGAATCAACATAAATAAATATATCTAAGCAACAGATTTCACATATCAGTACTTACAAGGAGATTTATTTTTTTTTAGTGAGCACACTCACATATCTTTTCAGATGAGCTTTAAAATGTTGGTTTCTTTACCAAAAAATTTCTTTACTGGAATCAAACACTGGAAAATGCTTGATAACAAAAACTTTACCTAAAATATTTCATAGTAGTTAAAGTAACAGACATGTTTCATCTCTGAAGCATTTAAACTTAGCAGGATTCTTAGTTTTAGAAATATTTTTTAAATGCATCTGTTTAATAACCAAGATTTTGTCATATATTTAAAAAAATATGAAAGTAATCATAAACTTCCATTACAGATTTCCTACAGAACCCTTTTGCTTTACTCACCTGTTGGGGCTGCAGACAGCAGACACTGAGACACATGTGTGGACCAAGCTTCTACTCGCTTCTGCAGCTCAGGTATTGAACTATGAAAATAATGTTGGAACAATGTGAAGAAAAAAAAGTCTCAAATACATGTGATGCAATATAATTTGGAAGAGGTTTCCAGCTTTGTCAGATATAAACATCAGGATTAATTTAATGAAGGAGGCAGCTCTGCCATAGCCATAGTGCTATGCACATGTGAATAGCTGCACGTGTCAGAAGGCTGGGATGCAAGACAAAACATTGGCCAATATCAAACAAAAGCAAATGTGTATCACACCCTTGTTTTTTACACCGCTCCTTTGGAGCGGCTGCATAACAAGAATACTTTTTCATTTTCATGCTAGAGATGTCCCTGGCGGCATAAAAAGCCAGAATAACATCCTGAGTGCTGGAATCTTAAAGCATTGCTGATGCCTTTGAAAGCTTGTTTATAGCAATTCAAATATCAGGTGTAGATATCAGTCAGTGCACTTCTTAAAGATGCTCTCTAGCACACTGGCTGGGTAGGATGTAGACCAGCTCAAGGCAAATCCTTCTGTGGTCTTTCTACAGATGGGACTGCAGCTGAACACCTGTAGGAAAGATTACAGACAGATGTCTTCAAAGACTCAAAAAAAGAAGAGCATTAAGAAAAACAAGGTCCTGTGAATTAAGGAAACTATATTTGGATCACTACAGTCGCCAGAGCTCTGCAGAAGTCAGACTAATTTGTCATCTAGAAAGCCACAAAAGCTGTCAAATAAATGTGAACCTCCATCAGCCCCTATCCTGTTTCAAGGCTAGAAATAGCATTTGATTAAGTAGCTGAGAAAATAAATTAATTTAAAAGTAATAAAGCAGCTTGCAAGATCATAGCAGTGTTCTATCCCAAAACTATGTAGATCTAGGATTTATTTACACACATGTGGATCATTCATTGCCATTTTTCAGGGTTAGGACACAAACAACACAGTAACATATGAATTCACAAGCAGTTTAAACAACACAGTAACATATGAATTCACAAGCATTTTCTCAGGCAGATAAATTTTCTCAAGTCTTGATTTTGAAAAAGCAAATGGATTTCTAGAGTATGTTGTGATAGTTTGATGGTGAACCTAAACTCACTTTCAGCATAAATGTTATCTTGTGCCTACACTGCTCAGACAGATAAATTTTCTCAAGTCTTGATTTTGAAAAAGCAAATGGATTTCTAGAGTATGTTGTGATAGTTTGATGGTGAACCTAAACTCACTTTCAGCATAAATGTTATCTTGTGCCTACACTGCTCAGACAGAGGTCTCTTGTTGTGCCGGTAGCAATCATTTAACCTCCACACTTTGATATGATTACCTACTGATTCATTGAGAAGAAAGCTCACAAGTTATTATTCTGAAAAACATTGATTTAGTGGCAATTCAATAAAAAATATTTAATCTCAAATGCAGATCTCTTGTAAATTGGTTAACAAACTTGTCTGGCTGAGGCAGAGATTAAATCATCAGGAACATATTGAAGTATCCTCTACACATCTTTAGAAATTCTGGCAAGATTTCCACAGAGTTAATAGATTGTTATGTTCCCCATAACTAAGTAGGATGAACCAATGCAAGGAAAAAAGATCCAGTTTCAAAATAGGATGCTCTAGATACTCTTTTCTAACAATCTAACTACAAATTCCTGCCCTGCATCTGATTCCCTATTCATAAAGTAGTTTCCCTCATTGCACAGGATGTTATGAGGCTGTCCACACTAAACAGTGTGATTGATTCAGTAGTACAATAATGGAGTAACCCAAAAGCCTAAAATAAATAACAATAAAGAAAATGAAGTCTATGAACTTCACCTTCCATGATAAGAAGAAAGTTCTCAAGGAAGAATTGCTATTAATTGGGATCAGAGGGGAAAACACCCTGCTTTTGAGGGGAAAAATAAAATACATGGCTTGAGCTGCATTGTTTGCCCTCAGTGTGCCAAGGACCATTCACTACTCAATGCCCTCAGGCCATGGTCCATATTATTCATCAGAATAACCATAAATCACAACCCCAGACTAAACACCTTCCACAGCTGCTGAAAGACAAATTCAGCATCTTGCATGTTATTGCTGATGTTTGTGGTGGTGTTAGTATGCAGGGAAACACAAGGCATACTAGTGAAATTTTTCCTACTGTGCCCTTTTCCCACAACCTTCCTCACATTTTCTTTAAATCCCAGGCATGCATTTCTGTCATTATGGAAAATATATGCTTAATTTAAGGCCCCAAACAGAAATGCTGCTTACAGTAATGCTTTCTTGAGTCTTATTAACTTATGAACTTTTGGTGGGTTGCCCAGCACTCAGAGCAGCTTTTCTGTTATTTTCCAAGCTACATCAAAGTGTTTGTCTCAAGGGCCTGAGGGTTTTTTATAATTTTTAGTGAGGGAAAGTCTCAAGAATAATTTTCTAACATTATTCATGTCAGCTATAACTGCATTTGTCTCTTTATTCTGAGCTTAGCGGTCCCTGTTTATTTAACACAGAGGGAAGCATTACTCCAATTCTTGACAAGTGATGTACAGGTTACCTGATGTGTTGTTTCTTGGGAGTCAGAAGAGGGCCTCATGCACACAGTGGGAATCTATACCCAACACTATTTCTATTTCAATGACTCAGGATATTACACAAGGGTCTCAGCAGACTGCAGGTGACCTGCAAGGCAGTGCATCAAGTACAACACAAATTTTACTTACAGTAGCACCTATCATTCCCACATACACCACATCCACATCCATTAAATGTATAAATCCAAACACTGGTCTTATCTAGCAGCATTCACAGCTAAAGATATATCACGGACAATATGGATTTTTCGTGTGTGTATGCTTGGATAGTGGCAGAACTTCCTTTTTTTCCTATTAAGCCCATTTGTATAAACAGTACTTTTTGCCCTGGAACTACATTGAGACCTGCAAAGAAAACACATTGCTGATGGGATGTGAAAGGCTTTAATTAGCATATCTTACAGACTACAACCTCTACTTCAGCATACACTGCACAATATTTAGGTGCTTAATATCCATACATTTCCTGAACCATGCAGGGCAAAATTCATTTAATAACAATCTCTGACCTGTAGAAAGAGCCACAAGCTTCCCCTGATGCCTGAAGAAGCAGCTGCAGTGTCAGCCAGTCAGAGATGCAGGAGGACCAGCAAGCCCCCCTGCTTGGAGCAGGTGAAGCAGGACCAGCATGCACACGGCCGGGGAGCACCAAGGTCCGTGCTCAGATCCAGCTCCTGCTCACACCCAGAGCTAGCAGCCCCTGTATATTTTGCCACTGTATTTTGCCTCACCAGTTTCTGGAAAACTTGAGAGCAGGATAGCAGATTTTAATTTTCTCTACTTTTTATCCTTTACCCTGCTGGAAGCAAAGCTCTTTTGTGTTATCCTTTTCAAACGCCTTGCATGGCTACTGATACAGTAACTTCAAGCCACAGCAGCACATAATGATGCCAGGAGTCCTGAACATTTATTGCCTCAGCAGGACACTGAAAACCAAACATGGTAAACCAGCAGTTCTCCTTTCAGCAAACAAATGTCCTGAATTTGCTTCCCAGGGATCAGAGCTTCTCATCTTCCAGTGTCTGCTTCTTACAGAAGAAAACTACTTACATCTGTAAACTCCAGAGATGTGCTTGACTAGAAGGGGTCCTTAAGAGCAACCTGGAGTGCACCTAAGTCCATAATATGATTGCTTTATTGTTGTTATGTGAGATAAAGTCACAGTAACCTTCTAATGCAATTCTAACATTAGGGGCAAATTTGTGTTAGCAATAATCACTATGGGTGTGGATCTGCAAAGAGCAGCCAGGCTTGCTGTTTAACACATACACAAAACAGACACAGACATATGCTAGAGAGGAGTCCAGAAAGAAAAAATTGTATCGTGTCTTGCTTGTTTTTTCCAGTGCAGCAGGGAGTGTGGGGATTGATCCATATGTCTGCAGCGTGGATGATGAGACCTCGGCTCCCATGGAAGAGTGAGAACCAGCCAGAGTGTGCAGCCCTGTGCTGGGGCAGCTGAATGCCCATCTCCTGTCCTGCCCTGGAACCCTGCACAAGAAAATCCAGAGGTGTCACCCCATGATCCTCCCTCGTGTACCAGGAGATTTGGTCACGGAAGGAGGAGCTGAGATGAGCTGTTCCTGACTTTTCCCCAGCCTGAGCCTCCTGCGCAATTGCTCAACAGCGGCACAACACCAAATCAGTCCTCTCAGCTCTGACACTACCCAGACTGGCTAAGCTTTAGGTCTCAGGCTGAGCTTTGCAGTTTACAGTTCTTTTAGTATGTGCTGGGTGATTTTATGCTATGTGTAGGGTATTTGTAATTCACTATATATTCCCTTTCTCACTGCAGCTTCAAAGAAAAGAACTTCTTATTTAAAAATAATTCATTCATTTGGGGCTACAGGCAGCCTTAAGTGACCCCAAAGGCAGAGACAGGTGACAAAGACAAGACCTAATCCTGAGCATGTTAATGCTGAGTTTTGCTGGGAATTTTGTCAGAGCTGGGATAAGAGTAACTGGCTGCAAAGAATTTCTGGAAGCACAACTCTCTCAGAAAATGGAACCTATTGAACTTTTCCTAATTAGCAATCAGGGTCCTTTCATTCATCTGAATTACAAACATCAGCAAGAGAGGGAGGGGAAAATCCACACTGATGCTTTACATCAATTAATTCCAGCAGAACATCAGAGTTTTTATATTATAAAACCTCCTATATAATTATACCTCTTGCAGTTGTTTGTTAGGTATGTAAAGTTATCCCTTTTTTCCCTGTATCACTTGTTTCATTTCTTTCAAAATTTTAGCTGTCATTAATTGTTTGTTTTTTTTTTAAATTGCAGTTCTTTGGTTCTAATTAGCCATATTTCATTGCTAACATTGATCTAACAGCAGCAGCAATGCAGGACCAGACTCTGGTCTCCTTACTTAACAATAGCCAAAAGTTGTGTGAACCTCTGCTGACTTCAGTGTAACCTCTTGTGTGAGTATCTGCTCACCAATGGAAGAGCTTCACAATCTGGCATGTGCTGCCTGGTTGGTCACTGGCACACTCACACTTCTGAGTTCAGCCAACTTTCAAAGAGATAGTGACTTATCATTATTCTGACATTGATTTAAATCTTGACAGTCTTGTAAATAAGCACAGGTAAAAGAAAAATATTCCTGTTAGCCCCATTTTATAGATTAGAAAACGTGCAGAGAAGGATGATGCACCACATCTAAGCTTTGTTTTATAGGTATTTCAGAAATAAGATGGAAAGTGACTGCAGCACCCAGTGCTGTGGCTCATGGACCCTAAGACAGATTGTCAGGAGACTACTGTCTGCAGCTCCTGCGTTCATGCCTCCTGAGGCCAGGATGGAATCCAGACCTAAGTTGCTCCTATCTATTATTTGTGTATTTATAGGGTGTCAGTCGCTGAAGTACTGAAATGCCAGACTAGCCCAAGGCCACAGACTCAGCATCCAACTGGAATTCAGATCTCAGGAATTCCTCTGTCCCATTCCCATCCTCTGTTGCTTCCTCTGTGCCACATAAAAATAAAAATAAAACTCAGGCCACCTTTATCTTAAGGACTATTTGATTTCATACAATAGATACAAGAACACCACCACTACTCCAGAAAATGTTTATCCATTTTGGCTACACTTCTATAGGAATTTTATGATGCAAAAGAGCAATGCTGCAATCACATAAATTAGGATAATTATTTCAGTACTGTGATAATAAGCCTATTCCCCTTGCTTGGAGTGAACATGAAGGAGTAAGAGAAACAGTGGGGATAGAAAATAGATGTTCACATTCAGCCATGTCTCCAATGTGCTCAGGAAAGTGCTTGTGCATTGTCTTAATTCACTTTCATGTTCTTTTTTGCCCTGTTCAAGACCAAAAAAAATGCAACTTGCGAAAACAGTGAGGCAGTGCAAGAAAGGAACAGCTGCTTATTAAAAATCATTTTATTGCCTTAACTTTTTTTTCCTAGTAATAAAAATCACATTATGAGCAGGGAAGGTGACATTTTATACAAGTTTTGCAAACTAGAGGGACTTGGGTACTTCAAATCTAAATCTGCTGAGGAATCTAGAGAACTTAACTCCTTTATGCTCTTCTTGCCTTAAACCAAGTTAAATCAAAGAGAACAGAACATGGCTCACCTAATGAAACATATCTGACTGTATCTGAGTAAGTTATCCATGTTCCCTTTACTGTTAACAGAAAGAAACAGGCAACCCAGCTAAGGAAGGCCAGGTAAATCTTACTCTATTTCTTTTTCTTCAGTAGTTACATGGGAAGTTTGTTGGCCACCTTAAACATGGTTAAAGTCCAATGAGGCAAATCCCAGACCGAGTGACCACAGTTTAATCAGCTTCATCCTTATTGTTTCTGGATGATGAACAGTTTAACACAAGGCATGAACTGTATAACCATTTATATCATCTGCTTGGAATAAACATTGTAACTTATCATTTCCCTGTTCTCTCTGAATGAATCAACCATAAGGGCCCAAATTATTAGGTACCACTGAACTACAACTTCTCTTTAATGAGTAGGAAACAAGTGCCAGAGACTTGAGCTCACAGAGCTCCTCTACCCTCCTGTCTTTTAATTTCTCTCTCTATTCTTCTCTCTCACCTAAGCTCTCATCACTATCTACAGCTTTTAGCAGCTGGTGGCCATGATAAAGCAGGTCAGCTGCTGAAATTCTTCAGATAGCTTTTGACAGTCAATTTGGACCAACAGTCTACAGGAACAGTGCATTTCTGAAAGCCACACTCATTTTATACACAAGTGCAAATGGCTAATGTTCAAATATGTCAAATGGCTCAGGATTAAGTGTACTGGAAAGTAGGAATTTAATTTCCTCTGTTTAAGAATTAGGAGAGAAGCTTGTTTTTAAATTTCCCAGTTGCAAAACAGTAATTTCATTTTATTTCAGAGTTGTTCTCTTCAGGTGTGATGTTTGGTACCATGTGCAGCATTAATTCAAAAACAAGCTTAAGCACACAGAGTTTTAAGCAAGCAAGTAGCCCTCATGAAGTAAATAAATTAATATTGCACTACCCTTCAGTAGTCCGGACCTGAGAGCCTGAAAAAATCATTTCTATTTTCATCCCCACAGGAAAAGCAAAAGGAAAACATTTCATCCCCACAGGAAAAGCAGTAGGAAAACATTTCTTTTTTTAAAACCTATTCATGCAGTAACTAATGGCTTGACTTTGGACTGTGGCATTGTCTTTATAAACGTTCCTTCCAAGATACTGCTTCGTTTGCTCTGGACCAGGGAGAAAGTGAGCAAGAGAGAAGATTGACACGGGGTTGTGTTTGAGGCCAGATTACCCAGAGGCAGAAAGTGGTGGGCAGCCTTCCTTGGGACCCTGTTCCAGTGACATAGTGTGTCTTTTCATTAGAGAAAAACTACTTTCAAAGGCATCATAGCAACTCCTGAAGGACGCTCTGACATTCAATATGGGACAGAGGGTTACTGTTTAACACTGAAATACTGTTTATTAGATAAACATTACATTTAAATAGCAAGAAAACACATTAAACCATTGCAAAAGTTAATGTATTTTCCTTTGCTGCAGTTTTGTCCTTCATATTATTTCTCTTGAGGAAAGAGTTTAGTATTGAAGAAAAGGTTCAAAAAACAACAGTAGTATAAACGAAAATTTATTTCCTCAGTAGTACTGTGAATTCATCAAACTGCTCCATCACTGGTTTCAGTGTTTACTCTTGAATTAAAGGGTTTTTTTCACAACTCAAGGATCTTCTCAGTGGTGCAGGAAGAAAGTAAAAACTTTTCTGTGTGTGACAACAATCTGCTGCCACAGCAATGCGTGTCATCTTACACGCAACCTTTCAGACTAAATTCTGCTCTCAATTAGACTTGATTCATGCTGTTGGCTTGCATACTTTTACAGGAATTTAGGAGAGAGATCTCTTGCATGACTATTATGAGTACAGCTCTGCTCCTCTGCTAATCTTCACCCATCTCAACCAAGTTGCTCCTGATTTATATTAGCTCACCAGTGATCAAGTTCAAGCATGAAAATCATCAGGAAGTTATAGACCTTTATTAAAAATAAAAATATCTTTTCTCATTAATCAGGAAAGGTTATGGAAAAAGTAAAGAAGTAACTTTACATTTTGTTGATAAGTGAGAACATTTGTCCAAGTACTAAATTCCCTTTTAAAGAAAAATAACATGTGCTAAAGCTTTAAAAGGAGTCCAAAACAGAGGATTAATTGAAGAGATTGATTTCAGTTCTCCCCACCCTAGTTTAATATGCTTTTTCTCAACTGGATTTTGGGGAGTTTGGTCTTTTAGACCACTTATTCTTAACTGCAATAAGGAAGAAGTCTGGAAATTGATTTATTGTGAGGATTTTCCATTGAACTCAATGGCATTCTCTGTTGCCTTATTTCTTGCTTTTTGTGGGGTTTTGGTTTTGGTTTGGGGGGGCTTGCCTACTTTTCTAGCTAATATCAGTCTGCTAAGGTTTATACTTTGCATCTACTAGTATGATGTATCTTCCTCTGACATTGAACACAAAAGACTTGGACCACGTATTTTAAAAATGAACATTTCATGCTGGTATTTTACTGCAATACCAGCTCTTCTTTCCAGATTGCTTGGAATTGAGTACTTGCTGATACACTGCTGTGCTTTAGAACTGCTGTGTTAGCTGAGGAGAGTAAAGTTAGGTCAAACCTGAGAACAAAATATCTCCCGTAACAAATGTAGCATTTGAGCAAAGACCAAATCCTGGTTTGGTTTTGGGTCATAAAGGTGCAAGCCCTTCATCAATCAAGTTCTTTTTTGAACTGATCTTATTCCAGGACATTAACTCTTAAGAGCCCCAGGAGCCAAAACAGAGAGGAAATTACTCCTTCTAACAGAGGATGCTCTTGTAACAGCGGCACCAGGGCGCACCGACAAAGGCGGCTGTGTCCGCGTTCCAGCAGCCAGAGCTCGGGCAGCTCTGCTCAGGGACCTCCACTGACTCTGCTGGTATTTCGGGTGGGGACACGCACTCAGAGGAAGCTGTTTCTCCTTGTTGCTCTAACCTCCTGCTGCTGGAATCTCTGGCGCAGAGCAGTGGGGTCCAGCTTTCCTGCAGCTCTGCTGGCAGGTTCGGTGTGCGCTGCGCACCGGTGTGACTCCGAGCAGCCAGGCACGCCAGGCCAGAGCCTTGGCTGTGCTCACAGACCACACACCAGCAGGCTCAGCCTTACATCAGCTAGCAACATCTCAAGCTGCTCAGAAACCAGGAGGTGAGTGCTTTTAACAGCATAGCTTTTAATTGTGAAAATGTTCTTCCAGGTTTATTTAAGTCACAAGAGATCAGAATGGCTGGCAGGGGATCAGCTCCCCAGAACAATATTCAAGGCCAGGTTGGATGGGGGTTTAGCAACCTGGCCTAGTGGA
The DNA here is from genome assembly GCA_024865655.1 of Emberiza elegans. Lineage (NCBI taxonomy): Eukaryota > Metazoa > Chordata > Aves > Passeriformes > Fringillidae > Emberiza > Emberiza elegans. The sequence goes on from JALJVW010000910.1 coordinate 25,509,742, forward strand.
TGGTGTTTCTGCCCATGGAAGGGGAATTGGAACTAAATGATCTTTAAAATCTTTTCCAGCCCAAACCATTCTGTGATTCTGTGAAGAGTATCCCAGGCACACCTCTTTCTCCTTAGGAACAGATATGTCCATACCATGGCCAGAAATTGCTGACTCTGTGATGCAAAGCACATGATCTGGCTCCTGTACTACATTTCCTGTCAAAGCTGTACCTAGAATTTATGCAACTCTGGTGATTTTTTCCCCCTCTGTTCTGTTTTAGATCAGGCTGAGAATACATCTGAGCATTCAGAGATTTTTAATATTGTCTTTTTCTGGCTAAACAGATGTAATGTTTTATTATTTTCCCACACTTCAGGCTTTCCAAAATGTACTGCTCTTGTAAGTATAAATGTAGGGGAGGAGAGAAAATGGGTAATTATATCTTCCATCCTTTCTTATCGAAGCTGTGTTGGAAGAGAGAGAGAGACTGAGAAAAAATGAGAATAAAATTTATTGCAGACATTTCTCAGCTGAATGTCTTCCAACTAAGCTTCCTCTCCCAAATTTTGTGATTTTGAAGACGTGTATGATAAATCTTATATGCAAGGATTTAAAGGTGGGGGGTTTTGCAGTTCAAGAAAATAATGTTTCCAGTCTAACTCAAACACCAGGAGGAAAAAAGTGTGCTCAGTGATAACTCCCAGAACTACATCTGCATTGTGATTGTATAGAGATTTTTAAATGTCTGGCCAGTCTATAGAAACCAGCTGGGGAAAAAAAACTATTACTACAGGAACCTGAAGGAAAGCACAATTAGTGGATGTTCTCACTTGCTCTCCAAACATTCTAGCATGTGCTTCTTTCCCCAGGACATATATTAGTGATCTCAAAGGAGTGTTTGCCTGTCACATTATACCCTGGAGCTTTGAATCAGTATTTGCCAACTCCTGTCAACCTCAAGCACTTAAAAGTCGTGAGTCCTACCCTAGGCCAATGTATGATGATCTCTCAAATATCTCTCAAATATGTCAGGATGCTTTTTCCTGACTCTTTCATTTTTCATTAGAAAATTCAGATCTTATTTTTAGATCATATCTTTCCTTTCCAGATAGCCATGTAGTGTTTACAGCACTGCCAGATCCAAAATGTTGAGAAAATATTGAAAGTTCTTTACAAGACTCCCACTAGGGAGTCACAGCTGTAGTCACCATTGCTTTGTTTGGGCATTGTGTCCCCCTCACCTCCACACAAATTCAGGGACATTCATTCCCACATCTACAACTTAACTTTCCAAGCAGCTCAACCCAGAGGACAAAAGCAGCACACACTCTCCAGTTAAAGATCAGTTCAGCCCCCAGACTCACATCTGTTTCTTGACCTAGCATCACCTCTGCTCCTTTTGCAGCACTGGAGGCTCCACATCTCATGGGGTCAGTCTAGGGAGGGTTTTGTCCCTTCCCATCCTTTTTGGCCTGAAGAGGGAGATGCCTTCTTCTGAGATAGTAAGATGAGGAGGGAGTAGAGAGCAAGGCCCACAGTCCTTCTGAACTGCTGGGTCTTTCCCTGAGACCCTCTTTTTCTTCTCTCCTGTGGGGTTAATTTGGGGTTCTCCTTCTTCCACATTCCTACAGAAAATGTTGCCTGCTCATGCACACATGGGAAGGAGTTCTGATGGCTGTCTCCAGCAGCCCTGCTGTCTTCCCTGTGGCTGCTGGGGCCATGGCAGAGGCAGCAGAGTGAGGACTGCAAAGCATGCAAGGACTGCATCCTGTCACTCACCCACCTGGGACCTCAGTGTTTGCTGCACATGCTCTTAACACCGAGTCCTAAAATGGGAAGGGGCAATTTCTTTCCTCCTGTCCCTTGAGAGTCCCAGTCAGGCTGGTTACATTCAACCACACTTGCAGGAGAGATGAGATGTTGTTCCTAAAGCTGCTTTCCAGTGACTTCTTTTATTTCTTCAACTAGAAATTTCCTGGGACTCCATTTCATAAAATATCCAGCTTATCAAATTTCTTATTAATTTTAGTGACCAAGCTGTACTTAAACATGCAGCTACCAGTTACACCCACAGTTCAACACTCCAGCAGGAAAATTGGCTGATCAATCACTCACATGAGTGGCAAGCTTCAGGTTTGGCCCCAGTTTCTGAGGCAGATTTTTTCAGTTCTTAGTACAAATTGTCATTATACTATTCAGTTATAACCAGCTGTTGGAGTTATCACAGTACTAGTGAGAAAATGGGGAAATCCTAATGCAAAGCAATGGTTTGTCACCCTCCATATAGGCATGGAGCATGCATTAAATTTGTTGGATGGGAACTGTACAGAATGACACGGGTGTTAGAGTTAAGTCAAACCCCAGGGTTCATATGAAAGATCATGGATATCATGGGAATTCAGGTTTGAAATGAATGCTGGCTTTGGGTTTGAAGTAAACATGGGGTCAGACTTTTCACATTTTCCAATGTACCCTCCTCCACTACATCTATTTTATGATGATCTATTTGCTTCCTGAAACTCCAGTGCTGCATAGGTAGAAGAAGAATGGTTAGCTGTTTATGGGTATAAATTCTACCTAGTCAATGTGATGAAGCACAATGAATACTTCCACACAACAGTATCTTTAAAAATAGGTTCAGCCTACCAAGTAAGACTGAAGAGGAAATATCTGAGGAAGAGTGTTGTAGCACCCCAAATCCTTACACTTTAGTATCTGGGAAGTTATTAAAAACATGTTGGTAGGGGAGAGATTTAATAGAAGATTTAGAGGAAATAATATGGAAAATATGAAATCAGATTGAAACAGTCAGCAGAATTAGGAAGCCTAGCAATCTAGAGACAGCTGCCTGGAAAATGGCAGGGAGAGAAAATAGTGGAGGTTTTTATGAAATATGACTAATGGTTAAAAAGTTTGCTACTGCTGAATTGAGTAGAAACAGGAAAAGAGGATGTTGTTGAGAGAGTCAGTAGGCTCTGGTTACTCTTTCTATGTTGGAGGTTATTCTTTATGTATTTTCTTCAATCACGTGGTCCTAGGAACTGGATTAACAGTCTTACATCTTTCATTACTACTATACTTGTAAAAGGAATTGTACTTAAGTTATTTACATATTTTGATCATTGGAACTCCTCTTAAAGGACCCTTCTGTGACTTGGATCTTGCATGCAGGACATGAAGACTTGCATGCATCTCAGAATTTCAGGGGAGAGTCATGGAGAACAGAGCTTTCTGCCATACTGATATATAACAGGGAATCAGTCAAAGGAATCAAGTGAAGTGCAACACCTCCAACAATATCCACAAGGGACTGATTTTGATGATTGTGTCAAGATTTAGCTTCACTGTTTGATATTTCCCTTCCTGAATGTATTTATTAGCACACACTCTCACCCTCCACTAAGCTTCTGCAAGCCTGCAGCATTGAAGAAGTATCATTTTGCACACTGAGAATAACGCAGCCTCTCAAAGGCACAAAGTCAACTTTTTCCATTTGAATTGGGAGGGGAGGCAGGTAAAGAAAGCAATGTCAGCAAATTTCTAGAAGAGAAGAGAGTAGTATAGTCTCTACTAGATTCTGTTTTCCAGGCAAAATTCTGCTTTCAGAGTAAAACAATTTTCACTGACCTCAGCAGAAGTCATGGGTGAGTATCTGAAGGTGGAGTTTGTCCCCTTGACATTTTTGTGAATCAAGGGAAGAGAAACTAGTTGTTCCAGGATTTCCAGCTCCAACTAAAGCACCAAACATACCCATTACTTCATACATATTTTATACACATTCCCCCTCACATTATCCTGTGCCTTGTATTTCACTTTTGTTTGGGAAACAAAACAAAACAAAACAAAAAAGGAGTATGTTTCTCTTGCAATATATTTCTGTGATAACAAATCAGACTCTAAAGAGGTCATAAATTTTGCTTGTAGGAGTCACATTGATTAAAAACCTCTGTGATTGATAAAACCTCGTCTGGACACAGTGTTGCACCCCTCATTTTTGAATGCAGTCTTCCTGAAGAGGAACCTGTTAAACAAGCACCCTGGCCCCCAACAAGGGAAAAGGGGAGGAAAAAGCCCTTCACTGATGCTGTCAAAGCTGTATCACCACCCAAGAACCCTGCATCCTGTTTCTCCAGTATGGTTTTCAAGTAATCCTTCTGCAAGGTAGGAGACATTCACTTTAGCCCTTAAGCAGTGAATGGGAGAGAAACAAGGTAGTGAAGTCTCAGGTTGCTATTCTAGTGACCAGACTAATGTGTGAAAGATAGGAATCACACTGTCCACCATTATGTGAATCTGAGCCTGAATTTCTTAAAATTGGCATGCGCTCTCTTGATTTTCCAAGCTGGGACCACCTTTTAGGAAGTACCATTACAGGTACAAATTTTCAAAAGAGAGTGCTCTCCTTACTGTCATGGCCTTGTCTGCAGTATCTTTGACCAGTCTTAACTTCAAAAGTATATTCATTAGAAAAGAAAATGAAAGTAATTTCTTCTCTCCCCCTCTTAAAATCTGTTTTCATTTTGCATGTGTATTAGCTACATTTGATAAATCATGAGCTAAGGGTGAGTGAGATTTTGCCATGGTTTGATATAGCTTTGGCAAGTACTGACTAATCCTGACACATTTCCCACTGATTACATTTCAAGCTTAGACGCTGAATCAAAGAATAGGGACTTTATAAGGTATCTTTGTGAGTGAGCAAATTTCTCAGATTAGGACAATGAGAAGAATGAAGGGGATCCAAGCTAATAGGCACATGAAAATACTGTTTTCTAAGTATGAAGGAAATGTACCAAAATATTTTACAGAAGGTTTTTATTCTGTATTTCTTGTACCCAGTTTTAAGCACATTGGCTCAAATGTTTTCCTTTGATGCAAATAAACAATGTACGGAATAAAATCATGCTGAGATGATCACAGAGAAACTCAAAACAATCTTTTGGGTTCAGACTGAAAGAGGGGAAATTTATGTTAGTATATGCAAGAACTTTTTGACAGTGAGGGTGGTGAGGCACAGGTTGCCCATCCCTATGAGTGTTCAAGACCAGGTTAGAGGGAGCACTGAGCAATCTGGTCTAGTGGGACATGCCCCTGCCCATGGTAGGGGGAGTGGAACTGGATGCCTTTGAGGTTCCTTCCAACCCAAACCATGCCATGATTCTATAATCTGAAGAGTACAGTCAGTCCTGAGAAATTTTCTTCCCAATTAGCATAAAACTGGCCAAGTAATTCAGTGTGAGTTTGCCAAATCCTGCTTTGCTGACTCCTTTCTTTTGACTTCCTGGAGTTCCCATTATAGCACATTTAACTATGTAAGAGGCAAGCAAAGAAATATAAGGCATATTGAACTGATAGATCAGGTGGCTTGACATATTTTCATGTCAACCTTGACAGATAGATAGGCAGAGCCTGAGAAAATTATACCTCCAAATGAACAAGGATCCCTTTTTATATCCAGTACCTTGGCTTACTTAATTGTTGACATCTCAGAAAGGCAATTAATATACAATGAACCTTACGGGATGGAGAATTAAAAAGTACAAAAATTTGGCAACTCTCCCCTCTAGATCTGACTGGATCTAGAGGGAGACTTGGTGTTAAAGGGAGCTGTCATGGAGATAGCAAATTGTGTTGTGACACTCCATGGAAGAGAAGAAAACTGAAACACAGATCAGTGCTTAATTATCAAAAACTGTGGCAAAAAACCCAAGCATTCAAATTCTGTAAACATTTCTGATTTTCAGAAATGCTGCACACTCATTATTTTCTTCCCCTTCTGTTGCATTTCTGGCTCTTACCCATCTCCAAAGTGCATCCTTTAATTTACTCATGGCTTTTATGTTTATGTGAGCTCCCATGTTACCAAATTTTAGAACTCAAATGTTTTCCAAAAATGCATTTCAAAATCATTTCAAATTGCTAAAGGAAGCAGAATCCTAAATTTGTCAATATACACACTAGCAGCATTGTGTCTTCAGCAAGTGAGTAAATAAAAATAATGTAATTTTGCCTGATACATGGGAATACAAATCACTTGAACAAACATCAAACTCTGAGAGCAAGATATGTATTTAAAACAAAGAAAGCAGATTTGTTACATGGTTTCAATAATATATATCTGGGGATTTTTAAATTTTGTTTGAAGTCTTTTTTTCACACACAGTTATTTTTCAAAGTAACTTTCAACAAATTTTGAAAAGAATTGATTTTTTGATACTTAAAGACACAATAAAATGCATTTTGTCTAAAAGAGAGGATAGAGGAGAGAGAAAAGAAATAGTCCTGATGACATTACTATTTCTGCCTCACTGCACAGGTCTAGCTAAAATGCTATTTAAATTTGATTGAATTCTGTTTATCCTTTTCATTTTCCAAACCAATGGCCATTTAGGCAATGGAATACATTTGTCCCTCTGTATGTTACCTGCAAACTCTGCATTTATGGCTCTGAATTGGTTGTCATAATGCATGCCATTGAGGCAAAAAAATCTTAAAAACTGTGAGACAGCTCATATCTAAATCATAGTCCTAATCATAATAGAAAGTGCATTCCCAGTACATGAATTTCAAATCATCTACCTAAATATTTGTGCTCTGTGTATTACTGCACTCATCCTATCACCATCAAAACAATGTCATGTGAGGTTATTATTTGCAACTAATAGCTGCATTCAGTTACATAGCCTGAATAATGATTACTTCTAGGAACAGTTCATCTCTGGTGTTAAAATATCCCCTAACTTTATCAATCTTCTGAAGTATTTCTTTTTAATTTGCAAAAGAAACATAATCTGGTACATTAGTGACCTTCCGGTTTACTTCTCTGGGTGTATTCATTCCTTCCACTTTCAGCATGATGGTCAAAAACCCCTGAATACTTGTTTTGAAATCTGCTGGGGACTGCTGTTAAGGTCAGACTTCACTTCACCTGAGTCCAGCTGACTGACAAGTTATTTCATTAACAGTGGTTATGTTTTGTGCTGAGAGTTTTATTGTTTCTTGGAGAATCTTTTTCTAGGTATGTTACATAACTGAAGACAAAAAGGTACTTTCCATTGATTTAAATGTCCAGCAAGTCAAGTCCTTTTTTTTCATGGAAATAACAAATCACTTGAACAAACATCAAACTCTGAGAGCAAGATATGTATTTAAAACAAAGAAAGCAGATTTGTTACATGGTTTCAATAATATATATCTGGGGATTTTTTAAATTTTGTTTGAAGTCTTTTTTTTCACACACAGTTATTTTTCAAAGTAACTTTCAACAAATTTTGAAAAGAATTGATTTTTGATACTTAAAGACACAATAAAATGCATTTTGTAAAAGAGAGGATAGAGGAGAGAGAAAAGAAATAGTCCTGATGACATTACTATTTCTGCCTCACTGCACAGGTCTAGCTAAAATGCTATTTAAATTTGATTGAATTCTGTTTATCCTTTTCATTTTCCAAACCAATGGCCATTTAGGCAATGGAATACATTTGTCCCTCTGTATGTTACCTGCAAACTCTGCATTTATGGCTCTGAATTGGTTGTCATAATGCATGCCATTGAGGCAAAAAAATCTTAAAAACTGTGAGACAGCTCATATCTAAATCATAGTCCTAATCATAATAGAAAGTGCATTCCCAGTACATGAATTTCAAATCATCTACCTAAATATTTGTGCTCTGTGTATTACTGCACTCATCCTATCACCATCAAAACAATGTCATGTGAGGTTATTATTTGCAACTAATAGCTGCATTCAGTTACATAGCCTGAATAATGATTACTTCCAGGGAACAGTTCATCTCTGGTGTTAAAATATCCCCTAACTTTATCAATCTTCTGAAGTATTTCTTTTTTAATTTGCAAAAGAAACATAATCTGGTATACATTAGTGACCTTCCGGTTTACTTCTCTGGGTGTATTCATTCCTTCCACTTTCAGCATGATGGTCAAAAACCCCTGAATACTTGTTTTGAAATCTGCTGGGGACTGCTGTTAAGGTCAGACTTCACTTCACCTGAGTCCAGCTGACTGACAAGTTATTTCATTAACAGTGGTTATGTTTTGTGCTGAGAGTTTTATTGTTTCTTGGAGAATCTTTTTCTAGGTATGTTACATGACTGAAGACAAAAAGGTACTTTCCATTGATTTAAATGTCCAGCAAGTCAAGTCCTTTTTTCATGGAAATAACAAATCAATTAGTAAATTTACAAATCCATATAACTTGCAAAACCAAATCCTTACAGCAATGCAAATCCATGTTCATTTTTGTCTCTTAGAATGAAAAACACAAATTAGGCTAAAGATAAATTTAGCACAGGAATTAATTTTTTGATTTGCTTTAAAGAATGTGCTTTATGTTTTGTAACTGTTGCATTGGTCACATAACAATGGAGGAAATTAAAATCTATAATAACAACATGATGCTTGCATTAGACAGAAGTAATGCATGGGAAAAATAGAAAATATTTCAGACATCAAATGTCATCTCTGTCCCCATACATGAATAGGGTCTTTCAGATTACACTTTTGTACAATCATTACTCAGTGCCTCAATCAGGCTACTCACATTTTAATTTCAATTTGATTTAATTGCAAGAATTGTAATTTCAAAAGAAATTATCAGTACAGAATCCAGTAGTGTTTTATCTTAATTACAGCTTATTCTTCATGTCATCTATTCTTCTCTAAGAATGATGAATAATTGATTACAAGATTTGCCACAATTATTTGATGAAAAATCAATGGTATTCAATCAATTTGTTTAGCGATTGCACTTTGCAATTTACATTTAAGTAAAAGATTAAGATCTCTGCATAGTTAAATAACAAAATATGTTTAAATAATGTTAAAACTGGAACACAGTGAAACAAGAGTTAATCAAGTTAGGGTTGTGATTTACACTCCTGCCATTATAGAGAAGGAAAAGGACAAATAGTATGCCATATTATCCCTAACACCCTGGCTTCCCAAAGTGCCATTTTTAAGCAAATTGAATTTACTAAGAACAAAAGATACTTAAAATAATTATCGTTATTTATCTAAAATAATATTTATTGCCTTCTGTGAAACAGTTTCGGGTTTCTTCTGTGTAGCACTTACAAAACTGCATCATTCATAAGAAAGGGTTAATCATCAAGTACCTTCTGCATGGGGGATCAGACATGTGCTCTCAAAGACATTTTATCTCTCAAAGGGGGGACAACAGGAGGTTGTTGGTGTCTCCTGTTTGGACAGAAACACCTCCATGCAATGAAACAGCCACAAGCTCTTGGGGAAAACGCTGTGAAAAATCCACTGTAGCCTCATGCAGGTAGGAGATGGGTGGGTATAGGAAATAGATATGCAAAGAACCACTGGACTTCTGAGTGTGCTTTTGGAACTAGAGAAATGCAGGGAATTCTGCCATTGTTTTTTGAGTGCAACCAGATTCATCTGAGACCACTCAGAAGGCAGAGTACAATGATCCATGGCTGGAATAGTTACAGAAATGCTGGGATGTTTTCCAAGAGCTGCTCCAAGTGTCACTGCAGCTCACAGGACTGACTCCAGCTCTGGCAGAAGGGAGCAAGGCACTGCAGCAGATCTTGGAAACAGGACTGGCATTACTTATATGTATTGTAAACTAAATGTTTCTTTTTTCATCTCAGTCAAATTGCCCAATTTTTTCCTAGTCCACAGGAAATAACTAGGCTAGAAGAACTAATGGAATAGTCTGTGATCAAAGGCAAGGCATGAAGCCTTCAGAAAGGAATAACAGTTTAGCTCAGGAAGGACATAAAGAGTTAAATATCCAGGGAAGGTGCCTGTGAAAGAAATCCATAAGAAAAGTTTTTTTATCTGGCCATGCAAGGATTCAGCTGACTTTTAAACAGAGATTAGGCAGGACTATGCAGCTGAAAAACTTATGGAGCCATAGGAGAAGGCCAAGACAAACAAAACAGACAAAAATCAGCAGGAGGGATCTTATACAAAAGTGAAGGACTATTGCAAAAATAAATCAAAAAAGGAGACACAGTAAACTGGAATAATACTTGAACTGGAAAGCCTGAGAAGTCATTCCCTCTCCAAAATGCAAGCATGCGTTCCAACTTTATCCTGACCACGTGGCAGAATGCAAATCCCTCCCTCCTTGCGTGCTTCACCCAGGTTTCCAATGGAAAAGAAATCACACCTGAACACTGTGATGGGACTCATAGTACTCCTCAGTCTATCCCTGCTGTGACTCACCAGTGACCACATTTCCAACTACCTTGCAAAACCATACAGCACTCAGGGAAGGTTTGGTGTAGATTATTTGGTTGATGCAGATACAGAAGACAAAAGTGGTACAGCTGCCAAGGATAAGGGGAAAACGATCCTCTTAATGTCATTTGAAAACTCATTATTAAGACTGGGGGTTTTAAAGCCCAATTCTATTCAACTGATAAAGAACATATTGCTGGGTACAAGCCAAATAAAAGAGTTGGGTTTATAAGAATCAGCACTTGAAAGTTTATGCCTAATTGCTTTGGCCAGTCCACATTACTTGATTCCAGTGAAAGTGTCCCAAAACCACCAAAACACCTAACACAGAGTTTTAACAAGCTGCTCTTGTTAATATTAATAATTGAAGTGCTTCCATACAGCTTTATGTCTGAAAAACTCTGCATAAAGATTAACTAAGCCTCATATGACCCATGTGGTGTAAGACAGTTTTATTCTCTGCATGCAAACAGGGAAACTGAGGCATTCCTACTGCTGCTTAGAGGCACATATTGGAAAGGAATGGCCATTGTACCCATTATGACATCCCTTCCTGAAGAAAGACTAAGTAATAGAAAGAGAAAGTAAAAATCCAATGTACAGCATTATAGAAAGCAAGCAGCAGAAATTAAAGCACTGTTTCTCTCCCAACATCCCCAAATGAAGCTGGACTATGCTTCATACCTCAGGAAAAAAAGCTAAACCAAAACAAACAATACAATTGGACCTTGCACAAAATTCAAATCTTGTCCCCAGTTTAACAAAAATTTTGGTTTAATACACAGTAAAGCCATCACAGACATCTGTGGGGTGGCTGAAAGTCAGTGTCAAGACTGCCATGTTTCACTCAAAACTCTCCATCTCCAGGCATGGCCTTTGTCTATTCCCCATACTGAATTGGCTTAAGTAATCAGACATCATAGTCAGACCTGTGCTGGCTGAATCCAGCAGCTCTGGATCACAGGATCAGGGTTGGAAGGCACCTCTGAGGGCTATCTGGTCCAGCCACCTCTTCCAGGCCAGCCTCAAAGCTACATCAGTGCCAGATTACACGTTGGGTACACAAGGAGCTACTCTCGTTCGCTTACCTGCAGCTGCAGCTTTGTATGGATGGTTTCCATATGTAAACATGGGATACTTTAAAGATAATAAGAAATATTTAAAGTATTCACTGGAAGAGGTAGGATTGGAAAAGAAAGTCTGATGCATTGCTCTAGGCATTTCCTTCCAGGGTACCTGTATGAATCTGCACAGAGACTTTCCTCCTACTTCAAAATCACAGAAAAACATCTCATACTTCACATTTTTAAATTTTAACCTCCTGCAAAGTGGGCCAAAAACTGCATTCCTCACGTGAAATTAATGATAACTGTCAGCAATACTTTCTACAGAAACAATCTAAATATAGAACATATTTTAGAAAACATTTTTCATAAAATGGGCAACAGTCTCATGGAATTTGGAGTTTTTACTGTGTTACTGTAGCAAAGGTGGGACTCAAGCCCCTTTTAAACTTGCTCATCAGTTTATTTTTTTTTCTTGCATAGATATTTTTGAAATATTTAACAGAAGTTTAAGATATACAAATATATATATATTGTAATTCTGGGCCTTTTTTATGTGTAAGCTTTCCTTATACCCTCTTGCAACCTACTTCAGCGGCAGACAAGACCCCGTTCTCAAATTATCCACACTTCAGGTGAATGAAAAGTGCATGAAATTAAAACCTGTGAAGAATACCTGAGGAGAAAATGCAACAAAAGCACAAAATAACCAAGTAGCTCCCAAAAAAATAGGAAAAAAAGTTGATGAAGATACTATTATCCCTTCCTCACTAATTGCATTTGCAGGTTGTAATTTTTTAACTTTCTTGCTGTATGCAGTAGGTGTGCTTTCTCTTGGACACAAACAAAGTCCTGTAGGTCCAAAGAGAAAAATGTCTGTACTGTTCAGGATTACAGTTGGTAACTTGGACATGCTCTATTTCTGTCCATGCTGTGAAAAACAGAGCAGGTTATAACACTTTTAAACAGCCATGCTGGATTTGCATTGCAGACATGGCTGTAGAATGGGTAAATTACATTACTGTAGCAAACTTCCCAGGCTTCCCATATGGTTAAGTAGAAACTAGGAGTTTATAGCTTAATTAGAGGCACTTGTAAGTGAGGATCAGATAAACAGATATACAACTTAAAAGAGTGCATTGGCCATAAATTCTTTCATTCCAGATTCAGATCTGCTAATATATGACTTCAAACACCTTTGACAAGGTTATTTAAAAGCCAAGCAATCTTATTTCCTATGTCTTTGGAACATGAAGTGGGAAGAAGCAAATGACAGAAATCATGCAGTGCTGCCAGCAGAGCCTAAATGCATTTAGATCTTTGTGATAAGTGGTAGAGAAATGTTTGAATAGGTGGCAGGGAAAAACACAAGACAAGGGACAAACAGCTCTAAGGCAGCAGATGGCTCCTTTGCCATCTTTGTCACCCCATTCCCTTTACAATTAATTTTACAATATTATTATATAGTGTTATTATTATATTCTATATTCTACAATATATTTAAGTTTGTTTCACACTACTGCTTCATCCTCTGTGTTTTCTCTTAAATTGGAAGAGAAATACAAATTCATTCTGATGGAAAGAGTGAGAGAGGCTGACTCTTCTGAGGTTTCCCCTGTCTGTACAAGTGTCTATTCTTTTTTTCTGAAAACTTTATTGATGCAATTTGGAAATATTTATTTTCAAATTTGGTTAATATTTAAAAGGAATTGAAAAATTAACACCTAGAAAATTGAAAAATTAAAAGAGCACCAGGGTTTGAATTGCAGTTAAAACTTGTAAAGTGATAAGTTGTTTTAACATTTTTGACTGTAGCAAAGTTGTAGCCTATGGTTGTATTCTGAAGTTGTTTCCTGTGAGTTAAGTTTTTCTTTTTTCAGATGGAGAATTATTTTGACCAGATTGGAATATAGATAAACTTACTCTGCTAACAGAGGAAAATCAAATGTATTTCAAAACACCAAGGGAAAATTTTCATTTTCATTTCCTCATGTAATTCCTTGTTTTGAGAATCAAGAGAGATGCTGCCAGAGACACAGCTTTATACAAAACAACTTTTGATGCTCCAAACACACCTTTTTCACCAAGCGGGGAGAAAGTCACTCTGGCAAAATTATTCTCACCTTCCAATTTGCACCTATGGAAGAAATATAACATCGAGTTAAATGCCATGTGACTCATCCTTTGATGTTTCCATAGAGGGTTTAAACACTGAGACCACGAGAGAACCAGGAGCTCAATCCACGTTGCTTAAAGCGTGTTGTTAGGCGCAAGCAACACGATCAAGGGCTGCAGACTCCAGCAGTTTAACAGATACCAAAAGTGCCCGTATCGTCAAAAGGAAAGGGATTTTAAGTGTGCCTGGCGACTTCAGTGTCCCTTTAATGCCGGCCTCCTTCGCTTTGCCGTCTCCTCAGTGCAGAGACCGGGGCTGCGCGGCTTTGGGGCGCGCCCACTCACCCCCGCCAGCCCCCTCGGGCGGCTGCGGCTCCGCACCGCCTTCTCTGCAGCAGTGCCCGGTGCCTGCCACGGCTGTGCGCAGCCCCCCGCCAACACCGTGGGCCGCGAACCCATCCGGATCGGGATTCATCTGCGCACCGCGCCGCACAGATCAGCGGGAGGAGTTTCTAATTAACTTTCCCCGTCCCGCTCCCTGCATGAAAGCCCGGCGGCTTCGGGGCTCCGTCGGACCGAGGGAAAGGGAGCGCAGAACCCGCCGGTGCCCGGCCGCTCCCGGTCCTTCCCGGCCGGGTCACGCCCCGCTGCCCGCACGCTCCCCGCGCCCCCCGAGCCGCTCCCGCCGCCGGCCCCGCCCCGAGCCCCGCCCCGCCGGGCCCCGCGCGCCGCCCGCCGCCCCGGCCGCCCGGCGATTGGCGGGCGCGGCGGGCGGCAGCCAATGGGCGCGGCGGAGCGCGGTCGGTGCCGTCCCGGGCGCGGAGCGGCCGAGCCCCATTAGGGCGGGGAGCGCCGGGGCTCGGGCAGTCGCGGCGGGGCGGCCGAGGAGGCTCCGGGCGGTCCGTCCGCGGCGCTGCCGGAGATGCGCGTCTCCCGCCGGCGCTGACTCCGTGGGACAGAGCCGGGTATCCGCCTCCCCCGTCGTCTGCGTGACGGACCATACCGCCTCCCCGGAATACATCGCCGCGGTCCGGCTGCGCTGCGGGGAGGGTAAGTGGAGGCTCCCCGGGGTGACGACTGACGGACAGCCTGCGGCGGAGCGCCCGGCGGGTTTGGCGGAGCGCCGTCCGCAGCTGGCACCGTGCCGCTGGCGGCGGAGCGCTTCCCGCGGTGCGGCGGGGATCCTGCGCCCTGCCCGGGGCTCGCATCGCCGGGGCGCGCCGGTGAGGAGCCGCCCGAGCCCGGAGCCGGCGCTCGTCAGCGCCGCTGGCGCCGCGGCGTCCTGCGCGGAGTTGTGGGACGGGGCTGTGGGCTTGGGAGAACAGGGGAAGCGGTGGGGAGCGCAGGGTGTCCCGCTGCCGGGGGAAGGTGTCGCGGCGCCGCCGCCGTGCCGGCTCGGTGCGCCCGGCGGAACGAGCGGCGCGCCGCTGTCGCCGGTCTGGGTGAGGGTCCAGATGTGGAAGCTCAGCTGTTGCCTGTCAGTGCGTGCCAACTGGCCCCTTCCAGGCAGCCTCCGCTCTCGCCCTGATCCCGAGCGAAGCGTCCGCCTCTGGGCGCTCTCCTGCCCCGAGCGGGGGCCCCGGCGAGGTGGGAACCTCGCTCTGCCATCCCGCGGCGTCTTCCGCGCTGTCCGCTTCAACTGGGGGGGGCGCTCCCCACACCCACCCCTGCAGCCACGGACCTCGCTGAAGTATGTGCTTGTGCTTTCCATTCTTAACGAAGAGAGCCCTGGAAGGGCGATGGACCGTCCGTGGGTCCCTTCTCCCAGAATATTTGCGCCCACCGCGGGATTTCAAACTCCAGCAGCCACCATTTATCAGTCGGCTGGGCTGGGCTCCGTCCAGACGCCTTCGCTGTGGTCCGAGCCCGCGGCGGCTGGGTCTGGCCTTTGACAGGAATCTCTCACTGCTCCGCAGGGGGGGTGGCCCGGGAAGGCCAAATAAAGCACCCACCAGTACCGGTGTTTCTAAATGCTATCAGCTGGAGAGCGAGGAAACGCGGCGGGGGGTATTTTACAGGCTCGCTGAGAAATGTTTATACAGCGAAATTTAATGGTTAACAATGCATATTCCCAACACGCTAAAGAAAACCTAAAAAAAAGGCATAAATAAATTACTAGCGTTATTGTTGCGAAACTCCTTGCGATCATTGTTTAGCTGGTAACTGAAATCTTTAAACTACACGTTTTGCATGGCAAACTCTAAAGTACTGAGATTTTTCAAGTCGGATGGGGTTTTTCCCCCTTTGGGTGTAGTTCTTGCTATTTCTAGGGGGAATTAAGGCAATTTGTACTATTTCTTTGCAAGACAGGTATATCACAATGGCTAGGTTTCCATCCCAAGACGTGAGTAGATCAGAATGAGCTTGGACAGGGAGTGGAAAGGAAAGGAGATGGACAGAGCCGTTACTCTGATGCAGTGACAGATCCTTTCATTTCTGCCTGCAGAGCCCCGGATGAGCCGGGCTGGTGCAGTTCTGCCAACAGCACAGTTAATTGGGTCCTGTAAATCAAGGTCCATGGAGCTGCTCTCTTTCTGTACAACAAAAGGTTTTGTAATGAGTAAGCCCAGATCAGTTAAATAAAAATTTTAACATCAACTGGGCAAGGTGTGTGTGTAAGGACCTTACAGGGTTAATAGCTAAACTATTAAGATTGGAGTCAGATGTGGGCAAAAGCAACAGGAGAGTCTGGTTTTTCCTAATATCCTGTAGTATGATAACTCTGAAAAAGGTAATTGTTTAAAAAAATCTGTTTCAATTTAAGATTTATTAAGCAAGGAGAAACTTATGTAAACATAAGAATCCCTTTCTTGTTTGGAAAGGCAAGAAATGGCTAGAAGTGTCATCTGAACTTTAAGACTACAAGCTACATGTGGATTTTTGTGCATATGTGCAAGAATGTTATTAATCTGATTTTCAGCTAGCTTATTCTATGTCTTAGAGGGTCTGGGGTGTTTAATTCAGGCCTTTGGCAAAATGGCTTCTGTGCTTTTAGGATTGTTTTTTTTCCCCTAGCAAATGAGTTATTTCTAGCATTTAATAAGACTTTAAAATACAGGAGCAAGAGAAAGCAAGTGCCTTCCAAAGAAGGAGAAATGGAGGGGGTGGGAGGGGGAGTCAAGTTTTACTTACATATGTTATGAGTTGGGAATGTAAATTTGTATATAAGGAGAAGATCTGAAGAATGACTTGGCACACTAATGACCAGGCTTTTTGGAACTTCAAGAGTTTGGTCTGTCTCCCCCTATGGTTATAATAAGAGATTAAATGCATTAAATCATATTTAATTAATTAGCATATGAAAATAGGATGTCTTTTACTTTGTCATTGTTTTCCTGTGAAACTTTTCTATGCTAATGAATGTCTACATTTTAGAGAGTAATTTGCTTTGCTTCACATTATGTTTTTGCAGATTGGTGTGACCCTTTCTAATGCTGGAAACCTTTGCATCATAGCCTAAAAGTCCTTCCCTTTGTCGTGTGAATCTTGCGTAATAAATACGTTGTCAATTACTGCCATACACAGCTTCTAACAGGGCAGATTGAAAGTTGCTCTTAAATTGAAAGCCTCTGTTTGCTTGGGTGCCATGTCTTATGCATTCCAGAATTAATTGGATGTGCAGTGATGAATTTCATTTAAAACAAACAAACAAGCTGGGTTGTGTTTCTATTTTCTGTGACTACGTTACCCTAAAGTAAGGAGATCCCTGCTGCTTGGGTACAAAAGCATGCTCTGAAAGATCACTTTTTGTTTTGTAAATGTTGAGAAAGGTCACTTATATTTCTGGGAAAACTGTTGCAAGATACAATATTGCAATAAGAATGCTGGATTGAGATGGTTCCCTAGTCACCAAGTGGCTTATATCAATATTCAGTTTACCCCCTTGTATTAAGGCTTAAGCTTCAGTTTGGCCAGCACTGGTTTTTGCTTATGCTGTTTAAACAGAAGTAAACTTGAGGTTAGCTCTAGCCATTAGTATATGCTTGGTGTAAGCCATGCAAGCTTAGGTCCTGCTCCTGGAAATGTTTACAGAAATGAGTAGCTTTTACTTGTGTGCTTAAATTGTTTGGATTAGGAGTTGTATAATGGGAAGAACCAGCTTGGAAGGACACAGCACAGCTATTGCTCATCTTTTCCTCCTCCCACCTTATGGCTGAAGAATGATGGGAAGAAACATGTTTTTCAAGTAATAGCACACTGAAGTTGTGGCATTTCTGGCAGAAATTCCTAGATAGACTATCAGATCAGTTTGCCAACATTACACGCTTTTTTTCAAAAACAGCTCTTTGGTTGCTGGTTCATTGACAAAGGATATTTCCAGCTACTGAAGAAAATTTCACAGGTGGTCTGCTACAACTCTTCCTCTTCATATTTTACTTATTTATAATATTCACAAAATACATTATATATTTTTAGCAGAACTAAAAGAGCAAGCATTTCACTTCTCAGCACAAACTGATAATACTCCTCAAGCATGTTTTTGTGCAAGGAAGGTTTTTTAAATGTACAAAATGAGTGAAGGGCTCATATACAAGAGGTAAGAGCCAACACAAATATTTTTAGTATTTTTAAAAGGTCTGTAAATGACAGCTTTTTGCTGGTTTACCTTTTCTTGGAACCCTGCCTGGAAGGCTTCTTAAAAGTTCTTAAATATAGTCATAAGGTTGGTGAGCTGCTTTTCAAGATCATTATGAACATATCAAGCCCAATGTTTTGCTAGCTAGTAAACCTGGGGTAGACAGTCTCTCAGGTAGACCTTTCATTTCCAGTGGATTACACATCAACTGTGTTTTTTCAGTTGTTCTGTACCAAAGTCTGTACTCCTGTCTAAGGTCTGTGTTTGAAACATTGATTTATAGCACCTGATAGCTCTTGCTGTTCTGTCTTGTGTGTACTTCTCTCCTTCATTTTTTCTCTCTTCCCCTCTGTCCCCTCCTTAAGATGCAAGAGTATTATGGAGCATTCCTGTAGGTTTGTATCTGTAACAGATATAGTAAGTTTCATTCAGTTGCCCCCCTTTTATCTAAGGACAGTTTCTGCAGTTTACAATTACCATCTTTGACTTTAGTAAGAATTTTTTTAAATGTTTCCAGTTACACTCAATATTAGCTTTGTGGAGTGTTTGCATGCCAAAAAAGCATTTTCAGCTGCAATCCAAATACTGAAATATAATTGCTTGCCTTTAATAATAATAAATTAAATAATTTTGTTTCCTGTGATGTTTTTGTAACCACCTTTTTGAGCTTGTTGCCTTCTAATCTTGCATCAAGTAACCCCAGACTTAATATTGCATGATTCCAGAACTAGCTTCTCTGTCGGCAGCATGCCAAATCCTGTCTAATGTCTTTTTTAATGTGGTGTATATGAAAACTGACTTCTCTGTGGATTGGAACACTGATTTGTATAATTGCAACTGGCATGATTAAAAATCTGCATGTCGGTATCATGATGCTTATAATAAAACTTACAGATTTTTTTTTTTTTAAGCAGGGTGATGTTAGTCCCTTAAATTTTCTTTGAGAGTCTTCATTGTCCAAATATCTTCATTTCTGAATGTGTTTGAATGTTTAAAAAAGAAAATAAGAACATGTATGCAGTTATGAATATAATAATGTAGGCTTTGGATTGTGCTGCATGGTAGGACTGCACCCTCTTGTTCTGTAGGGAAGCTGCATCTTGTCTCACTAGTCTTAAAAAGACTGATGTAGAAGAATTGTCTCTGAATCTTTAAATGTATCTAGAGAAGTGCCTCAAAATTCCTGAAAGCATACATCTCTCCTGTATCCCTGTGATCCCTGCTGGAGCCATGTAAGCCACCTCTGCCACGGGCGCTGTAATTGTTCAGCTTTACCTGTTCTGCTGTCCCTGATGTCGTCATTAGCCAGGTACACTCCTGTGACAGTGGCGGTGCTGGCTCAGCAGGAGGCTCTGCCGGGGCACCCAGGCACTCTTGCTCAACCCGTTGAGCACTTGGGCTTGGCGGACACGGCCCTCACCCACGGCCCATTTCGGTAGCAGCAGAGACGCACAATAACCGCGGCAGAAATTGAAAGCCACCTTGTGCTTTCAGGTGTGGATCAACTTGTCTAACAGCAGTAAAACCTGACTTGTTTTCAAGTGTGTTAAAAATTAGTGCATGATTAGTGAAGATAGTTTTTAAGGATCTCTTTTTGTAATCAAGCGTTAATTACCCAGAAGTTCAGCAGTGTTTATGTAAAGAAATTGCATGTGTTTGTGTGCATACTTTAGGATTAATACATTTTTACTTTATTTCAGACTCTTTGCAGGAATTGGTATTTTCATATAAAAATTAAAGCTTCACATGCTGAGATGACTGTTCAAAGTATGAATATTTATATATTTTAAAATGAATTTTATGGAGGCGCTAAAGAAATGTCTGAACCTTGCATATTTGCATCTCTATATACAAACTACTAAATAAATTATGCTAGGTCTAGAACCTCACTGGTGAATTGCAGATGTCTTTTGTAAAAGTATACATATGGCTTTCCAAGAGCTTTGAACTGTTTCCTCATGTTTTGCTCATCAGAAAGATGGTATGGACAACTTCATTGTGAGAGGGCATTTTTCCAGTCTTGTTTGCAAAGCATAGTGGATCTGTGTGGTAAATATTGAGTTTTCATTCATCTTTGGACTAAAATGAACTCATTCTGTGCATATGGAATATGAGAAAAATATACACAAAGGATATGTTTATATTTAATAAAATTAATAGTATAAAGCAAGTGCAGAAAACTTACAAGCCTAAACAGCTTGGCAGGCCAATAGCCAGTGAATATCTTACAGTACTGCCAAACATGTAGAAAGCAGACCAGGCTCTCATCTGTTATGAGGTACCAAAAAACTTCCAGCCTCATGAGGATGTTGTTTACCCAGGATGCAGCTTTGCTCTGTTCTCTTAGCAGCTTGGTGTAGGTTTGGATTTCAGCAGGTATCTGCTAGGAGGTGCCAGTACTGTTCAGGAGAAATGTGACTCCCTAAAAAAAACACCAAGCAGCTGTGTTACAGCAGCTCTCCACAGAGAGGTCCCAGAGTCCCCTTTTTACAGGGTCTTGGCCTCTCCTTGGGAGGCCCTAGGGAAGGAAGCAGTGTACCAGAGTAAGGCTGGAGCGAATGTCTGCAGGGTAAGAGGCAGGCCTATGTGCTGCTGTTGTGTTCAACCATGAGCTGCCATAATGCTGTAGAAGCACTCTCAGCAAAGGATGCTGCAGAGTAGATTACTGAGCTCGATGGTTTCTTTAGCTGTTTGTGGATCCAGTAAATGTCAAGCTTTGCACCCAACCTTTCACACAGCCCATCTGCTTGGACAGTACTCTCTGGGGGTTTCAGATGGTGTGAAGCTGAAGTTCAGTGCTCTAGGCTAATACCCCATTTTGTTCTCAATATATGATTTCCCAGTTGCACAAAACTGTTGATTTCCTGCAAGAACAGCTTGCATGTTTTTAGAGTAGCTGTTAAAATACTGAAATTGAATAATCCATTTATTTGATTGAACTGAAGTGACCACAGTGACAAACAGGCACCTGTTTCATTGCTGCAGATTTATTACTTTTCAGATTTCTTTGCAAAATGTCCCCCAACACTCAGAGCTCTATTGTCTAGTTCTCAGTCTGTCACCTTTTAGGCTGTAATTTTGGAAGATTGCTTTTTTAATGTCTCCCTGTCTGTCTCATATTGTGCTGTGGCTGTTCATAAACATTTCTTACCTATTAGTGGATGTCTTATTAGCCTAGAGCTAATGCTGTCAAGAGGTATTGACAATATGATGGCTCTTTCACAAAGGTATACTTAATGGATTTATTTTAGGACTGGGGTGATGGCAGGCTTGTGTTCATTTAAGGCTTTTTTTGGGTTTTTTTCAAACTGTGGTGCATAAGTCAGTGTTCAACATCTAAATGCTTGGTGCAAAACAAAGTTGGATATTCAAGGACGTGTATTTCTTCTTGGGTCTCCATCTTCTAAGGGCCTCTGGAAGGAGGCTTATGCTTTGAAAGAACATGTCTCATGAAGATCAGCAGGTGCACCTTCAATTATGCAACATTTTTTTCTGCAGGTAGAAGTCATCCTTTGTGCAATTCTCTGCATTTACCTTTATCCTGCTTTGTTGTGTACTAAATCAGCTGATATTTAATGCCATTTCGAGCAGATAATCTAGACTTGTTTTTAAAAGGAAACTGTTGGCACATTTCCTGCTGGAGTGCTGGGGGGGTGACTTAAAATCTGCTGTGAGCTGTAACAGGGGTTGTGCACTTGAGTGAAAGTGGGGGAAAAGCATTTACAAACAGTTACAGTAATATTCTGTCAGTGTTGGACTCTGAATAAATATGAATTACTTCAATCTTGCATTTCTATGGTATATAAAACAGTGAATTAAGTCTGTATTCCCTCTGTAAAATACTTAATCTGTTTCCCTTGCACTGTCACATCGTTGTGCAGGCATACCTCAAGTGAAGATATAGAGATAGTTTGAAAATATTTGGGGTTTTCTTGCCTCTTGGTTTTATGTGAGCTTCCCCAAATCAGCCCAATCAGTACAGAACAGTACAAGGATTATGTTTGTGCACAGTGGGGTGGTGAAAGAGGAGCTTCCTAACCACATGCTGCTACCAAGAAAAAAAAAGAAAACTCTAAAAAAAAATCTACTATAAAGCTGTAGCTTCTATTCTTCTATACCTCCAAACCATGAAGTGATTTTGTCACATACGTCATATATAGGGCTTTGTCTGTCTTGAATTCCAGTCTGAAGTGTTACTCTTTCTAACCACTGTATTATTAGTTGTGCAGAAGATCCTGAAGAATTTTGGAAGATCATCTGCTTGGGCTTGGATATAAATGATCATTGGGCACTGGTTTTGGTGATGCAAATAGGTTGGATCTCCACTTTCTAGGAATAGAAAGTGTGTGTCTTCCACAGACAAAATGGTGTGCTCCTCATTGTATAAAATAACTGTAGGGAAATGCAAATCAATCATGTCTGTCTGAAAAAAATGCAGTAGTTCTTGCTAAATATTTTTTTGTTTTTTTAGAAGCCTATTTACTGACTGGGCTTCTGACTTACTAATATCACTCCCAAGTCTTATAAAACAAACAAGCAAACAACAAAACCCCTGGGTAAGCTGCAAGTTCTCTTCTTCCCCACCCCCAGCTAGAGCCTCTTTGCCTGCCTTTGCTTGTGTACTCTATCGGTTTCACAGTTCATATACTTATGTTTTTTTAAAATCTCCCCCTGCACTCTGGTGGGAAACATGTCTGCTGTTTCCTTTCAAGCACACAAGGCTTGATTCTCCTCTCACAATGGCATAAATTGTGAAGAACTCCACTTGAAATCAATGGATGTAAAGACATGTAAAATGGGGTGAGAGAAGAGCCCAGCCTCTGGTTTCTATTTTTAAGTGAGTCTGGTTAACCTAAAATTGTTCAATGTGCCACTGTGACTTTAGTTTGTAGATATCAGTTACTATGCTTGTTACTTTTTGTACATAATGTTTCATTTTCATATATAATACATCACAGCTAGTACCCCTAATCAGGATGCACATGTCTTTAATTTAATACCTTGGTACTACTACATCAATTTTGGTACATAATAAGTAATGTGCATGGTAAAGTACTTACCTTACTAGAGTCAGGGGTATATATTCCTGTGCAGGCTCCAAAGGAAAGAAGGCTGGATTGGCTCTATCTCTACAACTTAAACTTTGTGATTTTCTCTTGCTTCAGTAGTTCTAATCTGTGA
Organism: Emberiza elegans; assembly: GCA_024865655.1. NCBI lineage: Eukaryota > Metazoa > Chordata > Aves > Passeriformes > Fringillidae > Emberiza > Emberiza elegans. Next base: position 25,532,896 of record JALJVW010000910.1, read on the forward strand.
ATCTTGTTCCTCATTATCCAGGTTCAAAATACTAATTCTATATAAACAATACTTTCTCACTTACTGTTGGTTTTTCTGTGCTTGTGAAGTGTTCAGCTCCATTCTTATATTTTGTACATGCTCAAGAACTTATAACTTTAAATTTTCTCTGAACACTGAAGTACTTTGGAAGAAGCCTGGAATATCCACACATGATTTTTTCTATTGCCCAAGTTTTGGTGGTTGTTCACATTTGTTTATTTTTTGGCAATGGATTATGGTCCTTAATTACCATCAGTAGTCAAATAACTGAATGAGATTATACAGCAGTGCTGTAAAAACTGTTCATGGTAGCTGTGATCTGTACATGTGTGGATATCTTTGAGAACAGTCACCTCATTCATTAACCAGTGCAACAGACTCCAACTTTATTTAGTTTTTGAAATTAATGCAACCTTCTCTACCTAACTGAAACATTGCTTTGACTGCCTCTTTCTATAGTTTAAAAAATGCCCATGAAATAGTTGGCTCTTGTAATGTATTCAGACTTGGAGTAAATTTATTGGTGTATTTGAATTTTTGTTTTCTTCTTGAATAGCAAATCATGGGTGTCCACAAGAGAGTTTCTTTAAATCTGGAGTACACTTAGTATATCCCTTAAATTTTATCTCCAGTTTTATTATGATGAGGGTAAAAAAACCCTGTGGTGTTTGCCTGTTTAGTCACTGAGCTTTCCCCTTCCATTTTATTCCACCAGCCCCCCAAAAAGTCAAGAAGTTGCCTAGCTACTTATTGGTGGCCTTATGTATCAGGGACAGCAGATGTCACAGAAGTTTACTGTGCTGCGCTGGTTGGAGTAATGCAGACTCACACATCCAGTGTGGCTTTGCAGGCACAGAAGTGGTGTGGAACTGGCTTCTGACCCTTGACTACAGTTATTCATTCCAGTAGTGAATTATTCCTTGTCCCTGGTAGGTTTTGCATGACTTACCACAGGGAAAATGGTTTATCATAGGGAGTTCATTGTAGCTCTAACTCTGGCTTTTTTGAAGTGTAGCTGTCAGACAGGGAGGTGGCAGGGTGGAGACCAAGAAGTGCTGTTAACTCTGTTAACTGCTGCTGTGGGTCCTGAGCAGGGGTGCTTGTCTACATCTGATGTGAGGATGGCAGGGGCAGAGAAGGGTGTTTGATAGAGATTCATGTGATTGTCAATTCAATGTGCTTTTCCTAGCTGGAAGCTGGATACTTCTCAGCTTTGTTAGCTAGAGCCATCCTTGATGTGAGGTAGGGAACTGACAGTCTCCCAAGTGCAGAGGTGTGCAGGTGAGATCTTCCTGATGGCAGGATTTACTCATGTTTATTCTTATGGTTTTAAGACTCATTCTGTCTTACCATTTTGGGGGCATTTTAAAGCTCTTCTGAAAGTTACAATTGTGGAGGCTGCAATGCATGTCTGTTCATGCATCCTGTTCATGTCTGGAACAGAAACTACTTTGGGAGTATTTTCAAAGCATAAAGTTTGGCGTACAAAATTAATTTCTGGGTACAAGGGAAAGAAAAGGTGATGTCACTAGAATATGAGACTCTGTAGGAAAATTAGTCTTTGACACAGACTGGTATATACAGCAAGCTTTCAGAAATACTGAAATCTTATGAAGCACCTTATCAGGTTTATGGATGAAGTGGCTTCTATTGGAAAAGATATGGGAATAGAAGAGCATGCTTCTGGCTCTGTCATTAGTTCAACAAATCAAAGATAATAACATGCAATCAAGTTGATGACTTAAAGGCTCTGAAGAAACTTAAAACTTTCTGCCTGTTGTGAAACTGGTGATGTAAGATGTGACCTCAGGAAATGGAGATGGTTTTGGGGATCCAGAGCTTGAATCTGTTTATAGGTAGTTTTGAAGAGCTGTCACCACAAAATACACACCTGATGGTGCAATGCTTCTGCAAGACAGAAATCTGTTCTGGAAGCAGCAATAAGCTTAGGGTAAATCTTAGAAATCAGTCCTTCCTGTAACTAATTCCAGAGCCATTTGCTCGCAGTCTTGATTTGTGTGTAAGTATGCTAAAAGCTATAACTACTGTATAGTTCACTTCCTCTTCCAGCCATCTTTACAAGCTATCTTTTTTCACAGAGAAGCTTTCTGACAAGAGGCCTCAGATGGATGCTTGGCACCCATGTCTTTTGTGGCAGAAAGCAAAAATGTATGGGATCAGAAGTCTGAGTAGATTAATCCTTCTGTTCAGTTACAGGTCCATGTCATTGTATACATGATAAGAAGGTGTTTAAAGCTCTTTAGGAATATTCATATGTTAAAGGCAAAAGTGTATGTGGTGGGGAAGTAAAGCAACATTTTAAATAATGCCAGCAGGCTCTAACTTTTAATCTGTGTCCTGTTTAAGGAAAGTAAAAATGACTGAAAATTGGTATGCTGTGGAAGGCTGCATAGAATATATATATTTCTTGACATCCTTCCAAAAGTACTATTTAAAGACAGTTTTGTAACATTGGTGTCTTAGCAGCATTCTGATAGCCTCAGTTTTCTTTCCCGTGGAACAGTTCCAGCTCTCACTTTCAGATTAGCCTGTTGTGTGATACCTTATGAAACAAAGTAGATATCAGGAGGACACGCTGCAACACTTATGTCTAAATTTGACCCCAGTACGCACACAGCTTGGTACAGCTATGAATTTTGTCCTTAAGAAACATTTTGGAAAACACGTGATCATGGGGGCACATGCTGCGCCTGTAGCACCACGGATGTACACCAGGCACACCTATGTAAGATCCACATCTCAAAGCTGAAATGTTTGTGTGGCTGTTAGGTGAATGCTGAAAGGTGCTTTACCAGCAATGGAGGGCAGAGCATACCAACCTGAGGTGTACATGGTTATCAAGTCAGTGCTGTGATAGCTTTCTGCAGGAAAAATGCTTGAGAAAAGTCACTGTGAAAATGTAAAGATGAAACCTATAGGGAATTAACAGTCCTGGGCATTTTCACTTAAACGCTAAAATATGGGGCTTAGGTTCTAAATTCACTTCTGCCTCTGCAAAGAAAACCAGACTGGTGTGACAGTCTGATGCCTTGCCTCTCTTGCAGCTGGTAACTCCAGGGAAAAGTAGGGTGTGGCAGCCAAGGCTGGTCAGGTGAACACCAAGTACAGACTCAAAGATGGCAGAAAATTTATTGGTTAACTGGTGGGGTTTGGAAGGCTCAGCTGTCGTTCTTAGGGCTCTGGGTGCTATTAGTTCTGGTGGAAAAAAGGCCATGGGCTGTTTGTTATCTCCTTGCCTGGGAGAGGTGCAGTGGTGTTGCAGCCATGGAGTTAGTGTGACTTGTGATAGTGGCCTAATCAGAGCTGAACAAAAAGCTGCTGAATTGTCATAGAATGGTTTGGGTTGGGAGGGACCTTAAAAATCATCAAGTTCCAACCCCCTGCCATGGGGCAGGGACATGTCCACTAGACTGTTTGCTCAAAGGCCCTTCCAACCAGGCCTGGAACACTTCTATGGATGAGGCATCCACAGCTTTTCTGGACAACTTGTTCTGGTGTCTCACTAACTTCACAATAATGGATTTCTTCTTAATACATGATCTAAAGCTACCCTCATTCATTACAAATCAAATACCCCTTGTCCTATCACTGCATGCCCTTGTAGAAAGTTCCTTCCACCCTTCTTGTAGGCACTGAAAAGCTGTTCCTCAAGGCTTTTCTGTTCCAGGCGGAACAACCCCAGCGCTCTCAGCCTGTCTTCATAGAAGAGGTGCTCCAGTCTTATCTTCCTGGCCTTCCTCTGGCCTCTCTCCAGTATGTCCATATCCTTCCGGTGCTGGGGACCCCAGAGCAAGATGCAGCACTCCAGGCACGTCTCACCGGAGTGGAGCAGAGGGGCAGAATCCCCTCCCTCACCCTGCTGCCCACGCTGCTTTCATGCAGCCCAGGACACGTTTGGCTTTCTGGGCTGCAGGTGCTCATTGCCAGGTCATGTGGAGCTTCTCAACACACCCAAGACCTCTTCAGGCCTGCTCAGTCTGTTCTCTGCCCAGCCTGTACTTGTGCTTGGAGTTGCCCTGACCCAGGACCTTGCATTTGGCCTTGTGGAACTTCATGAGGTTTGCACAGACCCCCCCCACTCAAACTCATGAGCTTTGCAGAAATTCCCCCCTCAATCCTGTGCGTCCCTGTGGGTGTGATCCCTTCCCTCACTCACTCAGCCCGTTCCCTCAGCGCGGGGCGGCACCGCCGCACTGCTGGGCCCCGCCCGCGCCCGCCAGATGGCGCCCGTGCGCCGGCCCGGCCCATCCCGGCTCGGCTGATCCCGGGTGAATCCCGTACACCGGCCCGGCCGATCCCGGGTGAATCCCGTGCGCCGGCCCGGCCCATCCCGGCTCGGCTGATCCCGGGTGAATCCCGTGCGCCGGCCCGGCCCATCCCGGCTCGGCTGATCCCAAGTGAATCCCGTACACCGGCCCGGCCCATCCCGGCTCGGCTGATCCCGGGTGAATCCCGTGCACTGGCCCGGCCCATCCCGGCCCGGGTGAATCCCGTGCGCCGGCTCGGCTGATCCCGGGTGAATCCCGTGCACTGGCCCGGCCCATCCCGGTGCTGATCCCGGGTGAATCCCGTGCGCCGGCCCGGCCGATCCCGGTGCTGATCCCGGGTGAATCCCGTGCACCAGCCCGGCCCATCCCGGCCCGGCTGATCCTGGGTGAATCCCGTGCGCCGGCCCGGCCCATCCCGGTGCTGATCCCAGGTGAATCCCAGACTGATCCCGGGCGATGATGCTAAGCCTCGTTGCCGGGTGCGAGTAATAGAGATCGCTGGTGCTTTTTCTCTGTCTGTGCTTGTGGCACTGGGAGTGCATCTGCCTAGCTGTGTTTTCAAGGCTGAAACTATTTCAAGGGCTGGTTTGCAGTGATATCAAAAGCAAAGCTTTTAAGTTTCTCTCAAATTGCTTTATATGAGTGATGTTTAAATGGTTTTGAAGGACAGAGAGCAACTTGTCCATGCAGACAACCTGAAGAACTGGCAAATTTTTCTGCCCCTCTGCTTGCTTTGTCTCTGTTAATTTGCCAGTGTTCAAAATTATACTGAAACCCAAAGGAGAAGGGAGCAAGCCTGAAGGTCTCAGCCCATATGCTAAAATATCTGCATAGATGTTCATCTTTTGGCCTCATGTTTTCTTTTGGGAGGAGATGGACATGACTTTCTAGGTAGAGCTGGAGAACAGACACACAGCCCCTCTGGTTGCCCCAGCTGGCTGGAGGGTACAGCAGGAGCCCATCGGGCTGTGGAGAGTGAGCTCTCCCTCACCAGGTTTTCTGTCCCCAGAAGATCCTCTGGCAGGGCGAGGATGTGAGCTGCAGCTCCTTAAGTGTGCAAGTGGTCTGAGCACGTAGGTGGAGGCAGGAGCCTTCTCACAGCCACTCCACAAACACCAGACAACAGGAGAAATCCAAGCACTTTGATGTGGTTCTTTAGGCCCCTGGTAAGCTGCCCAAACTAGTTTAACCAGGCCCAGAGGCAGAAGAGTGGGAAGAAATGGGCTCTGCTGAATAGCCAAAGGAGCGCTTCCTTATCAGCCTCATTCCTGGGGAGCTTTTGTGCTGAAGTGAGCCTGTCCCAAAGGTACAGGAGTGAGATAGGCCTGCCTGAGACTGAAGGAAAAATGTATTTTCTTATTAGTTGTGAGGAGGCCATCCAGGGTCAGTAACTGTTGGTTCTCCTTTTGAAGGAAGGATGGGCAGGTGCTAAATTCAAGTCTGCAGAGTAATCCTGCTTGGGATGCAGGCTGTGACTATCATCACATCCCACTAATAACCTTAGGAGGTTACTCAGACTTAGATGACCTCAGGAGGTCACTGAGATGCAAGATGGACTGGGCCTTCCAACGACAGTGTCCATATCTTTCCATGGATGCAGGGTGACCTGCAAATAAGGAAGGGATGTGACTCACCTGGCAAACAAGAAAGGCTGACAGCCTGTGCAGCCTGCAGCCAGATTTGTGGATCAAAGCTGTCAAGCATCCTGAGCTGTGTGTGTGGTGAGCCCCTCCACCTCGGTTAAGCTAGTCTAACAGCAGAAGAATGGATGAAATATTCCGTATTGAGAAAATTTTCTGCAGAAAAGAAAGGGGGAGGAATTGCTGGCACTGCAGAACTTGGGCATCTGGCCAACTTGACCAAAATATTCTTTAAAAATAAGATGGTGGTTTCTCAAAATTTTAGGCATGTGGTTTGAGTTTTCAGCTAAATCCTTGTAAATGTTGTCCTGTTAAAATGAAGTGTTCATAGCTTTATAGACTTTCTGATGGGGCTGTGAGACAGAGGTGCTAATAATGAATGACCTGAATGGCAGGTGTTGAAGCCATTCTCAAATAGACCAGAAGGCTTTTTATTGCCTTTTTCCCCCTAATCTTCTACAAATACTGATTAGTGCTACAACAAACAAGACCTGTCTCCTTTTGTACCCATCTTCCCATAGGAGAAAGAAAACATTCTTTCAGAGTGGTGGGTTTGGGTTTTTGGTGGGTTTTGGTAGGTTGTTTTTCTTTTTTTTTGATTCCTTGATTCCAGTCTTGGGAAAGGAAACCCTTGGTGGTAAATAATTGCATTAGGAACTAGCAGGATCGACTTAAATGAAAGAGCCTTGTTCAGCAGTTAATTACTTAACTGTGCAGTGGACTTTCTCAGCACTGCTTCCTGGTAATCATCCAAGTCCTTCAGCTCTGATACCTGTAAACAATTAGCATTCTCCCACATGGCACACAAACACTTGATCTGTGTTTAACAGGATATTTGTGTGTGGCAGCACTTTAACCTCCTCAAGGAGTCTTCCTGTCTTGCCTTTCTCTTCCATGGTCTTTCCTCCCAGTTACTGGTATATTCAATTTATATACAGATTCTAAATACAGCTGTTTATATGTGATGCTGCTGTCTTCTCTGTCCTAAGAGCTGTAGTTGCACAAAAAATGTCAGGTTTTAATTGTACATCTCTAGTCCTCCTCTAATGTTCACACCTGCTTTTCAGTTTGTTACAGGGGTAAGCTGCTGATGGGAACATGATGTTCCCCTCTCTCATATTGGAAAAAAATGAAGTGGTTCCTGGGCCTTCTGTGAGGTTCCTTTTATTGCTGTCCTCCTCTTGGATTTGAGCAGATTACAATGCTACTTGCCTCTGGACTGGCCAAAAGCGCAATACCTGGAAGCAAGAATTACTGTGAAATGTACATTACCCAGGATGTAGCTTGGCCATGGGGTGACATGGAGTTAGACCTGTGGTGCTGAACCTCTTATAAGGTGTTAAAATGGATTGAAAGTCAACATATAATGAAAGACTCTTAAAAGTACATTTCTGAATCACAGGACACACTGATATGGAATACATACAAATGGGAAAAGTCTTGGAACTACTTCTAAGTCAGTGGTGAAGGGTAAGTAAGTCAAAACAGCCCCAAACTGAACAGTAAAAGTGGTTGACTCCTCTGTGTTTCTACAAAATGGAAGGAGTCCTAAACAACAGCTTCTTTGAGTGAAGCATTGCTCAGCCCTGGTGCTAGTTTTAATGTGTGATGATGTGGCATGAAAATTGCCATGGAAAAGTTCTCTGTGCTGCAATACTGCTTTGAAAAAGAACCAAGCCCCAAATTTGTGGATGTTGTTGCATTCACTTCCAGTTTTCATGAGGTAATGCACAGCCTGAATGATGTGTTTACAAAGAAGAACTTTTTAAAATGTACTGAAGTAGGATAGAAACAGTGTAGTCCCATCTGAGATGCCAGTCCTTTGAACATCAGCTGCAGTTGAAGCTCTTCAGAATTCGATGCATCATGCTTATAATTCTCTTGGTCTTCAGCAACCTGTGCAAGAAACTGACTTCAAGGATCAAAGTTATCCATATTTTACACCAAAAGATTGTGAATAACAGCTGGCTAGCAATTTACCCATCAACAGGTATTTATTTGTCAATAAAGACCTTCAGAACAAGGGAGAAATGGAACTAGCTCTTTTTTAACAGCTTTTTTTTCCTTATAACAACTAAAGTTTCTTAATAATGAGGCTTAGCATTTAAAAGTAGAGATACTTTTATTTGGAACTTGGAATATGTAAGTCTTACTGCAAGAACTACCTGTATGTTTTGTCTGACTGACCATTTCTTATTAATTACAAAGCTAGAAGTAGATTGGGTTGATAAGGCATAACCCTGAAGCTGCTTCCTGTACATGATCCTTAGTGTTTTGTAAATTCTTTTCTTATCACATCTAATCATGTCTGGCATCATGACACATGCCTTCAGGGGATGACAGGCTGTGGTCCTGTGGGATTTTTGTTTAAGTCTTCTGGTGTAAATTTTAGGAAGCTTCTATTGACTAGGTAACACTTTCAGCTTGTGGGTAGCATGCTGTCTGTACCCTGGCATGTAAAGACTAGTACAGGAATACAAAACATTGACATCACAGGAACAGTCTGAAGTTGATATTCCATAATTCAATGTTTGTGCTGTGACCAGGGCAAGCTAAGATTTGGCAGGATTGGTAACTCAAGGAAAGCCTAGTGAAGTAAATAAAATTTTTCAGTGTTGCTTCAGTCTTAAAAAAATCCCTCTTAAAAGGTAGACAGCTCATGCCCTTCACTGAAGCCTGAACTAAATATCAAAGAAATTTCTTGAAATGAGACAAAATGCATTGAAAAACAAGTGCAGGGTGGTTTTGGTATTTTTCTGAAAGCTCAAGTGAGTTCACTGAAGGGCTGATATTTCATCAGTGAGTACTGCAGGTAGCTGTCTCCACACAGCACCTCTTTGCATCATAAAAACACTCCTTTAATGAAAACCTGGAGTATCTCCTATCCCTTACTGTAGAAAGTATAGCTCTGTGCCACTACCTGGGGTTTTTTTTGTTGTTGTTGTTTTTGTTTGGTTGGTTGGTTTTTTGGTAGTTTTGGTTTTATTGTAATAGGACTGAATTCATTTGATGGACCTAGTTCAGGAGTTTCTCTTGTAAAGCCACCACGTGGTGCACCTGAACAAAATGCTTCAGAGAAGTATGTAGTATCTATCACTGGGGAACCTAGCTAATAAAGCAAAATGAACATCTAAAACAGTGAAAAAATACATCCTCTGTAGCATGTCCAGTTCACAGTTTCTTAACTTTTCTAAGCTGATGTTTAAAGAAGGCAACTCTTGAGAAAATTCATCCTGTATAAAAATAATCACTTACCTGTTCTGTACTGCTGCTGCCAGGTCTTTGGAAGCTGCTCCCTTCAGACCAAAACAATGTTTAATCAACCATCTGCACACAAACGAGGCAAAAAATGTCCCTTTAAAAAATCCACTGTTTGTCCTAAAGTGTTCATACTCAATTTAGAGTTAATGCTTAAGCTGTATCTGTTCATCTGACTTGTTTTTGACTTGTTCAATAAAATGTTACTGCACCATTGCTATGGAATGCTTTAAATTGTTGGAATACAGTGACATTTGACAAGTATCGATTACTTTGGCAGATTTACAGGTTATGTTTATTCCATCAAAAGCACTTTTTTCATCTATACTATAAATTTTAAAGAATTGAAGAATGTCAAGTTAGTTGTTCTTACCAATGGAGTCTGTCAGGAGGACATTTAGAAAATTAAACTTCTTATATAACAAGTCTCATTTCCATTTAAAGTATTGCATATGTTCTTTCCTCTTACTGGTTAACTTGGTCCTGCGTGGGTCTGCTCTTCTCCCACTCAGTGTCTGAGTCCTGGATGATTAGAGTGGTGAATACAGAAGAAAAATGGTACTCAGGGGAGCACAGGAAGAATGCAAGAGGTAAAGAATCTGAAGAGACAGAGAAAGGAAAGTAATTACCATATCTATTTTTCAAACAGTTTCTCCTTTCATTTGAATAGTAAGAAGCTTATATTGACCCACTGCTGCTGTTAATGAAATGGCAGTATAGCTCTGACCTGAGTAGGAGTTCTTCACTTCAAAGGATAACTTAAGTAGGGTGTTGTACTGATCAGGAGGAGACAGTGAACAGTGCATGCACATCTCTACCACCTACTAGTTTGCTTAGAAAAGCAAATACAAGGACATCATGCTCAAAAGCATTAAAAATTCATTTTAATGGGGAATGACAGTGCTGTAGTGCTTGAAGTTGGTTCTCACCAAACTGAGGTAGCCACCACATTAGGTGGGAGAGTGTAATCACAGTTGTAAATCATCAGTCTTCACACCCATAGACCACTGGAAAACTCAGGATTGGACACCCAGATTTACTTTATTATTCACACTTACTTGTGTAGGTCTGATGAATGCAAATCCTGTGAGAGAGCTACTGTAGTTACTGTGTTACCCATGTAGGAGAAAATACAAGTGTACAATTTTCTAAAGTCATTCTGGTTGGAAAGGACCTCTGAAGGTCAGTTGACCTAATCTTCATTCAAAGCAGGGTCAGCTGAATTCAGACCACACTCTGTCAATGCAACATTTGGATTCCTGCAGCATGCGGTGGGTCTCTTAATAAATAAACCAGTATTTCTATGAATTGTATCTTTATAAATTAGAATGACTTTAGTAAATTACATGTTCCAATTGGAAGAATGGGGATAATAGAAAAATGCAGGTTTTTCCCTGTGTGTACAGTTAGTCTTTGAAGCGGCAGTACTGCATCATGATCAGTTGCAGAGTGTGTTGGCCTGTTTGACTGGCTTCCTTCATTCTTGAGTGCCTGGTTGCTGAAGTAGCTTCAGGGTGACTTAGTGGCACTTGAGTTACTATATCCTCCAGTGCTGTTAGATGGGTTTAAGATTCAAGTAGCCACTAAGTTGCTTTTCTTTTGAAAATACCTTGTAAAATATTAATTTTGAAGCTGTATTCATTAAATATAGGTTTTGTGTTCCTGTTTAGACATGTGATATAAGCAATAGGCATTTGGGTTTTGTCATGTTAAAGCATCTTGCTTGTTATGTGGTTCAGCAGACCCTACTCATTCATGGCTCATGAATGGTCAGGGATTTGTTCTTGAAATGTTTACAAGATCTTCAGGAAATTCTTCAGAAACAGCTGCTTGTGAGTACCAGTCCAGGGTACGTCCAGAGGAATACATAAATAAAAGGCAATTAAAATTTTCATCTTTTAAATCTGCATGATATGAAACAAGGTTGAGAAAACTGGTCATTCTGGATGAGTAGCAGTCTTGCAGCTGAACTTGAACCTCTTGAGTTTGTTTTGTTTTCATATTCAGAATGTTTGCATCATGCTCCCTTGCAAGTACCTGAAGTTGCATGTTTGGATCCTTTCAGACAAAATTTTTATGAGTGTGGATTCCTTCCAGGTAATTTGGTAGTAAAAGGAAAGTTTGATAAGTCATAGTTATGCTTAAAAGAACAACTCCAAAATTTTGGATGCTCAAAGATCTGTTTGGTGATTTAGTGGAAGGTTTTTGTAGTGGCAATCCTTTCATTCCTGTTGGTTTTCTGGGCATCTGAGGATGTTTAAGGAACTGTTCCAGGTATCTTAGCATGACCAGCCTATTGCCAGTGGGTGCTGGTGGCACTAGTAGGTGAGTTGACCATGTAGGAAAAGCATATCCTTCTAAAGAATTCCACTGCTCTGCACTGATGCTCAGATTCACACTCTAAAAGGACCACTGTATTTTCAGGGGTTTTTGTGTTACCGTCTAGCATGTCAGTCTGTTACTGTTCAGTCAGTCTACAGTGTTCTATGTAAGTAAAATTGCATTGTTCTTTCTGTAAGCTGTTAATCATTTTTAATTCTATTTGTATAAAGTATTCAGGTACTTCAGCCCTAGATGTTCTTATATTACACTCTAAACCTCCAGTTGTCTTTGCTAACACAAACAGCTAGTTCCTACCCAGTCTGTCTTGTGTTCTTCCTTGCATACCCTATTGTGCAGCTGCAAGAGAAGAGAAAAGTTCAGGGTGTCCCACTGAATGTGAAAGTGAAATCACTCAACATGGATACAGCAATAATGATTTGAGAACAGCAAAGGGAAAAGTGGTCACAGGGGGCCTGGTTCCACTGGCTTAGAGCACTATTTAGCTGAGTGCTGCCTCTGAATGCTGTGGTCTGCCTCTCCCCTTGTAGTGGCATTCCTGGTTGTCTAATCTCACGGTGAACTGGTTTAAAAAAATCAAACCAACAGGAAATTTCACTTTTCTTTATTTTTTTAAGCAGCATTATTTTTCTGCTTGTTTAAATTTCTGCACAGTTCCACCCTGCAATCAGCTGAGTGCCAGTGCTAACACAGTGCCTGTAGTCAGTAAGGAAGAAGAAGGCAGAGTCCATGCAGCACCCCAAACATAAATGGGTTTCAGTTCTGTTTTAGGAGTCTCCAGTTCTGTAGTTCTTGTGCATCTTCAGCTGAACCTACTTCTCTCCTTCAGCTCCGTTTACATGGCTCACTTTTATGGCTTCATTAATAGTGAAAAGTTCCTGAGAAATGTTGGCATGTGCTAAAATAGTTGGGAATATTACTGCCCATGGTTACTGTTCTTGATGGTGCAAAGATTATTCAGGAATGGAACCCTTTGCTTGCCATTTCTGCATCAGCATCACTGGTCACCCTTGGCCTCTTTGCCTAAAATTATTGCCCCTCCCCAGTAGCAGTGGTGGAGTGTAGGGTGGGTTGAGGAGGTTTTGGTCTAAACCCGGAATAGAATTGCAGATCTAAATCCAAATGGTAGGTAAAGAATACATGCTATGGGGAAAAACATGTGTATCATTTGGACCAGGATGAGGGCATTAATTAAAAAAGCTGAGGTCTCCTATATGACAGACTTTTAAAAACCATTTTTCCTGTAGATAAAATCTGAGAAGATTTGTCCCTAGTACCTTTTTATTATTTTGTGATAGACTGTGAGATGGAATTAATTCAAATTAAAAACAAACAAAAATTTGTATGTAACTAATTGTGTTTGGTTCTTAGTTTACCATCCAATCTTCTGAGTATTAGGTTACTGTAACTTATTTTGGTTTGTGGTTATTTGGTTGGTGTTTTGGTGTGGGATGTTTGGTTTGGTTTTTAAGTGCCAGGAAAAGACTCCAAAACTTGAGTTCACATTTTTCAAATGAAGGGATCTGTGTGTGTCACACTTATGTCATAGTGATCTTCATGCTGATAAGGAGAGCAGTGATAAGAGATTAAAGAATGCTTTTCAGTAATTGTCAGCCTCTAAAAATTTCTGGAACTTGCAAGATCTTAAATGCTAACTTTACTCTGCAATGTAATTTTGCCATATGCTTTTGTAAAATCTCCTGATTCTTTGTTCTTAGTTTGATTATTTGGTCTCCATTGCGCCTATGAGTGCAAACTCAGGTTTGGTGCTTATAAACAGCTGCTTATAAATATCAGGTGTACAAAGCAGAAAAAGGAAAAGGCTTAACAAAAAAACAACCAAACAAAAACAAACAGAAAACTCCAACAAAGCCACCAAACATTTTTAATGCATTCCTACTGTGTGTTCACTTCTCTGCTTTTAATGAGGACTTCAGAGGTCCCACATTTAAGGGCTTGTAGAGTAGTGCTGTGTCAGATTGTGTGATGCTTCCTCATTGGGTTTTACATCAGTAAATGGACCTTGGTGTTGCCAGAGAAAAGTTCCTTGAAGAGGGGGCATCTTACAGAGTATTAAAGTTAATCGACTGTTATTTAAAAGATGGGAGTCTGACATGAATGTGTATTTTTATAGGTATCTGCATAAAATACTTTCTTGGTAGATCAGCTTTGTGATTTAATGGTTAAGTTATCAAAAACAATCATACAGTAAGTTCAACATGTTTTTAAATTGTGATCACAACTAAATATTTTAAATATTAGTATATTGTTGCAGAGAGCAAACTTCTGATTGTAGTCCATTATTGTGAGTCTCAAAAATTGGTGATCATAAACTTCACAAATTTTTGAACTAAAGCGTGATTAATCTTGATCCATGCAAGTTGTGGCTATGAAATACTTGCCAAAAATTGTTGTTTCATTATGTTCTAGTCCTAGGGAAGGGGGATCCTGGATGCAGCTGTGTGCTAAGTAGGCCACATCATGCTTTAGCAAAGAAGCCAAGAACACAACATACAGAAATAAGTTCATTTGAGGTGATACCTATAGTTAAGTGATAAATTGATATTAAAACTCTACATTGGCAGCAATTTGTGCTGTTCTTATTGTGGTTAAATCTTCCTGTGGATTCTTGTAAGTGTAGATCTTAGAAGGAAAGGGCATCAGATCAATTAATGCAATTAAAAAAACCATAAAACAGGCTATGCATCTTCACACAGCCCATTGAACTGCTATGTGATCTCTTCTTCTGTTACGCTATGTGCAGAAAGGCTGGATGTTTAAAAAAATGATTGGACAAAGGACAGCAGGCAAGGAGTGGAAAATAAAGTTGTCAGATCCTCCAGCTGCTGTAAAAAGCAAACTCAAATGCTAGTTGCTGAGGTTTCTACAGTACTTGGCTAATAATGCATTATCCTGCTGTATTCTTGACTTTGAGCAGCTATTGTGCTAAAGTGTGGGTCCTGGCTGTCAAAGTCTTTCCCACTTTTCTGTGTCCAGGAATGGCTGGAGCTCTGGGAGAACAGATTGTCTGGCTCTTTTTTTTTTTTTTTTTTTTTTTAGGCAACCTTGTTTCCAATCTGGTCTGAATGCAATCAGTTATCTGTAGATAGCAAGCAGTGACTGGCTATGAATAATGTCTGTGTTACTTAGAGGTGACATCTGTGACTTGCCAGACTGCCTACGTGAAATGCCTCCAATGATCTCGCTGTTACTCATGCACCCATGTAGGAGCGGACAGCAGCCTTAGTGCAGGACCAGAGTGCTCTGCTTCGCTCTGTTGACCTAGGTCATGCACTGCTCTAGCCCCAGATCCCAAATCATGGTACATGTGATCTACTTTAAAATAGCACCAAGACTGGAGCAGGGTCACATCCCACTCCTGTTGCTGATGGCTGTGCCTTCTTCTGCTATTGTGCAAGTGGCAGTACGCAGGAAAATCAGGACTTCAGAAACCCTGTGTTCTGACACTTCTTCAGAGCATTTCCTTTTCTGAAAGAGCTTATGTGTTGAGCTTGAGTAATGAGGATTTTGTAGAGAAAGCTGAATTTTCACTTCAAGGGTCAAAACAAAAATCTTTCCAAAGTGATAATATGAACAGTAGATCAGCCTGGTGGTGGCTGAAGAGCATATTTTATGAGACTTTGAGCTTCTTCTGCCTCTAAGAAGGGAACAAAAGGACATTTGCTCAACTGTAACTAAAACTAGGATCTAAAAGGCTCTAGTTCCTCTGAGGTGTAGGTGTACTTAGTGCAATATAAAATAAAGTCTGGTTCAAAGGGCTGCAGTTGCAAGCTGCTTGCACTTACAGCCTAGAGAAGATACTGATGACAAATTGCTCTCATTGCCATGGCAAGTTCTTTATTCTACTATATTTCATGATGCTGTTAGGCTGTTAGTGATCATGGCATCTTTCCCTACCGCTCTGAAGTATGTGCAGAATTTGTACTGTTTATGTTTACAGGCGGGTCAGTGTTTGCAACCATTTAGAAGAGATGAAATACCCTTTTTAGGAGGGAAGAAGTTAATTGAACAAAATCCACTTATTTATCAGTAACCTCTCACATCTGTTAGCTACCCTGAGTGTTGATTTAACAAGGAATGTAGAGATACACTTAAGTGCAGAAGAAGGCTTGTTTGCCATACTTACATCTTCTTGGTTGGTAAAAAGAGGAAAATGATTCTCACATATAAGCTGTGGTATGTTGCGCAGAGAAGTGGTTTTAGAAAGAGTTCTAATAGTGAATGTTGTCTTAGGAGTAATAATTACAGTTTTGAAATCTACTGAAGCAAATGACTGAATGCCCGTCTCAGAATGCTCTTATTTTGAGTTGGACTTGATGATTGTTGTGGGTCACTACTGAGGCAGGATCTTCTATGATTTTTTTAAAAGCAAATCCATATCACAAGATACTTAGAAACTCAATTGGGGTTAAACTTACCAAACACAAGTAAAGGGTTTTTTTGATCTTTTTATCTCAGTTCCTGTTGAGTTTTGTGTAATTTAAATACCTTATAGTTTGGGTCATGTTAACTTAATCCTGAGCAAGAGCACAACTATTACTTGCTTGTATCGATGGTGAAAAGTGAGGGTAACTGAGTTTAGTTATGCCTAAGGAAATCAGACAGGGTTGCAGGTTAGGATGCCTCACAGTTCTGACCAAGTCTGTGTGTGATTTGTCTCCTGAACCCTGGATGGTTTTTGGCACTTCTGTTATGGACAAATGAATAAAGCTTTGCTGCTGTGTCAGTATTTCTCAAGCCAGGTTTTGGGCTTGCTGTTTACTTTACATCCATACTCTCCAAAAACCTGGTAGCAAACAGGATGGGTTTTTCTCCATCATCTATGTAGTTTTTAACTGGCTGATTTGAGGAACTATGGTATGCTGATATGAAGACTATCCTTTGAAACCAACCCTTGAATCTGCACACAGGTCTTGAAGTGGATGAATAACTTGTTCACATGTGTTAAGGTGTGCATTTACAGAAGTTCTGTTTCCTGTCTAGCCAGGAGATGGCTCTGTCTATCCACTCCCAAAGCACATCAGGATTTCTGAAGCTAGAGATGATTAGTATTCCTTGGGAGAAGTGCGTTTAAAAATTGGCATTTTATGCATCTGTTTCATGAGTTGCAGGATAACTACAGGGAAAAACTTGAATGGGAAGGAATTCTGAGCAGAATTAAAGTAAGAAAAATGGATGTATACTGACATGTTTGCTTGTAATTGGAGATCTGTTTGTAGAAGGTCAAGATAAAGGCTTTACAATAACCAGAACCTGGCTAAAAAAGCCTGGCAAGCGCTCACAGCATTGTCTGGCTGCTGGAAACACAGCCTTTGGGCTGAAGCATAAGCAGCTGTGAAGCATGGTTTTCTTATTTCTCTACAAGTGTTGTTATACCTAGTAACTGCTTCCACTGATCTTAACATAAAATAAAATAATAATGGTACATGCTGAGTGGCCTCATGCTGTTGAGACACTGATATTTCAGCCCATGTCAGTCACAGGAAGAAATGGGAGGGCTACTGACACAGTCTTTGGTACTTAGTGGTCTAGTACAATATTGGGGGACCCAAGAAGTGTGAATAATCTATTTTACTAAAATGCAACACCAAGGCAAATACTTGGGAACACCCATCAAGATCACTTGTCCTCTGTCTGCTGCAAAAAGTGAGGAAAGCACATGTTTAGAGTCTTGTGTGCTGCACTGAGGGAAATATCATGTGAAAGAAGTGTTATGTGTATGTAGATTTTATGGTTAAAGAACTCAGCTAAAAGAGCAGATGCAGTCTGAACATGAGTTGTATTTTTGACCTATTAAAGCAGGTGTTGAAGATCATAATTAATACTTTTGTATCATCTAAATGTGCACAAGTGAATCCTTGATGATTAGGTCATGTGAAGTAACTATTGAGTATCTTGTCTACTGATGTAGCTTCTTAGGTCAAAGAAAACAGAGTGGTTTTCTCATGGGCAGTAGGTTATTAACAGTTGTTTTGTTCCTGAAGTCAAATTAAAACTGAGTACTTGGGTAGTATAAAGCTGTTTATTGTTCTTGTGGTGTCTTCTTGGTTGCATTGCGGATGACTTGCTGAATTTAGACACACATTGATAAATCTGTAGAGTATTCACCAAGCATAGGTCTCTTAAGGTAGAAGATTTCAGTCTAACTATACTCTCTACTGGTAACAAATGTTGCTATGACTTTACATAAGCAAGCATTACTGAAAAGGGAGGAAACTGCATTTTCCAGCTAGTAAATATTCGAAAGTTCAACATTATTATTGTCCCAACTTCCAGACAGCTGGACTTCTCTGTGAGTTTTCACCATGGTTGCTTTTGTTCATATGTTTGCTTTTCTTTTTCCCCAGTGGTTTTGTGGAACTGAGTAGATTTTGGGCACACAAGGCTGACTTCTTCAGATGCGTTGTTGTTGGGGTTTAGTTACCTGATATTTAAATATTTGTATAATAATACTCAAGTATTTCGGACCAGTTATAAAATCTGTATGGCTGAATGGTCTTGTATAAATGTTTTGCAGTGACAACATATGAAGAGCTAATCAGTCGAGAGAGCTGTGCAGAAGATCAGTGGTTTTTTGCTTTTTGGGGTTCTAGTTCTGCAAGGCTAGACTAGACTATTTTAAAAGTTTTGGAGAGCTGGCTGATTTGCTGTAAAATACCACTGGCTCTTCACTTGAGGCACTGGTGTAAACGGATCTAAGTGCTTTTCTATACAAATAAGTATAACTGCAGTTACCCTTTTTCAGATGTTTGTGAAGCCAGAGACTGATCATAGGAAAGTTAGTTTTGAGATGCAGTACATATGCTGTAAATATTTTGAGCAATAAGTTGCAAAAGAGAATGAAAAGCACTGATTTTTTAATCTCTTGAGTATCTGTGAGGCTCCTCCTCAACAGGGAACATCATAATTTTTCAGAGCTGATTTACAATTGTATAAATACTTTCCCACTAAGAAAAGTAATTGTACTTGATTTTTTTCCCCCACCCTCTTTAATCCTTGTACTTTTTATAGCTCTAAAGGAGGATGGTTTGACAGCTGCCTCATGAGCAGCTGAGATATCTTTATTACCCCTTGTCTTGGAGAAGGGTGGAATAGGCAGGTGAGGAAGGAATATTTACTACAATTGCATAAGGAGAAGTTATTCCAAACTCTTGGCACATCTAAAATCAAGAGGATCTATAAAGCGGACTTGAGCTTTTTGTGATTCTTTGATTTACCTCTTCTAAGTCTTCTAAATCTACGAGAATTAATTTGGGGCTTTTAGTGCAGCACTGTGAAATAGAAGGTTTGCATTAGTAAGCTCTTCTCTTCTGATGCACAACAGCTGGTTGTTGAAGATGTAATTTTGCAAAAGTTAAAGCGATTTAAGAAAGAAGCTTTTGCTTGTAACTTGTGCATGCATGTAATTAGTAGGTTTAAACTTTTCCATCTGCATGATTGTTCTTTTGCATTACATAAGTCTTCAAGAACAGGTTTAATTACCTAATTAAGGCTATAGTTATTATTTCCTGTGGAACATTTTAATTACTAATAAAATCTGAGGTGAAGTATCTAATGTTGAAGGAGAAGGTTTGTTCTGAGATTTTACAGCCATTTATGCTGGTGTAACTTAGTAAATGTTTCCATATGAAACCCTAAGGAGTGGGAACACTTATTTACATATATCCACCCACAGGAGCAATTCCTCTAAAGGTAGCCTGCAGAAGACATTTTTGAAGGTGCTCTCAAGCCACCTTTGCTTTGTGCCTCAAAGTAGGAGGCCTAGAAATTGTTTCAGTTAAGTGGTATATATTTTTTAAATAATTTTTTCTTGTACATGTATTGCATTAGTTACCTGCATCTTGATGGACAACTTCTTCACAGCATGTGTTTTTGAGGGTTTGCAAGGTACAGGACAACAAATGGAATTTCTTCAGACTTTACATCCCTGAAGTATAAGAAGGCATTAAATTAGTTATTTATATCCTGGATTCTCAAAAATGTTGATCTTTTCAATTAAATGTTGAAACCTGAAGTAGATTGGCTGAATTCTTATTTGGTTCTTCAGATTTTAGTCTTTTCAAGAAGGCATTTTATGTGAGAAGATACTCTCTTCTCCATCCCTCAACTGTCAAGAAAATGCAAGCCAAAACCTGTATTTTTTCAGCTGTTTTTTCAACAAAAGCAACAAAAAGCAGATAATTCTATGTGTATGGCAATGGCTCAAGAACTAATGCTTGTACAACCCACCTGAGTTTTCTGTTAGCCAAGACCTGAAGCTTTAGTGTGAATATGATTTGCAAGTAAGAAAAACTTACTTGGAAAAGGACACTATAAAGATCCAGGTCCACAGACTGCTTTTGTGGAGGAAGCCACATTCTCCTTTCTACAGGAAAGAAAGTGAAACAGATGGACCAAGTGGTTTGGCAGAAGCAGAAAGTTTTATTGTTGGAAAGGATTAGAGTTTAGGAATTTTGGTTTAGTGGCTTGCACACACCCTTCTGACTAAGTACTTATTAATTTTTTTTAATAAGGATGTGGTTTGAGATGCCGAATTTCTTGAGGGGTTTTGTTGAGAGGTAGGGGAGATAGTCTTTCTTGACAATTTAATTCATATGTGCTTAATGCTGTGCACTGGAAATGCAGCACAGACAAGGCTCCAAAGATGAGCTCCAGAAATCTCTCTCTTGCTGGGGAGAAGAATATCGATGATTTGTTTGCCCTAGTGAAGTGAATTGTGGTCACGGATACATGCTTGCATTCAGGCTTTCCAGTGACTGGAAGAGTTATAGTGGAAACAAACCAGATTTTCATGGCCCTTGAACAAGTGTGAGCCTCTTTTGGGACTGGCAACGAGAGAGGTTAACCTATTTCTTCTCTGTTGGTGAAGCTATATGAAATATACATTCTGTGGATGGTTCTTGTTCCCAGTGGATTTCTTTCTTCTTCAGCAGTGGATGTATGGCTCAGGGCCCTGGAGTGCAACAGATCAGGTGGATTGAAGAGATGTGTCACCTGGCTGTTAGGCTAGCACTTTAGGAAAAGCAGCCATGGCTTTACACAAAATATAGTATAGCTATTCAGGCTCTAGCCATAGAATGAAATGAAGGAAAAAGTCCCCAGCAATTTCAGGCTTGTTAAGCTTGTTGGGGGTTTCAAGTTATTTTGGGGCAAATGCCTCTTGTACCCACACAAATAATTAAGAAAGTTCTGAAGTCAGTGTGCATTAATTACTCTGGAAACAAATTTTACTGAATACAAAATGAATTATTCCACCATAAGATAGATGGAGGTACTTCTTAGAATAAACTGCTTTGCATCTTTTACCTGTGTGCTCTTTAAATTGTGCTATTACTTGCTTGTATCAACCTGTCTACTGTTGTGTCCTTAAGTTCCCTGGAATCATCTTGCTTGCTTATAGCCTTGCCTGTGTCTGTGTATGCATACATATACACACATGTAGTGTACACATCTTGTTTGTAAGTAGAGCTAGAGCCTACAGCCCAGCCTGTCTTTGTTGTAGCTCACAGTCTCTGTGCTCTGTCTCCCTGTTGTCTTGGTTCAAGATCTTTCCCTCCCTGCCCTTCAGAATCCTGTTCTGAGAATAGCAACCAAACTGCTGAGAGAGAGAGAGTGTCTGGATCAGTTCTGCAGTGAAGTTGTCAAGACTGAGATGGCCCTGGGGAGAGAAATCCCAAGGCCTGTATTGTGTCACTTCAGATCGTAACACAGATGGTGGGGCAGGTCCTCCTTTTTGCCAAGCAGACTACCATGGATATTTTTGCCATCAGAAAAATAGTTGAAACCTGAAGGTCCCTTAGGATCTTAAGCAGGAAAAAAATCTAATGCAAAATCCAGTTGGAGTACTGGGCATCCGTTATTCCTGGGCAGAGTGAGCAGGAGATGCTGGCTGAGAGTAAAGCAGACTGCATTCTGCACTGAGCAGATCATCCTTTCTGACCATGGTTTACTGTGGCTTTCTGGCTTGCTCTTCTGAAAACTCTGCCTTTTTGGGAAAGGTGGCTCTGTGCCAGCAGTGTCCTTGCTTCAAGGGCAGCCTCTAGAAGTGCATGTGCTGTTACTGAGCCTGCTCCTGCTGTCCCTTTCCCCTTCCTGAGACCTCCTGGCACTGCTGGAGCCTTGTGGACCAAGATCTAGTCTCAAACAGCCTCCAGTGCTTGGTCAGTTCCTCTCATGCCAGTACTTTTCTTTCCCTATAAGCAGTTCCAGTGATTTATGTGTCTTAATGGAAATTGTTTTCTGTCTTCCCTTCCCTTCCCTGCTCTGCACAGCAGTGCCTCCTGTTTTGCCCTAGGGCTATGGGCCTCCTAAGCAGCTTTCCTCCCAGTTTCTGAGTCCCAGCTCAATCTGCTGTGTTGATGTTGGCCTGGCCATTTCCCAACATTGCCAGTGCTGACTATGCTGCTTATTTATCCCATTGGACATTATTAAAATAAAGCTTCAGTGTAATTTTTAGGCTATTTGGTAGATGAGTGCTATTTGTACCTAAGCTGTCATAGTTTCACTGATATTCAGAGATTTAACTGAAAGTAACAATCCTTTCTACATTCTGTCAAGTATTGAAGTCCTATCTGAAACTCACGCTTAAACAGCTTTGCACTTAGAACATTTCTCTTTGGAATGTTTTTTCCCTTGGTGAGCATCTGTTTCCAGATCCAGACTGTTGGTGTTAGCTCTGCTGTTCACCTGAATCACCCCTTTTGTCCTGGGTATCATAGCTCCTTGTTAGGATGGGGGATGAGGATGGCGAAGGAGGTTGGTTGTTAAATCTCTTCCCATCCTTCAGCTGGCAGGAAGATCGTGATTCATCCTGTCAGCTTTCACTTGGAGCATTTCTAGGCCCCAGATGTGTGTTCTCAGCATTCTCAGATTGGCTCTACTTCCTTGGAAGCAGAAGCTATGGGGGAATGCAAGAGACTTCCAATTTTAGCAGCACAAGAGCTATGTAAATGCAGCTATACCATTGCTGCACCAAGCTGGATATCCAGCTGCACTGCATCTTGTGCCTTTATGAGCCTGTGTCTCCACCAGCCCATGAGTCTCTGTTTCTGATCTGTTTCTTGGTGTCGGCATGCACATCTTTGCAGATGTGTGAGCTCAGGGGTCCAGCCCCAGACAGCTGTAATTCTTTATCTTACCATTTCAAGCACTGGCACTTGAGCTGTGATTGGCAGGGAGCCCAGCAGCCATATGGCAAAGGGAACATTGCCCAAAGCTGAATTCTCTTCACTGACTCCATTTGGAGTCATATCTAAGTTCTGAACCCTCCAAACTTCTGGATGAACTGGCCTGTTCTTCCACTTTGAAGCACTCTCACCGGAAACAAGTGGGCAACTGTGATACCTAAAATGCAAAAGAAGATTTTAAACCTTTTTCTTACCAACCCCTTGAAATTGACTCTCCAGGAGGACTTTTCTTAGGGAGGTGTGCTTAGACTGTGATGAGCAACATGAGCAAACACAAAAGGGTGATGAAGGAGTGACTTAAGACATAATAGCATTAACAAAGAGATCCGATCTTCTAGATCAGTGGTAACTATTTCAGAAAGCCTAGTCCATCTGTTTCTGATAAAACTTTACATACTGATCTTGCATTCACTGGCTCCCAGGGCTGTCCTGAGTTGCTTGTCTGTTGCACTCTAAAGTTAGGCATGTGGTATTTTTAATAAATGCTTATTCCTCCATCTTGGTCTAATGAAGACATATTTCAGGATAAGCTGAATGTTGCAAAACCCTATTTCAGTGTTTATTTTTCCTCAAATCATGTTACAAAATGACAGGTTACACAGCAGCTAAAGCAGGGTTGTCAAGGGAAACCATCTAGACATTAACTGATGAAATTTTAACTAAGCTTTTCATGATAGAGCTGTTTTGTCAGTCAGGTCCCTGCTTATGTATGCATTTAAAGAGTGGCATTAAATTGACTGTTCTCCTTGAGTTAAAACCTACACAGGCATTTTAGCCTGCTGTCCCATGGTTTTCTAATATAAAATTCGCAAAAAATCAGTGCAGAATGGCATGACGATTATACCCACTGTAAATTACTTGTTTTAAATAAAGGTGTACCATAAAGGTAGTAGAAATTCATGCCTCATTGCTAAACTTGAAATCTTAACTCTAGCTTTTTTATTCCTGTAAAGCCTACTAAATGCTGTTAGGCACCTGAGGATTGCAGGTCATTTTTCAGTAATACTGGCTTCAGAATTCTTCTAAAGGAAGAAATTAATATGCTGCATGTAATTACTAAGAGAGTAAAATGGCTGGATGGCCCCTGGCAACCACTGGAGTAATAAAATTCTTCCCTGGTCACAGGTTTAGAGCATCATCTGTCAGAGTGCTGTACGTTACTTGATGTTGAAATGCTTTTTATTTCAGCATGTACACCTAAAGCAATGTGTTTACAGAGGCTCAAAGACTTATCTGTACAGATGCTCAAGTTTTGAGGTCTAAAGAAAGTGGGCAGCTCCAGGGAAGGGACTGCTGGTGTACATGCTGGTTGTGTAAGCTTGCCAGTACACACCTGGAAAACTCAGGCACAACTGCTTGGTTATAACTTTTGAGAGAATCTCTTCTGAATGTATTTCTGATAGAAACAAGCATAGAGGTTGCTGGCATAAATATTTAAAACATCTCTTACTAAATTCCTCCAATTTTGTCTTCTTTGCTGAAAAGCAGGCTCTTCTTGAAAAGAATGTTCCTCCTAGAAAGAAGGCAAGTACTAAATGTTTATAGATAAAAGACCACATAAGAGATCAGAGAAGTACAGTGTTTTGCTGTACTTCTGTGACTAATTGAGAGGTAATGCATTAGAAGGGAGGTGGGAGGCAGAGGACAAAAGAAAGGAAAAGGGAGACTAAAGTGTGCAAGTGACAACCACAAGCTGTACTGCTTTGCTGCAGAGCACATGGAAGGAGAGGGCACATCAATGTACTTTAGCTGAGATGGAATAAAGCCATGAGACAAAACTGTTTGTAACTTGTGTGTTATCACACTTCAGCCTGCCAGCCATGGAGGTTAGGGTTTTCTTTTCCTTGGTCAGTTTTACTAAAACTACAGTGTTGCCCAGTGTTGTGGTTGTGTCCTGTGAGGTGTCGTATGTTGGCATATGTTGCTCTTGCAAATTTGCTGCTGGGACTGCTGGAAAGGATGTGGGTTCTCTGCTGCTACAGTGTACCTGTAGTGGGATGTGATAACATAATAGCTTTCGTTTGCATGTGTTCTTTGTAATCATGCTTGCAGAGGCTGATATGGGACATCCAAGTGAAAGGGGCTTTTTACCATTAGAAGGGAAGTACAGTAACTGGAAAAGGGGTAATTCCTTCAGTGAAGATTGAATGTAATCCATATCTGAGTTGATACTGCTTTTGAGAATTAAAACTTAATTAGTCAGGCTTTGTTTGTGCTATCAACAGGCATATTTTAGAGAAGATGACCTTGGTTTGCTGTGGGTCACTGTGTTTACTCCTATGTGTAAATTGTGGCCTATGTGTAAATTGTTGATCAGACAGGAAGTGTTTTGGGTTGAAAGCTTCCTGTCATGTCCTCATTCATGTGAAAATGAGGTTTCTTGTTGTTACAATCCTTTCTGGGACATCTTCTTACCTGTGTCAGAAGGGTTGCAAGCTAACAGGTTGAAGGAACTGCACTGCAGACATTCTGAAGAGACTGCAGCACTCTTTGCTAAGGATGCTGCTCTATCCAGGCAGATGGTTGGCCTGAAAACACAAGGCTGGCACTCCGGGCTGTTGCTCCAAAGAAAGTAGGGAGAGAGTTATGTGAAAAGGAATTTTTAAAAGATGAATGATGTGCATAATTCTCGTGCTCAGGGCAGCAGACCTTTACTTAAAACATATGGTTTATGTGTGACGGAAGGTCAAATACTGGTAAAGGTCTGAAGCAAGTCATCCAAGATCTAGATAAAGGTATGTGCACCCCGTGCTGATGCAAGCTGGCAGATGTGGGATGACCACATATGCACCTGAACAAGCATGACCTACATCACATGATCCTGTGATAATTAGAGAGTGACCATGCTGACTGTGCTGTGTCCTCACCTTATAGCAAGCTAAAAAACAAACAAACCCCATGTCCCTTTAATCATCCAAGGGAGTACCAGCTGCCCTGCCTATATAGCCTGCTTAAAATGAATCCAGGTTGGTATGTCAGACATCAGATAATCAACAGATCTGCTCTTGCAAATGTCCACTCCTATAAGTCCTCCTCAGTAATACCGCTGTCTGCATGTTTATTCCTGTGGGAAGGAAAGTTGCAGGTTTGTGGGATATACACAAGTCCAACTGGACCTGCTGCAGCAGATTCATTGAACCTTATCTTGTGGGAGCCCTGTTTCTCTCTTGGCCAGGTATGGGCTTCTCTGTACCTAGGACACGAAGGGGAGACCTGCTTTGGGTGTGGAGGCGTGTGATGGATTTGCTGCATTTCACGTGACTTATTTTATTACCTGTTTTTCATTTGCTTAGTAAGGACTCTGACCTCTACATGAAAAAGTCTGTTGGATAGTGATGGCATAGAGAACTTGGCAAAATCAAAGCATTTACAACATCTGTATCTTTGAAGTACCTCTTTAATAGTGCCATTGTCATGCCAGTTGGAGGCAACACTTCTCTTTGCAATTGAAAGGCTCAGCAGAACTAGCTGATAAGCACTGGTGCCCTGCTGGGAAATTGACCCTTTGAACTGGGAAGAATCTCTGCAGATAAGCAAGTAATGGAATTTTTATCAGGTCTTGCTTTTTATTGTAGCTTGTTTAGGGTTGTCAGGCTTTCTATGTAGCAAAAGTGTTTTCTCTCTAGTCTAGTAGGTGAGGGGGTAATGTAACATTCACTAGCTAAAGATGCTGCTTCCAGGCTTGGAAGGGATAGCCGTGCCACAGAACAAAAAAGAAACAATGACAGTATAACTTAAATAACAAACATATGTTGATTTAAGAGCCAAACTTGCTGAGCACCCTAACTCCCAAGGGAAAGGAGAGGAGTTTTGAGGATACTCTTAGGATCTTCATAGGACCGATGTAAAGTTTTTTCACGGTTTTGGTTTTGGGGGTTTTTGTTTGGTTGGTTGGTTGGTTGGTTTTTTGCCTTTTTTTTTTTTAAGCCAGGAAGTTTATTTAAGAAACTTCAGTTTAAATTTCACAATAGAAATAAATTAAATTAAATAAATTCCTCTGCATTAAACCTCATAGAGACATTTGTTTCAACAGTATAATAATGCTTGAAAGCAAAGCACTGTTAAACACTGGGCTTTTTTGTGTGGGTGAGAATCTGCTTTCATTTAAAAGAGGGATTGAGCTTTTCAAGTCTTTCCTTTCTAAGCCATAAAACTGAACCATTTGACTTCTTGCCTCAAATCCCAGTAGCAAAAAAGCAATGAGAAGGAAACTAAAATTCAGACTTTACCTGAATTTTGAGTCATGTTGTGTCCCTGTCCTGAACTGTTGGTATTTCTTTCCAGTTTGACCATTCCAGGAAAGCACAGTGTGAGTCTTGTGGCAGGGCTGCTGTGGTCTGTGGGAGTGTTTGGGTGGGTTTTCATGTTCTGAACTGGGACCTTGCACATTCAGCCTGCACAATCTGTTTAGCCAAGCAGCCATTTCTGGGAGCCTGCACATCCCATACACATGGTTTGAGTTGTGAAGTTTGAGACAATAGCAGAGAAGATATGACTCTATTAAAGATGTCAATTTGAACAAATCCATCTCGGGGATGACCTACAGATCAGAAGAAAGCTCTAAGGGAGAATACAGCAAGGCAGTGTGGGAAGCTGCTGCCATTGCAGTGGGGGACGGGACGTGTTGCTCTGAGTACAAATTAATCAAGTTCAGGCTGACATTCCTTCGTGTCAGGTTTCCCCTTTGGTCTCCCTAAGACACTGCTGCAGTGGAAAACCTTTTTCTCCAAGTAGTTTTATACCACTTAATTGCTCTTTAAAATGTGCTTTATTCCTTGCTAATGATGTAGCACTGCTGTGCTATATTAATGAATTTGTAGTTTAAAGAAGGGGGGCCAGGGGCTGGCATATGGCAAATACATACTTTAGTTCTGGTAAGCACATGATTTTGAAGATAAACAAAGCTGTTTCCTTATCCTCAGCGTGTACTTTTTTTGTTTTGCTGATAATGAGAAAAAATTAACAGTGTTAAACTTGATTGAAAACAGCAGTATCTTCTGAAATTAATGTCTGTGTGAATGACATTGAAAGTCCCTCTGCTTTTTTGCATTTACTCTAGGGTTCTTTTGTAAGTGTAATATGCATTAAAAAATCATCCAAACTCAAAAAAGGAGTTTCAAATTTCTCTAGTTTTGTTTTCAGTCTAGTAACGATGGTCTCTCTGCATTTGCTTCTCAAATGTACATAACGAAAAGCTATTTTTATTAAAAATTGATTCTATCAAAAAGTTTCCAAATGATGGAAGAGTTTCTGAAAGTATTTTATAACATAGATGTTTTGCATTGAAGTTTATAACTATTTCCAGCACTCAGGCTGGAGTAAATCATAGTTCCAAAATTTATTTTTTTAAGGACGTGTTTAAAAGATGTGTAGATGCAGCACTGGGGGACATGGTTTAGTGGTGGACTTGGCAGTCTTAAGTTAACAGTTGGACTTGATGATTTTAAAGTTATTTTCCAATCTAAATGATTCTGTTATTCTAAGGAAACTTATGTAAGCCTAAAAATTGTGGGAAGGCAGCAGTTACACTGCCATTCCACATTTTAACCACGTTTATTAAAGTCAATGGAAGACTTCTCAAAAGCCAACAGTTTTAATTTTCTGGGCAGTGTTTCATTTAGCAGTAACTGGTCCTCTGACCCTGAGACCAGATGCTAGACTGTCCAAATCCATTGCCCTTGCCCATGGTTTCCCAGCATTGTGCACTGCAGCACACGTGCCCTTTTCGCAGACATTGCTCTTTAATGGATTGTCTTTTTTCACATTCAGCATGTCTGAAATACTCATCAGGGAGCTGAGGGTGGCTGTTGTGTGTGTTGGGGTACTACATGGGCTCAAGGACTCTTTGAGGGGGCACTGTGGAGGGAGGATGGAGAAACCCAAGCCCAGCTCTTTCCTAGCCCACATGGTAGGAGCACTCCATGTATCCCACTCACTGTGCCCTGTAGTGCAAGCTACTCAAACCACTCTGTGAAGTGTACCACCAGTGAAATGGTGTGAGTGACTGCAGGCTGGGGCTCACACTTGGGCCCTGTTCCTGTTTAATTTGCCAGTGCAGAGATGCTTGGAGTGTCCTTTCCTTTAAAGGAGGCCCAAGGTACCCTAAGTGCTGGTATTTAGTGTCTGGAGGATATTTGACACTGTGCAGGCTGCAGCTGCACCAAAAGCTCATGGCTTGTGTCTCCCTGGTCCTCCCAGGCCCTGCTCTGACATGAGTGTTCTCCAGTGCATCCTGGGCTGGGCACTGAAGGCTCTCAGCAGGGACACAGCAGGACCTGCTCACCCAATCTGCCCCTGGGAGCTTCCTTTTTGGTGATTGCTGATCTCCAGGGGACAGGCGGTGGGCCAGGAGTCCCCAAACATCCCCTGCACCTACAAGATACAGGTGCAGTTAGTTTATTCTGCATATGTGGTACATGAGAACTTAATTGAAGGTGTAAAATGGGGAGCTGGGTTGAAGAAATGCTATCATGGGTACCCTTCCTGAGACTGAACTGTGATCAGTGGTTTTCCTGAAAAAAAGTTTGGCACTGCTGCCTTGCAGAGATAACATCATCTCTAACTATTTACTGAAGCATTCTAGCAGCGAGTCTCATTGAGTTTATTGGGAGGGAGGCAGGTGCCATCAAAAATAGGAATTAGTTTATAAAGATCTCTAACATAACCTAAGTCTATTCTCAGTTTATAAGATAACACCCCTTTTAATATAAAGCCCAGCCTCTGAAGTGCCTTCTCTCTGCCAAATCTGAAAAATGTCTTTGTGCCCTTGAGTTGTGGGAGGAAAAAAGAAGAGCATGCAATTTGGAGTCATCCTGTGATTTTTTTTCTCTCCTTTTTCTTTTGAAATAGAGAAGTGACCTATCCCTTCTTAGCTGTTTCCATGGACTGAGCTGTAGATGTATTTTTTTTAACCCCTTGTTATTTATGCTGTGATGTTCTCCTACAAATTGACTGTATTGTGAACAGCACAGTGGATTATTTTATGTTTCTTCATAATTCTGAGTAATGATGTCTGATTTCTTCTCACACAAGGGTTTTAGCTCTGCTCTTTGAAGCAGACATACACCTATGGTGGCAATTAGATAAACTCCAGGGACTGAACTTGGTGTGCTCCCCCCAGAGGGTTTCTCCTCAGGGTTCATAACTGAGAGACCTCCATGCAGATCAAAATATGTTATTAAGCTGGAAAAGTGGATTCTGTTGCTGCACTGGTCTTCTAGATAAAAGATGTGCATGATGAAATCTTTATTAATCAAAGGGCAAAGTTCCAATCATTCAGAACAAACCAAGCTAATTGTTACCAGTATTTAATGTATTCTTCTTTGCAGGTGAGTTGAGGCAGCAGTGCTTTCCACATTCTTGTATTGTTACCTGTTATGGTGAAATGTGTTTTCTTGTAACATAACCAGAGTTTGAACAGTGTGACATTAATTTTTCCATTGTTGTGAAAAGTTTTTCTTTGCCTTCATTTAACTGCATCAAAGTACCAAAATGTTGATGATACAGTGATGCACTATTTTACAGTATTGTCAAAGCAGCATTCAAATAAGTCATGAGTCTGTGCAAGAAAAGGGTAATATCAGCCCATCTTTCAGATGAGGAGAACTGACAAAGAATGCCAGTGGTGTATTAGTAGTCACAGGAAGTCAATACCTGCCTTGATCTGTATTTGAAGAGTTGGGTTTATATAGGGCACTCTGTTTTCTTAGCTGTTATGTCTTTCTTTAAATGTTCTGTATGCGTCTAATGATACAGAAAGTTCATTCTGTGCCATCGACCAGAATTGCAAGGGTAACACATAAGTATCTTTCTGCAAAATGTGACAAGATACTACTATTTGACAGTGGGTACAGTTGCTGCTGCTTAGGATAACTGAGAAGATGTACAGCTCTGCCTCAGGTAGTCAGCATTGTCCCAAAACAAATGCCTGCTGTTCAAGGGATTCAGTCTTTCCCAGGACAGCCCATGTGCTTAATTATTGCCTTGGTGTTCAGAGCAGAGACTGGCTTTTTAACCATGGGGTTTGCTTTGGGTTCTCATTAAATGCTGTATGCTGCAGAGTGACACACAATATGCCCTGCAGTGTGTCATGTGCTGTGATGCTAATCAACATTCAATACCAAAGGAGGAGAGCAGTTGCTCCACAGTCAGCATGTCTGAACAGTCCTGCACTCAGCAGGGTATCACTTAATTCGTGCTAATGGATAAAAAACTGGCCTCATATCACTTGTGTAAATGAGGCTAATGATCAGGGAAAAAATGCAAACTAGTTTTCATTTATTCATAGAGATACGTGTAATTAGAGGTAATAGTTGGATCCAAAAACTTGCTCTCCAGCGTTTATTTGTTGATAATACAAAATGAGAATTACTTGCTCCACTGTTTCTCTCTTGTGAAGTTATTAACTTCACACAGGACTTGAAATATGTATGCTCTTAAATTCTCATTGAGAGAGTTACAAGACTTAATAGGAAAAAGCTACAGATAATTGCATCTCATAAACTTACCTCAGTCATTTTCGGTGTGGTAACGGATCTCTATTGTAAATCCACTGCTGGCAGGAACAGCACACTGCTTCAGGTTTTTGACCTTTTTCCACTGGCTCCATTGTCTTCTGTAGATTAGAGAAATCAAGAGGCAGCAGCTTGTGCATTGCAGTGATGACAGCTGAGTAATAATGTCGTAATTAGATACAAAAGTCTTATTTTAGCATCTAAGCTGTAGAGTACTAACTACCCTCTTCCATTTCCCCAGCACTGTTCATTTTCCTCATTCAGGAAGTCTGATGTTCCTCTCACAGGTGTGTTGTCCCAGTGGCACTGCTGATGCCACTTGGTCATACATGTGTTGAAGGATCAATCAGTCACATTGTGACATAGTCCAGTGGTATCAAGCAGAAGTTGATCTACCTGAAATTTTAATAAGTCATCATCTCGTTGGGTTTGCTAAGAAGTGCTGAGTGCACACTTCTCACCTTGCTCTGCATGCTGGTTTTGACTGTGCAGATTTCTCCAAGTGTAATCTTACCTGTGTGATGTGCAGGGAAGAAGTAAATCCAGCATTAATCTAAAATACAGGAGGAAGCTTTATGGTCCCAGCACAGAGCCAGTCTGGGTTTATGTGGGCATTCCTTATTTTCTGTAGCCTCATGTTGTGCAAACTAGCGACATAAAATTCCACAAGAGTGGATTTCATTCCTGCTAAGCAGGCCCCTCTCTAGACCTTTGCATGGTAACTAAGTCTTGAAAAAATTTAGGTTTTTTTATCTGACCAGTACACCAAGAATTGATTGAGGAAGGACATTCTTAATCCAGTTGTATAATGGCACCATATTGGTTGTCAGTATTTTCCATTCTTGATTCATCCATTTCTTAATAAAACAGTAGTTAACTAGATGGTCTTTTCAAACCTTTTATCTTTTTTCTTTTTTTTTCTTTTCTTTGATGTGCCCATTAGGCACATCTGTTAAGTTCCTCTTTTTGTGCATGGAGCTTATGCAGCAGTCTGAAGGTGAGTGTGGGACATCTGCTGATGAAAGCAAATCATCCAAACCTAAAAAGTGATTCTTGCTCCAATCCCCACCCTGCTCTTTGTTGGAAAAAGTGGTTCTTGCTTTAAAACTTAGTGGAAGACTCAGAGTACCTTCAGAAGACTCGGGTTCTTGTTATCAGGTGGAAGTGAAGTCCAGGCCAGCTGTCAATTGCATTTCCAAAAACAATATTATTATCACTGAATGATCACTGACTTATTAGTTCTGTATATCAGAGAAGCATTATGGAGGAGTACCACTGAAGAAAAAGTAGTTGCTGACTGAGGAGAGAGGCATGTGTGTGTAACACAAAAATCCAAAGATTACATTAAGCTGGAGAGTCATGTGTATATAGCCATTGTGAAACACTGATTCTCATCTTTCCTCTGCTTACTGATGGTCTGAGAGCTGATCTTGTCCTAGCAATAATTTTTGTAGACAAGAAAGCAACCTGGGAAAATATGCAAGTATAAAGGTTCTAAATCATTGAAAACTTAAAATAATATTAACCATACATTAACATTCTCAGGACTTTTAAAATAGACTCTATATGTGATGAGTGCCATTTTTCAGACCTGTGAAAATGCCATGTCTTGACAAATCACCTGTCATACATATCTGAAGTCATATCAAGCAGCTCTCATATTCACAGGTTTTACTTAACAAAAACCTGGTTTGTTGAAAATTGAGTTCATCTTGCTATCTCAAATATATGCTTTCAAAACCTATTTAAAAATAATAAAATATTATGTAGTGGAAGAATTGGATGCTTTTCTCCTGTCTCCTGCTGAAAGTGGTTGAACTCATTTCAGAAATTAATCTTGAACTATCTTTGTGCAAATGGCCTGACACTTGACTAGATCAGCTCAGCCTCTGCTATTGGAACTGGCAGCAATGGTAAAATGGTTCACTTTATAGTGGCTGAATAGAAATATATTCTAATATTTTAAAAATGGGGGCAAAAGTTGTCAATCCTAGAGGCATGCATTGCCTATGGCCATAGATTGCATTAGCACTTATTCACTTCCATTGAATTCTGGTGCTCTTTCAAAGCTAGGCATTATTATTTCAAGGCTGTTCACCCAAAAGAATTCATCCTCCTGGGCAAGCTGCTGAGAAAAGCCAGGAGGTGCTGGCAAGCCCAGGTGGGTGTAGCTTAAAACTCTGCCAGTTGAGTATCAGGTGTCAGGTATTGTCAAGCAGTTGCTGTTTCAGCAGCTGACAGTACCATCAGGGCTTAGGGATCAATGGATGTTGCACAAAGGTCACTCATGTCAAGGTACCAGTTGAGTGCCTTAAAACAATTTTGTTTGTACTGTTTGCTTCATACATAAGGATTTTCAGTACCAAAAATAATCAAAAATACTTTGCTCCTAAAGTATCCTTATATATTCTTAAGAGTCTACAAACATTTCTGTAAACACAGATAAGGAAATACATATGCATTGGAGGCTCCAGAATTTTCTATAGTAGTGTCATGTTGACGAGATGAAGCTTGATATTTAGGGGATTTAAACTGATTTTCCCTGTTGTAGTTACAATTAATTATCTTGCCAGTTGGTGTGGAAATGATAATGACTGCTAGCTAAGAAACATAATTAACTGGATTTCTGTTTGAATATTTGTTTAACTATGATTTTCAATATTATCCTACTGAACAAACAGACATAACTTGCATCTTGAACAGACACTGCCACACACTTGGCCTTTAAATTCCAGTGCAGTCGAGATGAAGAGAAGAAAAAGGAGCACTTTTATATTTCCAACTACCCGATCCTAAGCATCTAGCTCTGTGGAGAAGGGAATACTATTTCATAGTACCATCATAGAATCATAGAATGATTTGGGTTGGAAGGAACCTTAAAGATCATGTAGTTCCAACCGCCCTGCCATGGAAAGGAACACCTTCCACTAGACCAGGTTGCTGGAAGCCCCATCCAGCCTGGCCTTGAGCACTCCCAGGCATGGGGTATATCAGCCATTGCAGCTCTTTGTGTGCCACTGTCCAGCCAATTCCTTATCCTTTCCATTGTCTGTGGATGGTGGCTCTGCTAGGACTGAGGTTCTTATTGAACTAGCACTTCTTGCCTAATCTTTCTCCTCAGTTTATACCTGGGTATCCATAATCACAAGGGTATTTGTCATGCACCTGGGAAAAGTGCTCTTGAAGCCATCTTCCTGACTGCCTTTTGATGTGGCTTGGATGTGTCAGTGTAGTTAGGATAGCTGACCAGGAGTGGGACCATCCCTCTTGCTGCTCCTCCCTTTCCATTCCTAACACTGACAACTGGGCTCAACTCATCCTGCAATAAACCAGTTCTGGGAGCTAAACCAGCAGAGAAAAACTAATCATGCTCAGAGGGGAAAAAAAATTAAAAAGAAAGAAGCAAAAGGAGAAGGAGAAAAAACCACCTAACCTCCAGATGAGCATTCTTCACTCTGTTAAGCAGAAAGCTTCTTTGGGTTTCCCAAAAAATATGCTCAGTCATCCCATTGCCCCCCACTCCCCAGGAAAAGAAACAGAAAGCTTCAACCATCTGTGTTCAACCCACAACTTATTTTGTCATACAGAGTTAGATTCATATTAGTGGGGTGAAGTTTGTACTAAGGGCAAAAGCCCCTTAGCACTGATTTTTATTTTTCCAGGCATGTAAATGAGGGATGGTTTGTTGTCCATTTTGGGTTAGTGGGCTACGTTACAGTGCTTCCACTGGGAAAAAAGAAGTTGGATTTTTTTGGCAAAATGCCAGCATATGGAGTTTCCTAGTGCATTTAAGAAAGACATAGGAGTGAAACCTTCATGGCTGTCATTGGAGGAACTTCAGTTAAGTGGAACTTAAGTTGGGTGGATGACTTTTTCTTAGATTCTATTTTTTTTTCTTCCCTTCTTTTTTTTTTTTTTTTTTATTTCAGGATTGGAGAGAATAAGAGGACATAGGATTATCATTTCTATTTTAAGGCAGCAATTTTAAGGCAACACACTGCAAAACTGTGTGTCAGTTCTGGAGTTATTTGGATGCTGCCTAGCCCACTCCAAGCCTTCTTAAGTGTGAGGAAAAGAAACCTTAGACAAATGAAACTACAGTAACAGTAGTGGCAGGCTGGATAGAAGAGCAGTGAACCTCTGGTGAGGTAGGAGCCTGCCCAACTTTTTTTGCTGAGCAAGAAGTGAGTCTGAGTGTTCCCAGGCTCACCTGTCTCAGACAATTATTTAGCAATTGATCTTTCTGTGCAAAATACTGGAATACTTATCATATTTTGGTGATGCCTTTTGGTAGAATTTCATGTTCTTCAGTCTTGGCAGCTGATAAATCAGGTAGTGTCTCTTGCAGCTGCTGTCCTAAGGAAAGTTAATAAAGGTGTAATGCATCTTATTACCCACCTGACATTTTTGCATCCTTCTTGCAACATTGTCTGCCTCAAGGTTGACCTGTGACACTAATTTGGTAAAAATAAACTAATAGTTAATCTGAGTGTGGTCCTCTCCCTTGTATTTGTAGTGTGCTGTGCATATAGCTTGTGGAAAATGGCAGTGTAGAACTGTTCAGGATACCTATGTCACGGGTTGCTGGATTTCCCTCCTGCAGATTTTAAGGAAGAGGAGGTTATCACAAACCTTTCACATCTCATCTTTGCCTTTAAACTCAGGTTTGTTTTCTCTGGATATAATCCTGCAGGAGCAGTGCTAATCCTCCATGTCAAATTTTGCCTTCACTAAAGTGAATCCCTTGTGCTTTTTCCTAAGATCAGGCTATTGAAAAGCATTGCCAGCGACAGGGAAGACTGAGTGTAATTGGAGCATCCCTCACACAACAAAACTGCACTCACAAAGGGTTTTAAATTTGTTTTCAAATACTAGCTCCAACATTTGTTTGAATTATTAGTTTATAATATTACTATTGTATTATTTTTGTTGTTATTATTATTATATTATTAGCTTCTTTACATAGGTGCCAGCTCCTGGGTTAAATGTCCCTTTGTCTTGCATGTATGAATGTTGACCACAGTAGAAAATCCACAGAGTTCATGCCATTTCCTTTTATAATCTAAATAAAATTTCAAACCAATTTAGATAAATTGTGAGGATTTCTTTGGAGGAGGCCTGGGAGCAGAGCTTGACACAGAGAAGATGACATCATTCACCATCCACACAGGCTTTGGCACAATACTTGACTGAAATTCCCTCAATGAGCAAACAGTGCATTAGCTCTGCAACACCTTCCCATTGCATAATGGTGTTTGTGCTGGGTGTTATTAAAAGCCCAGGTGGAGATTCCACCTGCGTCAGCCCCTGCTACTGGCAGAGCATTGCAGGCACACTTTGTTGTTGCAATGCCCTTTGTTGTGCCCCATGCAGCCTGGGAACGGGGCACTGACTGTCCAGGGGTGCTGGTGCGTAGGGGAGCCCCACTGGCACCCCACAGCTGGTGGTTGCAGTGGTGCTGTGGGCACCTGGGTGTTTACCTGTGCCCTGTGTGACTGTGGGCTGTGTGGAGCCAATTATGATAAAATCAAGATTGCTGTCTTCAGAGGAGCCTGTGGGGTTAAGAGTTTCCAGATACAGCAACAGACCTGTTGGTTCGGGAGCAAGTCCTAGCCCGATCTGACAAGGAAGGGCATTTTAATGAAATTTTAATTCTTTGCTGCTGAAGCAAAGTAGGATCGTGGTTTTAGATGTGTTGGTCTTCAACTCTGAGAGCATTAAGGAAAGGAAATAAAATAAGCCTCTCTTAGTCAAGCATTCCCAGCACATAGCACCTTATGCCAGCCAGTCCTCAGGCCATTTATAGCTGGTGTAGCTCTCCAAAGCAAGCAGTAGGCACTGTTTCCCATCTCGGTGCCTGATTGCTTGATGCCTCAGCAGATCTATGTTTTCACATAGATCTGTGAAAGATCTGATAGAAACATAGATCTGATCTATGTTTTCTATGTTATTTATTTTATTTTCACTGGCAGGTGAAAATAAAAATGAGCTATTATTATTATTAGTTTAGTGCTACTTGATTATCTCCTGATGGTAATATATCCATTGGGTGTATTGACTTACTGAGGCAGGCAGAGAGAGGGCAGGGTGTTAGGATGACAGGGAATGCAGCAGAGTGGAAACCAAGAACCACATACAATCATAAACCCTTGCTGGGCAGAAGTCATCTTATTCTTATATTTTTAACTTGTTGCATTTCACATGCATTCTTCCTTTTAATCCCTGTATGTCTTTACTGCATATCATCTCTTGTGCTTTACATGTATATCTCCTACAGAGGTGCTTTTCTCCAGATTTTAAATGTTATCTAAATGTTATTTTTAAACATTATTTAAAGATTGGCAAAGAGTCAGACTTTGGAGCCTCGAGAAGTCATGAGATGTTGCGTCCACGCCCTTTCTCTGCAACCCCAAAAAGAAAATAAGGAAGACGCCAGTCAGGGGCACAGTTCAGAGGCCTCAATATGCTGGTAACACCCCTGCTTTGCCTCTGCTCCTAGCAGCACACAGTGATCTGCTGTTGGTGCCAAACTCCCCGGTTTGGGGGGCAGGAGGAAGCAGGGTTGAACAGGGAGATGTTTCACGTGTGGCCATAGGCATGGAGTGGCACAGAGAGGGGTGGCCTTTGCCAGGGGGCCCATTGAGGTCTGCAGTGACTGTAGATAGTGATAAAATTGTGCAAACTGTTCCCATCTATGGAGACATACTTCCACACTCATAACCTGGGAGAGGAAACCTAGGGCTGGGTTTGACAAGATGTTTAAGTATCTAGAGGTGGATGTCCATGG
Source organism: Emberiza elegans (assembly GCA_024865655.1). Taxonomy (NCBI): domain Eukaryota; kingdom Metazoa; phylum Chordata; class Aves; order Passeriformes; family Fringillidae; genus Emberiza; species Emberiza elegans. Next base: position 25,570,951 of record JALJVW010000910.1, read on the forward strand.
GGGTTTCTGAGTACACCAAGGCAAACAAAGTAAAGTGCTCTTGGAGGCCAGGCCATTTTTATACACCAGCTAAGCAAGTGTGTGTAAATAGCCAATTTTTCCACAACAGTCCAGCCTCACAGGAATCAGTCATGGTTTTTCCTTGTGCTAACACTGGCAAGTCTAGGGAATTAGACCAGTATTCTTCTGTGGATTTCAGTAGATCATCTCAGATCATGATGAAACTGCTTCCCTTATTGTGGTCTCTTTGCTCACTTGGGGCATAGAGCCAGGGCCGCTGGGAAGGACCTTGGTGCTGTAAATGCATCCTTGAGCTCCCTGTGCTGTGCCTTCGGGCAGGACCATACATGGTCAAGTCATCATCCCTAAAATTCCTGAAGAGCATACCTGCCTTCGTCAGACATTGCTTTGATTTGTGCATAACCACTTCTTGGGGAGCAGTTTTAATTCCTGCTCCGTGGACTCCTGTGCTGTCAGATATATGGAAAAGCTTTCCTGCTTTATTTGAAAATACAAAACCTGGCTTATTTTAGGGAGTTTTCTTATTGATTTATCTGAAACAATTATTACTGAGGTTTTTTTGTTGTTTTGTTCTGGTTTCCATTCACCTTGCTGCATGCTTTCACCTTTCATAGCTGAATGGCAACTTTTTGCTTTAAATGAACACGTGAGATGATACTTAATTAAAGTCTTGGGATGGAGGTGGTGATCATTAGAGGGTGATGATGTAGACGGTGAACTCCTCTGTTTATCCACAGAACCAATCAGGCTTGAGAGGTGGGTGTTGTGCTGCTGTTCTACCTGGAGAAGCTGCCTCTGAAGCACAAGAGGTTAATTCGTTTTCTGCTGCTTGGTCTCTCTTCTGTGACTGCCCACAAAGGTAGCAATTACCAGTGTCATCTGAGGGGATGTTCCCTGATCTGGCTAATTTGAAACTGGGAAACCACACTGACAACTCAGTAAATTTCTTACAGGCAAGATAATATCCCTGACCTGGTCAGTAGTACAAGAAAGTTGTTACCTAGACTAAATTTGTGCTAATACCTTAGGGCAAAAGGTTCCATATCCATTACAGGTCCCTAGAAGCATTTGGTCGTTTGAAGGATCAGCTCTACCCAGATGCAGTCAAGAATGTGGAACATGTTGTAAAGGGCGAGTCAGTTTGTGCTTGTCTTTTTAGCTTTTATTATTTTTTAAGGCAACTTCTGTGGCATAGTTTGCACTTCACATAACAAGTACGTATGCTGTCATATTTGTTGTGTGAAAATAAAGAAGAAATCATAGCAACACATTTGTTCTTGTGGAAGCAGCTGAAATCAAAGGAGGCAGTTCAGGAATGACTTTCACAATTTGCAAATGCCTAAGGGGAGTTATGATAGCTGTTTCTTTAGCCTAACGTTCAAGGATACCATAGACCCGAGTGTTTGAGCACAGAAACACAGCAATCTGAGATTAGAAAAAAAGGAAAAATAACGTACTGTAAAATAATTGACTGCCTGAAATAATTCAAAAGGGCTTTAGATGGATTTAGCAGAAGTGGTAGTGGGTTTTTCATTGCTGGTACTTAGCAATGTGAGAAGATAAAGTGTTTTGTTTATGCAGACAGGAAATGTAGGAAATTCTTATGACCACATTAGTTCAGACTAGAAGATCACAATGATTAGTTTTGGCCTGGTAATGTGTAAGTGCATTGTCCAGAACAATACAGTAATTTCTGTGCTCAAGTCACAAAAGTTCAGGACAAAAAGAAGAGCCACGTAGCCAACCATCTCTGTACACCCTCTGACACTTCAGTGTCAAGGAAAGCGTTAGCAAAATGGGGGACAGCTTGATTTTCCGGCAAAGTGAAAATGTCCCTTTTGGCTTCAGTGCACTCTTGGTCATGAAACTTCGCAAACTTATGTGCAGCCTTTGAGCTGGTTGTGCTGCAGAAGTTCCCGAAGGAGATTCTCATTTTTGCAATTTGCTGTGCAGAGGTGTTGAGCTCCCCTCAGTGTGGGGAGCTGCTGAGAAAATGTCAGGCACTTCTGGAAAAGGAGTAGACAATATATGCAAATTGTTGGTATTTATTCAGTCATGTAGTGGGGGAGAATAAACATTATTCCTGACATTTCCATTTTTGATTAATGATGAATGGAGCTGGCAGATGTTCAGCTGGCCGCCAGATGGGGTCTGCTCAGTCCAACAAACAGAATAGGAACAGTCTGGATCTCGTAAAGCCAGCACAGACAAAAGCTCTGACAAAATCTCTAGTTCACCCAAGTGATACGCCAATTTTGACCTTAAAACGACTAAGCTGTTTAAGAATGGAGGTAGTACAACCAGCGAAACTGCTTATGGAAGTGAAATGGGGTGTGGAAGGATGGGAGCTGGTTAGTTTGCTGGAGTTTAGCAGGTTTTTCCCTGCCGCAGGAGGCGCAGACTGCGGCTCTGATTCCCTGCGGCTGGAGCTGCGCGGGGCTCTGTGCATTTACCCTCGGTACAGGTGTGATGGTCGTGTCTCTGGGCACACGCAGCTCCTCGGCTGCTGCTGGGAATCGCCTGCCGAGAGCGTCGTTAGCCCGGGATGGGCTGTGCCTCTCGGGGCCAGACAGCCCGGCCTTGGTCCCGCTCCCTCGGCCGGCCGGTCCGGCCGCCGGCTCCGAGCCATGGGGAATCAGCCCACGGGAGGAGCTGCGGAGGCTTCTCCCGGCTCGCCATGAGACGGGCGAGCGCCCAGCCGAGGGTCGGGGGCAGCCCGCGGGAGGGGGTGACAGTGACAGCGCTGAGGACAGGGACCCTGCTCTGAGCACCACCCATACCCGTCAGGACCGGCTTCCTTCAGCGCACTGCGGGCAAAGCCATTCAAATTTACACAAGTGAATTTAAACCCATGCAAATCCGGCTCCTGGGGGAAGCGATAAGTGTCTGAGAAGCGCCCGTGGCCGTCCCGGGCAGATGAGCCGCCCCCGGCTGCGGGAGCTCGGGCCGGGATGCGGGGGCTGGGCCGGGCTGCCCCTCGCGTCGGGGCTGTGTGTGCTGCGCTCTGACCCCGAGATGCAGCGCGAATAAATTCCCTTTGATAATGACTTCCCCAGGGAGACAAAGAGCGCGAGGGAAGAGGAAATTTGACCGCCGTGTTCACGGTTACATTGGCGGTGCCGGGGGGAAGCCATCCGCCTGCCTTTGAAGCCGGAGCACCCGCCTCTCGGGGCTTTTTATGCCGACGGGCTTGGGGGAAGTGGTAAAAGCGGGAGCTGGCAGCTTCTTAGAAAATGCCCCGGTGCTACTTCTCTGTGCGTAAGCTGGGGCTCGGACACCTCTTTCCCATTTGGAATGTGCCAAGGGAGGCAGTGATGGACGGCTGCTCTCTGCGATCCTCGGCTTTAGATAGGGTTTATTATTTTGATTATATTTTTATTATTCATGTACAGAGACCTAGAACAAATGTTTTCCGTCCTGAACCGAGTCCTTCCCGTCCGGGAGCGCGGGGCGGCGGTGGCTGGGCCGGGCCGGGTCGGGTCAGCCCGGGGCGGCCGGAGCGCGTCCAGGGCGGGGTGGGAAATCTATTTCGGGCGTAAACACGAACAAAAGCACTGTAGCCAAACCGTGCGTCCGTCGTGTCCTGAGCGCAGAATTTATCGCTTCTGCAGGCGCTCGGTCCCCCGGGTGGGTAGGCGGCCGGGACGGCCACCCTTCCTGCCTCGGGGGCGGTGGCAGGAGACGCTCCCCCTTCCCACACTCCTTCCCCCGCCTTGGGCAGCCCTTCGAAGGAAGATCGCTGGCGGGAGCGATTCCTCCCGCCGCCTGACGGAGGAGCGGTGAGGGGCGCGGGGGCTCGGCGGGAGCTGCCGGTGCCGGTCCGGTGCCGGTCCGGGAGGAGCGCGGGGAGGCCGCTCCTGCCGGCCCCGGGCTGCCCCCCGCCCGCGGGAGGGGACGGGGCGGCGCAGGGAGCGGTCCCGCGGCGCTCCCAGCAGGCGGGGCGGGAAAGGAAAGGAAGCGGCGGCGCCGCCCGGCAGGGACAGGGCTGGAGCAGCCCCCGCCGCCCCTTGCCTCGGCGGGACCGTGCCTGGCGCTGGCCGCTGCCCCGGGAGGAGCCGCGGAGCTGCGGGAGCCGCTGCGGCTCGGGGAGCGCCGGGCTCGGGGAGAAGCTGCCGCGGCGCGGGGTCGGGGCTGCAGCCGGCATCGCCTCCCCTGCGCCGGCTCCGCCAGCAGCCCGGCCGCTGCTTGGGTGCCGCAGCGAGGTAATTTGCGGTGACTTGTGTCCGCTCTCCCTGGCGGCAGCTGCCCCGAGGGACAGCGCGGACGGGGGGTGCCGTAGCTGCCGGTGCCTTTGGGCATCCGGCTCCAGAGCGTGGGGACCCGGGACACTGGGGGTGCCCCTGACCCGCCTTATCTCTCTGCAACTTGCTCGGGATGGAAAACCTGTCCTTCAGGGATCTCTGCCTGCTGAGGAAGGCACCGTCCCGGCTCTCCGAGACGGGGGCGCGGGGCTGTCAGGGTGTACGGGGCTTGGGCGCATTTTTTTTACTTTTCTGTTTTTTTACAGTTCCTGTCTTGTGACTTATTGAATGCTTTCTTCAAGTGTTTTCTCTGGAAACTTGTCTCAAATGAGGGCTGTGAGCCCTAACAAAGAAGGGTGTTGTTCGACAGCCAACAGGTGATGGGGTGAAACCTGAGTATATGTGTACATTGGAGTAAAGTCTGGCTGCTGTTTAAAATAGAATTTTAAAAATCAATGGGAGACTGTAAAAGGCAAGATTTCCGTCTTTCTAAATCTGTACACCCTCTTAAGGAGGGCGGGGGAGCATCCGTGAGAATACCTCTTTCTCGGCTGGAGGTTTGGGTCTTGCCTCACTGCAGTGTGTGCTTGAGTTTCCATCGGCGATGTGCAGAGCCAAGGATAACACGGCCAAATCAGATGTGTTGGCATGGGGCGATGCTTTGTCACGGGGCTTCCTCCTTTTGCTAAACGCAGGTAGCCTGCCTTTGCAGTACGGCTTGTCAAAAGAAAATACCGTGAGAAGGATCCTCTCACTTCCACTTGGAAAAGTGGTCTTGGCGCTAGGATGCTAGAGGGGGAAAGCAGTAAAGTCCTCTGTTGCTCCTTGTATACTGGCTAACAAAAAGGAAAACAGTTCTCCTAGGGTCCATCTAAAGGTCCTTTGAAAGAACAAGTAGACTGGCTCTATTCCTTCCCGACTGCTCTGGGTAGTTCATTACTCAAAAGGACCCAGCAGCTGTGTGCTGGTGCTGGTGCAGATTCCCCTTATCAGTTCTGGATTTCCCACACAGAGAGCGACAGAGCTCACCGTAGGTATGTTATTTGTACTGCAGCTAGGGAATGGGACTTCCTGATCACGTGCATAATACACATTGGAAATGGGCTTTGAATTATTAATAGTTACTTTATGGTGGTTTATTGTTGTTATATTGTGCCCTTCCTCTTCTAAAGTAGTTATCTTGTACCAGAGATTAAATAAGCAGGTGAATGGGCTGGCCGTGCTAATCTCGAGTCGTTGAGCCTTCATTGTGAATGGATGCGTGTGATATGCATCTTGTATCCCCTATAGCCTTGTTAACAAGCCTTCTAACAAAAAAGTTGTTAAAACAATTTGCCCTGCAGGACAGAGTAAAACAGCAGGGGGTGGGCAAGGAGATGTTTGTCTAACTTTGCTTACAAATCGTGACCTCTTCTATCTGGTCAGGGGGAACATAATCAGTGAGCTGGAAATCCTAGCATGGGGATAACCTTCATATAGGCTTCAGCAACAGCTTTGTTCGAAGTTTGATATCCCAGTATTTTGTGTACCCATAGCTTTGTAATTAGGAGTGTAGTTTGTCTTTGCCTCTAAGGAATTTGTCATACGACTGTTTTAATTCATCAGTGGAAAAAACACAGTAATTGCTTTTCTTTTCAAATCAAATTTAGCTGTGTAACTCAATTATGTTATTCATAGTTGTCAACCTGCCAGTGAAAAACCTCCTTGTAGGCTATAAAGCCTTTTTTGAGAGGCAGTATTTGAACAGAGCTGAAACCTCAAAATGTTCCATGGTCTTTAGGAAAGCAAAGCAAAACAACACATCCTTGCTGTGTTTTGTAGGTGTCATGGCAGGAGTAGAAGGACCACCTTTCTAGTCATCCCTTGGAAAGGACTTATTTTTTCAGCTGTTGTTTATATTCATTTGAATCCTCCTTAGGATGTAATCATTTTAAACAGATCACTTTGAAGGATGAGTGAGGCTGGGGGGCAGGGAGGAAGAACCCTGTAGTTTTAAAATGCAAACCAAATTACACTTGAACAGGAGAGGAAGAAGAACTCCTAAACAAGCAATTGCTAAAATACTTCTTCAGATAGCCTGCTGTTAAGACAGGCTGGATTAGAAACCTTCTTCTCAGCAACCTCACAGTATTTATGATGTGGGTCTGTTTATATGTGGTGTGTTGTCAATCATTTTATAGCCAACTTCACATTCATCCTATGGGAGCTTTTTTTTTAAGTGAATTATGTCCTTTGAGCTGTCCTAATCTCAGTTCATTGAGGTTTGTGGACCTTGCTTTGAACATTTCTAATTACCTTATCTGGGGAGGAGAACTCTGACTGTAAAGTTGCATTTTGCATTTAGAGGTAAGATGTATTTTTCTTTTATTTTCTATCAGACAAACTTTCAAACTGCCCTGTGTGACTGGAAATTGGATCCATGGGTCTGTGGTTTCCTCTTGTAGCTGGTGGGTGTGCTTTCTGAAAGGGATGTGTCAGAGGAGGCCAGGCAGGACCAGTCTCTGCAGAAAAGCAGCCTTGTTTCTCTCTTACCAGTGCCTTGTCTTCCTTAGGAACACTCCTACACTTCTGTACCTTTGCTGTGCTTAAGATCCTGACCTTGTCCAGTGCTGCTCTGTTCGTTGTGGGAGTAGTACTTAGCCTTAGTGTTCAAAATACTCAGAAAAGTTAATAAGTCATCATGCATTCAGATTTTGTGTTGTTTTGTTGTTTCCTTGTCTTTCAAGAGAAGCTGGAGAAGTTAATCTCTGATCTTGTGGAGAGAGGGTTTTGAACAATCAGTATGAAGCAATTACTCAGTTACTTGGTGTGCTTGGAGAGTTGGCTATTGTGAGAACAAGGCAGGAGTACACTCTGCTCCAGTGCCCAGGCACTGCCAGAGCTGAACCTGCCTCTTTGCCTAAATTATGTTTCAAATCTGCTTCCTGTGGGGTGTGGTTGAGGTCATGCTGCCTAATGAAATATTGTCAAAGATGTTTAACCTACTGACTCCTTTTATTCCTGGGATATTGGGCAGGAGTCAGTTCTTGAAAAGGAACCATTTGACCAATACAAGTTCTTGCAATGCCCTAAGAATTGAAAATACTAGCTGAGGTGTCAGTGGGTGGCCCATTATTGCAAACCAGGCATCTGCCCCTTTCTAAAAGGAAATGGTAAAATAGTTCATCTGCTGCTCAGGTCATCTTGGAAGGAATTCAGCTTCTCAATGATACTGCTAGTGACTTTATATTTAAGAATTACTTGGATATAAATGATGTGTGACACAAGCTGCCAAACTGAGCATCCCTATCCATCAGCAGCACTGTTGCCTTTTTTTCCCTAGAGTGATTTCCTAACTGCATCACATTATTCCCCTGTCCCTCCTTCCTCACACCCCAGTTTTGTTCAAGCAGTAACAAAAACATACCTGATGCATGACTTTACTTCCACCAGTAAGTGGGAAGGGGAAAGTTCTGTATTCCTTGTCTTATCATTTGTTTCTGAGAGCAACTAATTCAAGAGATGCAGTATGTACCAGGAAGCCTGTCTTTCTATTTTACATATATAGGATTGAGCTTTAAGGATTGAGTTTGATTATACTTACCTTCCTTGAGAAAGACTGTAATATGCTGATGTTAAACTCAGAAGTTGTTGTGCTAACCTTCAGTTGTTCAGATTGAGTAAGATTTCAGACATGTGCCTGACAGCTCACCAGCTTTCCAGAAATAGCCCATTCTCAGAGGGGAAGTTGGCAGGTTTGCTTGCCCCTTCAAATATTAAATTAATCTCCTATTACAGTGCAGCTATGAAGTGTGTTGGCATCTTAACAGTGCACCAAAAATAGTGGGTATGTTTTTGAACCAGAAGTTTTTGAAGTAAAGTTAAACAACTTAATTTTTTGGAGCACTAGCCCAGTGGAAGAGTTAGGTAATCCCATCTCTTTTTATGGGCTGTGGGAATGTATGGACATATTGAAAATAGGGCTAGATAAGAGTATATACTAGATACTATAATTTCTCTGAGTTTGTAGCTTTTGGATGCATATGCCCACTTTTTATGGAGCAGATTTGGGTTTATGTGCTGAGTCAGCAGAACCTGGCACTAACCAGTGCCTCACGCTTGAAGGAGAAACTCCTGTTGAGTAACCAGCAGAATATTTGGGTCAGCAGTCTTAAATCTTCCACCTGTGATCTAGGAGCAACCTATTTTCTCTAAAACAGTGGTGATGAGACTGGAAATGTAATGTAGGACCCACCAGAAGTTTTTAGATTGCTCTTCTCATTAGACCCACCAGCAAGGTTTATGTCAAGGAGATCAAAATTTTCTACAGCTCGGATGTAGCACTGACAAAATTGGATGTGGGTTTAGATGGAGAGGTGAAAGAATGTCCTAAAACAGGGAAGGTACAGCTCACATGTACCGTAAGAGCAAGCTTGTCCCTGCCCCAAGAGGCCAGGATATCTGTTGTGTTAGGACAAATCCCCTGTGCTTTTGTTGTCTGTATTTCATTGATGTGCCTCATCTGAATTTCCTAAGAACTTCTCCTAGAATTAATACAAGACATGCATCTTGTTAAGCTTTTTACTGCAGATGCTGCGGATCTTGGTGAGAGCCTTCTTTGCCAGTTGTGACTCAAAACAATCCCGCTGATATTAAGCTTTGCAGGCTTCATGAATCAACAAAATCATCTCCCTGTAGGGTTTTAAATTGACAGAACAATCATGATGTATTTTACAGAGACTAATCTGGCATAATTGGATTTCAGATATTTAACAAGACCAACGCCCTTCCGCTCCCATCCAGCTCTAC